>OX376373.1:107938453-108021882 GCA_947369275.1 Nemotelus nigrinus
TAACCGCGCGGCAGTTTTTATACCGGATCACTGCCATGGCTAAACATTATGGAATTTCTGGAGCGATGTTGGCCATGGAGTTCCACTTGTTGTTGCGTGGACCAGCTTTAGAGTGGTACTGGTGCTACCATGAGATGCACCCTGCGTTGTTGTGGGAGGACATGGAGAGGGATTTCATGAGCTGCTTCAGTGGCTTCCAGGCAGACGTTGATATCAGACGGTCAATAGATGCTAGAATTCAGCAACCAGGAGAGTCATTTCGAGCGTTTTTCAATGACATCCAGTCCATGATGTTACCTCTGACGAACCCTCTGACAGATACCAATTTACAGGTTATACTCTTCAGAAATATGACCAAGCGGTTAAGGGATCATCTGGCTGGAATCAGTTTCCTTTCCGTCCGTGAAATGGTTGCTCGATGCTGTGCGATTGAGGCTGTCTGGTATCCGGACGGGCAAAAACAAGCACCCCCATCATCTGTGCCTTTGAGAAGACCACGAGTAGTTCATGAGGTTTTGCCTCCTTCTTTTTCCGCAGCAGCGCAGGAGTACTCTTATCATCACAACATCTCCGAAGGACCTAGTTACTCGTACGAGTACGATCTGCCAACTACCACGCCAGCTCTGGGTGCGGTTGCGCTTGGAAACGCCCAACAGCAGCAAGCTCCACAAAGACAATACGTAATATGCTGGAACTCTAAAGATCTGGGCCACACATTTATGGACTGTCCGGTCCCCAGCCAGCGAATATTTTGTTACGGATGTGGAATGGAAGGTGTTCTCAAGCCCAACTGCATGCATTGCAGGTCGGGAAACGGCAGGCGGAGTACGCCGGATATGGGGGCGCGACGTATGCCCACCCCTCGTCCGCAACCCAAGCTAACGACGGTGGACGCCGCGACCAATACCGACCCGGAATTTCGTCGAAAACATTAAACTCGGCAAACCCCTCATCATATAGTCTTAATAACATCAACCACGGATTTGAGTGTTCTCGATCGATGCGCAGGAGCTCGGTATCTCGTTTTCATCGGGCATGGAAATACTTTGCCAACAGACGCTGGCTTCGTAAAGCATGTGTCGACACCACCGTGACACCCCTTGGGGAGAACCGTCCTTTCGCTACCATCTTCATTAAAGGACGTGAGCTCCAAGGACTGTTGGACAGTGGCGCAAGCGTCAGTATCCTGGGAGCAGGAGCTTTAGACTTGATTGCAGAACTGAGTCTGTATCTCTATACTCTTCAGACAGAAGTTCGGACAGCGTCAGGTCATAGGGCTTCTGTTCTCGGATATGTTGAGACCTTGGTGAAATTCAACAATCAATCGCGTATGATAAAATTTTTGGTCGTTCCAACCTTGAACAACCCAGTTTATCTAGGAATGGATTTCTGGGACGCGTTTAAAATTTCACCAACTCAACAGCTGGCGGTTGCATCCATTTCTGAAGCCACAGCCCCTGCGTTTCACACTCTGTCTTCTGAGGATCAGTCTCGCCTACAGCAAGTTATTCAACAGTTTTCTTCATATAACCTTAATGGTTTGGGTAAGACCACCTTGGTCTCTCATTACATTGACACCGGGTCTGCCAAACCTATTAAGCAGCGGCATTATTCGGTGTCCCCAGCCATACAGAAACTGTTGTATGATGAACTGGATCGTATGCTGTCCTTAGGAGTCATCGAGGAAAGCAAGAGCGCATGGAGTTCACCGGTTACCCTTGTAAGGAAGCCTGGTAAAGTACGGCTATGTCTAGATGCACGGCCACTGAATGAGGTAACCTTGAAGGATGCTTATCCATTACTTCTAATAGAAAGATTATTGGCTCGTCTGCAATCCACTAAATTTATAACGAGTCTGGACCTAAAAGATGCTTTTTGGCAGATACCATTGGATGCGGAATCTAGGGAGAAGTCTGCTTTGACCGTTCCTGGCCGCCCATTATACCACTTCACTGTGATGCCGTTCGGTTTGTGCAATGCCCCACAAACCATGTGCAGATTAATGCACAAAGTGATCCCTCACGAGCTGCATGACAAGGTGTTTGTATATCTCGATGATCTGCTCGTGACTAGTTCTTCTTTTAACGAACATTTGGAGTTACTTTCCAAGGTGGCGCAGTTGCTTAACGCAGCTTAATTGACCATAAATGTTGAGAAGAGCAAGTTCGTGCAGCGAGATATCAAATATCTTGGATATGTAGTGAGTGATGGAATCCTGAGGACCGATCCAGAGAAGGTCTCTGGCACCGTAGGCTACCCAACACCCAAGTCTGCGAAGGAGGTCCGGCGTTTCATGGGAATGGCAGGATGGTATCGGCGGTTTATTCCTAATTTTGCGGCAGTGTCATCAGCTCTGACGGATCTGCTAAGGGGTAAACGCTCGTTTCAGTGGACAGACGCCGCCAATAACGTCTTTTTAGAGGTTAAGAGATTGTTAATTTCTGCTCCAGTGCTCGCCAATCCCAATTTCTCTCGAAGATTTTTCATCCAGTGTGATGCTAGTGCCACCGGAATCGGGAGTGTCCTGTTCCAAAAGGATGATGATGGAGAGGAGCACCCGATCGCTTATATGTCTGTAAAGCTTAACGCTGCGCAACGCAACTATAGTGTTACTGAATTGGAATGCTTGGCTGCGGTGCAGAGCGTTAAGAGGTTCAGAGCATACATCGAAGGGTTGCCTTTCACCATCATCACCGATCATGCTAGTCTTAAATGGCTCATGGGACAACAGGACCTAACAGGTAGATTGGCTCGCTGGAGTTTGAAATTGCAGTCTTTCGATTTCAACATCGAGCATCGAAAGGGAACTCAGAACGTCGTCCCAGATGCGTTATCGAGAGTTTGTGGGTCGATCGAGGCACCCAGGTCCGCAATAGGTCACTTGCCTGAGCACTACAGGCTTGCTGAGGTAATATCTGATACAGCATTTCGAGCTCCTGAGTATTTGGATCTCATAGCGCAGATTGAAAAGAGCCCTGAGGATTTCAAGAATGTGCACTTTAGGGAGGGGCGTGTGTTCATTACCACCGGAACACACAATGATTTGTGCACCGATATCCCTCGAACAAAATTATGGGTTCCTGAAAATGAACGAAAGCAGCTAATTATGCAGGCACATGATGACTCTAGGGGGTCTCATTGTGGGATTCGGAAGACTTTGGAACTGCTGCAAAGGTACTATTATTGGCCGTAGTTGACCCCGAATCGCACCATGAGGCCGCCAATGGGAAATCAGCGGGAAACAGATAGGCCATTGCAAAGACTGTTCATCGATTTCATGGGCCCATACCCTCGTTCGAAGGCAGGGAATACTCAGTTGCTCGTGGTGCTGGATCATTTCAGCAAGTTTATATGGCTCAAGGCCCTACCCAAAGCCACCTCAGAAGCGGTCACTAAGTTCCTCAAAAACAATATTTTCTTGACCTATGGAGTACCGGAGTTCGTGCACTTGGACAATGGTGTGCAATTTACCTCTAAATCTTTCGAGGCATTCCTCCTAGAGCATGGCGTTCAACACATCACTACGCCCTTATATTCACCGCAAGCCAATGCTTCAGAGAGAGCTAATCGATCTATCCTCAGTGCTATTCGCGCCTACATCGGTGATGACCATAGAACTTGGGATGAGCTGCTAGCCGAATCATGCGCTGCATTTCGCAATGTCGTGCATGAGGCGACTGGTTGCTCACCTCACTTCCTTCTATTCGGTTTTCATCGTATCCAGCACGGCGGCGACTATGAATTGCTCCGTAAAATGCAAGCGCTAGAGGAAGGAGAGGTAGAACTCTGCCCGCACACTGATAGGCTGCGATGGATTCAGGATAGGGTGAAAGATAAACTGGCTGAGGCTCATGCCAAGGGTGTTCGGGTGTATGATCTCAGAAGTCGCGAAAAATCTTTCACTCCTGGTCAAGAGGTTTTTGTAAGGAACTTCACACTTAGCAATGCCGCTGATCGTTTCGCCGCTAAACTTGCTCCGAAATTTATCCGAGCTTTTGTGCAGCGTAAGTTGGGTCGCGTGACCTATGAACTAACTGATGAGAAAGGGAAAATTTTAGGAGTCTACCATAGTAAAGACCTTCGCTCCTGATAGTTTGGTGTTTATTTCCTTAGTCATTGTGGTTGCCCGGGCTTATTTGAGACTCTTCTCAGGGCAGGGTCGTCCCCACGATTGTTGCACGCACACAAAAAATTCACTTCATCGTCAACACTTTTTTTTCTCGTTGCGAAAATCATATCGATTTCGCTCCTAAGTCCATTCGATGCAGTGCGTTCGCTTTTGGTGCGGCGTACGGTGGTTGGAGCTGAGCATGTACATGCATCACGCGGTAATGTTCGGCTCTTGACCGCTGTATGACTGCATCGAAATCGAATGCACTGTAGGTCAATGTTCCAACCGGTCAGCGCTGCATGCAGCTGATAGCAATAAAAAAAAAAAGTGATGCAACGGAGCTGATGGCGACAACGGCTTTTTGGGATGAGCGGGATGATGGGAGTTTTTGGAGAGTGAGTCTTTCCATGACGGCGGTGCATGAAGTGTTCTTAGGAACTAAAGCAATAGCGCGAAACGCGAAAGAGAAATCGACGACAAATATTAATTGAAATTCAGTGAACAAAAAAAAATTAAATTAAAAACTCGTAATTTAAAAAACTCTAGCGCACCTGAACCGCTAGAAAACTAATTTTCGAAGAAATTGTCTTTGAGTGACAAAAAAATGTGGAAAGACGTAATACACTTTTTTGTAGAGTCATATCAACCATTCCTTGTTCAAAGCAACAGAACTCAACTATAACACAAATGATGAAAATGTTCAGTGCTGGCAACATTTTCCCAACGAAGCAGCAATAAGTTAACCTTCACAAGCTCATCCTTAAATCAACTTATCCTTTGAATTTTGTTCTCATCGGAGGATTTCATCGAAAGCTTCAGCGGTTAAACGTTGTTTGAGGCTACCATCCGAAAAATGTTCGAAACTCGGAAAATTTAAAAATTGGTTTCTTAGTTTTATTGCAAATGTTTTGCATATGTGTATGTAATTTGAAGCATCTGTTTATGCAATAGTTACGAAAGTGGCTAATGCTGGTTACCCTGTGTCAGCAGCAAAGCAAAATATATACCAAATCTGCTTGACGTTAAGTTAAACCCAACCAGTAAATTTCGTTTCGATTGAATCACTGCGCTAGAAGTTATACGGGTGAAAAAATTTTTAGGGTTATCACCCTCAAAACTTTTCAAATTTTTAAAGCGTTAATATTTGTTGTTAATTTTCATTGCAGGATCGTTCCCATTTGCAAATCTAATGACATACTCGCGCAGTAAAGAAATTCTAAAAAATTACAAAAATGGTCATAGCTGGCAGCCCTTTCACGATTTTTGTACGAAATTCCTATGACATTTGGTTCGCATCAAATGTTTTTTACTGCATAAATTTCATTTTGATATCATGACTGCACCGGAAGTTATAGGGAAAAAAGCTTTATTTTGCTGAGCAAATTTGCAAGATTTAGGAGACAAAAATTGCCATAGCTGGCAACCCTATTCTAATTTTTCAGCCAAATTTTCACCAAATGTTACCTTAAGTAAGATCCAAATATTGTGTGAATTTTGTTTAAATCTGATGGCTGAATCGGAAGTCATAGGCCAAAAAGCTGTTTTTTTTCTCAGTGATTTTTCAAGATGGCACCACTGCCACAGGGTTGCCCGCATTTCAAAATCATTTCTATCAGACCTGGTCCTAGTTAATACCAACATGTTCTGTTAATTTCATTATGATCGGATAATCCGGTCGCCAGTTCTCGTGAACAGAACTTTCGAGTGCTGAAAATAGAGGTAATTTAGTGATGGGTTGCCGTTCTTGCGCAAATCGGAATTTTAAAAATTTCAAATTGACATGATGCACAAACCTTAAAATTTATGAATGATTTGAATTTTTCGTCAAAAATCAAAAATTTTTCAGGAGGTTCAATGATTTGAAGGATTTTGTTTCAAGAGCCTGCCGCAGCTACAGGGTTGCCCGCACTACCTTGTATTAAACTTTAGTCAACATCAATACGCACAGCAAATTTCACGATGATCCAAGGTTTTTGTCAGAAGTAATGACAAATCAAAATTTGAAAAAAAATCCTTGCCTACTTTTAGGCACGCTGCACCCACACACGGCTCAAAATTTCCAATTCTTTACCATAAGCAAGCTTAAAACATAATAAGTTTTCATTCCCAATACTTTTTTTGAACAAAAATTCACGCTGCTTGGAAATATAGGAGTACCTCAAAATTCACTAAAACGCTCGCCGCCGCCAAAAGGTTTAGGATATCTGAATTTCAGCAAGTTGTGGACCTACCTACTAAATACATCTACGTTCTCCGACAGTTTCAGCTCAATCGAATCGGCCACTCCAGAGATTATCTCCCTTAATCATTTTGATGATATATATATATATATATATATATATATATATATATATATATATATATATATATATATATATAAAGAAATATGAATTTTCGGCGAAACGAGTTTAATACTACTTTTCTTCGAAAATTAGTAAAAAAAACATAATTCACTGGAAACGAAACTGGAATAAATGTGTGTGGATTAGATAGATATATCGTTGTGTGAAAAAAAAGAAAAGAAATATTTTGTGATATTTGGAATTTATTTCAAATCGATTGCTGCTTGGACTTTTGAAAGAAGTTTCGCATACGAGCTATGAAGGAAACTTCATTGGTCATCGAAGTGAATATTTATTTATTGTGTTGAGCAGATAGTTAGCAATGAACTCGAATTAACCGGACTTTTGTTGTTGTAATCTTTGCTATTGCAAGTGTGAGCTCTTAAGCAAGTAATTGTGCAGTCGTTTTCTTCTTCTCTCATGTTGAAGTAACTTAAGTGGATGGTTTAAAATAAGCAATCGCCAGTGTACATCGATCTGAAACGTGCCGCTTTAGAACGGGTAGCTCTTGAATCGGGGAAAAACCGCCACAAAAATACCAATTTGATACTGTTCGCTGTTGAGAACTGAGTCAATTATGGTTCGAAATTGACCGATCGCAAAATTCTCATGAGGACCGACTGGGTTGTTGCGATAGAAGCGGTCTGGTTCATAAAATGACAAACACATTATCTGAAAACTTCTGAAATAGTTTCTAGTTCCTGGAATCACAAACTCTACTAAATCATAAATTAGCTTTGGTGGTTATTGGATATCTAAAAAAAAAACTCTAGCGCACCTGAACCGCTAGAAACACTAATGTTCGAAAAACAAAGAACAGTAGAAGAATCGTGCAGATTTTGAGTGCATATTCTACCACACTAGCTGCTTATTACAGCCAAACTAATTCAAACGCCAGGTTTTACTTTGGTCTTATAACTCATATGGTGGAAAGGTTTCAGATATTACCAGTGGCATGAATTTCAAAGTTTATGAGAGCAACACTTGTTAATTATATTCGCTTTCAGTTGCTTATTTCACAAAAATTTTCAAAGCAGCATCTCATAAAACATCAATGAAGAAAATGCTCAGTGCCTGCAGCACTCTAACTGAAGTTCGTGTTTGGGGCTGCGATCCGAAACATTTGCAGAACTTTGGGAATTGAAACATTGGTTATTTATTTTCATTGTAAATGTTTCCGGTATTAATACTAACTGTAAGCATTTATTGATACAAAAGTAGCACAACCGACTCGTGCTGGCAACCTTTCGCCAGTATCAAAGCCAATAATATATTACATCTGCTTCACGTTCTTATATTACATTCGAAGTTATTGGAGTATAAAGAATTTTAGGGTTACCTGCAGCAAGTTTTTTAAAATAATCGAAAACTTAATATTTCCTGTTTATGGTCACTACAATATCATTACCATTTGAAAATTCTACGATAAAACCGGTTAGTAAAGATATTGCAATTAAACACAAAACCAACAATAGCTGGCAACCCTATCGTGACTTTTCAACAAAATTTGGCCTGAATATTGTCTATAATAGGTTCCATTAATAATATGAAATTCGTATTGATTTCATGACTGCACTGGAAGTTTTAGGGCAAAAAGTTTTTTTTCCCTGAGTGAATTTTCAAACCCAAAGACACAAAAATTACCATAGTTGGCAGCACCAATCGAATTTTTTCAAACAGAAACAAAATTTCTATCAAACAGAGTTTAGAGTAAGGTTCAGCTATTGCGTTAAATTCATGAAAACCGGGTTACTTATTCACATTTCATAGGGCAAAAAGCAGTTTTTTTTCTTTATAATTTTTCAAGATGGCACCACTGGCACAGAGTTGCCCACAATTCTAAATCGCTGCTATCAGACCTGGTCCTACTTAAGTCCAATGCATTCTGTAAATTTCAGTTGTATCTGATTATTGGTTCATGAGTTCCCGTGAACAGCAGTTTTTGATGCTAAAAATATAGGTTAACTGGGAGAGGGTTACCGTTCTTGTCCGACATGAAATTTCCAAAGTTTTACTTTGAACGTGTAGATAAAGCATAAGATTTGTATACAGATTGGTTTTATTCTAAGAAACTGACATTTTTTAGGATATTCGATGGTTTGAATGTTTTCACTTCCATATTTTTATTTTTCAAATTTAAGACACCAAAATTATCATAGCTGGCAGCTCCAACCGAATTTTTCAACCAAATTTCTACCAAAAGTGGTCTGAAGTAAGGTCCAGATACTGTGTGAGTTTTGTCAAAATCGAACGATTCAATCAGAATTTATAGGGCTAAAAGCAGTTATCTCTTTTAGTGATTTTTCAAGATGGCACCACTGGCACAGAATCACCTGCATTTTAAAATCACTTCTATCAGACCTGGTTCTATTTAAGACCAATACATTCTGTAAATTTCAAATAATTCTGCTTATCGGATCGTGAGTTTCCGTGAACAGAAGTTTTTGATGCTAAAAATATAGGTAAATTGGGCAAGGGTTACCAGGCGTGCCCGTAATACCATAACTTTTTTTATTTTTTGGTTATGTAAACAAAGCACAAAATTTACATATAAATGGCTTTGTTTTGAAGAAGCGGCATTTTTTCAAGAGAGACGATGATTTGGAGGTTTTTACTTTCAGTGCCTGCCCTTGCTACAGAGTTGCCAGCACGCTCATTAAAAGCTACACAAATCTACAACTAAATAATACCAATATGTCCTGAAAATTTCGTAATGATTGAATAGTTCCGTCAAAAGTTATCGCAATTTAAAAATTTGCAAATTTTTCCGTTCTCTTTTTAGGCACCCAGCGCACACATAGGGTTAAAAAATTCCAAAACATTATCCGATTCACATGTAAAACACGTTCGAAATTTATTTCGTTAACTTTATTTATGCGAAAATTATTTGTGTACGGAATAATAGGTATATTAAAAATATCACTAAAATGGCTGCCGGCGCCAAAGGGTTAACAAGAATTGACATTTAGTGAGACGTGGACCTATTCTGCATATACACCAATGTATCCTGAAAGTTTCAGCTCAATCGGATGGCGAGATTATCTCACTGAAATTTTTTGATGATATATATATATATATATATATATATATATATATATATATATATATATATATATATATATATATATATATATATATATATATATATATATATATATATATATATATATATATATATATATATATATATATATATATATATATATATATATATATATATATATATATATATATATATATATATATATATATATATATATATATATGGAAATATGAATTTTTGGCCGAATCGATTTTAATACTAATGTCCTTTGAACATTAGTAAAAAAAAAATCAACGGAGAACGAGGTTGAAAGCAATCAACAATGAGGAAGGCACCGTGGAAATATACTTTGCGACATTTATCTTTTTTTTGAAAAGTCATTTTAAAGCTTTTACTTTGGCAAAATTTTGTTTGAGCTCTTTTGAAGTTAATAATTTGAATTAATTGATTTTTTATTGACTACAATATAAATTTTCGAATTGATATAAAAAAAACAACAGAAAACAAAGAAAGATCATATGTATGTTGACAAACCTTGAATTTCCAGACACCATATTCCGGAACAACGGTCGACCGTCGTCAGGAGCGGTGAGTTTTCTTTGTTAATTATTGTTTGAATTTATTTTTTTTTCTTAGTAATTTTTTTTTTTTATTTTATTTATCTTGTTTGTTATATTTACATTATTTATCATTATATTTATCTACATTATTTATCTATACAATTATTATTATAAATTGAATTTTTGAACAAATTTTTGTCTTCTGGAATTTTGATTTTGTTATTATTTTTTTTTTCTCTTTGAAATAACATGAATGTCAATATCTGAAATCAGTCTTTTGTTTTATCTCGATGATGGAGTAAGAGATAAGTGGACGAGGGGTTCATCCAGTCCGCCTTGACAACAAAGATGACTCTTGTTTATTTCCCCCCATGGTTAGTATGATCTATGTTGGTGTACGTTAGCGTGCTTCAAGCAGGAAGTTTCACTCAGCCCAAACCCCACGGCCGACGCAGCTCAACTAGCTGGCAAGGGAAGCACGCAGGGCATTTAACTGAGTGGAACTTAAATTATGTTGCATTGGCGGTAGTTTACCAATTCGTAACAAATGGCGCCCAACGTGGGGCACGAACCCACGACCCTGAGATTAAGAGTCTCATGCTCTACTGACTGAGCTAGCCGGGCAAGGGAAGCACGCAGGGCATTTAACTGAGTAGAACTTAAATTATGTTGCATTGGCGGTAGTTTGCCAATTCGTAACAAATGGCGCCCAATTTTAGGCTATGCTTTGCTCAAAGTTAGTTATTGTTTTATTTAGTTTCTTTTGTTAATTTTCAGTTTTCGGTTTATCCAGATATTAATTTAGTTTTTTTTGGTACCTTGTTGAGTTATATGTCTTGAACATCAATTCCATTTTATTTGGCTGGGGTGTCATATGTGGCTCTGGCTAAATGTTTACCTCAGCCAATTTTTTTTTCTCCCTTTCTCTCTCTCTTCTTTCCTTTCTTTCATGGTTAGTTAAAAGTAACTTTTAATATTTAATGTTGGCAAGCTGACGCCAATGCAATATTGGCGCTCAAACCTGCTAGGATGTGTTGTCTAGTGTTTAACAGGAGTGTTTCTCCTTTTTCATAATCGACAGTCTTGTAGGCAGGATTGGATCAGGGTAGCATCGTGGATGATGGCCTTGACATCTTCATTTTCTAAATTTGAATTGTTCAGGCAAGACCGAACTGCTGAATTCATGAGCATTAATATCACCTACGATGTTCACTTTGGGGCTCAGCAGACTCCTGTCCACCATCAAGGTGTTGATTGTCTAATTTAGAAATCTATGCGAACGGATTGTTGCTAGGAGTTCCAAACCTGATCCGGTTGGGTCACAAGATTTGTCTGTAGTTTTTTTCCCCCCTTTTCAACCCACAATTTTTATGCCTTTCCCATCCTCATCTGTCATCTTTGTTGCCGGGGCGGCTGGATTGATTTTTCGTTCTTACTGCCATAATCAACAGTTAAACTTAAACACGCGGATTTCTTATTCTTTCTATTAATTATTTCCCTTATATTATTTAAAATTATTGGGAATAATCAAGGTTTTAATATATTTTTTTTTAGTACGTATTTCAAATTAAGTTATAGTGAATTTTTAAATTTTGGTAAATTACTTATAATTACTTATAGTTTATTTTATTTGAATTTTTAAATTATCAATTTTAAATGCTACCTCACGGTCATCTTCGTTCTGACCCAGACTTTGAAAGTCTCTCAGGGTAGATAAATCATCTAACTCTGTCACAGACAGGAACTAGACCTCGTCCTGTGTTGGGATCTGGCAATCGAGCTGCATCTACGGCAGTTCGCACCAACACAGTGGACTTTGCGGATGCCCCGTGTACACCCCTAAGAGGCACACAAATAAGAGAACACGCTCCTCCAATTCAGCCAGATTTCAACGTAACAACCCCAATACATCACAGTCTCATGAATCACAGCCGACCCGAAAAACTCCCAGTGTCCAAATGGGGCATTGATTTTGATGGCTCAGGCGTTGGATTAACCGCGCGGCAGTTTTTATACCGGATCACTGCCATGGCTAAACATTATGGAATTTCTGGAGCGATGTTGGCCATGGAGTTCCACTTGTTGTTGCGTGGACCAGCTTTAGAGTGGTACTGGTGCTACCATGAGATGCACCCTGCGTTGTTGTGGGAGGACATGGAGAGGGATTTCATGAGCTGCTTCAGTGGCTTCCAGGCAGACGTTGATATCAGACGGTCAATAGATGCTAGAATTCAGCAACCAGGAGAGTCATTTCGAGCGTTTTTCAATGACATCCAGTCCATGATGTTACCTCTGACGAACCCTCTGACAGATACCAATTTACAGGTTATACTCTTCAGAAATATGACCAAGCGGTTAAGGGATCATCTGGCTGGAATCAGTTTCCTTTCCGTCCGTGAAATGGTTGCTCGATGCTGTGCGATTGAGGCTGTCTGGTATCCGGACGGGCAAAAACAAGCACCCCCATCATCTGTGCCTTTGAGAAGACCACGAGTAGTTCATGAGGTTTTGCCTCCTTCTTTTCCCGCAGCAGCGCAGGAGTACTCTTATCATCACAACATCTCCGAAGGACCTAGTTACTCGTACGAGTACGATCTGCCAACTACCACGCCAGCTCTGGGTGCGGTTGCGCTTGGAAACGCCCAACAGCAGCAAGCTCCACAAAGACAATACGTAATATGTTGGAACTGTAAAGATCTGGGCCACACATTTATGGACTGTCCGGTCCCCAGCCAGCGAATATTTTGTTACGGATGTGGAATGGAAGGTGTTCTCAAGCCCAACTGCATGCATTGCAGGTCGGGAAACGGCAGGCGGAGTACGCCGGATATGGGGGCGCGACGCCGGATGGGGGGGGGGGGACGACGACCCCTCGTCCGCAACCCGAGCTAACGACGGTGGACGCCGCGACCAATACCGACCCGGAATTTCGTCGAAAACATTAAACTCGGCAAACCCCTCATCAGATAGTCTTAATAACATCAACCACGGATTTGAGTGTTCTCGATCGATGCGCAGGAGCTCGGTATCTCGTTTCCATCGGGCATGGAAATACTTTGCCAACAGACGCTGGCTTCGTAAAGCATGTGTCGACACCATCGTGACACCCCTTGGGGAGAACCGTCCTTTCGCTACCATCTTCATTAAGGGGTTAGTCCACTGTTAAACTGCTCCAAATGAACTTTTTTTTTAAACAGCTACCAAAAAAAAAACTATTCAAGATATCGATTTGAAATTTTACATGCAACTTTATTGAAGTTGAGAGTTAAAATTTTCATTGGAAAAAATTATTAGAAAACAAAATGGCGGCCGCCCCAATGGATCGCCGCAGCACCGCCGGAAAAAAAAGCAAATTGCGCCTCGTAAATTCCTGGACAAAATAAGCATCTGTGAACAAATTATCAACAAATTATTCATTAGTTTGAGTATAAAGGACTGCACGGGCCTAAATTTAGAGCGCTAAAGTGATTAAAAAATATGTGGTATACTTTTGAATCAAAAAAATTAAAAAAAAAAATTTTTTTAATCAAAAAAATGTTTCCCAGATCGTCAAAAAAAAATTTTTTGTTCTAAATTTAGGCCCGTGCAGTCCTTTATACTCAAAACTAATGAAATATTTTTGGTAATTTGTTCACAGACGCTTATTTTGTCCTGGAATTTACGAGGCGCAATTTGCTTTTTTTTCCGGCGGTGCTGCGGCGATCCATTGGGGCGGCCGCCATTTTGTTTTCTAATAATTTTTTCCAATGAAAATGTTAACTC
Source organism: Nemotelus nigrinus (assembly GCA_947369275.1). Classification (NCBI taxonomy): domain Eukaryota; kingdom Metazoa; phylum Arthropoda; class Insecta; order Diptera; family Stratiomyidae; genus Nemotelus; species Nemotelus nigrinus. Next base: position 107,952,272 of record OX376373.1, read on the forward strand.
TTAACTTCAGTAAAGATGCATGTAAAATTTCAAATCGATATCGTGAATAGTTTTTTTTTGGTAGCTGTTTAAAAAAAAAGTTCATTTGGAGCAGTTTAACAGTGGACTAACCCCTTAAAGGACGTGAGCTCCAAGGACTGTTGGACAGTGGTGCAAGCGTCAGTATCCTGGGAGCAGGAGCTTTAGACTTGATTGCAGAACTGAGTCTGTATCTCCATACTCTTCAGACAGAAGTTCGGACAGCGTCAGGTCATAAGGCTTCTGTTCTCGGATATGTTTAGACCTTGGTGAAATTCAACAATCAATCGCGTATGATAAAATTTTTGGTCGTTCCAACCTTGACCAACCCAGTTTATCTAGGAATGGATTTCTGGGACGCGTTTAAAATTTCACCAACTCAACAGCTGGCGGTTGCATCCATTTCTGAAGCCACAGCCCCTGCGTTTCACACTCTGTCTTCTGAGGATCAGTCTCGCCTACAGCAAATTATTCAACAGTTTCCTTGATATAACCTTAATGGTTTGGGTAAGACCGCCTTGGTCTCTCATTACATTGACACCGGGTCTGCCAAACCTATTAAGCAGCGGCATTATTCGGTGTCCCCAGCCATACAGAAACTGTTGTATGATGAACTGGATCGTATGCTGTCCTTAGGAGTCATCGAGGAAAGCAAGAGCGCATGGAGTTCACCGGTTACCCTTGTAAGGAAGCCTGGTAAAGTACGGCTATGTCTAGATGCACGGCCACTGAATGAGGTAACCTTGAAGGATGCCTATCCATTACTTCTAATAGAAAGATTATTGGCTCGTCTGCAATCCACTAAATTTATAACGAGTCTGGACCTAAAAGATGCTTTTTGGCAGATACCATTGGATGCGGAATCTAGGGAGAAGTCTGCTTTGACCGTTCCTGGCCGCCCATTATACCACTTCACTGTGATGCCGTTCGGTTTGTGCAATGCCCCACAAACCATGTGCAGATTAATGCACAAAGTGATCCCTCACGAGCTGCATGACAAGGTGTTTGTATATCTCGATGATCTGCTCGTGACTAGTTCTTCTTTTAACGAACATTTGGAGTTACTTTCCAAGGTGGCGCAGTTGCTTAACGCAGCTTAATTGACCATAAATGTTGAGAAGAGCAAGTTCGTGCAGCGAGAGATCAAATATCTTGGATATGTAGTGAGTGATGGAATCCTGAGGACCGATCCAGAGAAGGTCTCTCCGATCCAGAGAAGGTCCCAAGTCTGCGAAGGAGGTCCGGCGTTTCATGGGAATGGCAGGATGGTATCGGCGGTTTATTCCTAATTTCGCGGCAGTGTCATCAGCTCTGACGGATCTGCTAAGGGGTAAACGCTCGTTTCAGTGGACAGACGCCGCCAATAACGTCTTTTTAGAGGTTAAGAGATTGTTAATTTCTGCTCCAGTGCTCGCCAATCCCAATTTCTCTCGAAGATTTTTCATCCAGTGTGATGCTAGTGCCACCGGAATCGGGAGTGTCCTGTTCCAAAAGGATGATGATGGAGAGGAGCACCCGATCGCTTATATGTCTGTAAAGCTTAACGCTGCGCAACGCAACTATAGTGTTACTGAATTGGAATGCTTGGCTGCGGTGCAGAGCGTTAAGAGGTTCAGAGCATACATCGAAGGGTTGCCTTTCACCATCATCACCGACCATGCTAGTCTTAAATGGCTCATGGGACAACAGGACCTAACAGGTAGATTGGCTCGCTGGAGTTTGAAATTGCAGTCTTCCGATTTCAGCATCGAGCATCGAAAGGGAACTCAGAACGTCGTCCCAGATGCGTTATCGAGAGTTTGTGGGTCGATCGAGGCACCCAGGTCCGCAATAGGTCACTTGCCTGAGCACTACAGGCTTGCTGAGGTAATATCTGATACAGCATTTCGAGCTCCTGAGTATTTGGATCTCATAGCGCAGATTGAAAAGAGCCCTGAGGATTTCAAGAATGTGCACTTTAGGGAGGGGCGTGTGTTCATTACCACCGGAACACACAATGATTTGTGCACCGATATCCCTCGAACAAAATTATGGGTTCCAGAAAATGAACGAAAGCAGCTAATTATGCAGGCACATGATGACTCTAGGGGGTCTCATTGTGGGATTCGGAAGACTTTGGAACTGCTGCAAAGGTACTATTATTGGCCGTAGTTGAGGAAACAAGTTAAAGATTATATTTTCTCCTGCACCGTTTGCAAGCAGGTCAAGCCCCCGAATCGCACCATGAGGCCGCCAATGGGAAATCAGCGGGAAACAGATAGGCCATTGCAAAGACTGTTCATCGATTTCATGGGCCCATACCCTCGTTCGAAGGCAGGGAATACTCAGTTGCTCGTGGTGCTGGATCATTTCAGCAAGTTTATATGGCTCAAGGCCCTACCCAAAGCCACCTCAGAAGCGGTCATTAAGTTCCTCAAAAACGATATTTTCTTGACCTATGGAGTACCGGAGTTCGTGCACTTGGACAATGGTGTGCAATTTACCTCTAAATCTTTCGAGGCATTCCTCCTAGAGCATGGCGTTCAACACATCACTACGCCCTTATATTCATCGCAAGCCAATGCTTCAGAGAGAGCTAATCGATCTATCCTCAGTGCTATTCGCGCCTACATCGGTGATGACCATAGAACTTGGGATGAGCTGCTAGCCGAATCATGCGCTGCATTTCGTAATGTCGTGCATGAGGCGACTGGTTGCTCACCTCACTTCCTTCTATTCGGTTTTCATCGTATCCAGCACGGCGGCGACTATGAATTGCTCCGTAAAATGCAAGCGTTAGAGGATGGAGAGGTAGAACTCTGCCCGCACACTGATAGGCTGCGATGGATTCAGGATAGGGTGAAAGATAAACTGGCTGAGGCTCATGCCAAGGGTGTTCGGGTGTATGATCTCAGAAGTCGCGAAAAATCTTTCACTCCTGGTCAAGAGGTTTTTGTAAGGAACTTCACACTTAGCAATGCCGCTGATCGTTTCGCCGCTAAACTTGCTCCGAAATTTATCCGAGCTTTTGTGCAGCGTAAGTTGGGTCGCGTGACCTATGAACTAACTGATGAGAAAGGGAAAATTTTAGGAGTCAACCATAGTAAAGACCTACGCTCCTGATAGTTTGGTGTTTATTTCCTTAGTCATTGTGGTTGCCCGGGCTTATTTGAGACTCTTCTCAGGGCAGGGTCATCCCCACGATTGTTGCACGCACACAAAAAATTCACTTAATCGTCAACACTTTTTTTTCTGGTTGCGAAAATCATATCGATATCGCTCCTAAGTCCATTCGATGCAGTGCGTTCGCTTTTGGTGCGGCGTGCGGTGGTTGGAGCTGAGCATGTACATGCATCACGCGGTAATGTTCGGCTCTTGACCGCTGTATGACTGCATCGAAATCGAATGCACTGTAGGTCAATGTTCCAACCGGTCAGCGCTGCATGCAGCTGACAGCAATAAAAAAAAAAGTGATGCAACGGAACTGATGGCGACAACGGCTTTTTGGGATGAGCGGGATGATGGGAGTTTTTGGAGAGTGAGTCTTTCCATGACGGCGGTGCATGAAGTGTTCTTAGGAACTAAAGCAATAGCGCGAAACGCGAAAGAGAAATCGACGACAGATATTAATTGAAATTCAGTGAACAAAAAAAAATTAAATTAAAAACTCGTAATTTAAAAAAAAAATATAATTCACTGGAAACGAAACTGGAATAAATGTGTGTGGATTAGATAGATATATTGTTGTGTGAAAAAAATGAAAAGAAATATTTTGTGATATTTGGAATTTATTTCAAATCGATTGCTGCTTGGACTTTTGAAAGAAGTTTCGCATACGAACTATGAAGGAAACTTCAGTGGTCATCGAAGTGAATATTTATCAATTGTGTTGAGCAGATAGTTAGCAATGAACTCGAATTAACCGGACTTTTGTTGTTGTAATCTTTGCTATTGCAAGTGTGAGCTCTTAAGCAAGTAATTGTGCAGTCGTTTTCTTCTTCTCTCATGTTGAAGTAACTTAAGTGGATGGTTTAAAATAAGCAATCGCCAGTGTACATCGATCTGAAACGTGCCGCTTTAGAACGGGTAGCTCTTGAATCGGGGAAAAACCGCCACAAAAATACCAATTTGATACTTTTCGCTGTTGAGAACTGAGTCAATTATGGTTCGAAATTGACCGATCGCAAAATTCTCATGAGGACCGACTGGGTTGTTGCGATAGAGGCGGTCTGGTTCATAAAATGACAAACACATTATCCGAAAACTTCTGAAATAGTTCCTAGTTCCTGGAATCACAAACTCTACTAAATCATAAATTAGCTTTGGTGGTTATTGGATTTATAAAAAAAAATCAACGGAGAACGAGGTTGAAAGCAATCAACAATGAGGAAGGCACCGTGGAAATATACTTTGCGACATTTATCTTTTTTTTGAAAAGTCATTTTAAAGCTTTTACTTTGGCAAAATTTTGTTTGAGCTCTTTTGAGGTTAATAATTTGAATTAGTTGATTTTTTGTTGACTACAATATAAATGTTCGAATTCATATAAAAAAAAACAGAAAACAAAGAAAGATCATATGTATGTTGACAAACATTGAATTTCCAGACACCATATTCCGGAACAACGGTCGACCGTCGTCAGGAGCTGTGAGTTTTCTTTGTTAATTATTGTTTCAATTTTTTTTTTTCTTAGTAATTTAATTTTTTTATTTTATTTATCTTGTTTGTTATATTTACATTATTTATCGTAATATTTATCTACATTATTTATCTATACAATTGTTATTATAAATTGAATTTTTGAACAAATTTTTGTCTTCTGGAATTGTGATTTTGTTATTATTTTTTTTTCTCTTTGAAATAACATGAAATGTCAATATCTGAAATCAGTCTTTTGTTTTATCTCGATGATGGAGTAAGAGATAAGTGGACGAGGGGTCCATCCAGTCTACCTTGACACCAAAGATGACTCTTGTTTATTCCCCCCCATGGTTAGTATGATCTATGTTGGTGTACGTTAGCGTGCTTCAAGCCGGAAGTTTCACTCAGCCCAAACCCCACGGCCGACGCAGCTGAGCTAGCTGGCAAGGGAAGCACGCAGGGCATTTAACTGAGTGGAACTTAAATTATGTTGCATTGGCGGTAGTTTGCCAATTCGTAACACCATTCCAAATCATAGATATTGTGATCGGATGTGCTTTCTAGTCAAAACTGAATTACTTCTTATCATTCTTGCTAAAGAGGAAAATGTGTTTTGCATGAATATTCATTTTTGTGTTGATGCTGTTACGGGGTAACAAACGCGTTGTGCCAGTACGGCCACCCATTGTTTTAAATATGGAAAAAGGGGGCTAATCTTCCCCGCGGAAGACTGCACGAAGTGAAAAATCAGCGCAGTAGGTTAACGATGTAACCACCACTCGTAGGGCCATAGAACGTAATAATGGGTAACAAGCCGCGCTTGTGTCCTGTACCTGACGGATATGTTAAGTTATATTAAGTTATACCCGTCACGATGGAATGACGAGTCGTAATGAACTCGTCGAAGACCTCGAACAACCCGGCCGATACATTTACATTCGTGCAGCGCAACGAATAGACGAGACTACGGAAACACTAATGAACTTACCCACGTACGAGGTGGTTGGTGCACTTTCAACGTGCAACGGGTGATTCGCTGCAATAGCTCGAACGGGAGGAACGAAGGTGCCTCTTATCCACTCCTGATTCAACTCCGGGCTGCAGCACTGAGGATAGGTCCTCACCATACCACGGACATTCAATGGCGACCTACAACACCGGAAATTTTATAATAAGCACAGGAATTTGAAGTACATATCCAATTAGAATACTCACCTGAATTCCAAAGATAGGCGACGGACGTCACACAACATCGTCTATTTTCAGGTTTGAAGGCCGGCTGACATGGAAACTTCCGATAGGGTCGCCCGCACGGTCACTACAGCACCAATTTGTCCAACGACGATCTGCAACCAAAAAAAATTCGACATAAAGCATCTGCACTTAGTGGCGAATGAATCATTACGCTTACTGATCGACCGTGAAACGGGTATGGTTGACCGCGAAACGGGCATGATTGACCATGAGACGATTGGTGTAATATCACAGCAGATGTGTGAGCATGACCGTGTGACTTTTGATAAGATATTGAATAAAATAATGCAGGCACTCATGGTGTCATGTCCGAATGTGCATGGAAAATGTTCTATGAATATGCTTGCGTGTTATATGTCTAGGCATGCATTGTAATGATGGGGTAAAATGATATGTTTATATGTATAATTGTGGCTTTTAACACTTACCTCACTGTCGATCCGCGAATTCAAGCTGGAGCCGTCAACAACCGAAATAACACATAACATCAGGCATTCGGAAACGATGGTAAAGACCTGAACGCAGATCGCCACTTCACAACAAAAACAAACAATGTCCATCTGTCAATACACTTTGACAACTAAAAGTGTCGTTGCAGCTGTTGGACGCAGCTGGTCTAGACAATCCACACATCAGCTGCTTGCTATAATGACGTGTTGCCCTAGATGAAACTACTAAAAGGGAGTTTGAGCCTGAGACGCCACGTGTAACCCAGTCATCGACCCAAATATTGTTACAGTTTTTAAAACTCTCGCAGGTCTACGCACCCCTTCTAGCACCAAAAAGTCGAAGGGGTTAGTTTCGGGAGCCTGAAATCACCGGAGATGGGGTGGGTGGGCGCCACTCGCTTCCCAATCCCGAAACTAATTATCGTCCGTCGCCCGGAAGCGAGAAGTGTTGCGACGGCTTCTTGCACTAATGAAAGGAAAATAGCCCGAAAGGACACGCCAGCGTTCACAATTCTTTACAAAAATTTTATTACCTCGAGTAGTTCGTTAACCTAGCTCTATTCACAGAAACGAAACGGCGCCGCGTTTTAAATTTATCTAGCTACTTGCTTGCACTGGATATTCACTTAAATTTACCCTATGTACACTTCAAATCTTAACCTACTTACTCAGGACTCTGCTTCTTGCGTCGATCGAACCTCAAGCGCTCAAACATCTACTTCCGGACCAGGTTTTTTGCACAGATGCTTCAGCCTACTCGCACCGCAGCCAATATCTTCGTAATTATCTGTGCCACGATCTTGCGCCAAATTCACCTCTTCTTCCTTCGCCGTTTCGCTACACTATTCACTCCGTCGGTACGTTTAACCTCGTTCTGATTATCAGATAACGCCGGAACCCCTTTTGTTTCAGCCTATCGATCTCGCCAACTCGATTTCGCCAACTATTTACTTCAAATTTCGCCAACGACTTCGCCTACCGTTTGTCTGAGATCTTCGTACACATCAGTCAAAAGATTACGACCTTCGCTCCTCTTCCTCTTCGAGCCACGCCAGATACGTGTGTATGAAATTTTTGAAATTTTTCGATGATAATTTTAGCTCGATAGTCAGATTACATCTGATCCTTACCACGTCCATCCAAAAAGAGAGCGATCCATGCCTTGATCACCTCGCAAGCAACCTTGGCTCCGCTTTCTGATCCCGCTTAGACGGGATCCTAGATTGTCCGTTTGAACAAAATATCCCAATGCATTTCAAATGCATTTCAGCCGTTGCATTCTGTTCCCGGTCATTGCACTTTCTTCATTAATGTGCATTGCCGCAAGTGCAGTCGGTCATTGCACCTGGCATTGCGCTCAATCTAATGAAACATATGTATGGCAACGCCTTGATACGTTCCGGAACGCGGTCCGTTCCTCTGGCGTTCCGCCGAACTGCCCTAGACATTTGAACTGTCAAATCCGTGTTTTGCCTGTCGCCATGGCCGTTGTCGTTGTCGTATTTTGCATCATTTTCTGGGTCGGTAATCGCCTTGTGCCGATTCTGTTGAGTGTGCTGATGCTGGACTAGATACGATTGATGCTGTTGCTGGCGGGTCATCTGACTATGCTGGCCGCATGCCTGTAGCGCCTCGATATATGGGGATAAATTGTCAACTGCACTGTCGAAATGCAGATATCTCGTGACAGGAGCTCCCACTCGCCGGAACAGGTATGTAAACATTTTCCCTTCCACCACAATTGATCGTTTTTATCTGCTTGGAGATTCTGGGAACCCGCATCACTATCTAGTACATCGTTCTGTATGATGTCATTTGTTGCGCTGGCGTTGGAATACGTTGTGGCAGCAATAACACTCGTGTCTTCGCGGCAGGTGAAAAACCGATGCATCTTCTGCGTGAACGGCGACCGTATCTAAACGTTTCGAACTCCATACTTTCGGGAAAGTCCTGAACCTCACCACCACAATATACAACTGCTGTTATTTCTTCATCTTTGGTCCGTATAATAGGGGGACGATACGCAATATTGTTTGCCCGGTCCTGAAATCCAGATACTGCCCACAAACGAAGCGGACCGGCTGCACTGCTTGCCGTACCAAGTCGTCGAAAAGAATATTTATCCTTTACTTCAGTCAGGTGAGTTCTTTGATCATATTGTTTATTCGAGGCTGTTATGGAGACGACTCGGCCCCACCATCAGCTTCGAGGAATACCGGGTCCTGGCAAATGCGCGCCTTGGTTCTAATATTGGCCGTTTTTGACAGGGTTCGCTGAGACTCGAAGCTTAATCTACAATCATACAATCTGTAACCTACATTAATACTTACGATACCCTATACTCTACATTATTACTTACGATACCCTATAATCTACATTATTACTTAGCCTACGATTTCCTCCACTGAACTCATTGCTTACAACATCACTCCTTCTTCTCTTTACCGTCAGCGTGTCCGCGTCTATAGATTAACAAGAGCTTTAATCCTCTACCGATACGACTCGCGAGTATGATCGACCGTGACACCCCCCTCTCTTCAGAGAATTCCCTGGGAATTCTCGACGTTATTTCACCATGACACCGCGTTAAACTATATACTGATTCAAAATTTGAGATTTCGGTACGCTTTGACTTCTCGTAAAATTTATTCCGGCTGTTCACATTCTCTATCTGAATTCTCGATTGCTCCTCACGTCATCTGGGTGTTACACCCGTCTGTCGCACTGCGCGCTTCCACACTAACAATCACGTATACAACTAATCATGCATGCATATTTGTCACGACTAATAGCTCTAAATAGTGTCGTTATCTGTATCTTTAACATTCCGCTGTTCTAATACGACCTGAACTCGATTTTAGGATAAAAGCCAAAGGAAATCAAGGAAAGGAAAAAAAAAATCCAGGGTAAATAAATAAACAAAAATCGAGAAGCGCAAAACAGGACGAAAAGGAGGCACGGGAGGAAAATAAAATATCAACTACGCCCAACAGAAGCACGGAAGTCACGCCCTATCTATGGTATATAATTTAATTTTTTTGTAACCCTTTCTTTTCTGGCACTATCTCTATCCCAGCATGTTAGTGTTAACCGTCTCGATTCGTGGCATGAACGGTGTTGATATCTGTCTAGTTTATACATGCAAAATTCTAACATGTACTGAACTTGATTTTAGGAACACTATTCTCACTACCGCCCACGGGGAAAATTGAAAGGGCAAACGCAAAGGAAACGAGATGAACACGAAAAAGGAACCCCGAAAGTAAGCGCAACGAAAAGAGAAAGAATGAAGGAAAGAAAAGGAAAAGAGATAATAGCTAAATCTGATTCACCACCAACCTGACGGTATTGCTTTCATGTATAAACATACTAATACTAATATCCTATACAATTAACCTCTCTACTAACTTAAATCCAATCTTATCTGCCGCTTTTATCACGAATACATGGCTGAGCTACAAGTTAATTTAACCACCACCTCCGAATTATTCTAACAATCTATTACCTTAACCCACCACCGCTTATCTATTTTAACCCGCCACCACTAAGCTATCTTATCCCTAATCAAAATCTCTCTAGTGCCTTTCCACTTGGTGACAAATGTCTACATAGCTCACCTTATTTCGCGATCTGGTTATTAAGCTAGCACATATTCGAGTCCCCTAATTTGCTACCATTACCGTACAAGACCTAAAGCCGGGAAAGGTATCATACACTCGCACGTGTTTTTTTTTTTTTTTATATTCATGAATCCTCTATTAACCTACGACTATGTTATTCTAAAGTAGCCCTTTCTCGCCCTCTTATAATAAAATGCCAGCTCCTAGCTAAAAGTCTCCGCTGACGCCTATAACAAATCTCCTAGCTATCTTTAGGCTCGGGAATGCATTCGACATGCCAATTTCCAGCAGGTTTCCCCTTCTCGTCAACTAACTCGTAGGTCTACGCCGACGTCTTCCTTCCCAGCGTGAAAGGACCGACGTACGCCGGGGCCAATTTAGCCGAAAAATTCTTACTGGCGTCCAACAACACGTAATTCTTCCGCCAAACTCTTTGCCCTAGCTGGAAGTTCTCTGCGCGTCGACGGAGATCATACCGTTTTTGGCTGGAAGCCGCCGCCCGCTTCATTCTCTGGCCTACCTCTTCCCGTATCCTTTCTAAATTCCTCGCATTTTTGAGTGGTGAAAACGTATCTTGCGCCCCCGCTGGTGGCTCCATTTCTTCCCTAAACGTGATCATCTCTCTCCCGAAGTTTAGAAAGTAAGGAGTGAAACCCGTGGCTTCGTGTTTATACGTGCGTAGGGCGCACGCGATCTGAGCCAGGTACTGATCCCATGCGCGATGGTTGTCGGAGACGTAGCATCGCAACATGCATTTAATATCTTGATTTCGACGTTCAGCCGGATTGGCCTGTGGGTGATACAACGCCGTATAACTAATCTGTACCCCGTACTCCTCCACGGCCTGCCAAAATTGTCTGCCAACGAATTGTACTCCGTTATCACATACTAAAACCCGAGGGACCCCGTATACCAGGAATACATTTTCCTCCAACAACCGGAAAACGGCTGATGCTGTCGCCGACCGTAATGGCAGTATCACCGAATATTTCGTGACATAGTCGATAATTGTCAGGATATAAGCATGGCCCCTCGTGGACCGTGGAAGCGGTCCGACGAGATCCACGCAAATCATCTCCCATGGAGATCTTGCTTCGCCGGTCCTAGTGGACATTAGGCCAATCGGCGCTTTACGCTCCACCTTGCACGCCTGGTATACTTTACAACTCTTCACGTACCTACTGATATCTGTTCGCATTTTCGGCCAGTAAAAGTTTTGCGTGACCCGAGCCAATGTGCGTGCGGCCCCCATATGCCCCGCCTTCGGATCGTCATGGTATCGCTTGAGTATAGCTCCCCTCTCTGCCTTAGGAACCACCTTCTTCCACTTCATGTCGACTTCTCCACCCACTACTATTCCCGGGGATAGTTTCCACAATACATCTCCTAAAATTTTCCACTCCGAGTACCTGTCTGGGTCATCCCGTACCCTATCCAGCATTTTTGAATACCACTTCTCTGGCCGCTGAGAAACGGAGATGCAATCTACCCTGTTGATCGCTCGCGACAACGCATCGGGCACTAGGTGTTTCTTCCCCCGCCGGTGGATTACTTCAAATTCAAATTGTTGAAGTCTCACCGCCCACCTTGCTAATCTGCCCGTCGAATCCTTAAGATTGTTAAGCCAGACCAGTGAATGATGATCAGTAATAACCACGAACCTGGTCCCCTCTATGTAGGGTCGAAACTTCTCGACAGCCCACAACACGGCTAAACACTCTCTTTCTGTCACGGAGTATTTCCTTTCTTGCTTTGAGAGCGCATGACTCAGGTAGCACACCACCTTCTCACCCGTTGGGTGTGCCTGGCTTAATACGGCCCCTATACCCACGTTTGACGCATCCGTCTGTACCTTGAACGGAAGTGTAAAATCGGGGCACGATAATACTGGTGCCGTTGTGAGCCTATCTTTACACGAAGCAAACGCACGGGCACAGTCGTCAGTCCACTCAAACTTGCGACCTTTTTTTCAACAAATCGCTTAGAGGCGCCACCATAGTTGCGTGATCCGGTATGAAACGGCGGTACCAGGACACCATCCCCAACAATTGCCTGATCTGCTTAACGGAAGTGGGACGTGGGAACTCTTTCACCGCTTTCACCTTTTCGGGGTCTACATGTAGGCCCTCGACGTCAACCAGGTAGCCAAGATATTTCAATTGCGCCCTGCAAAATTGGCATTTTTCCCTCGAGACACGCAATCCCGCTTCTCTCAACCGAACAAATACTTCTTTCAGCACTTCCAAATGCCGCTCAAACGTCTCGGTTACAATTATTACGTCGTCAAGGTACGTAAAGACGAAAGGCTCCAGCGCGGGTCCGAGTACGGTGTCGATCAGCCTTTGCCAAGTGGCCCCCGCATTGTGGAGTCCAAAAGGCATCCTCAAGAAGTGGAACAGGCCCCTTCCGGGTACGGTAAACGCAGTATATTGCCGAGAGTCCTCCGCCATTGGCACCTGCCAATACGCAGACTTAACGTCCAGCGTCGACAGATACTTGGCATTCCTCAGCTTGTCTAGGGTAGCCGAGATGTACGGCAGCGGGTATGCATCTTTTTCAGATACCGCGTTCACCTTCCGAAAGTCCACGCAGAACCGGTAGGACCCATCTTTCTTCCGGACCAATAAGATGGGCGAGGACCATGGGTTGACGACGGTTCAACCACACCCATCTGCAGCATCTCGTCCAGCTCCTTATTTATCTGACTCTGTACCGCCGGGGAGACCGGATAATAACGCTGCTTGATCGGAGAGGCTGTAGTCTTGATAGCATGTTTCACTCCTTTCGCGCAGCCCAGTCCGTCACCCATTAAACCGAATTGCTCCTCCAGTAATCCCTCTAAGGTCTCTACCTCCTCTGGCGATAAATGAGTCCAACTCCGCAGTGCTTGGCCTGAGCCCCCTTCAACCGAAGCTACAGACGTCCACTGCCGCCCTTCCATATCTAAAACCACACCGAAACGCTGCCAGAAATCGATGCCTAAGATTATTTCCTGCGGTATCGACGAAATGAACAATGTTTCAAGCCTATGTCTCCGTCCGTTCAAAACAAACTCCAACTCCACAGCCCCGTCTACCATACACGTAACCCCGTTCGCAAGCCGAACCTCTTCAACTCCGTCTCGTTTTAGCACCAACCCCTTACCTGCCAACCGTGTCCAACCCTTCCGGCCCAGAATCGTGCGACTCGCACCCGAATCTAACAACCCCTCCATCGTCGTACCCTCGGCCTCCCATTTTAAGTGCGGGCGACTGTCGAGACTATTATGTACTAACGCGTAGTCAACGTTAGCCCGGTGTCTTCCTTGTTTCGGCCTTGATTTCGTGTTCGCTCGGCCGCCTAGCGAGCACGACGGTCGTTTTCCGACCCCTGCGCGCCCCGCCGCTCTTGAGTGTCAGAACCGCTAGCTCTCGCTTGACAGGATGGACATGTGGACCGCATTACTCCCGGCCGCCCGCATCCAAAGCAGCGCCTCGGCTCAGAGCACTCCCTCGACATATGTCCTTCTCTCTTGCAATTCCAGCATATAACCCGCCTAGGATCCGACACTACCGCCACCCGTTCCGTAACATCGGTACTCACGTACGCCAAGTCTGGCTCCAGACATCGCCTCGATCGCGTATTTGGAGGTACAAACGCTGCCACCGATGCCCTCGTAGCATCTAAGGTACGCCCCATCTTTACCAGTTCCGATATGGTCGATATTTGCGTTAGACCCAGCTGTTGCTGGTAGAACGGCGCGATGTTCCTCCTTAACGTACGAAGCTTCTTTTCCTCCGAGCAACTTTTCTTCAGTCTGCCGAAAAGACGCTCCATGACCGCCACATACACCCCCATAGACTCATTCTCTCCTTGGGTACGTCTTCGAATCTCCTCCCAGAGGCGATCCTCGTAGTCTGAGGGCAAGAATTCTGCCTTCAACTCCGCCACCAACTCGTCCCAACACCCAACAATGCTTCGGTTAGCCCTAAATCAAATTAGAGCCCGCCCGTCGAAGAGATCGACTGCTGCCCTGAAAAGCTGTGATTTGGTGAGTCCACGCGCCTGACGCAACTCTTCGACCCTTTCCAAAAAGGCATTAACCGAACCTGTCGAATCCCCACTGAATTTAAGGCCCCATTTCGCCACTTCCGCTAGATTAGCGCCTCGTGCTGTTGGTGTTGCAGAGACCGCTTGGTCTTCGCTCGGCAGTTCCGCCTCATCGCCGCTTGACTCTTCTACCTTCTCCACCAAGAAACCCATCGCCAGGATGAACCTATTCCGCAGTGACCTCGCTTCATTCTTTTGCTCGATGGTCACTGCCTGCATCTTCTCCAGCCGCCGGAAGCCGAATTCGATTTTTGCTCTCACCTTGAGATAATCCGACGCCGTCTTATCACCTGTAACCCGAGCTACCAGTTCTTCAACTTCCGATGCTTTTGCCAACAGCTCCGCATGGTCCGTCGCATAGTCGAATGGGTAGTCTGCCGCGACATATGATGTATCTAGCTCCGTTTCAGCCTTTAGCGCCGCCCTCAAAGATTTTCTCATCGCGTCCACTGTGTCTGCTGAGAAACCCCGGATAGCGAGCTCATATGTAAGCTCGTCTTTGTTTAGACGATCCACCGAAATTTTCATGACGAATAGGCTCCTCGTATAGCTCCTTATAGTCCGAAAACTGTTAGTAAAATTTCCTCCTCCTCAGCTCTGTACGTCTTTAACGATATTCCCTAAGATTCCGTTGACTAAACCTATGGAACGCAGTCTCTTATCCACTATTCCGCGCACCCTTGAACCTGCCCACAAAAACTCTAGCTTACTTCTATCACCACTCTCAACCCGCTATTTCCTACAAACGCTTCAGAATTCAAATAGCCAGCCTGTGACGCCGGGAATGTATATTTCAATTTATATGAGATAAGAGTAAAAGATCCAACTAGTATACGTTTACACCAGGGATATTCATGACCACGATATTCCACTACTTTGTAAGCATTCGCTACACAATTTACTTCATTGATCCCAATATTATATGACTCCAATCAACAAAATCGAATCCCTTCAAGGCCAGCCGCCTTCCTCAAGAAAAAGAAATGGCCTCTAAATAGCTATCCTATACTACACATGCATTCCTAATTCGATCCACATTCATACGGGTATATTTCACTATGCATTCTCACACCCGTCCACACTGTACACACTTTGGCTCGCACAATACCAGAATTCAGATAGGAATATGATTATTTTTTTTCAATAATATATATATATGTATATGAAAAAGTTTCATGCAAGTTTATAAATTCTAAGTTCGGAAATATTCGAAATAACGGTCTTCTCATGCAAACCGTAAACCGATTGCTTCGATCACCAACAGTACAGCAATTTCCGCGGACGATATCTTTAGATACGAGTTCCAAGTAATGTCAATTCACGCGCCTAAAGGCCTTCCCACAATTTGGGACTTGGCTAATCAATTTCTGTACGACTTCCGCAAATTAACGTTTTCGCCACTAGAACCGTTATTGCCCCACGTTGGGCGCCAATTTGTTACAGTTTTTAAAACTCTCGCACGTCTACGCACCCCATCTAGCACCAAAAAGTCGAAGGGGTTAGTTTCGGGAGCCTGAACTCACCGGAGATGGGGTGGGTGGGCGCCACTCGCTTCCCAATCCCGAAACTAATTATCGTCCGTCGCCCGGAAGCGAGAAGTGTTGCGACGGCTTCTTGCACTAATGAAAGGAAAATAGCCCGAAAGGACACGCCAGCGTTCACAATTCTTTACAACAATTTTATTATCTCGAGTAGTTCGTTAACCTAGCTCTATTCACAGAAACGAAACGGCGCCGCGTTTTAAATTTATTTAGCTACTTGCTTGCACTGGATATTCACTTAAATTTACCCTATGTACACTTCAAATCTTAACCTACTTACTCAGGACTCTGCTTCTTGCGTCGATCGAACCTCAAGCGCTCGAACATCTACTTCCGGACCAGGTTTTTTGCACAGATGCTTCAGCCTACTCGCACCGCAGCCAATATCTTCGTAATTATCTGTGCCACGATCTTGCGCCAAATTCACCTCTTCTTAGTTCGCCGTTTCGCTACACTATTCACTCCGTCGGTACGTTTAACCTCGTTCTGATTATCAGATAACGCCGGAACCCCTTTTGTTTCAGCCTATCGATCTCGCCAACTCGATTTTGCCAACTATTTACTTCAAATTTCGCCAACGACTTCGCCTACCGTTTGTCTGAGATCTTCGTACACATCAGTCAAAAGATTACGACCTTCGCTCCTCTTCCTCTTCGAGCCACGCCAGATACGTGTGTATGAAATTTTTGAAATTTTTCGATGATAATTTTAGCTCGATAGTCAGATTACATCTGATCCTTACCACGTCCATCCAAAAAGAGAGCGATCCATGCCTTGATCACCTCGCAAGCAACCTCGGCTCCGCTTTCTGATCCCGCTTAGACGGGATCCTAGATTGTCCGTTTGAACAAAATATCCCAATGCATTTCAAATGCATTTCAGCCGTTGCATTCAGTTCCCGGTCATTGCACTTTCTTCATTAATGTGCATTGCCGCAAGTGCAGTCGGTTATTGCACCTGGCATTGCGCTCAATCTAATGAAACATATGTATGGCAACGCCTTGATACGTTCCGGAACGCGGTCCGTTCCTCTGGCGTTCCACCGAACTGCCCTAGACATTTAAACTGTCAAATCCGTGTTTTGCCTGTCGCCATGGCCGTTGTCGTTGTCGTATTTTGCATCATTTTCTGGGTCGGTAATCGCCTTGTGCCGATTCTGTTGAGTGTGCTGATGCTGGACTAGATACGATTGATGCTGTTGCTGGCGGGTCATCTGACTATGCTGACCGCATGCCTGTAGCGCCTCGAAATATGGGGATAAATTGTCAACTGCACTGTCGAAATGCAGATATCTCGTGACAGGAGCTCCCACTCGCCGGAACAGGTATGTAAACATTTTCCCTTCCACCACAATTGATCGTTTTTATCTGCTTGGAGATTCTGGGAACCCGCATCACTATCTAGTACATCGTTCTGTATGATGTCATTTGTTGCGATGGCGTTGGAATACGTTGTGGCAGCAATAACACTCGTGTCTTCGCGGCAGGTGAAAAACCGATGCATCTTCTGCGTGAACGGCGACCGTATCTAAACGTTTCGAACTCCATACTTTCGGGAAAGTCCTGAACCTCACCACCACAATATACAACTGCTGTTATTTCTTCATCTTTGCTCCGTATAATAGGGGGACGATACGCAATATTGTTTGCCCGGTCCTGAAATCCAGATACTGCCCACAAACGAAGCGGACCGGCTGCACTGCTTGCCGTACCAAGTCGTCGAAAAGAATATTTATCTTTTACTTCAGTCAGGTGAATTCTTTGATCATATTGTTTATTCGAGGCTGTTATGGAGGCGACTCGGCCCCACCATCAGCTTCGAGGAATACCGGGTCCTGGCAAATGCGCGCCTTGGTTCTAATATTGGCCGCTTTTGACAGGGTTCGCTGAGACTCGAAGCTTAATCTACAATCATACAATCTGTAACCTACATTAATACTTACGATACCCTATACTCTACATTATTACTTACGATACCCTATAATCTACATTATTACTTAGCCTACGATTTCCTCCACTGAACTCATTGCTTACAACATCACTCCTTCTTCTCTTTACCGTCAGCGTGTCCGCGTCTATAGATTAACAAGAGCTTTAATCCTCTACCGATACGACTCGCGAGTATGATCGACCGTGACAATATACGGAATTTTTGGATAAGCGGTTTCGGAAATAGTCCGTAAGCGGAAGCGAGCGAGAATTCAATTATTTGATGTGTGACTGGCGTTGAGACGAACAGAATTTAATCGGAGGATTCTCTACATACTCATACCAGGTACATTCGGATAAAAATCGAATTGGATAAGATACTGTACATTTGGTGGAAAGTCGAATTGAAAATCGAATTAGAGAAGATATTGTCTGTGACTGGCGCTGTGGATTGACGAAATCTAATCGGGACTATTTCATTAAAACAAATCGGATTACATCAAAGCAATAAATTTGAATCGGAGTTTTTTTTCAACAAGTTGAAGCAGAGCATACTTTTTATTGTAAGGTTAGTGTGTAATTTAACATTTCTTTTTCTATTATTCTTATTCTGTATGGATGGGAATTATTCTACATAGTGATTGCCAAAATTTGTCAAATTAAATGTAACAAGTGAAATTGTACAGGCTGAGTGGTGGAAAGAGTTATTCATAGGAAATTTACCAGTATTGAAACGAAGTCGAATATAAGCACAAATGGTCATACTGGCGGGTCAGAGTAATGAATTAGCGCAGGCACACCGTGTAATAGATAAGAGTAGGAGGCTTGGTCCATTATAAGAATTTGGATGGAAGAATAATTAAAATTTCGGTATTTTGAAATTAGTGTTGTGAAATGAGTAGATTTCGGTGTACTGAAGTGGCAGAGCCTAATCCGCGAGAAGAAGTTGATGGAGGAATAACTTGGATTTCGGCATTGTGAAACTAACAGGTTGTAACGAATATATTTTTGAGTACTGTCGTGGTAAAGCTCGGCCAGAAGTACTGAAGGTGACGGACTCTAGGCCAGTTGAATTTCACGAGGGGAGTAGAGTTAAAATTGGGGAAAGTTGTGTCCTCGTGGAGTATTTAGTGACCCCGAAATCAGGGGGTGGACTAGAGCCAGAAGATAGGTTATATCCAACAAGCCGAGTCTTGCTCGTGACTTTTAAGGCTCCGTATTGGGTGAGCAAGTGGCGCCTACGACCTGGACATCCGCTGGACATCCCCCCTAGGCCGGGAGGATAAGAATGCGAGTAATGCAAAAGCAATAATATTGTTTCTTTATTAGCCACCTTATTCAACGTATTTTCTAGTAACATAAAAAGGTTAACTGTAGTATAAGATATACCATTTAGAAAAGTGAATTTGCAGACAAACACAGCCATCAAATCTAAAATTCCCTTAAATTCCCTAAAAATGATCTATTTTAAATCAAATTAAATATCGTTTAAAACTACGAATTAAATATTAACGACCAATGAAATGACGTCACAACTGTCGCCTTTCCTACTGATTGTTGAAACGCCAACCGTAGTCTATTTTTTCTTTGGAGGCTTCTAATTTTTAACTTCGTAGATGAAAACCTCTAATAGCAGATCGAAGCAGTTGTGAGTCTTGCGTGGCGAATTTAACCGCCGCGTAGCAATCGTTACAAACTGCTCGATTCAATGATATAAAGAATAAAAGGCAGATTTTTCGTTTCAAACAATCTAACTGGTCGCCTAAAAGCTTTGGCTTACCGAGATAGACTGTGCTTTATTCCACGAATCCTTCTGTATATATATCATACATTTTCGTTGAAATGATAAATGTATGGATTGGTTCGAATTTCAAATAATTAATTATTTTTCACGTGGTTTACTATTTACCCGTTTAGAGAGGTTGTCGCTGTGATCGACAAGTGCAATTTGTCGCTGATATTTGTCAATTTGACAATTCAATTCGGAATCGTACACAACACCCTCTCCCTTTGGGGGAAAAAAAATTTTTTTTTTTCAGAAAAAATTTTTTTTTTTTTTGTTTTGAATCCATACACCTTTACAATTTTTTTACAATTATCCTGATTTATAAGTTCATTTTGTTGCTTAAATATATATTCTTAAAATTTTTTTTTTGTTTTATTTGATTTTGCTTACTTAAATGTAACTTCGATACATATGTTTATATATTTGTTTTTTACTAATGTTCGAAGAACAATAGTATTAAACTCGTTTCGCCGAAAATTCATATTTCCTTATATATATATATATATATATAAATATATATATATATATATATATATATATATATATATATATATATATATATATATATATATATATATATATATATATATATATATATATATATATATATATATATATATATATATATATATATATATCAGCAAAATGATTAAGGGAGATAATCTCTGGAGTGGCCGATTCGATTGAGCTGAAATTTTCGGAGAACGTAGATGTATATAGTAGTAGTAGAATTCAGATATTCTAAACCTTTTGGCGGCGGCGAGCGTTTTAGTGAATTTTGATGTACTCCTATATTTCCAAGCAGTGAAAAGTTTTGCTAAAGAAAAGTATTGGGAATGAAAAGTAATTATGTTCTAAGCTTGTTTATGATAAAAAATTGGAAATTGTGAGTCGTGTATGGGTGCAGGGTGCCTAAAAGTAGGCAAAGATTTTTTTTCAAATTTTGATTTGTCATTACTTGTAAGAAAAACAATGGATCATCGTGAAATTTCCAGAGCGTATTAATGTTGACTAAAATTTAGCACATGTGGATTTTTAGGACAGTGCGGGTAACCCTGTAGCTACGGCAGGCTCCTGAATAAAAAACCTTCAAATCATTGACCTTCCTGAAAAATTTTTGATTTTGACAAAAAAATCAGATCACTGATAAATTTCAACCTTTATCCATCATATCACATTAAAACGTTCAAAATTCCGATTTGCACAAGAACGGCAACCCATCACCAAATTACCTCTATTTTCAGCACTCGAAAGTTCTGTTCACGAGAACTGACGACCGGATTATCCGATCATAATGAAATTTACAGGACATGTTGGTATTAGCTAGGACCAGGTCTGATAGAAGTGATTTTGAAATGCGGGCAACCCTGTGCCAGTGGTACCATCTTGAAAAATCACCCAGAAAAAAAACCGGTTTTTGGCCTATTACTTCCGATTCAGCCATCAGATTTTGACAAGATTCATCCAATACTTGGATCTTATTTTATGTAACGTTTGATGAAAATTTGGCTGAAAAATTAGAATAGAGTTGCCAGCTATGGTGATTTTTGTCTCCTAAAACTTGCAAATTTGCTCAGCAAAATAAAGCTTATTTCCCTATAACTTCCGGTCCAGTGTAAAAATCAAAACGAAGTTCACGCAGCAAATGGACTTTAATGTAAACCAAATGTCATAGAAATTTCGTACCAAAATCATGAAAGAGCTGCCAGCTATGACCATTTTTGTAATTTTGTTTAATTTCTTTACTGAGCGATTATGTCATTAGATTTCCAAATGGAAATGATCCTGCAATGAAAATTAAAAACAAATATTAACGCTTTGAAAATTTGATAAATTTTGAGGGTGGTAACCCTAAAAATTTTTTCACCCGTATAACTTCCAGCGCAGTGATTCAATCGAAACCAAATTTACTGGTTGGGTTTAACTTAGCGTGAAGCAGAATTGGTATGTATTATGCTTTGCTGTTAATACAGGCTAACCAGCATTAGCCATTTCCGTAAATATTGCACCAACAGATGCTTCAAACAACGTTCTCATATGCAAAGCATTTGCAATAAAAAATAAGGAATTCTTTTTTAAATTTTTCGAGTTTTGAACATTTTTCGGATGGCAGCCTCAAACAACGTTTAACCGCTGAAACCTTCGAACGAAATTCAAAGCATACGTTGATTTGAGTATGAGCTTGTTATGGTAAACTTATTGCTGCTTCGTTCGGAAAGTGTTGCCCGCACTGAATTATTTGTGTTATAGTTGAGTTTTGTTGCTTTGGATAAGGAATGGTTGATATGATTCCTGCGAAGAGAACGAAATTCAAAGGTTACGTTGATTTGAGTATGAGCTTGTTATGGTAAACTTATTGCTGCTTCATTCGGAAAGTGTTGCCAGCACTGAATTATATGTGTTATAGTTGAGTTTTGTTGCTTTGGATAAGGAATGATTGATATGATTCTAAAAAACAGTGTATTACGTCTTTCCACACTTTTTTGTCACTCAAAGACAATTTCTTCGAAAATTAGTTTTCTAGCGGTTCAGGTGCGCTAGAGTTTTTTTTTTGTTTGAATATAATTCTAGTCTTGTAATAACTATATGCATTTTGTTTTGCATATTTTGTTTTTTTGATTCTTGTCTTACATTAATACTGTACATGTTCAAATGTGTTTATCACCTTTTCAAATTAGTGGTGTATACAATTTTAATAGGTTATTGTTATATTTTTTACATTTTCCGTTTACTAATATATGGGTATTTACATTATTTCTTTCTAGTATTTCATATGGTCCGTGATATGTGTTCTGCAACTTTTTCCTATTGATATTTCTGACTAATACTAGATCTCCTACTTTGAATTTTGCTGGGTTTATATTACTATCTACATTATTACTAATGTTCGAAGAAGAACATTAGTATTAAAATCACTTTGGCCAAAAATTCATATTTCTATATATATATATATATATATATATATATATATATATATATCATCAAAAAATTTCAGTGAAAAAATCTCAGGAACGCGCCATCCGATTGAACTGAAATTTTAAGGACACATTCGTGTATATGCAGAATAGTGCCAGGTCTCAGAAAAAGTTAAAAATCTTTAACCCTTTGGCGCCGGCGGCCATTTTAGTGATATTTTTAATATACCTATTATTCCGCACACAAATAAGTTTTGCAAAAATAAAGTTGACGAAATAAATTCCGGACGTGTTTTACATGTAAATCGGATAATGTTTTGGAATTTTTTAACCCCATGTGTGCGCTGGGTGCCTAAAAAGAGAACGGGAAAAAATGAAAATTTTTAAATTGCGATAACTTTTGACAGAGCTATTCAATCATTACGACATTTTCAGGACATATTGGTATTATTTAGTTGTAAATTTCTGTAGCTTTTAATGGGCGTATTCTGAAGCTAGGGCGCATCCTGAAGCTAGGGCAGGCACTGAAAGTGAAAACCTTCAAATCATCGTCTCTCTTGCAAAAATGCCGTTTCTTCAAAAAAAAGCCATTCATATGTCAACTTCGTGCTTTTTTTATATAGACCAAAAAAAAAATTTGATATGGTATAACGGGCACGCCTGGTAACCCTTGCCCAATTCACCTATATTTTTAGCATCAAAAACTTCTGTTCACGGAAACTCACGATCCAATGAGCAGAATTATTTGAAATTTGCAGACTATATTGGTCTTATATAGGACCAGGTCTGATAGGAGTGATTTTGAAATGCGGGCAATTCTGTGCCAGTGGTGCCATCTTGAAAAATCATTAAAAAAGATAACTGCTTTTAGCCCTGTAAATTCTGATTGAATCGTTCGATTTTGACGAAATTCACACAGTAGCTGGACCTTACTTCAAACCACGTTTGGTTGAAAAATTCGGTTGGAGCTGCCAGCTATGATAATTTTGGTGTCTTAAATTTGAAAAAATAAAAATTTGGAAGTGAAAACATTCAAATCATCGAATATCCTAAAAATGCCCGTTTCTTACAATAAAACCAATCTGTATACAAATCTTATGCTTTATCTACACGTTCAAAGTAAAACTTTGGAAATTTCATGTCGGACAAGAACGATAACCCTCTCCCAGTTAACCTATATTTTTAGCATCAAAAACTTCTGTTCACGGGAATTCACGAACCAATAATCAGATACCATTGAAATTTACATAATGCATTGGACTTAAGTAGAACCAGGTCTGATAGAAGCGATTTTGAATTATGGACAGCTCTGTGCCAGTGGTGCCATCTTGAAAAATTACAAAGAATAAAAAACTGCTTTTTGCCCTATAAAATGTAAATTAGTAACCAGATTTTCATGAAATTGACGCAGTAGCTGCACCTTACTCTAAGCTCTGTTTGATAGAAATTTGGTTGAAAAATTCGATTAGTGCTGCCAGCTATGGTAATTTTTGTGTCTTTGGTTTTGAAAATTCTCTCAGGAAAATAAAACTTTTTGCCCTATAACTTCCAGTGCAGTCATGAAATCAATTTGAATTTCATACGATTAATGGAAACTATTATAAGCATTATTCAGGCCAAATTTGGTTGAAAAGCCTCGATGGGGTTGCCCGCTATTGTTGGTTTTGTGTTTGCTTGCAATATCTTTATTAAGCAGTTTTATCGTAGAATTTTCAATTGGTAATGATATTGTAGTGACAATAAACACCAAATATTAAGCTTTCGATTAGTTGAAAAAAGTCGCTGCAAGTAACCCTTAATTTCTTTATACTCCTATAACTTCGAATGTAAAATAACAACGTGAAGCAGATGTGATATATTCTTGGCTTTAATACTGGCGAAAGGTAAAACGTGGCATTTGAAACAGTTTGGCCGTAATAAGCAGCACATGTGGTGGAATATGCACTCAAAACCTGCACGATTCTTCTACTGTTCTTCGAACATTAGTGTTTCTAGCGGTTCAGGTGCGCTGGAGTTTTTTTCCATTCCTTTTTCACTTTCTCAATTATTTTTTGAGCTAAACTAATGCTATTTCTAAGTCTAATTTTTAGTTCATTAGCGAAATTGTCCATATTGTTTATCGGTTCGTTTTGCTCTATAATATCGTCAGGCAATTGGGGTAATCTTCCATAGACTAGTTCGTATGGAGAATATTGTGTATCAATATGTGGACTAGTATTATACGCGAAAGTGTAATACGGTATCCATTTGTCCCATTCATAATCGTTAGCAAAATTAAGTAAATATTCATTTAATACTCTGTGGTTACGTTCCACCGAGCCGAGTGTTTCATGATGATATGGTGCTGAGAAAATTTGTTGAATTTTTAATAAATTGCAAATGTTTTCCATAAGCTCATTGGCGAATTCAGTTCCATTATCTGATTTTAAAATTTTGAAAATACCATGCTTTAATATTAGTTGTTCTACTAAAGTTTTGGCGATAGTTTTGGCATCTTTTGTTTCAATAGGGTATGCAATAACGTATTTTGACAATTCGCATTGCATTGTGAGAATGTATCGGTAACCGTTGGATATTCTGAGTGGCCCTACTGTATCTATAGCAATTGTTTCGAATGTGTTCCTTGGTGTGTCTGTTATTGTTTGTTTTTCTTTTATGTGTTGTGTCTGTTTATTTTTCGTACAAGTTTCACAATTTTCAATAAATGTCTTTATCATTTTATTCATATCTTTCCATATATATTTTTGTTTTAATTTTAGCAACGTTTTTCTGACACCTAAGTGTCCTCCTATCGGTGTTGTATGGTAGTTGTTTATTAGTTTGAATTGTATTATTTTATCGGTTATTCGTTTTGGTGGTTTGTATATTATTATTCTTAGGGGTTCTTTATTGTTTGTTAGAATACTCTTTTGTAGTTGATTAAATTTGTTTTTAAATTCTTCCTAATTTATCATTTTATATATTTCATCATTTTCTTCTATGTATACTTTCATTACATTTTTTATAGTTGCTTGTGATGTCAGTTTCTCCAATGTCGAAACTAATTCGGATGGATTATCGCTGCATCTAACTAGGATTTGATTGTTTTCAAATAGAGTTTTTGGAATTTTTCCCATTTCGAACTTTAATTTCGTTAAATTTTTTATATCAGCTGGGGAATCGCTGTTCCATATATAAATTTCGTTGGCCATTAGGTTTGGTTCGGTTATTCTTCTTGTTTGCGCTTTTTTAGTGTATTCTACGTTTTTTACCATATTTCTTGTAAGGGGTAATATCTTCTTTTCTTCGGTAATATTTCTCTGCTTTGGTATCATATCTTTTAACGTGTCTGAATTTAATTTGATGCGTGACAATGCATCTGCATTGACGTTCATCTTGCCTTTTCGATATATTATATCGAAATCATAATCGCATAAATCTAGTCTTATGCGAGTCATTTTTGATGATGGGTTTCTATGTGTAAATAGTGATATAAATGGCCTGTGGTCTGTAACGACTGTAAATTTATTTCCGAATAAATAGGGTCTAAAGAAATTTATCGCCCAGTGGATTGCCAATAGTTCCTTTTCGATTATCGGTTTGTTTAATTCATGTTTTACTAGGGTTCTACTTGCGTAAGAAATGGGTAAGTCATGTCCTATTTCGCCTTGTGAGAGTACTGCACCTAATGCGTAGTCTGATGCATCGGTTGTGACAATAAATGGCTTATTGAAATCTGGGTATTGTAATATTGGTGCATTCATTAGTTTATACTTCAGTACTTCAAATGTTGATTGACATTTTTCTGTCCATAGGAACTTTGTATTCTTTTTCAGTAAATCATTTAGGCATTTTGTTGTTTTGGCGAAGTCTGGTATAAATCGTCGATAATAATTAGCAAATGCGACGAATCTTCGGACTTCGTCTGCGTTTGTAGGTATCGGATAGTTTTTCATTGTTTTAAATTTTGCAGGGTCTCTTCGGACTCCATCTTTTGTTATTAAATGTCCCAAGTACACTACTTCACTTCTCAAAAAATTGCATTTCTCTGGGCTCAGTTTTAGGTTGTACTTTTCTAGCCTATCAAATGTTTTCATTAAATTTGTATTATGATGTGCGAGGCTGCAACCAAAGACGATTATGTCATCGACATATAAGAATGCTGCTGAGTCTAATCCACTTAAGGCTACTGTTAGCATGCGTTGGAAGCTGTTTGATGAAATTGTTAGACCGAAAGGTAATCGTTTGAACTAATAATGCCCTTTATTTGTTGAAAAGGCTGTCAATGGTCTTGATTCCTCTGTCAGCTCGATTTGGTGAAAGGAACTTGTCATGTCCAGGGTGGAGAAGTATTTCGCTCTTCCTAGTCTGTATAAAACATCTTCTAGCCTTGTGAGTGGAAACTTGTCTTTAACAATTTTTTTGTTGAGTGCTCTAAAATCTACAACTAGTCTCCATTTTGTTGGGCCTGACTCACTTTTCTTTGGTGTTAAAAGTAGTGGTGAGTTATATGGACTGGTAGAGTTTTCGATAATGTTGTCCTCTAGCAATTGGTTTACTTGTCGATCTATTTCATCAATATGTGTATGGGGCAGTCTATAGTTCTTGATATATGTTGGTGTATTATCCGTGACTTGTATATTTTGTTTGTAAAAGTTATTTGATGTAAGACTATCGTGCTCTAGGTGAAAAATATGTTGATAATTTTGGATAATTTCTAATATTGATTCTTGGTCTTTTTGGTTCAAGTGTTGCAGTTTAATGTGTGTTAATAATTCTTGAAATCTTTGCTTTCTTTTGTTGTTTTTATTTACTGAAACATTATTTTTATTTATTTGATATTTAGTTAATGGTTCTGTTTCTACTTTAAATTTTTGAGTTATCATGTCTTCTTCGTTCGTGTTCAGTAGCATTATATGTTTGATGCCTTCTGCTGGTATTATTGTGCTGCCTATGTAGACTCCTGGTGTTATTTCTTTGTTAATTACTATGCTGTCTTCTTTGATGGTAAAGTCGACTGGGCAAATGTATTTGCACCTTGCGGGTATTGTTAAATTGTGTATTTCGCAATTTGTACTGATCGGCATAGTATACTCTTCATCGTCGACATTAATCGTTATCGTATAAGTTTCATAATCAATTTTTGCTAGTTTTTGTACAAAGAAATCTCTTCCTAGTATTCCGTCTGTAAGGATGGGGAAATCAGGTTCTACTATTTGGAAGGGGTAACGTATACGTTTTTCACCAATGTTCAAGTCTTGATTAGCAGTGCCTATGGAAAATATTTCCTGGTTTGTTATGCTAGAGAATTTGCATCGTTTATCCGCTTGTATTTTCTCATCCTCTGAAATTGCACTTATTTTGCATATTGATATATCGGCTCCTGTGTCTATCAATAGCTTCAAATTTTTCCTTGATTTCTCGCAATATAGCGTAACGTAATTTTTCAATTGTGTGTTTAGTAGGTATATTTTTTCTTCCTGTATCCCGGGGTCAACTTTTATTCTTCGTTGCTGCTGGCCTCCGGGCCTATTGAGTTTCCCTGTATTATATATTCTGTTTTGTCTGTTACTTTCATAGTTTCTGTTTGTTCCTCTGTTGTTCCTATTACTTGTGTTAGGGTTTTGATATGTATTTCGATTTACTTCATGATATCTGCTGTTATTATTTCTATGGTTTACTTCCTCATATCTGGGATTGTAACTATTTCTAAAGTTGTTTCTATAATTGCTGTTCTGGTTTGTTACATTATTTCTTGTGTTGAAATTACTGCTGTTATTCCTGTTGTTATTTCTGTTACTATTAATATGGTTTTGTCTATAATTATTATTCCTATATGTGTTATAATTATTCGGTTTATTTCTATTATTATAATTCAGTTGCCGACTTATATTATTTCTTTGATTTACGTACATAATGTTTTCTGTAACATTATTGCTTGATTCGAATTCAGTTGCTATTTGAATAGCTTCTACGAACGTTTTTGGCTGTGCCGCAAAAAAAAAAGATTTAAGGGTTTCGCTTAACCCATTCTTGAAAATAGTTAGTGCATACGAGTCGTTTGACTTCTGTATTGCACTTTTCTCTGCTTGAGACGGATTTTGACCCAAGCTGTTAATTTGAATTTCACTTAACTCGTTAATGAGCTCGGATAGTTTTTCGCCAAATTTTTCAACTGTTCCGCGTTGACTTAATTGTGCTAATTGGGTATGAATGTGCTGCGGGCTTTTTTTGCTTTTGTATCTATTCCTGAGGCTATTTTCTAATTCTTCATAAGTTTTAATGTCTAATGCTATGAGTTGTGTTCTAACTACTGTTCCTAGTTTTACATTTTTAGTAAAATTTAATAGATTGTTTTTTCCGTCTTCGTTAAGACTTTGATTTAGTAGACTTGTTATTGTTAGGAACGCTTCCAGTTCTTTGGGGTTTCCATTGAAGACTGGTATTGATTTTAATGCTAACTCGATATTAAAGTTGCTCATTTTGTTGTCTATCGAATCTTTTAGTTTTTCTAGCAATAGTTCCTTTGCTTCTTTGTATTTTTGTTGTAATATTTCTAACAATTCCTGACTACTTTCTATTTTAAGTGCTTCTTCTTGAATTTCCTCTAATGTTTCTAATTTTTCTTGGATATAATCTCGCTTATAAGCTCTGTTTGGTGTTTTCTTTAGGTTAGCTATAATTTTTGAAACTATAGTAATGTTTTGTTCCATTTATAATGATTTATCATGGACCATATGAAAACTTACTAGCAATTGAGAATTTGAATTTGAATTTTTTATTTCAGCATCAAATACTAGATGTCGTTTGTGACGCTAAATGGGACAAAAAAAAACTTGTCTAAATAGAAAGAACTTTGAACCTCTTATGTCAAAAAGTTTTAAAATAGAAATGTTGTTTGTGTTTTAAATTGTGTTGTTTTAATTCGTTTGCATTTGCTTTTGTATTTGAAAATACATTTGAAAATACATAATTCATTTATATTCTAATTCATTTGAAAATACATTCTAATTTAAGTATATTTTTTTATCGTTTTTATTTCTCAACTGTGTTCGCAGCTGTTCGATATAATCGTAGATTTGTTGCTGTACGTCCCATGGTGGAGGGTTAGTTTCGTCAGTCGAAACTCATCTTAGCGATGCAATTTTTCTTCTGAGGAAGACTTGTTTACCGCTGCGCTTCTTCTTCTTCGTCGGTATTTTTGGGATGGTCGTTCTTGCCGCGTCCAGTTTGCGGGCTTCTAATACTGCAGGATGTACCCTCAGCTGTGGTCTGCCTTCTTTCGGGATGATTGTCTTGGACGGGGGCAGGATCGCCATGAAATGACGTCACAACTGTCGCCTTTCCTACTGATTGTTGACAAACGGCCGTTCACCAACTTGAAACGCCAACCGTAGTCTATTTTTTCTTTGGAGGCTTCTAATTTTTAACTTCGTAGATGAAAACCTCTAATAGCAGATCAAAGCAGTTGTGACTCTTGCGTGGCGAATTTAACCGCCGCGTAGCAATCGTTACAAACTGCTCGATTCAATGATATAAAGAATAAAAGGCAGATTTGTCGTTTCAAACAATCTAACTGGTCGCCTAAAAGCTTTGGCTTACCGAGATAGACTGTGCTTTATTCCACGAATCCTTCTGTATATATATCATACACTTTCGTTGAAATGATAAATGTATGGATTGGTTCGAATTTCAAATAATTAATTATTTTTCACGTGGTTTACTATTTACCCGTTTAGAGAGGTTGTTGCTGTGATCGGCAAGTGCAATTTGTCGCTGACATTTGTCAATTTGACAATTCAATTCGTAATCGTACACAACACCAAATCATTTGCTTATTTAATTTCAAGCAAACGGTTTGCCGAACAACGTAACATAAAACATTTACACATAACATATATACAAACGACGCGTATAGATCATTAAGCATCATAATCTGCACGTAGTATTCCTAAATAGTAGCCCAAGTCAATTTCAAAGTTCGTTTGTGCTACTTTAAATCGTTCATTCACACCAGTTTTCATCGTTCGAACAATTTTCTTCACCTAAATTACGTCAATTCATATGGTTGATCAAACTTAATTACCCCAAGCTTTCCCCGCCAATGAACAAAAGCAATAAATAAAAACTCTAGCGCACCTGAACCGCTAGAAACACTAATGTTCGAAGAACAGTAGAAGAATGGTGCAGGTTTTGAGTGCATATTCAACCACATGAGCTGCTTATTACGGTCAAACTGTTTCAAACGTCACGTTTTACTTTGGTCTCAAGAATGCATTATAACTCATATGGTAGAAGGTTTCAGATATTACCACTGGCATGAATTTCAACGTTTATGAGAGCAAAACACGGGTTAATTATATTCGTTATTAGTTGCTTAGTTCACAAAATTTTGAAAGCAGCATCTCATATAACATCAATGAAGAAAATGCTCAGTGCCTGCAGCACTGTAACTGAAGTTGGTGTTTGGGGCTGCGATTCGATAAAATTGCAGTACTTTTGGAATTGAAACATTGGTTATTTATTTTCATTGTAAATGTTTCCGGAATGAATACTAACTGTAAGTATTTATTGATATAAAAGTAGCACAGCAGACTCGTGCTGGAAACCTTTTGCAAGTATCAAAGCCAAGAATATATCACATCTGCTTCACGCTGTTATATTACATTCGAAGTTATAGGAGTATAAAGAAATTTAGGGTTACCTGCAGCGAGTTTTTCAAATAATCGAAAACTTAATATTTGCTGTTAATTGTCTCTACAATTTGAAAATTGAAAGTTTATTGTCTCTACCATTTGAAAATTCGACGATAAAACCGCTTAATAAAGATATTGCAATTAAACACAAAACCAACAATAGCTGGCAACCCTATCGTGGCTTTTCAACCGCATTCGGCCCGAATAATGCTTATAATAGATTCCATTAATTGTATGAAATTCGAATTGAATTCATGACTGCAATGGAAGTTATAAAACCAACAATAGCTGGCAACCCTATCTTGGCTTTTCAACCGAATTCGGCCCGAATAATGCTTATAAAAGGTTCCATTAACTGTATGAAATTCGAATTGAATACATGACTGCACTGGAAGCTATAGGGCAAAAAGTTGTATTTTCCTGAGCGAATTTTCAAAACCAACGACACAAAAATTACCATAGCTGGAAGCACCAATCGAATTTTTCAACCAAATTTCCACCAAATAGAGATTAGAGTAAGTTTCATGAAAATTTGGTAACTTATTCACATTTCATAGGGCAAAAAGCAGTTTTTTTCTCTGTAATTTTTCAAGATGGCACCACTGACACAGAGTTACCCACAATTTAAAATCACTTCTATCAGATCTGGTCGTACTTAAGTCCAATGCATTCTGTAAATTTCAGTTGTATTTGATCATTGGTTCGTGAGTTCCCGTGAACAGAAGTTTTTGATGCTAAAAATAAAGGTTAACATGGAAAGGGTTACCGTTCTTGTCCGACATGAAATTTCCAAAGTTTAACTTTGAACGTGTAGATACAGCATAAGATTTATATACAGATTGGTTTTATTGTAAGAAACGGACAGTTTTTAGGATATTCGATGGTTTGAATGTTTTCACTTCCAAATTTTTATTTTTTTCAAATTTAAGACACCAAAATTATCATAGCTGGCAGCCCCAATCGAAAAAAATTCTGACAAACGTGGTTTAAAGTAAGGTCAAGCTACTGTGCAAATTTCGTCAAAATCGAACGATTCAATCAGAATTTATAAGGCTAAAAGTAGTTATCTGTTTTTAGTGATTTTTCAAGAGGGCACCACTGGCACAGAATTGCCCGCATTTCAAAATCACTTCTATCAGACCTGGTACTACTTAAGACCAATACATTCTGCAAATTTCAATTGATTCTGCTTATCGGATCGTAAGTTTTCGTGAACAGAAGTTTTTGATGCTAAAAATATAGGTAAATTGGGCAAAGGTTACCAGGCATGCCCGTTATACCATATCAAAGTTGTTTTTTGTCTATGTAAACAAAGCACAAGATTTACATATGACTGGCTTTATTTTGAAGAAGGGGCGTTTTTTCAAGAGACACGTTGATTTGGAGATTTTCACTTTCAGTGCCTGCCCTAGCTACAAGGTTGCCAGTACACTCATTAAAAGCTACACAAATTTACAACTAAATAATGCCAATATGTCCTAAAAATTTCGTAATGATTGAATAGCTCTGTCAAAAGTTATCGCAATTTAAAAGTTTTCAAATTTTCCCGTTCTTTTTTTGAGGCACCCAGCGCACACACGGGGTTAAAAAATTCCAAAACATTTTCTAATTCACATGTAAAACACATTCGAAATTTATTTCGTCAACTTTATTTTTGCAAAAATTATTTGTGTGCGGAATAATAGGTATATTAAAAATATCACTTAAATGGCCGCCGGCGCCAAAGGGTTAAAGATAATTGACATTTAGTGAGACCTGGACCTATTCTGCATATACACCAATGTATCCTGAAAGGTTCAGCTCAATCGGATGGCGCGTTCCCGAGATTATCTGACTGAAATTTTTTGATGATATATATATATATATATATATATATATATATATATATATATATATATATATATATATATATATATATATATATATATATATATATATATATACTTATATATATAGTAGTAAACGTACAGTAGTAAAAGTTGCCATCGGGCGGTTTGACACATGTTTTATTTTCATGTTTTCATCAATTAAAAGTGTAAATGTTTAGATTGCTCAATAAACAGTGCAAAAGTAAAAAGTGCTTTGCACCAATTACACAAATGATTTTACCCTAGAATGTGTAATGTGAGTACGAATTCAATTCGAACCAATGCATCTCTTTTTACCGGATTCAGCACAGAAAGATTTTGACTCATGGAAAGAAATGGTTGTTAAATGTGTGCAA
Source organism: Nemotelus nigrinus (assembly GCA_947369275.1). Classification (NCBI taxonomy): domain Eukaryota; kingdom Metazoa; phylum Arthropoda; class Insecta; order Diptera; family Stratiomyidae; genus Nemotelus; species Nemotelus nigrinus. The sequence goes on from OX376373.1 coordinate 107,985,391, forward strand.
GCAACGTTTTCGACCTCCCCTTACAAAACAACATCAAATTTCATTCAGAAAATTTGATTAATTTGGAAATTTGTGCCCCATGTGACACATATATTATTTTTCCCGCTACTCCAACTTACCCGTAAATCGACCATGTTGACAACAATAGAAATGTATGGAAATGTATGTTTACATAGAGAATCTACAGCGCTGAGAGGTAGAGCGTGCGGTATTGAGGGGAAAGCTTTTTTGCAGAGAGTAAATTACATATGTAGTAAAATTGCTTCATTCACGTACTGGTTCATGGATTATGATTGCGTGTCCATTCATTAGGTCTGTTCCCGTACTACAATTAATTGCAATAAATGCAATGAAGCCGTTTTTTGTACTCCGTTTTAGTACGCTTCATTGCAATTAATTGCAATTAATCGTAGTACGGGAACATACCTCTTATATGCCTATGTTTTGGTCAATGGAGGTACTAGCAGTGGGTAGTAGAGGTGGAGATGACATCGACGGTATAACCAATGCCTTCTAGAAGTACGGGCCGTCATGCTACGTAATCGTTGTAGCTTTGACGTAATTTTTCTGGTAGTTTTAACATTTCCACCTGGCAGTGCCGATATGCTCGGAGATTTCACGTTCGGATTTTGGCTTAAACATAAATAAAACGTAAGTTTTTTGTGTCTGGTTGCATTATAATAATAATATTTAGTTATAACTTGCATTTTGTATCAATAAATTGTATTGAAAGTAAATCGACACGAAACTTCGCGTAACCTAAAAACAACTGATAGTTGCCTTTCATATACCGGATTCCTCTTATATTGGTGCTCTCAACTACCCTCTGCTCCCAGGGTCAATATTAATTCCCTGAGGACACCCCTGCCAAATCCCCAACACGACGTTCCCCCGCTCCGCCGCTACTCCCCACGGAGATTCCCTGTACTTAGGAACCCGTCACGTTCAAACGCTTTTAACCGAGCTTTATCACGACAAGATTTCCAAGTTATTCGTTTGCACCTATTCCGCCACTTCGATATGTCTAACACACCTTTGACTCACAACACAGATCTCAAAATTAATATATTCTGCTTTATTTCACACTTCAAGCCCTTTTCCGAATCAAATTTTCCTACTCTATGCTAATGCACTATGTGTCTATGTGATTAATGCCGACACGCCAGTACGACCATGATTGACTACAATTTTTAATTTTATTCGTTAGCCTTCAACGACAATTCACTCAATTCATTTCTTCACGTTTAACTATTCTGACGGCGAGATGTCGGTTAGGCCACCATTCAGTTCTCACAAAAGAAATTCACATAAATTTCAATAAAATATTACCAATTCCTACATATATAGTAAGTAAATTAAATAAATTTTCAATCATTCACTAACCTTCAATTAAAACAAAAAGTCAGCTCTGCTTCCACGCTCCAATTTGTAGGCTCAGATTCGTGTTGTCAACTCACCGACCTACAGAGAAATTCGTTTAATATCACCAGTCACCTCATCACAGCCTGGGCCTCGAACCCCGACCTGGCTAGTTGAGAGTGGGCGCGCTACCTTAGCGCTACAGAGCCACTGATAAGCCCCGTATCGAATTCCGGTCACGTTCGTTGGTCCCCCATCAAAAAAGGGGATTCAAAACCGACACTCCTTAGCTTTTTGTCACAGACCCGATTAGATTTCATTCACAGCAGACTCTTTGATTTAATCAATAATTTTTTTTCTTTTCGTTTACTGATTTTATGATAGAAAATCCTCCGAATAAATAACGTGCACTTGGTACGCCAGTCACAATCAGAATCCAATGTATTCCACTATTTTCCACCAATGTATTGATAACTTGAAATTGATTCGCTTAGCCCGATCCACTGGTAATTTGAAATTGATTGCTTAGCCAGATCCACCTACTTCGCAAGTCACATCCAGATTTAATTTATTACACTATTTTCCGCCAAAATGTACCTGGTAATTTGAAACTGATTCGATCAGCCAGATCCACTTAATTCGCCAGTCACTTTCAGATTTGATTTATTCCACTATTTTCTGCCAAAAGGTACCTGGTAATTTCAAATTGATTCGATCAGTCCAGTGAGGTAGTAGAAATGGAGTGGACATGCCCATAAGATTTACATTGAAGGGGATGGTAATAATTTTTTAGCTACTCATTGTCAAATCGGGTCAAATCTAAGTAGTTCCCCTCCAATTTGACAATGAGATCAAAATGGCGTAAAGGCAGCTTTAACATGCTTTGTGCGCGAGAAGATTGAAGGGGCTAATGGTGGAAAGTTATATCGTCCGTGTCCACGGGCTGGATCCGCCAGATCCACTTAGTTCGCCAGTCACTTTCAGATTGAATTTGAATCCTGCTCGTTTTCTCTTGCGCCTCTTCTTCGGTACCGCTTTTCCAACAGAACCTGCAGTTTCGGGTCGATGGCCAAGTCACACCTGCCACCTCACACCCAAACCCCTTTATTAGCACTTCAACTAGGGCACTGTGACTTTATGGCAAACAGTTGATGAGTGACTTGTTTGCCACAGCTGTGTTCCACAGCTGCAGTGCCAAGTGGAATTGTCAAAATGGCCACTGACGATTCGCCCAAAGTGTTTTGTTTATGTTCGGGTTCCTGAAACGCCTCCGCTGGCCTGATAGTTTGAAACTTTCCGCGGCGCATGTCTTAGGGCTGGGCTGGGCGATCAATAGGGTCTTCGCTCGATGGAAGTGTTGATCAGGTAAGTTCTTTTGCTACTTTCATATTCCGATCGGATACTTTGTGTGAACTTTCTCTGGTTGTAGGTCGGCGTTGGACTTCCTGATGCTCCGGACGATTCGAGCTTTGAATTCGCAGCGTTCCCCATTTGATTTGATATTTCTCCCCGCAGATTGTGCGATTCATAGTGCTCGGCAGTTTTAGTGTGTGGCCTGGGCTTCTGTTGGTGGACGTAAAATCTTACGTTCGAGAGGGGTCATATTCAGGTAAGTGTATGAAGTAGTTCGCCACTTAGTACCGATGCTTGGTGCACCCTTCCATTCGTTACAGAACGTTGCTGATGGATAGCTGTTGTGGCGATACGGGTAGTATTGGAGCCCACTTCCCGAATTTTGTCACGGTCACAAGCCTTGTTTGTGCCTGGCGGTAGGAGGCTTCGTTCGATCTTTCCTACCAGATTTTTAGGTGAGCATATTAATTTATTCTGAACGTGAATTTCCGGTGCGCGCTGCTATTCCGTTTATTTGACGCGTCGGGCTAGTATATCGAGTCGGCCGGGTTGTTCGCGATCTGCGGTGGTAACATTTCACCTCGTCGTCAATTGTGGAGTTCGTTTACAAATACCCACCTGACTAACACACCTTGTCCGCCAAGTACATAACACAAGGCAGCTTATTGTCTATTGCTCTTTTCTATGGCCTTACGAGTGGTGGTTACATTATTTACCTACTGCACTGAGTGGTGGCTTCGCGTTTTTTTTTTACACTTCGGGCAGTCTTCCCCGGGGAAGATTGCCCCTTTTTACTAATGTTCGAAGAAGAACATTAGTATTAAAATCACCTTGGCCAAAAATTCATATTTCTATATATATATATATATATATATATATATATATATATATATATATATATATATATATATATATATATATATATATATATATATATATATATATATATATATATATATATATATATATATATATATATATATATATATATATATATATATATATATATATATATATATATATATATATATATATATATATATATATATATATATATATATATATATATATATATATATATATATATATATATATATATATATATATATATATCATCAAAAAATTTCAGTGAAAAAATCTCAGGAACGCGCCATCCGATTGAATTGAAATTTTTAAGAAGCATTGGTGTATATGCAGAATAGTGCCAGGTCTCAGAAAAATTTGAAAATCTTTAACCCTTTGGCGCCGGCGGCCATTTTAGTGATATTTTTAATATACCTATTATTCCGTACACAAATAAGTTTTGCAAAAATAAAGTTAAAACAATAAATTTCGAACGTGTTTTACATGTGAATCGGATAATGTTTTGGAATTTTTGAACCCCATGTGTGCGCTGGGTGCCTAAAAAGAGAACGGGAAAAATTGAAAATTTTTAAATTGCGATAACTTTTGATAGAGCTATTCAATCATTACCAATTTTTCAGGACATATTGCATGTAGCTTAAGATGATCGTGTTGGCAACCCTGAAGCTAGGGCAAGCACTGAAAGTGAAAACCTCACTGAAAGTGAAAACCTCCAAATTATCGTCTCTCTTGAAAAAATGCCGTTTCTTCAAAAAAAGCCACTCATATGTAAATCTCGTGCTTTTTTTACATAGAACAAAAAAAAAATTTTATATGGTATAACGGACACGCCTGGTAACCCTTGCCCAATTTACCTATATTTTTAGCATTAAAAACTTCTGTTCACGGAAACTCACGATCCGATGAGCAGAATTAATTGAAATTTCAGACTGTATAGGTCTTAAATAGGACCAGGTCTGATAGAAGTGATTTTGAAATGCGGGCGATTCTGTGCCAGTGGTGCCATCTTGAAAAATCACTAAAAAAGATAACTGCTTTTAGCCCTATAAATTCTGATTGAATCGTTCGATTTTGACGAAATTCACACAGTAGCTGGACCTTATTTTAAGCCACCTTTGGTAGAATTTTGGTTGAAAAATTCGGTTGGAGCTACCAGCTATGATAATTTTGGTGTCTTAAATTTGAACAAATAAAAATTTGGAAGTGAAAACATTCAAACCATCGAATATCCTAAAAATGTCCGTTTCTTACAATAAAACCAATGTGTATACAAATCTTATGCTTTATCTACACGTTCAAAGTAAAACTTTGGAAATTTCATGTCGGACAAGAACGGTAACCCTTTCCCAGTTAACCTATATTTTTAGCATCAAAAACTTCTGTTCACGGGAATTCACGAACCAATAATCAGATACCATTGAAATTTACAAAATGCATTGGACTTAAGTAGAACCAGGTCTGATAGAAGCGATTTTGAATTGTGGGCAACTCTGTGCCAGTGGTGCCATCTTGAAAAATTTCAAAGGAAAAAAAACTGCTTTTTGCCCTATGAAATGTGAATTAGTAACCAAATTTTCATGAAATTGACACAGTAGCTGCACCTTACTCTAAACTCTGTTTGGTAGAAATTTGGTTGAAAAATTCGATTGGTGCTGCCAGCTTTGGTAATTTTTGTATCTTTGGTTTTGAAAATTCTCTCAGGAAAATAAAACTTTTTGCCCTATAGCTTCCAGTGCAATCATGAAATCATAACGAGTTTCATACAATTAATGGAACTTATTATAAGCATTAATCAGGCCAAATTTGGTTGAAAAGCCACAATAGGGTTGCCAGCTATTGTTGGTTTTGTGTTTGTTTGCAATATCTTTATTAAGCGGTTTTATCGTAGAATTTTCAATTGGTAATGATATTGTAGTGACAATAAACAGCAAATATTAAGCTTTTGATTATTTGAAAAAACTCGCTGCAGGTAACCCTTAATTTCTTTATACTCCTATAACTTCGAATGTAATATAACAACGTGAAGCAGATGTGATATATTCTTGGCTTTGATACTGGCGAAAGGTTGCCAGCACGAGTCGGTTGTGCTACTTTTGTATCAATAAATGCTTACAGTTAGTGTTCATACCAGAAACATTTACAATGAAAATAAATAACCGATGTTTCAATTCCCTAAGTTCTGCAAATTTTTCGGATCGCAGCCCCAAACACCAACTTCAGTTACAGTGCTGCAGGCACTGAGCATTTTCTTCATTGATGTTATATGAGATGCTGCTTTCAAAGTTTGGTGAAATAAGCAACTGCTAACGAATATAATTAACAAGTGTTTTTCATTCATAAACTTTGAAACCCATGCCAGTGGTAATATCTGAAACCTTTAACCATATGAGTTATAGTTCATTCTTGAGACCAAAGTAAAACGTGGCATTTGAAACAGTTTGGCCGTAATAAGCAGCTCATGTGGTGGAATATGCATTCAAAACCTGCACGATTCTTCTACTGTTCTTCGAACATTAGTGTTTCTAGCGGTTCAGGTGCGCTAGAGTTTTTTTTGTTTATTAATGTTCGAAGAACATTAGTATTACATTCGTTTCGCCGAAAATTCATACATTTTTTATATATATATATTTATATATATATATATATACATACATATATATATATATATATATATATATATATATATATATATATATATATATATATATATATATATATATATATATATATATATATATATATATATATATATATATATATATATATATATATATATATATATATATATATATATATATATAAAATGATTAAGGGAGATAATCTCTGGAGTGGCCAATCCGATTAAGCTGAAATTTTCGAAAAACGTAGATGTATATAGTAGGTAGGTCCCTGACTTTATCAAATTCAGATATCTTTAACCTTTCGGCGGCAGCGAGCAATTTAGTGAATTTTGAGGTACTCCTATATTTCCAAGCAGTGTTAACTTTTGTTTACGAATAGTATTGGGAATGAAAACTAATTATGTTCTTAGCTTGCCTATGATAAAGAATTGAAAATTTTGAGCCGTGTGTGGTGCTAAGTGCCTAAAAGTAGCAAGGATTTTTTTTCAAATTTTGATTTGTCATTACTTCTGACAAAACCATTGGATCATCGTGAAATTCGCAGAGCGTATTGACATTGGCTAAGATATAGCACATATCGATTTGCAAGATAGTGCAGGTAACCCTATAGCTACGTCAGGCTCCTGAAAAAAAATCCTTCAAATCATTGACCCTCCTCAAAAATTGACAAAAAATTCAAATCATTGATAAATTTCAACCTTAATGCATCATGTCAAGTTTAAATTTTCAAGATTCCGATTTGCACAAGAACGGCAACCCATCCCAAAATTAGCTATATTTTCAGCACTCGAAAGTTCTGTTCACGACAACTGACGACCGGATTATACGATCATAATGAAATTCATAGGACATGTTGGTATTAGCTAGAACCAGGTATGATAGAAGTGATTTTGAAATGCGGGCAACCCTGTGGCAGTGGTATCATCTTGAAAAAATCACTGCGAAAAGAAAAACAGCTTTTTGGCCTATAACTTCCAAATCAGCCATCAGATTTTACTTGGATCTTACTTTATGTAATATTTGGTGAAAATTTGGTTGAAAAATTAAAATACAGCTGCCAGCTTTTCATAAATAAATCTCATAAATGCTGCAAATTTGCTCAGCAAAATTAAGCTTTTTTCCCTAGAACTTCCGGTCCAGTCATGAAATCAAAACGAAGATCATGCAGTAAATGGACTTTAATGTGAAATAAATGTCGTAGGAATTTCGTACAAAAATCATGAAATTACTGCCAGCTATGACCATTTTTGTAATTTTGTTTAATTTCTTTACTGAGCGATTTTGTCATTAGATTTGCAAATGGGAATTATCCTGCAATGAAAATTAACAACAAATATTAATGCTTCAAAAATTCGAAAAGTTTTGAGGGTGGGACCCTTAAATTATTTTCACCCGTATAACTTCCAGCGCAGTGATTCAATCGAAACGAAATATACTGGTTGGGTTTAACTTAACGTGAAGCAGATTTGGTATTTATTTTGCTCTGCTGCTGACACAGGGTAACCAGCATTAGCCATTTTCGTAAATATTGCACCAACAGATGCTTCAAGTTACGTACTCATATGCAAAGCATTTGCAATAAAATTAAGAAACCAATTTTTAAATTTTCCGAGTTTTGGCAGCCTCAAACAACGTTTAACCGCTGAAACTTTCGATGAAATCCTCCGATGAGAACGAAATTCAAAGGATAAGTTCATTTAAGTATGAGCTTGTTATGGTAAACTTGTTGTTGCTTTGTTGAGAAAGTGTTGCCAGCACTGAACATTTTCATAATTTGTGCTATAGTTGAGCTTTGTTGCTTGGAATAAGGATTGGTTGATATGATTCCACAAAAAAGTGTATTACGTCTTTCCACATTTTTTTGTCACTCAAAGACAATTTCTTCGAAAATTAGTTTTCTAGCGGTTCGGATGCGCTAGACTTTTTTACCTATTTGGAAGTTTGGATGGTCGTACCAGTGCGGCCCCTATTGTTACTCCGTAACAACTCCCCCCTTACCGGAAGAAGATTTCCCCGGAAATCCGATTTTCGTCTGAAGTATTTGCGTGTTGAATTTCGTTAGTTTCTAGCCACGTAAGGAATGAATCCTTAATCAATTAGATGTGCCGCTGGCACAACCAAATTTTTTTTATCCCCCTGTATCTACGCTATTCCTAGTCGAACCTTAGCTTACCACTTACCGAATCGTTTCCTATTTTCTTGTTCTAAGTTTATTATGAGCTTACTAAACTACTTACTTAACTAATACCCGCTCCCTAAAACAACCTTATACTATTCTACTAATCCAAGTTTCCCTCTGTACTTCGCTGCCTGCTCTCTAGACTAACCTAATACTGTTCTAGTAATTCATGTTTTCCTCTTTTAAATCATTGTCTGCTATCCAAACTAAATTAATACTTTGCTACTAATTCATGTTTTCCTCTTTTGATTTCATTATCTGTACGCTAGACTAACCTTTACTATTCTACTAACTCACGTTTTCCTCTTTAAATTCATTGTCTGCTATCCAAATTAACCTAATACTATGCTACTTATTCCTGTTCTCCTCTTTTAGTTTCGCTGTCTGTACGCTAGACTAACCTATACTATTCTACTAACTCATGTTTTCCTCTTTATCTCATTATCTGTACTCTAGACTTGCCTCTCTCATTCTACTGATTCATGTTTCCCTTTTTAATTCATTGCCTGTACTCTAAATTAACGATCCTGTAACTGTCTTTTAACACCGATTAAATTCCGATACTGATAGCACTGTCACCTTTTATTTTAGGCCCTACTGCTAAAACTCGACCAGAAGAAATACATGAATGCCCAGAGAAGGTACATAAATAATCTGGCGCAGCCCCTCGAGGAAAGGTAGAAGGAAGAAGAAAAAGGAGAAAAGGAGAAGAAAAAAAAAACAAGAGAACAAATACCGAAACCCAAAACACTGAAAAGGGATTACCTACTATACGGCTGGGACGAAGTGTAGCTCCCAGGTTGCTATCGCAAGGAGGATGATGCGTTTGGATTTTTATTTTGGTTTGTATGTCTTTGAAATTTTGACCAGTGTATATCTAACCTTGCATATAAGTGTTCCGCTCCATATTAATTCATTGTAAACGGTCTGATAATATTTTACGATATGACTCTTCCGGTTCGTCCCTCTACTCGCGTCCCTCAACGCAGTTTTGTCGCGCTTTACTAGTCGACATAAGATTTTAGATCCTTGACGTGCCATATTCCCGCCTTTCCCGTTTTTATCACATGAGGCATAAGTCCAGCCTGACCTTTGCTGGACCACCCGATAAGGTCCTAAATACTCTGGTGCTAACTTCAAGGAATAGTATTTTGTCGCGTCAGAGAGCGTGTAGTTTTTCCTCCATACCGAGTCTCCCTCTTCATAGCCCAGGTTACGCTTCCGTAGATTATACCTTTGGCCACTGTTTCGAGCCGCTTGTCGCATACGCTCCAATACGTCCGCGCGCACCCTAGCGAGCTCTTCAGCCCTGTCTACAGGCTCCAAGGTGACCGGTCCCACCTCTGGACGTTAACTAACCTCGTGAAATGTTACCATTTCCTGTCCTAAGTTACAAAAATATGAAGTTATTTGCATCACTTCATGTTTGTAGGTACGTAGCGCGCATGCGATCTTTGCCAGACTTTGGTCCCATGCCCGATGGCTCTCCGCAACGTAAGATCGCAGCATCCGCTTTATGTCTTGATTCCTTCGTTCGGCTGGATTATCTTGTGGGTGATAAAGTGCGGTATACTTAATTTGGGTCCCGTAGATGGCGACTATTTGTTGCAATTGCCTACCCCGAAACTGAACGCCATTATCGCATACGAACCACTTAGGTGCCCCAAATAGTAAAAATACCTGATCCTCCAAGAACTTAGTTACCGCAGAAGGAAGAACAAGGTAAATTTGGAAACATAATCTAGGACGGTCAGAATAAACGTGTGTCCGTGGCTAGAACGTGGGAATGGCCCCACCAGACCCACGCAGACCATCTCCCAAGGCTATTGTGGCTCCCCTTGTCGAGAGGACATGAGTCCCGCCAGAACTTACCTCTCCACCTTATTAGCTTGACAGGTTTTGCATTTTTGGACATAGGTTGCAACATCCGTCGACATCTTCGGTCAATAATATCTGGTTGCTACCCTACCCAATGTGCGACTGATCTCCATGTGTCCAGCCGTGAGATCATCATGACACCTCCGTAGAATTTTTTCCCTCTCCGCTTTAGTTACTACCCTCTTCCACGCCTATGCTCCCTCCAATTCCGGATAACGTCCTGACAGATGTTTCCATATCTGTCCATTCGTTACTCTCCAATCCGCGTACTGCGCTGGGGCCTTGGCTATCTTCTCCTTCATTCCTATATACCAACGGTCCCCTTGTGTTTCTACCGCTGCCACTTGATTCCCTGGCAACAGTCGAGACAGTGCATCAGGCACAATATGCTGCTTCCACTTCCTGTGAATAATTTCGAATGGGTATTGCTGAAGTCGCACGGCCCACCTGGCCAGACGTCCTATCAGATCCTTGGGGTTATTCAACCACACGAGTGAGTAATGATCCATGATTACCGAAAACTTGGCTCCTTCCACGTATGGCCGCATTTTCTCCACTGCCCAAATTCACTCCTTCTCTGTAGTTGAATACCGTCTTTCCGCTTTCGACAGGGAACGACTCAGGTAACATATTACCCTCTCTCCATCGGCATACTTCTGCGACAACACCGCCCCCAAGCTTAAGTCCGATGCATCCGTCTGGATCAAGAAAGACAGATTGTAATCCGGGCAAGTGAGGATGGGTGCGGTTGATAATTTCACCTTTGCCTGTGTAAAAGCCGTCTTGCAGTCTTGGTTCCACTCGAACTTCTGATTTTTCTTGAGAAGGTTCATCAGTGGTGCCGTCATCGTGGCAAAGTTGGGTATAAACCTCCTGTACCACGAGAGCATTCCCATAAACTGGCGTACTCCCTTCGCATTGGTAAGCGCCGGGATCTCCATCACACACTTCACCTTGTCGGGATCCACATTCAGGCCTTTCTCATCCACGACGTAGCCCAAGTACTGTTCTGCCATGGGCACCTGCCAGTACACGGATTTAACATCTAGCGATGACAGGTACTTACCGTATCGTAATTTGTCCAGCGTAGCCGACACATATGGCAATGGATAGGCATTATGTTCCGTGACTGCATTCAGTTTGCGATAGTCCACGCAAAAACGATACTTCCCATCCTTCTTAACTAGGATTATGGGGGAGGCCCAGGGACTAGATGATGGCTCGACTATACCTTCGGCTAGCATTTCGTTCAGCTCGGAATCAACATGTTGCTGAACCGCAGGCGCTGTTTTATCGGTGGCGCTGAAGTCCGGATGACATGTTCAACTCTGTCTGTACAGCCAATACCCTCCCCCATGTCCTCAAACTCCTTCTGCACCAACTGACTGAGAATGTTTTCTTCCTTCTCGGTCAAGTGGCTTCTCAGTTTCAGCTTTTCTGTCCCTCCTCCTTCTTTAGTTCCGACAAACTCCCAGTGCTCTTCGCTCAGAGTCAAAACCAGTCCAAACTGTCACGAAAAATCTACCCCGAGTATTAAAGGGTGTGGGAGTTCTGGGACCACCAGCACTCTTAACCAATCCACCTTCTCCTCCAGCTTCACCGGTATGGCCACTGTTCCCGCGATTGAGCACCCCTGGTTATTCGCCATTCTGATGAACTGTTGCTCGGATTTCAACAGCTTCACTCCCAGCTGTTCCAAAGCCTGCAATTCTTCTCCACTCATCACCGAATGAGAAGCCCCTGAGTCCACAAGCCCAAGGAGCTTGTGACCTAAAATTTCTACCTCAATATATGGCCTATTATCCCCTTGCTTCCTGTTTAATTGGTAACTAATCTGTGCGTCCACCACAGCTTCGTCTCCTACTGGTTTAGTGCTCAAGTTGCTGCCTACTGAGCACACTGCTTGTTTCCCGACTGTTGGCGCGTAGAGGGTACTGGCCCTATTCTACCGGCACTACCTGGGGAATTGACTCTACCTGGTTTATATCGGAATGACCCCTGAAATTTCGCACTAGATTTTGCGCTCCTTGACAATTAGGGCAGGTTGCCCTCCTCACCCCCACTCGGCCACATCCAAAGCATTTCTGAGGCTCTGAACAAGTTCTGCTGGTATGCCCGACACCTTGGCAGTTCCAACAGCGTATTTCTTCTCTCTGTAAGGAGGCAAGGTTGGATCTAGGATTAACTCCCACGTAAGCCAGATCCGGTTCTAGGAGCCGTTGGGATTCCCGTATATGCTTTGCATATATGCTTTCACCATGACCCGTGTTGCCTCCAACGTGCGTCCAACTTTAACTAGATCCGCAATAGTCTTCACGGGTGTCAGCGCCAATTGAGTTTTTAGAACAGGGTGATGTTCTTGCGAAGGATTTTCAATTTTTGTTCCTCTGTGCATGGAATGGCACGACGTCGGAACAACCCCTCCATTGCCGTCACGTACACACCAATGGTTTCATCCGCCCTTTGAGTGCGTCTCCTTATTTCCACGAGAAGCCGGTCGTCGTAGTCTGAAGGTAGGAAGTCGGCGCGCATCTCCGCGACCAACTCCTGCCAAGAGTTGACGCGCGTCCGATTTGCACGATACCAAATCAGCGCTTTCCCCTCAAATAACTCGACTGCTGACTGAAACAACTGCCTTGTTGATGCTCCTCTGGCTTTTGGCAACTCTTCGGCTTGCTCCATAAAGGCACTCAAGGACCCAGAATCACCATTATAGTGAAATCCCCATTTAGCCACATCCTGACCCTTCGACGCCCCAACAGTCACTCTGGGTGTGGAGAATAGAGTGTTCCCCGGTCCATCCCCATTCTGGATTGGCTCTCTGATCCTGGCGGCTTCCCTCGCAGGCTCGTCACCCTGGTTCTGCCCGTCGCAGTCGCCAATACTTCCATTGTCTGGTTCCGATTCCGCTTCCACCTCACCATATTCTCCTTCCGCTTTCACAAAAAGTTCCCCCATAGCCATGATTAAATGCACTCATAATTTGATGGCTTCGTCACTCATGATCCCTCCTTCATGCTGTGCATTCCCCAGTCGCCGCATGCCGAACTCTATCTTCGCCTTGATTTTCAAGATTTCCGATGTCTGTAGTTTCCCAGAGAATCCCGCTATCAGTGCCTGTATCTCCACCAATTTATCCTTCACGGCCATCATATCCTCCTCGAGGGAGTGAGGGTAGTCCCGCACAGACCCCAAAGAAGTGTCCGTCGACGCTTCCGCCCTCAGCGCAACCCTAAGTGTCTTCCGCATTGCCTCCACCATTCCAGTCTGCTGGCGCCTAACCTCCAGTTCATAGGCTAACTCATCCCTATTTAGCCTATTGATCAGGATCTTGGCGTGGTTTGACATCCTGTATGAGCTTTCAGACCTTTATGTCAGATAATAATACTACTATACAAGCTAAAAGAAACACCAAGTACTATAATTTTATGCTAACCGTTATATTTTATTTCTTTTTACTATAATACAATATTTGAATGTATTCATGTATTATTATTTTCGCTTTTATCTCCCAGATATCCGTATGCAGAACGACCACCCTGTCCTCCTACTGGTCGTCTCTGGAACTGCTCCCACTTGAAAGCCACTCGTCTCCGGGGTTGATCCACGCTCCTGAGTCTAAGTCCTAGATTTCGATATAATTTCACTGACACTAACACTTGTTACACTTCACACGATTTCCGAAATAGTATATCGTACAAATTTGGTACTTCTGCGCGTTAATGATGGCCCCACGTTGGGCGTCAATTGTTACCATCCCGGCCTAGGGAGGATGTCTGGCTGAGGCTCCTTTTGGGTCCCGGTTCAACTCGTCGAAGACGGGTCGTGGGCGCCACTTGCTCACCCCGAATTCGAGCCTCAAGAGCCGCAAGCAAGACTCGGCTCACCGGATTCCTCTTATATTGGTGCTCTCAACTACACCCCTGCTCCCAGGGTCAAAATTAATTCCCTGAGGACACCCCTGCCAAATCCCCAACACGACGTCCCCCCGCTCCGCCACTACTCCCCACGGAGATTACCTGTACTTAGGGACCCGTCACGTTCAAAAGCTTCTAACCGAGCTTTATCACGACAAGATTTCCAAGTTATTTGTTTGCACCTATTCCGCCACTTCGATATGTCCAACACACCTTTGACTCACAACACAGATCTCAAAATTAATATATTCTGCTTTATTTCACACTTCAAGCCCTTTTCCGAATCAAATTTTCCTACTCTATGCTAATGCACTATGTGTCTATGTGATTAATGCCGACACGCCAGTACGACCATGATTGACTACAATTTTTAATTTTATTCGTTAGCCTTCAACGACAATTCACTCAATTCATTTCTTCACGTTTAACTATTCTGACGGCGAGATGTCGATTAGGCCACCACTCAGTTCTCACAGAAGAAATTCACATAAATTTCAATAAAATATTACCAATTCCTACATATATAGTAAGTAAATTAAATAAATTTTCAATCATTCACTAACCTTCAATTAAAACAAAAAGTCAGCTCTGCTTCCACGCTCCAATTTGTAGGCTCAGATTCGTGTTGTCAACTCACCGACCTACAGAGAAATTCGTTTAATGTCACCAGTCACCTCATCACAGCCTGGGCCTCGAACCCCGACCTGGCTAGTTGGGAGTGGGCGCGCTACCTTAGCGCTACAGAGCCACTGATAAGCCCCGTATCGAATTCCGGTCACGTTCGTTGGTCCCCCATCAAAAAAGGGGATTCAAAACCGACACTGCTTAGCTTTTTTGTCACAGATTCGATTAGTTTTCATTCACAGCAGACTCTTTGATTTAATCAACAATTTTTTTTTCTTTTCGGGTACTGATTTTATGATAGAAAATCCTCCGAATAAATAACGTGCACTTGGTACGCCAGTCACAATCAGAATCCAATGTATTCCACAATTTTCCGCCAAAATGTACTGATAACTTGAGATTGATTCGCTAAGCCCGATCCACTGGTAATTTGAAATTGATTGCTAAGCCAGATCCACTTACTTCGCCAGTCACATTCAGTTTTAATTTATTCCACTATTTTCCGCCAAAATATACCTGGTAAATTGAAATTAATTCGATCAGCCAGATCCACTTAATTCGCCAGTCACTTTCAGATTTAATTTATTCCACTATTTTCTGCCAAAAGGTACCTGGTAATTTGAAATTGATTCTATCAGCCAGATCCACTTAATTCGCCAGTCACTTTCAGATTTGATTTATTCCACTATTTTCTGCCAAAAGGTACCTGGTAATTTCAAATTGATTCGAGCAGCCAGATCCACTTAATTCGCCAGTCACTTTCAGATTTAATTTATTCCACTATTTTTCGCCAAAACGTACCTGGTCATTTAAAATTGATTCGATCAGCCAGATCCACGTAGTTCGTCAGTCACTTTCAGATTGAATTCAAATCCCGCTCGTTTCCACTTGCGCCTCTTCTTCGGTACCGCTTTTCCAACAGAACCTGCAGTTTCGGGTCAATGGCCAAGTCACACGTGCCACCTCACACCCAAACCCCTTTATTAGCACTTCAACTAGGGCATTGTGACTTTATGGCAAACAACTGATGAGCGACTTGTTTGCATCAGCTGAGTTCCACAGCTGCAGTGACCATTGGAATTGTCAAAATGGCCACTGACAATTCGTCCAAAGTGTTTTGTTTAGGTTCGGGTTCCTGAAGCGCCTCCGCTGGCCTGAAAGTTTGAAATTTACCGCGGCGCATGTCTTAGGGCTGGGCTGGGCGATCAGTAGGGTGTCCGCTCGATGGAAGTGTTGATCAGGTAAGCTCTTTTGCTACTTTCATATTCCGATCGGATGCTTTGTGTGAAATTTCTCTGGTTGTAGGTCGTCGTTGGACTTCCTGATGCTGCGGACGACTCGAGCTTTGAATTCGCAGCGTTCCCCATGTGATTTGATATTTCTCCCCGCAGATTGTGCGATTCATAGTGCTCGGCAGTTTTAGTGTGTGGCCTGGGCTTCTGTTGGTGGACGTGAAATCGTATGCTTCAAATACATATTGATCCAAGCTAAACCATCTCGGGTTGGGCCACCACAGACCAATTCGAGGACAGATGCTACTGTCCACACCATGGCCGGAGCTGGTGAGCTTCAGTTGTCTTTTATCAGCCTGTCAAATCCATTTGGTTGATGCATGTTGGTGCCCAAATCCCACTCAGATCGGAATGCAGGCCAATATCGCCCAATCATAACCATCTCAAACCAAGGCGGTGTACACATATTGGCCATAGGCTCTGTTGGTTTGGCTTGGGCCAATATGTATTTTCTACATTACGTTCGAGAGGGGTCATATTCAGGTAAGTGTATGAAGTAGTTCGCCACTTAGTACCGATGCTTGGTGCACCCTTCCATTCGTTACAGGACGTTGCTGATGGATAGCTGTTGCGGCGATACGGGTATTTTTGGACCCCACTTCCCGGATTTTGTCACGGTCACAAGCCTTGTTTGTGCCTGGCGGTAGGAGGCTTCAAACGATCTTTCCTACTAGATTTTTAGGTAAGTATATTAATTTATTCTGAACTTGAATTTCCGGTGCGTGTTGCTTTTCCGTTTATTTGACGCGTCGGGCTAGTATATCGAATCGGCCGGGTTGATCGCGATCTTCGATGGTAGCATTTCACATCGTCGTCAATCGTGGAGTTCGTTTACAAATACCCACCTGACTAAAGTTTATTGTCTATTGCTCTGTTCTATGGCCCTACGAGTGGTGGGTACATTATTTACCTACTGCGCTGAGTAGTGGCTTCGCGGTTTTTTTTTTACACTTCGGGCAGTCTTCGCCGGGGAAGATTGCCCCCTGTTTTTCCTACTTGGAAGTTTGGATGGTCGTACCGGTGCGGTCTCTATTGTTACTCCGTAACCGCCTCTTGCACGTTTATCTCATCTGAAATTTTATGTCATATGTAGTGATGAGCAAAATGACTCTTTGAAGTGAGCCAACTCCGTAAAAATCACTAATTTTAAAGAGTTACTCATTAAGAGCCACTCAAAAGAGCCACTTCAAGCAACTGTTTTATGGCTGCAAAAGTATAAATTCAACTGTTGTTTTTTGTTCTTTTAATAATAATAATAAGCTAAAGTCTAAAAGTACTTAAGATAACTTTAAAAATATAATAAAGCATATAATATATTGGATTGGAATTGTTTTTGCGGGATGATTAAAATTGAACAACTTTTTATTAACATTAAAAATTTTAATCTACATTGAGAATTCTATTTTGACAAAGAGGTTTCGAAAGTATGCACTGTTTCTCATCAGACACCAGCACACAGTGCATACTTGACTGGCATGACCACTTGCAGGTGGAAATCATTACATTTTTATTTATGCTAGCTGTGACAAATTTTAACATCTCCGACTTATATCCATGGATATAATTTTACTAAGTAAAGGTAATTGAATTTGATCACGGTTCCCTTCTTGTCTATAAATCAGCATAGACAACGTATATCATTTCTACAGCTGATCGAAGCCGAGCATATTGAAACGGGAAACTCGATCGTTTTGCGGAATCAGCCTCCGAAAGCAGAATCAAATTGGAATTGTTTTTGCGGGATGATTAAAATTGAACAACTTTTTATTAACCCAAGATCACTAATCATATTTTCGAGTTACGTTGTCACTAGATATTAGTCTCACAGACTAACAAAATAAAACTTCATTATTTTTTTTATTCGTTTTTATTAATTGAAAAGTAAACAATATGAAGGAATATTTATCAAATTTAACTGATTATAATGAAAAAAAACTTTAAAAAAATTGTTCTTTGCACTCATTGCAGACTGGGACAGTATTTTCGCCGCAAATTGCCTTTCCACAGGCATGGCACGCGAATTTTGTCATTCTATGCTTTTGATAGGGACAAAATGCGCAAATTTTGCGCTTATTTGATTGTGCTTGAGAGGTACCTGCTGTGATGTTTTCAATTTTTAAAATATATTTGATACTTGCTCTAATATCCCTCCTCAAAGTCACAGTATTGTAGCGCTCTCGTAACCACGGTCCAGTGAGCTCATCCACCAGTCGTTGAACAAACTCTCGTCTTTTTTGCGGCTTTTGTCTCATCCTTACCAAGTTGGACACATAAAGTACATATGTGCTGACCATGCACAAGTTCAAAATATTATAAAATATGCATTGAAGCCATCTATTGGTCTTACGACTGCAACTCATGACTGGACACATTTGGTCTATGGTGTCAATTGCTCCTTTAGTACTATTATAGAAATGAATCACTTCTGGTTTTTTGAATCGGCGTTTATATTCAGCTGGTCGTGAGCAGTCGATAGTAAATAAACTACTTTATTGGACTTAGGCTTATACGAAACCAAAGTCTTTTCTGAATCGAAAGCAAACATAGAAGTGCCGATATTCCGTGTTTTCGAATTTTTCATCTCTGGAGGAATTTTTTCGTTTATTGCTGCGCAACGTACCGTATTTGTTGATGAGCTTCTTCATCGGTCTCGCTGTAAGACTGATTCATAATTTGCAAAATCTTTTCTTGATTTCTTACCAAATTCATCTAGGCAAAAAAAAACGCCGTCATAAATTTTCTAGCTTATAAAAATAACCATATAATAATAAAAAATTACACCATTACATTTTACATACATGTTTTATGAATAATAACAAGAAATAATTTAATTCAAATATAATTTATTTACATACAAAAAAAAATTAAATAACAATAACATGTAACATACCTTGGCTCAATTTTCACTCGTAGTCACTATATATTAGTCTGAGAAACTAATATTTCCCAAAATCTCGAAAACAAAACGACGTATACGCGTAATGATAACCGGCGGGTCACTAAATAGCTAATTAAGGAAGTTACTGTGCGTGGCGGTGTGGGCAAGTATCGGGAACATGCATAAATATCGTAACTGTGTGGGGTGTGTAGTTTGAGAGACTAATATTTAGTGATGCAGGGTTAACATTAAAAATTTTAATCTATTCCCTGAAAAATACGATCTAGTATAAAACATCAGTGCATTCACTTAGCCTGACATAGGTTGCTGTATTTGCTGTGGTAGCACAATACAGCTGAAAATAAAGGGAGAAAATAACGAATATACACTACCACAATCCATAGAAAATAGAAAAAGGACGAACAGAAAATTACTTCTTTTAACTTTCTACACATTATGCGGGCTTTTTCTAATTTCCTTACTGCCAAAACATTCAACATAATCATGAAAAACCCAAAACCACCTCACAGAAAAAAAGACAACTTCTCATGAACTTTTATTTTTTCTATCAGCACATTCTATAGTTCAGCTCGTAAACTACAAATGAGGAATAGAATTCCTGTGCTAGTGAATTCACTAGTACAAGAGTGTTGTTGTTTCCAATACGTGTACTCTATTCCTTGCTGGATAGAAAAGGAAAAAAAACACGCCTAATAGTATCTGAAAATCTTTCCATTTTATAAGTTATTGTGTAAAAATAGCACTTGTGTTACTCGTTTTGGTGATAAACGAGATCTCCTTACCCACTTTTTGAGAATACTCGTTTGCAGAGGACTGAAGTGGCCACTATACTCAATCTTCGCTTCACTATCACAAACAGTTTGGGATATATACCTTTCTTTTCCTTCCACCATTTGGGAGGATCAGCAGTTCTGGGTATATTTATAAGTTGTAGATACTTATCCATTTCGTTAACGCCTGCAGCTACATAGCTTTGCTGGCTTTTCACGCTGTTGACTTTGTCATCAAATTTTCGCCAAAGCAAATATTGCGTTCCTTGTGCTGTAGGCAAAGTGTATAGAATGATAAGTGGGAAACTCCTTCCATTTTCTAGAAAAAACACTTTGACCTTGAAATTGCGCCTCCATTTACGCAATGCATTATCTGTCGAAGCAACCTGAAAGTATTCTGGTATTTTTTGCGAGAGTGACCCGTATGTGAGCAACGAAAAATCTAGCCTGAGTATGTAGTTGTC
This sequence comes from Nemotelus nigrinus, assembly GCA_947369275.1. Lineage (NCBI taxonomy): Eukaryota > Metazoa > Arthropoda > Insecta > Diptera > Stratiomyidae > Nemotelus > Nemotelus nigrinus. The sequence continues at coordinate 108,005,611 of OX376373.1, forward strand.
GAATCTAATCTTACACCTCCTTCTGTTCCATGTGATCTCCTCCAATTTTCCAGGCTGATCAACAGTACAATCTCAAACCAGTTCACTGGATTTTTGGACCCTATAATTATACGGAGTCCGCACGCTGGTTAGGAACTAACTTCTTACGCTGTGCTGTAGGTACCAAAATTATATTTTCATCACTTGGTGGGGGAAATTTGTAATTCACTTGCTTTTTTTGCAATAGAGTCGTAAGAAAGTTTATACGACATTGTCATTAAGTCATTTTGAAATGCTAGTGTAAAAGTTCTTTGTTTATCTTTGGAATGATTATCCTTTTACGAATGATTATCCTTTTATCATCGAGAGATACGTGTTTGTGACTATAATTTTATTGTAAGTTAGATATTTTATTTCGTTCATCAATTTACTATTATTTACCTAAGGTAACCCGTAGATTGGCGCTGAGTGTAACTCGTGAAGCCGATATGATCTAATTAGCGAATGCAGGCTAGATAAAGTCTTGCCGATGAAAGGCAACGATTTAGTTGAAATAAAACTAAATGTAGTAATCTTAAATTAATGTTTATTTCTTTAAGACTACTATACAACTCCTCCTTTCATATCATTCGTACATTCTATTTATGCTAAATTTCTGCTTACACTATTCTTACCTATCGGCAATGCATAACCATTACTCAATTAGTGCCCATGCATAAACTCATGAACTAATTCATGTGAGTTGCTTAGTATGTTTTTCCCACAATAAGTTTTCTAGTTCATATTGACTCCACGTGATAAGTACTTACAAAGTCTCATCATATACATCATCCAAGTTCCAGGTCAAAACAACACACATCAAACCAAGACACATATCATATACGTACAAATATCTTATACACATCAATGCTATAGTGGAATATGGATGTAGTCTATGCTTATCAAGATTAAGGCTGCGGTCACGGAACGAGCTCGCAAGCGCTTGTGATACAAGCGCTTGTGATACAAGCGCTTGTTAACTTGATTTTTACAAGCTTGAGTTTTCGCTTGCGAGTGGTCATTACAGATACAAGCGCGAGCAGGTTAATTGAAAAGCACTTAGTGTTATTAAAGACCAAGTTTAGTTAATGTGAAGTGATCGATAGAATAAGTTGTCAGACATGTCTTTATCCAACTGTGAAGAAATATTATTATTAGAAAGTTCGTATTTAAAATACAAAAGGCTTAATAAACTCCGCAAAAGAAAACTTTTTGTACATCCAATAAACCAACAGCGTCGCCAACATGGGGAATTTCATCATTTGTATCCTGAATTGAGAGAGGATGAGGAACGTTTTTTTAATTATTTTAGGATGACACGAGAAACCTTTGATTATGTTTTAAACGAAATAAGATCATGCATCCAAAAAAGCCGAGCAAATTCGATTACGCCTGAAGAAAAACTTTCAGTAACCCTAAGGTATGCACATACATAAGTAAATAAATTAAACACATAAAATATTTCATTGAAAATACACTTATATTTGCACTTTTGTATCTTAAAAAAATATTCGAAAAAACGAAAAAGAAAAAATTCATATTCAAAATGCTTACTTTTACGTATTAACATCACTTATTTAATTAAATGAGTGTAAAGAAGGTGTGAATTCTTCCAGAGGGAAATCCTCCCTTCTTATCCAGGCGGAAGAATTTTGAGATGTCTGTTCTCCAATACCACGTGTATCCATCTCCAATGAAGCACTTGTCCAGCTCGAAGATGTAGTGGGTCTTTCGGAACCTATTATTTCCAAGGCAACATTGCTCATTTTTGCACGAAATTCAAGTTTCTGCAAATCAGTCATTTTTTTCATTATAGGCAGAAAACTGACAAGAAAGTTGTAGTCGCCGTCCAATTTCAAGTCATTATTGCTTTTCAATATTGCCAATTTTTCTCTCTCTAATTTTAAAAACTCATCTTCTTCATATTGCTTTGTTCTCTTTCGTTTCCCATTCGTGGCTTGCGGCTCTGTTCTTACAGAAGTTATGGTGCCGATACTCGCCTCGTGATGATCTGTTAAGCCACTTGGGGGCAACATATCATCTTGATGTGATTCATTTGTAATTCGTTCACATTCGTTTGCAGCATGTCCTTCTTCTGATGCGGTAGTAACATCGATTGCCGGAATGTCCAAACTTCCAGACAATGGTGCTGGTGTGAAAATATCTCGAAGAAAAGACAGCTGACTAAAATAAGCCCATTTCGGCTTGTATAGTTCAGAGGATCCGCTTCCTGATCTGCTATTTTTCTCAACTTTTCTACACTCCGCCCTGTAGTTATCATGAATGGTTTTCCATTTTTTCTGTGCTTCCAATTCTAGAAAAAAATTGAGGAAAATATATCATACTTTTCTTTTTTAACTTACAGGTATTTATCTACGGGTATATCCTACAGATCATTAGCGTTCAGCTATCGAATAGCTCATAACACAATTTCAATTATTGTCAAAGAAGTATGCCAAGCTATTTGGAAAAATCTAATTGGAAAACACATGAAAGCGCCCACAGAAATGGATTTGAAAAATATTTCCGATTACTTTTATCAGAGGTGGGGCTTTCCACATTGCATAGGAGCTATCGACGGGAAACATGTGCGTATCAAGTGTCCACCACACTCTGGCAGCATGTACTACAACTACAAACAATTCTTTTCAATTGTTTTACAAGGAGTTGCCGATGGACATTCCAGGTTTATTTGTATAGAAGTGGGAGCTTATGGTAAGCAAAGTGACGGAGGGATTTTCGAGTCCTCCTCATTGTGTTCTTTAGTTGAAACTGGAAAATTTAATATGCCACCACCATGCCCTTTACTTGGAAGCAATGTTGAAGCCCCGTTTGTTTTTATTGGAGATGAGGCGTATCCGCTAAGGACATACCTTCTCAGGCCATTTCCACAAAACTGTTTAACTGAAGAAAACGTTTTATTTAACGAAAAGCTTTCTACATCTCGTAAAACAATTGAATGCGCCTTTGGACTATTAGCTGCAAAGTGGCGCATATTAAACAAGGCAATTGAAACAGATGTCGAAAATGCAAAGGTTATAACAAAATGTGTTTGTTTATTGCATAACATTATAATAGATAAAGAAGGAATCGATAAAGCGGCATTATTTCAACTGGAAAATTCAGTAAATCGTTCCCAAAATTTAACCGTTGAACGAAATATGAGCGGAAACCGATCGTCGCATGCAGCGATTTGCACAAGGAATTTATTTAAAAATTTTTTTTTTAACAAATAAAAAATTTGCATAAACAAATAAATAAAAATTAAGATACTTACGCGTTGTTTTCAGCTCCCTTGACACCTCTTCCCACATCCTTTTGCACAATTTTCTGTCACTATGCTCCTTACTCCCCATATCCCACAATGCGGGCCTTTTTTGGATTGCATAAATTAATTTTTCTACGTCCATTCCTCCTATCATGCATGCGCCGATCGAACTGAACAAGAGCTTGCAATTCAAATCCATTTCACTGCAATGGATTGCAAGCGCGTGTTGCGAATTACAAGCGCGTGCAAGCGCTTGTGAAAAGTATGAGTCGTGACCACTCTAATACAACACTGTTATTTAATTTACAAGCGCTTGCAAGCGCTTTCAATACAAGCGCTTGCAAGTCTGTTCCGTGACCACAGCCTAAGTGTCTTGAAAGCCAATTAATTTTTGTCTTGTCTTAAGCATAGTACTGAGTTCGATTTCACGTGAAATTTTCATACAAAATTTCACGTGAAATGTGTTTCGGCGAAAATTTAGCTTGAAAATAAGCAAGTTTGGTACTGTGTTCTTAGCATGAAAAGTTGCTTTGAAGTTCCTTTCGCTTCGAAAACATAGATGGCACTGAAACATGTTGTCAATCATTTCACGCCAATTTAGTTTGTGCAGTTCATTCTTTCGAGCTAAAAAGTGACATTTAGTGTTTCAATTTGAAAATTGAGCAGTGCAAATGTCTTTCCAATAAGAAAATCGATCGAAAAGTGAAATTCATGACATTTTATCCGTCAGAAATGAGCATTGTCTCTGCTTTTCTGCATTGTGAAAATTTTCACTCGAAAGAATGACCAGATAATGGAAACATGTCAAAATTTCACGTGAACTCGAACTCAGCACCAGCCTTTACGTGTTTGTATATTCAAGTAATTGACCCATTACACCATTTCCGTTTCAAGGAGTCGAGCATTTATATTTAAATGCGAGACTAATTTGTTGGTTATGTATTTTTGATAGGCTCTTGACAAATATGTAATTACATTGTCTTAGAAAAATTTCGAATATCATATTTTATAAATTATTCAGGATTATTTTTTTGTATAACCTAAGCTAATTGTTGTGTATCCATTTATTCTTATTTTCTATTTCAATTAATGTGTTCACATCTTTCGTGTCTATTACTTTATACCAGTGACGGCTCGTAACACAAAAATTTGGGTCGGCCACAAGCGAAGTTCTATTCCACAAGATGAAATATTTGGTAGCTAAATAAATAGTCTCTTAGGAATCAAAAGTCCGTTAGTACTTTTCAAAGAGCAAGCAACAAAGCAATTTTTTTTGTGCCAAAAGGATACACAAACCAACACAACTTTGTATATTCATTCTTTTATTTTAAATACCGCAAAATCATCGACTTTTTCAGCACAAAAATTATCCTTTATCTTTCATTGATTTTCGTAGCATGGCTATCAATGACAATCGCTCATTCTTCCTAATGCAAGCTTTTATGCATTTTAAAGTTGAAAAACTCTTTCCCTGTCGAACTAAATCGATGATTAGTTTTCAAAATTATAGCGGACACTAAAAAATTGTTCATTACGGACTTCACAAGTATACAGCGAACATTAATTATAAAATACTACGTACCAATTTATCAAGTTTTCCTTTGGGATAAGTTTCTCATATTTTTTCATTAAATTATATTCTTTACGAATAAATTCGTCTACAAAAAGGTGATTTACGGGACCATCTTGCTACCTGCGTTATTTCAGTTTTTCCATTACCATTTCTTCAATAAAACACATTTCCGAAAAACCGTTTTCGCACTGACAAATTAAACCTATACAACAACCACAGTCTCCTAATCAAGGCATAAAATCAAGTCAAAAATCTCTTCTTTTTTTTATTTTAGCAATATACACTACCATCGTCCTATCACTCTACCAAACACAAGGCATTCTTTAATAAAGAAACTTCCATTTGACCTTTTTCTACCCACCATGCTATGTTACAAAACTCAATCTCTCCAGAAACATAAAACGTCCTAACATTGACTTTAGCGCAATTTAACGGAGCTTGTATGATGCTTGCTGCTTTTAAGCAGAGTTCCGGCAGTTGGCCGGCAATTTTTACCATTTTTGCTTTACCCGGTCTGTATGATCAGTTCGAAATTTGATACAAAACACCTAGCTTAATAGCTAGTATTGAAATAAAGTATAGAAGAGAAGCTGCCTGAGAAGCTTTGAGTTGCTTAGACTGTAGCCAGACTCTGCCGGTTTACTATGGGCCGCGATTTCGGCCGTGGCTTCACTTGATTCTCGCGTGCACTTGCTGGGTATGAAATGGCCGCCGTTTCGTTGGGTGAATGATGCATTGTTGTCGTATGTATGAGTACATACAGTGAGATAGTAGAAATGGAGTGGACATGCCCATAAGATTTACATTGAAGGGGATGGTAGTAATTTTTTCGCTACTCATTGTCAAATCCAAGCATTTCCCCTCAATTTTCCGCCATTTCGACCTCATTGTCAATCTGACAAGTACGGTTGAACACGTGAGTTGTGCAGTAATTTTGTGCGCGCCAAAATAAAAGTGACCTTTGTGAATTTCCGAATTAAGGATTCAAGGTAAAACTGTTTGAGATATGTGAAGATGTGAATAGTGATCGTATATTTGTGTATTTTTTTGCAGTGACAGACAGAGAAAAAGGCAGAAAGTGAAAATGAAGTGCGTTGTGCCAAGTTGCGAAAATCGGAAGCAATGCAAACCTTCCGGGGTTTCTTTTCACAAGTAAGTGATCAATATAAGGTTTAAGCTTAAAATCAATCATTGAAAGCGTCTTTTCCTGTTAAAAGTAATCATTTTTCAATGTTTCTAAATTTGTCAACAATTTGGTGGTCGCCATGACACTTTGTGCTCATCCGTATCAAAGGCGTTGCAAATGTTGATAACTTTGGGGCAAGATGATATAAAACTAACTTTGCCGTCAATATCTTTTAGATTCCCGAAAAACGAGCTCGAGCAATGTGTGTGGAAAAGCGCGTTGGGTTTGCCGGAACTGCATCTAAATAAAACAAGCTGTGATTTGTTCCGAAACCACTTAGTTAAAATTCAATTTCTGATAGTATTGCAATCAAAACATTTCTATACTTTTTGATTGGTTCTTAATATTTCATAAAAACAAAATTTCTCCAATAATTGCTTCGAAAAATTTCACAATAACACATCATTAAATCCAAACTATTTCATTTTTCTTGCACAGGGCTCGACAAAGGAGAGTGCACGAAGGAAGATATTGACAAGGCGAAAGCCTTACTACCAAAGGTCTTTGGAAAATATATCGAGGGTAAGTGTCGTCTATGATTTTAATGTTTAAAAAATTTTAATGTGATTTACTACTATGATTTTAATGTTTACTATGATTTTAATATTTAAAAAATTATTCAAGAAAATTTTGAAAAAAAAACTAGCTGTTTATTAATCAAAAACCTAGAAAAATGTTTCCTATTCATTTATAATTAAATTTTATTGTTAAAACAGCATACGGGCGAGGTGATGATGATATCGAATTCGACGAATGGGACTCAGATTCGAATATCGAAGTATTGCAGCCTTCATCGTATTCGGTGCGATCATTCGATCAATCATCCGATCAGGTGAGCGTTATCGATGAGGATGACATTATATCAGAATAAAGTGATGTCGATTGAAGCGAACCTATAACAGGGATGTGAAATGCATGTTTGCTTTTTGTAAATGGCATTTTGCAAAAAATATATGAATCGACACCGCTGCACGTACACATACGTTTCATAGTCTATTCACCAATTGCCACCAACACCACAATAAACAACAAAAGCAACAATAATGACTGCATTGGTATTGTTACGATAACTGCAAAAAGTTATCGGTTAAGATGAAAAAATGAAGATGAATGTCGTAGAATCCAGCATTGTCGCTTATTAGATTGTAATCTTATGGAATTTTTATGTAGAATATATGTATTAACGTTTAGAAAGAAGAAGAAATTGAAAGGTGAATTATTAAGTGTATGATTTATATGTTAATTTTACTTTGTTTGTATTGTATTGGAAAGAGAATATTAGTTAGATAAAATGGAACTTTGAGTTTGTTGTCAAAAGTTCTGTTTTACACATTATTGTACCGTGTTGTGTAATCAGGATAATCCCGGAGTCTTTTTATATAACATGTAAATTGAATAAAATTTAGAAGTTTAATGTAATGAATAATAATATTCAGAGATAGAATTATAACAAGGTTCATTCTTTGTTTAGTATATATATATGATGATTACGAGCTAAGACAAGAAAATTTAAATCATCAGAATTAAACTTTATTCGATTTGTTTAGTGATTGTTGATTGAAAAAAGTTGAATTAATTAATTGTATTTGAATCTTCAGTCTTAAGTGAATTTTATTTGATCCTTATTAATTTCATAATATTTTGCAAGACACTACAAATATACTATGTATGTGACGTGTATTTTTTCGTTTGTTTTGTTGTATTTTGTGGTCGATTTTGGTTGAATTCGGCGATTGGCAATTATATTTTACGATATTGTTTGAAGGTCTAAAATTTGTATACGTTGCCCTAAAAAGATGAAGCTAAATATGCTGATTTATAGTACGATTTAGTTTTTTGAAGCTAAGCAGTTATTGCCCACTTCCTCAGTGTTTATCAGTCTCTGCAACGTCTATTGATCTAGACTAAACGATCACTGAAAAGAGGCAAATTACTTTCGAAATATCGGTAGCTGTCAAGAAATTAAAATATATCTAGCTTCTAAAGAAAAAATTGGCTTTGAAATTAATATAGTTGGTTTAAGGTATAACTTGGTTGAGCTTGCTTCTTTTTTATTTCTTCTAATTTATTCCTTACTACGTTTAATTGCTCCTTCAATTCCGTTTTTTCCTCTTCTGTATCCTCTTTTAACTTTAAAGCTTGAAGCTTAATATACTTCAGTCGAATGGCTAACTATTCATGTAATAATCCCTTTTTAAAAAAATTTCCATGTATGGTACAATTGAGTGTTTTGCAGATATGAATAGTATTGTTTTGGATATATGTAAGTATTTGCATATATGTATACAATAACTCCACTTTCCTGCGATACACTATTGCCTGCACTACATTTGCTTTGCCATATAATATTGGAACAACGATTGTATTTCCTTATGGAAATCTAAGCTAAAATAAGTTGCTGCAATTAAAATATACCAATCGAATTTTTCAATAGACAGTAAATATTTTGAAATGCCGCGCCTTTTCCTATGCCCCCACAAGAAAATGAAAAATAGAAATCTCATACGTCTTTGATTTGCCCATTCGCAATCGGTCGCGCGGGCTATTGGTGGAAAGTTATACCGTCCGTGTCCAGGGGCTGAGTACATATGATTGAATGCTTGTGTGTAATGTAAATTTTGAGGACTGTCGGCTGGCCGTCGCGTCGTATGAAAGATTGCCGGGTAAGTTGTTCGTTGCGCGTACACAAATCGGAATTGAAATAAGATTCAAATCAAAGCGGACGAATCGCAACGGGTTGTTTATCCGTTTATACTCTACTATTTCGATCTAATTCCTATTTTAATCCGGGCTTGTATACGCGGCTGATGGCAAATTAAAGAACCACACCACTAATATTAAAGATATGGGTAAAAGAAATAAATGAGTAGTTGTTAAACACTTAATATTAATTATTTATCTTTAATAATTTGGGGTGTTATTAGTCAATTATTTTGGTACGGCCGGGCCGACCCTGCCGCCCCTGACGAGCCGTCACTGCTTTATACGGACCTTTATTTGGTTTGTCATGTTTTCTTCTATTTTCAGCTTTTAACAATACTAAATCACCTAGTTCTATGTTTAAAGGGTTTGAGTAATTCTGTTTGCCATTTCGTGCTATTTTAGCTATTTCGATTAAGTGTTTGGCTTTTGTTAGAGACGTTCTTAATCTCAATTTTCACTCATTCTTATAACTATCCAAATTGTATATTTTTTCTGAATCTTTTAAAATATCATTCGGTAAATATGAAAGCTTGCCAAAAACTAGTTCGTAAGGTGTGTAATTTCTATCAATGTGTGGGGTTGTATTATAGGAAAAAGTGTAAAAAGGTAGCCATTCGTCCCAATTATCATTGTCAACAAAATATAATAGATATTCATTCAACACACGATGATTTCTTTCTACTATACCTAAAGTTTCATGATGGTATGGTGTCGAAAATATTTGTTTGATATCTAGGAGATTGCATATTTCTTTCATTAAACTATTAGTGAATTCAATGCCTAAATCTTTTTTTAATATTTTAAAATGTCCATATAAAAGAATAAACTTATTTATAAATGCTTTTGCTTCTGTTGTAGCATCCTTACTCTCTATGGGTATAGCAGTTATGTATTTTGTCAACTCGCACTGTATAGTGAGGATGAATTGATAGTCATTAGAAATTCTCAATGGTCCAACAATGTCTGCGCTTACAATCTCAAAACTAGTAGTTTAGTGTGCTTTGTTATTTTATTCAACTTGCATTTTTCGCACTGGTTAATGTGTTTCTAAACCATTTTCTTCATATTCTTCCAACAATATCTTTGTTTCAACTTTAAAAGTGTTCTGCGTACTCCTGCATGTCCTCCATATGACGAATTGTGGTACTCGATTATCAGTTCCTTTTTCTTGTTAATATCTTCAATTCTTAAAGGCGGCTCGTATATCAATATTTTCAAGTCATGACACTCTTCACGTTGCAACGTATTAAATAATCTCTTAAATTCATTTGTCGGTACGTACTTAAATACTTCATCTTTATTAGAAAGTGCTAGTGCATTTATGCTATGGTTCTTTGAATATGTTATCAACTTCTTCATATCATTGTAACTATCGTGAACTCTCAGCTTATCGTTGACGGAAACGGATTTCTCGTCACCTTTATCACTGTAGCGCACTGCTATGCCATCTTTTTCTTTGGCTATTTGTAAATCATCTCTTCTTGATTTATTGTCTTTGCTACGCAGCACATAAAATCTCAATTTAATAATATACGTCAGGGAAGTACAATCAAACGCATGGAGGTGATCAGTCTCTTCGTTTTGTTTGTCACTTTGTCTGTCGATTATATTGCTATCTTTGCTTGTTACTTTTTTTGTCTTACTTCTTGTTATCGCCAATAATTTTTTGCTTATACTTTCATCGTTTATTGGAGGTATCATTGATTTCAACATATCGGAGTTAAGCCGAATTCTTGATAGTGCATCCGCATTCGTATTTATGTTAACTTGATTGTAAGTAATTTCATAATCGTAGTTTGACAAATCTAAACGTATCCTTGTTAGCTTTGATGATGGATTTTTGTGCGTGAATAACGATACTAAGGGTCTGTGGTCTGATACGACAATAAATTTTGTTCCATATAGATATGGTCTAAAAAAATTTATTCCCCAATGGATTGCTGGTCTATAATTGGTTTATTAAGTTCGTGTATGTTTAAGGATCTGCTTGCATATGAGATCGGGAAATCTGAACCAATTTCTCTTTGAGATAACACAGCTCCTCGTGCGAAATTTGACGCATCCGTTGTCAGCATGAATGGTTTCTCGAAATCTGGGTATTGCAGAATGGGTGGTGAAATCAGTTTACGTTTTAAGAGTTCGTATGCTTTTTGCTGCTCCTCTTCCCAAATGAATGGTGCTTGTTTTTTCAAAAGAGCATTTGAATTTTTTGGGATTTCAGCAAAATTCGGTATAAATCGTCGATAATAATTGCAAAATGCTACGAATCTTTGTACGTCATCCGTGGTTTTTGGGTTGGGGTAGTTCCTAATAACTTCATTTTTAACAGAGTCTGTTTTTATACCTTCTGCTATAGTGAGGTGCCCTAAATACACTACTTTTGATCTTAAAAATTTGCATTTGGTTGCAGTCAACTTCAAATTGTATTTACGCAGTCTTTGCAAAACCTTTTTTAAATTTTCGTTATGATGTTCCATGCTGCATCCGAAAACCATGATATCATCCACATATAAGAATGCTGAGTCACACAAACCAGTTAAAGCAATAGTTAGCATTCTTTGAAAGCTATTTGATGATATTTTCAATCCAAAAGGTAACCTTTTAAATTGATAATGTCCATCACTGGTCGAAAAAGCGGTTAAAGTCCTTGATTCCTTTTTAAGTTCAATTTGGTAGAATGAACTAGTCATATCCAAGGTCGAAAAATATTTTACTCTACTTAGTTTGTCTAGAACATCCTCCAACCTTGTCAAAAGGAATTTATCATTCACTAGTTTGTCATTCAGTTTCCTGAAGTCAACAACTAATCTCCACTTTTTCTCATTATTAGAGCTTTTCTTCGGTACGACCAACAATGGTGACTTGTATGGGCTCGTAGACTGTTCAATGATGTCATTGTCTTTCAGCTCTCGTACCTGTCTAAGAATTTCTTCATTCTGTGTTTGTGGTGGTCTATAATTTTTTTATATAGACTGGGTTTTCATCACATGTATTTAGCTTCTGCTGGTAGAAATTACTCTTCGTGAGGTATTCACCTTCTAGGTGGAATGTTGTGTACACTGAAAACCGCACTGACGTTTCACATATACCCACAGAGCGTCACATATACACACATAGCGACTAGAGCGCTCTAATTGAACGCGGTGGTAAATCCCCGGAACTAGATAAATTATTTTTGATTCGCGCAGATTATTGAAAAACAATAGCTGTATTATTATTGTTATAAAAGCTCAGGATTATAATCAATAAAGTACATTCTGTACTGGTAAGCCAAACAACAAGCGGCGATCAGATTAATAAAACAATAATTTTATTTTCTTTTTCATATAAGATCAAGACTCCCCTGACTTAGCGTAGCGGCGACAGGCTCGCCAAAGCCAAGTCTTAGCAGGGTCAATTAAAGAAGAAAAGAGGACTGTACTATTTTCGCATAGCGGTGACAGGTTCGCCAAAGCGAAAACTAGTAGTAGTCTAAATCTCTTTTCTGGTTCAAAGAGCTAAATTGTAGCCAGTTAACAGCATCCAGTGTCCACGATATTAGCGACACATTACATGGCGATCCTTTGACCAAACGTTCCTGTGAATCATTATCTTTATTTAACGATCATGCGAACAAAATATTTTTGAATGGTGAACCTTAAAAACCGAGCATCTAACAACTTCATATAAACCATTACACGACGATATTGCTGCTGACGTAAATCACGGTCCTGTATTTTTGGAGTCAATCATTTTAAGAGCCTTGGAATCCGACTACATTTTTCAATTCAACAATGACAATATTTGCATATTTTTTTGTAAATTTTGAGTGACGCAGATGGAAGAATCAAAAACACTAATGAAGAAAAACCATTAATTTTAAAAGAAAAACAAAATTTTTAAATGAATTTATTAATAGTTTAAATGAACCACAGCATTGTACATTACAAAATTAATGAATTACACTTTAATAACAAAACCAAAACAAACAAAATATTTTTCTACTTCAAGAAAGAACAGTCCACTCAACAATAGAAAATAGTAATGAAAGTAAGAGAATAGCAAAACAACTTGTAAATATCTGTCTATTTTGACATTTGCACCTCATTGCATTTGGCGTTACAAACGACACCTATGATCTAGTAGTGGAGCTAAAAATTCAAATTTTAATTTGAATAAATATTAGGTGCGTTTTTTGCACACCCGAGCAGATCAAATTTTGTTAAGCATATTGAATATAACAACAAAAATCCTGCACTTGTGGCGTCACTGAATCAAAAAATGTTAAGCAGTAGTAGTTTATGGGTTTACATGTAGAGTGTGCTGATAACAGTAAGAGTGTTCTAAACGGTTCGTATCACTGCTGAAATCGGCAGTTTGAATTGAATGAATTTGCATAGCACTCTGCCATTTTCAATTATTTTACATCAAATTTTGTAGTGTGCTGACTGGTTTTGAATGTTTCGATGCACATTATATTGTAGATTGTTTCATATGCAAGTTTCATGTCTGATTTCGATTAAAATCTATATAAGATTTCACTCAGGTATTTTCTATGGATTATTCTAATTTAACAACCAATCTAAGCAAAATCTCAGCAAATGCAACAACATTTTCGAACACTGCGATTTTCTGCTCTGGATCGTTTTTTTGCAACACTACGTTAACCTGCTCTGCTAGGTTGCAAAAAAACGCACCTATTAGAAAAATGTTATATGGTCTATGATAATTTTTTCTAAATGGAATGGATCTAGTTACAAAAATAAATAATAGTCAAAAAGAATTCAAATTTGTTCGATTAATTAAACAAAATTAAAGAAAAGTAAATTCGAAATAATCCGAATGATTTGCAGTAAATTAAATATTGTGGAATCACAAAAAAAAATGTACATGGTCCGTGGTATGACAAATAAGTACGTATGGAATTAAAATAGATTTTTTTTTAAAGTACAAGTAGAGTAGTTCTTGAAAAATTTCACTGAAAGCGTTTTTGAAAATTTAACAGTTGACAAGATGAGTAACTTTAATGTTGAGCTTGCATTAGAATGCATACCAGTTTTCAATGGTAGTGCAAAACAATTAGATTCGTTTTTAACCATATTAGGATTGATCAACGAAAACCTCAATAAAGAGGGGAAAGAGGATTTATTAAACTTTACGAAAAATGTCAGATAAGGTTCTAGCATAAAGACTCAACTTTTGAGTACAAAAATAAGCAGCTATGAAGACTTAGAAAAAGAGTTAAGAGGTAGATTCAAGAATAGAAAAAGCCCACAACAAATCCATACACAATTAGCCCATTTGTATCAAACTGGAACAGTTGCAAAATACAGTGAGAAGATATTGCAGCTCATAAGCGAATTGAGCGAAATTCAAATTTATAACTTAGAACAGAGTCCATCTGCAGCAGAGAAAGTAGCGATACAGAAATCAAATGATTCTTATGCGCTTACTGTTTTCAAAAACGGTTTAGCCGAAACACTAAAACCTACAATTTTTGCGGCACGACCAAAAACACTTATAGAAGCGATTCAAATCGCAACAGACTTAGAATCAAGCTATAACACTACCGAAAATGTAATGTACATAAATAAAAGTTACAATAGTAATCGGCAATTAAAATACAGTTATAGATACAGACCAGACAATACAGAAAATTTATATAATAGACACACGAATGATAACATTACTAATGGTTATAGAAATACGAGAAAAAACTATGAAAACAAGGATATGATTAACAAAAATAATTCTAGAAGTTATCTAAAAAGCGCTAACACAAATACTATAAACCGGAGAAATAGAAATCCTAAGAAAGAAATTGCGCCTGAAACTTACATAGAACATTCAATAATATAAGAAAAAAGCATCAAACACATCGAAGTACTAAACGCAAATAAAGTAGATGCATTGATTGATAATAGGTCTGTTCCCGTACTTTCAGTAACTGAATTTTACTAAATTTTCCTGAATCATGTGGTGGGGAATTTCATGAAAAGTACGGGAACGCTCTCATTGTATTTCCTGAAAATTGACAACCGAAAGTGTCAGTTTTTGGTTTTTGGGAGTTTATTATAAAGTCATCTTTAGCGGTAATATATTATCGCCACAAAAATATTCGACCTTCATAGCAACCTTACGCAAAAAATATGTTGCTTGCCGCGCACATTTGAAAATATTTACTCCGTTTGACACTTTTCAGTATTTTTCAGAAGCTCAGACCCTATTGAAATTTACTGAAAGAGGAAAAATCTGCAGTTTTCAGTAAAACGGAGTACGGGAACAGCTACATTGCAATTAATCGCGATTAATCGCAATTAATCGTAGTACGGGAACAGACCTAATATTAATAGAAAAACTGAGCCATTACACACATACCAATCAGTCGAGGTCGAGAGACCAATAAAAGAAAGTTTTAACGATAAACAAATAGTCAAAAACGCAATAGAAAGCATTGAAATGGATCAATTGAGCTCTGAAACATTGACAAATATTAAACCAACACAGAAAAACGTAACTAATAACCACAAACGATTAACATGTGGAAGACAAATAATCAAAAACCAAAATAATACCGGGCAGTACAAAAATACAAGAAAATCTGAAACAGTACATAATCTAACCCACAATAAAAACCTAAAAATGCTGGTTTATGTAACAGCAATTCGACAATTAATATTAAAAGATCGATTAAACCAAAGCCGAAGCCTAAAGGAGCTTTTCTTTGCAACAGCAAAGCGGTAAAAAATTTGATGAAATCAAAATTTAACATCAAGAATTTTCCAAGAGCATTAATAGAAAATAATAAAATTACAGTGAGATGCAGTGATAATCCATCAAAAGGTGCGTTTTTTTGCACACCCGAGCAGATCAAATTTTGTTAAGCATATTGAATATAGCAACAAAAATCCTGCACTTGTGGCGTCACTGAATCAAAAAATGCTAAGCAGTAGTAGTTTATGGGTTTACATGTAGAGTGTGCTGATAACAGTAAGAGTGTTCTAAACGGTTCGTACCGCTGCTGAAATCGGCAGTTTGAATTGAATGAATTTGCATAGCACTCTGCCATTTTCAATTATTTTACATCAAATCTTGTAGTGTGCTACTGGTTGTCAGGTTTTCGACGCACATATTGTAGATTGTTTCATATGCAAGTTTCATGTCTGATTTCGATTAAAATCTATATAAGATTTCATTCAGGTTTTTTCTATGGATTTTTAATAAATTTGAAATTAAATTTTTAATAAAATTAAAAATCTAATTTAACAACCAATCTAAGCAAAAGCTCAGCGAATGAAACAACATTTTCGAACAATGCGATTTTCTGCTCTGGATCGTTTTTTTGCAACCTTACGTTAACCTGCTCTGCTAGGTTGCAAAAAAAACGCACCTAATATGTAAAACTATAGAAAACAGCGAGAAAAGAATTATTATAATATATATGAAATTGCGATTAACGAAAAATGAATTAAATAGAATTAAGTCAGAACAAAATTAATAATAGCATCAAATTATATAAAATGGTAATGTGCGAATCGAAAAGTT
>OX376373.1:108022082-108044582 GCA_947369275.1 Nemotelus nigrinus
TATATATATATATATATATATATATATATATATATATATATATATATATATATATATATATATATATATATATATATATATATATATATATATATATATATATATATATATATATATATATATATATCAGCAAAATGATTAAGGGAGATAATCTCTGGAGTGGCCGATCCGATTGAGCTGAAATTGTCGGAGAACGTAGATGTATATAGTAGGTAGGTTCACGATTTTCTCAAATTCAGATATCCTAAACCTTTTGGCGGCGGCGAGCGTTTTAGTGAATTTTGAGGTACTCCTATATTTTCAAGCAGTGTAAATTTTTATTAAAGAAAAGTATTGTGAATGAAAACTTATTATGTTTTAAGCTTGTCTATGATAAAGAATTGGAAATTTTGAGCCATGTGTGGGTGCAGGGTGCCTAAAAGTAGGCAAGGATTTTTTTTTCAAATTTTGATTTGTCATTACTTCTAAGAAAAACAATGGATCATCGTGAAATTTGCAGAGCGTGTTAATGTTGACTAAAGTTTAGCACACGTGGATTTTCAAAATAGTGCGGGAAACCCTGCAGCTACGGTAGGCTCCTGAAAAAAAAACCTTCAAATCATTGACCTTCCTGGAAAATTTTTGATTTTTGACAAAAAAATCAGATCACTGATAAATTTTTACCTTTGTCCATCATGTAAAATTAAAATTTTCAAAATTTCGGTTTGCACAAGAACAGCAACCCATCACCAAATTACCTCTATTTTCAGCACTTGAAAGTTCTGTTCACGAGAACTGACGACCGGATTATCCGATCATAGTGAAATTTACAGAATATGTTGGTGCTAGCTAGGACCAGGTTTGATAGAAGTGATTTTGAAATGCAGGCAACCCTGTGCCAGTGGTATTATCTTGAAAAATCACTGAGAAAAAAAAACCGGTTTTTGGCCTATAACTTCCGATTCAGCCATCAGATTTTGACTAGATTCATACAATACTTGGATATTACTCTATGTAACATTTGATGAAAATTTGGCTGAAAAATTAGAATAGAGTTGCCAGCTATGGTGATTTTTGTCTCATAAATCTTGCAAATTTGCTCAGCAAAATAAAGCTTTTTTCCCTATAACTTCCGGTCCAGTGTAGAAATCAGAACGAAGTTCACGCAGTAAATGTAGACCTTTAATGTGAACCAAATGTCATAGAAATTTCGTACCAAAATCATGAAAGGGCTGCCAGCTATGACCATTTTTGTAATTTTTTGGAATTTCTTTACTGAGCGATTATGTCATTAGATTTGCAAATGGAAATGATCCTGCAATGAAAATTTACAACAAATATAAACGCTTTAAAAACTTGAAAAGTTTTGAGGGTGGTAACCTTAAAATTCTTTTCACCCGTATAACTTCCAGCGCAGTGATTCAATCGAAACGAAATTTACTGGTTGGGTTTAACTTAACGTGAAGCAGATTTGGTATGGTGTTGACACAGGCTAACCAGCATTAGCCATTACCGTAAATATTGCACCAACAGATGTTTCAAACAACGTTCTCATATGCAAAGCATTTGCAATAAAAATATGGAATCCATTTTTAATTTTTTCGAGTTTTGAACATTTTTCGGATGGCAGCCTCAAACAACGTTTAACCGCTGAAACTTTCGATGAAATCCTGCGATGAGAACGAAATTCAAAGGATACGTTGATTTGAGTATGAGCTTGTTATGGTCAACTTATTGCTGCTTCGTTGGGAAAGCGTTGCTAGCACTGAACATTTTCATCATTTGTGTTATAGTTTAGTTTTGTTGCTTTGGATAAAGAATGGTTGATATGATTCTGCAAAAAAGCGTATTACGTCTTTCCACAGTTTTTTGTCACTCAAAGACAATTTCGTCGAAAATTAGTTTTCTAGCGGTTCAGGTGCGCTAGAGTTTTTTGTCAATTTTTTTGTTGTGCTCTTAATATGTAATAATTACTGAGTGGTTCTACCTCTGTTTGAAAGTTTTTTAGGGTCACGTCATACTCGCTGGTGTTTAGTATCTTCACATGACAACTACCTTTAGCTGGAACTATATAGTTGCCCAAATATACCCCTGTTTCAATTTTTTTATTCCAAATAACGCTTTCTTCCATTCTATCTACGGTTATGGGTACAATGGCTTCCGTTCTTGCGGGTATTTTTATGTTGAACATATTAACTTTTTTTTTATGCATAGGTAACATAATATCTCTGTCCTGAGTACTAAAGGATATGGTATATGTCTCATAGTCGATTTTGCACATATACTTGACTAGCATATCACGTCCTATAATGCCGCCATTTTCAATAGAAAATTTCTCGTCTACTATATGAAACGTGTTGGATATTATTGTATCCTCAATCTTGAATTGTAGCTTAATCGTTCCTAATGACATTGTAGTTTCATCTGCTATTCCTGTTAGTCTGCATATGTTTTGTGTTTGTACATCATATATTACAGATGTAGAAATGTTAATTTTGTAAATTGATATGTCAGCTCTAGTATCTATTAACAGTTGTAACCATCGCTTCTCATTGTCATTGTAAATTGATACATAATTTGTGCTTATACCCGGTATCCTACGACTGGGACCGTACATCAATTAAGTAAATTTGACAAGAGGTTTGCGTAACAACTACAACCAATAGAAGGCACGTAAACTATTTGAATATGTTATCGTGGATCGTTTGGTATTTTTGTAGGAGGTAGAAGTACTGATCGTTCGTATGCGGTATTGTAGACGCAATAATAGGTATGTGAAATATTTGAATATTTTAGGTCTGTTCGCGTACTTTCAGTCACTGAATTTTACTGAATTTTCCTGAATCATGTGGTGGGGGACATTCATGAAAAGTACAAAAACGCTCACATTGCGTTTCCTGAAAATTGTCAAAGTGTCAGTTTTCGGTTTCTGGAAGAACAATAGTGATTATAAAGTCATCCTAAGCGGTGATAAATTATCGTCACAAAAATATTCGTCCTTCATAATATTATAACATTAGGCCAAAAACCGTTTGACAGTTTTCAGTATTTTTAAGTAGCTCAGACCCTACTGAAAAAGGGGAAATTTTCCGTTTTCAGTAAAACGGAGTGCAAAAACGGCTTTATTGCAATTAATTGCAATTAATCGTAGTACGCGAACATATCTTTTATTGTTAAACGGCTCATTGACAGTTTACAATATAGGAAGTAGTAATTAGATGTCTCGAATATGATTCTGCGTGACATTGTAAAGAGAATAACAGGTATCTAAAATATTTTTTCGTCGATCACTTTGTTGGAATGTGCGCTCTTTTGCTGAAACTCTTTGTTTGTTCTTTGCGCTCTTTGCCTGAACTCTTTGTTCATACACCTATATATTCAATGTTGAAATCTCTTTAAGTCCAGTTGATCTTGAGCCTTTAATACTGATGTTTAATAAAGCACTCGTTTGAATTAAACCGGCGTTTTTTTCTTTCTCAACTTGTAACCTGCGCAACAGGTTATGGGCCCAGTGTCGCGAAATTAAATAGAATTTAAAACACGATTGAGGAGATCAGGAATAAAATAAAATTTCTGGATCTAAGCTTACGGTTTTTTTTCTCTAGTTGCTGTTTTCGTTTGAGCCATGATGTCATCTGACGATCTACGAGTACCGTTGTTGTCAAAGGCAAATTACCAGCGTTGGAAATTTGAAGTAATTGCCTGCCTACGAAGTGTTGGAGTTTATGGACAAGTTACAGGCGAAGATGCTTGCCCCACGACGGCAGAAGAAGGTACCAAGGTGAAAGAATGGTATATGCGGGACGCGAAAGCCATGCGAATCTTATCAGGAGGACTCAACGATGACGATCATGCCAGTATTCGAGATTGTGAAACATCGGCAAACATGTGGTAAAGTAAAATCACTTTACGAGCCTAAGGGTACGGACAAGACGGAGCGACGAGAGCGTCGCGAGCGTCGAGTCAAGCAACGCGTCGAAATCGGTCACATACTTCCAAATGGAAGTGGCCATGTCGAAGCAGCGACCAAAGAGTGGATATTTGATAGTAGCAACGACATCGATTCGAATCGATTTCGTTGCTCGACTGCTCGGTGCAGTAATGTATTTTGTTGTTGTAAAATGTGTCTCGATGACATACAGTAACTAGACGAATTGCGTTGATGGGTTTTTTGGGTACATATGATTCAACGGTGAGGTTTTTAGCAGCGATCAGAATAGTCCATTGATTTCTATTGTGGCGTTTGGGTGCATGATGAACGTGGAAAATTTTATCACCGCGGTTTTTGTACGAAAGTCTTTGTGGGATCAAACAGATCCCAATCATCATAATAGATATGTTTTAGATAAACTTTGGAGTGAAATTGAGAAAGAGTTTGACGTTTCAAGTAAGTTATGATTTTGTTTCATAATTTGTTTCGAGAATACAATATTTATATTAATTTCATTTTTTGCAGAAAATATGGCCAGAAACAAATGGAAAAGCCTACGGGATCAATTTCGAAAAGTTCAGGCACAAATTCCAGATAAACGATCTGGAGATGCAGGTGTGGGTACGCCAAAACCACAATCATGGCCATATTACGAAAGCCTGTTGTTTCTTAAAGACCAATTTACTCCACGAAGGTCGTCCGGCAATATTGAATCGATGTCGACCTTGGATGAGCTTGAAGAGGATGCAATGGCGAAGAGCAATGATGAGGCTGATTGCACTGACAATCTTTCAAATGTTTCTCTTGTGCTTCCGCCAAATAATAGCTCTTCAGAAGGCTCACAAAAAAGATTGTCGACGAGTAATTTTATAAGCAGCGGAGAAATAAAAAAAAGAAATAGGCAAAGCGATATCGTGGTGCAAAAACTAATTGACATTGAGAAAGAAAAAATTGAATACTTGCATGAAAAAAACAAAAAAAAAACTATAAAAGATGATGACATGTCTTTCTTTGAAAGTCTTTTGCCATATGTTAAACGATTTTCGCACATGGACAAGATGGCTTTTAGAATTAATGTCATGCAAATTATACAACAAATGATGCCAAGAATCAATGACAGAGTTTATGGCCATGGTGCACCTCAGACAGCAACTCATGCAGATATAACGGATATTTTCTCTGGGAATGATACAAATCAGAGTGCTTCAGCAAGTGCATGGGAACAGCGAAACTTATACTAACATATTAATGTGATAAAAAAAATCATAAAAAGGAATGTCTTGAATTTCATTTGTTTATTTGTTTACTTTTGGCAAGGATTTAATAAAAAAATATGTATTTGAATTTATTCTTTAAAATACAAATTCCTTCTCCTTATTTTCAACTTGAAATTCTCTGCTGATTAAAAAACATTAAAAATGAAAAAAAAATAAAAATTTATTCATATGTAATGAAGAAACAAACTGTATGAGATCAGAAATATCAATCAGTCTTCATTGGATTGGATGATTACATAAATAATTAGCAAATAGATCTCTGACATATTGGGCGCTGGTTGACGGTCGGCCAGAGTTGACTGGATTCTGGGTTTCCGGGAACATCTGAATATCATTCAAATTATGATTTACTCCTTCTTTGTCTATGATTGTATTGTGTAAAAGGCAAATGCATTTTATTACATTGTCCGCTGTTTCAGCAGAAGTCTCAATGCATTTTGAAGCTATTCGCCATTTAGAATACAGGATACCAAATGCGTACTCAACAGTTTTTCTGGCTCGGGATAATCTTTTATTAAAATATTCTTTTTCTGAGTTCAGCTCTTTTCTGCTATATGGTTTCAGCAGATTTCTCAAAAGTGGATAAGCTTCATCTGCTATAAAAACATTTGGTGCGGTCAAAGATGTAGAAGGTAGACAGTTTTCTTTTGGAATGTGCAATTTGTTGGTTTGAATCATATGAAGCATGTTCGATGTCCTGAACGTTCCTCCATCACTTTGTTTCCCGTAGGCCCCAACATCAATAAAAATGAATTTGTAATGAGCATCAACAACTCCTTGAAGAACGATGGAAAAAAAGTTTTTGTAATTGTAATACATGGAACCGGAGTGCTCAGGACAATTGATACGAAAATGGCGTGAATCTATTGCTCCGATGCAGTTTGGAAAATCCCACAAATCATAAAAATCTTCAGCAATTTTCGTAAAATCTTCTTCCGAAGGCAGTTTCATATGCACGACATGAAGCGTATCCCACAATATTTCCATAGTTTCTTTGATTACAACTGCTACAGTGGTTTTCCCCATACGGAAACAAAATGCTAGCCCTCTGAAAGAGAGCCCTGTAGACAAATACCTGAAAAAAATGACTGATCTTACAATATTCTAACAAATGTGCTAAGAATCATTATAAAAGGCCTCAGGGTAGGTTTACAAAACTAACGAAACATTCACGGACATCGATTTGAGCAAGACTTTTAACAAACCAAAAATATACGCTTCTACACCATACTGTGGTGCTACGCATTTTTCATCCCGGGTTTATGTCATTAAATTATCCAAAAAAATTTGTTTGCTATGATATTATCATCTAGTATATATATATATATATATATATATATATATATATATATATATATATATATATATATATATATATATATATATATATATATATATATATATATATATATATATATATATATATATATAATATATATATATATATATATATATATATATATATATATATATATATATAAAATATATATATATATATATATATATATATATATATATATATATATATATATATATATATATATATATATATATATATATATATATATATATATATACATATATATATAATATATATATATATATATATATATATATATACATATATATATATAATATATATATATATATATATATATATATATATATATATATATATATATATATATATATATATATATATATATATATATATACATATATATATATATATACATATGTATACACAATATATTTTATATATAAAGATATTTGAATTTTCGCTCAAAGTTAATCAAAATATTTCAATTTCGATTATTTGATTTTAGCTGATGAAATGCACAAAGGGAATTGGGCGAGTTTTATTAATTTTTGATTGTTCGCACTTACCTTATTGTTATCATAAGTCTCTCAGCTGTTTCAATTGGCCTTGCGTGGCAGTTTTGCCACTTCTTCTGCATTTTTCCACAAACCATTTCTTTGATGTAATCAAATGTTTCTATAGACATTCGCATGTAATCAAAAAAACGAACAGGATGCGATCTTAAGTCTGCATAAAGGTGATGATATTCTCCGTATTCTGGTCGTCTCCTATTTATCGGGTGACAGGAATATTTGCGCCACTGCAAAGTCTTAATGTAACACAACTTCGCGGCATTGCTTTCAAGGCAGAAGAACTCTTCATCCAACTCTGAAGAACTCATCGTTTCGACTGCCACTGTAAAATTTCGTGTACAATTTTGCGTCTCGTCGCGTCTACATGAACACAATTCCATGAGCTGTTCTATGCTGGACTCGACGCTATGCTCGACTCGACGCTCTCGTCGCTCCGTCTTGTCCTTACCCTAAGTCCGAAGCGAATAAGTATTTGCTTAACCAAGCGCTGCATGCTATCAAATTCGATGAGAGTCAATCGATTTCAAGCTATTGTGCTGAGCTCTCGGTGATCGTGCAAAGACTGAAGGCAATCGGCGATGAAGTTAGTGATGCGTGTTTGGTGGCAAAGCTCATCAACGATTTGCCAACAAGATTCAACTCATTCAAGGAAACCTACTACATTCAGGCAGCCAAAGGAGAAGCATTGACATTCGACAAATTACGTGAACAATTAATTTTGATCGAAACGCAACGTGCCTCAACAGTGGAATCACACGATGCAGGTGACGCGTTAGTTGCGAAATCGAAAATCGAAAACAAACGGTGAAAACATGAATTGCGTTGCTATTATTGCAAAAAATTTGGTCATTTCAAACGGGACTGTACCAAACTGAAACGTGATGAAAAGCGCGACCAAACGAAAAATTCTACCGCAAACGTGTCGTATGGTAGCTGTCTCCTTCTAGCCAATGATGGTAAATGCTTATCAGTAAAATGCAGCTCTTACTCATGGATCGGTGATAGCGGCGCGACGCATCATATGATTTTCGACCGTTCAAGTTTCATTGCAATGGAACATATTGAAGAAGGAAATATGCCAGTGACAGTGGGAAACAATGAAATTATTTATGCTCACGGTCGTGGAAATGTTGAAGTTATCTCACAGTCAGGTGGACCAGTTACATTAGCAGATGTGCTTTATGTACCAAAGCTTGGGCGTAACTTGCTCTCACTCGGGGCTGTGACAACAAAGCAAGCAGACGTTAAGTTCGTTGGAAACGAGCTTCACATTGAACGCCATGGAAAACGAATCGCCACTGGATATCGACTTTCAAACAACTTGTATGAGATGGACTTTATGAAAATAAGCGGTTGCGCAAACTTCAGCGCACAAGAAGCGACACTTCAAACTTGGCATGAACGCTTAGGACATGTTAATTACGGGTCGGTGCGGCAATTAGCAGCCAGTTCCGCTGTTAATGGTATGAAAGTGACAAAGTCTTCGATCGGTGGAAGCGACGATTGTTTTTGTGAGACTTGTGTTTTTGCGAAGCAGTGCCGTCAGCCGTTCAGTGAGAACATAAGTCGTGCAAAAATACCTGGAGAGATGGTACATTTTGATATTTGTGGCCCGATGTCAGTGGAGTCGTTCGGGGGTGCAAAATTGATGGCAGTGTTTGTTGATGATCATTCAGGGATGTTGTTTACAAAGCCAATTAAGTCTAAAGCGCATATTATAAATGCCATGCAGGAAGTGCTGGCCGAGTTTAAAGCAGCTGGCCAATTAGTTAGGCGAACGCGATCTGACAATGCACTGGAATTTCGGGGAAATTACATGAGCAGACTCATGCGACAGCACTCAATAGTCCAGGAGTATTCGGCTCCGTACACGCCAGAGCAGAATGGACGTGTGGAGCGCCAAATTCACACCATATGTGAAATGGCACGAGCCATGTTAATTGGCGCTGATTTACCACGCGGCTTATGGGCAGAAGCTGTAACAACAGCAACAAAAATTAGGAACATGATTCCACTAAAGCGTCTTGACGGAAACACACCACATGAAGTATTTTTTGGTTCAAAGCCGGATATAAGCAACCTTCGCATTTATGGAAGCAAGGCGTACACTCTCTTAAATGAATCGAAAAGATCGAAGTTTGATCGGAAATCAGAGTTAATGCAGCTTGTAGGCTACGAATCAAAAGCGTATCGTTTATGGAAACCGAGAACTCGTCGTGTTATTGTCAGTCGTAATGTAGTGATAC
Organism: Nemotelus nigrinus; assembly: GCA_947369275.1. Classification (NCBI taxonomy): domain Eukaryota; kingdom Metazoa; phylum Arthropoda; class Insecta; order Diptera; family Stratiomyidae; genus Nemotelus; species Nemotelus nigrinus. Next base: position 108,031,409 of record OX376373.1, read on the forward strand.
ATGAGTCAGAACCAAAACAAGTGGTGCGAGTAGCCACACCAGATTATACTTTTGACTTGTTGAACGATGTTTACAATGCGAAGCCTGAAGATACAGTTACTAAGTGCGAGGATGATTCAGTTGGGGTTGACAGTGGAGATAAACGGCAGACGTTGAAAAATTATAATAGTGATTCAGTTGCCAAACGAACTCGGAGCCAAGCTAAGAACATGGTGAATAGCAACTCAAGTGATACTCAGGTGAAATCAAATTCAATAAACGATGTCCAAATATGTGGAAACGCTTTTATTGCTAATATAGTGCTACCGACCACCGTTAATGAAGCGATTTCTTCGAAAGATGCGAAACAGTGGAAGGCAGCAATGGCGGAGGAATTAGATTCGTTACGGCGCAACAATACTTGGATTTTGGTAGATAAACCAGCAGATCGAAAACCAATTAAAAACAAATGGGTTTTCCGTATACAGATGAAACCTGACGGTACAATCGAACGATACAAGGCGCGGTTGGTAGTAAAGGGATGCGCATAGAAATCTGAAATAGACTATAATGAAACATTTTCACCAGTTGCGAGATTTGACTCTGTTCGCACGTTATTAGCAATCGCAGCATCTAAGCATTTTGAGATTTACCAGTTTGACATTAAAACTGCATTTTTGTACGGTGATCTTCATGAAACCATCTATATGGAACAACCCGATGGTTTCAATGATGGCAGTGGACGCGTATGACAACTTAAAAAAATCCTTTACGGTTTGAAGCAAGCCCCGCGGCAGTGGCACGATAAATTTGATAAATTTATGAAACAATTCGGTCTGAAGCCAACAAATGTGGATTCATGTGTTTATTGTGCGAAAGGTGGTGAACTGTTAGTCGCACTCTACGTTGATGATGGGCTAGTAGTAGGTAAATCAAAGCAGAAAATCAACAGTTTACTCGATGCAATACGCGAGAATTTTGATACAAAAAGTGCAGAAGCAAACTGCTATTTGGGAATTCAAATCTTTCGCTCCCGCAAAGATAGAACTATTCGTCTAACTCAGGAAACGTATGCAAAGTCTGTGCTTGATAAATTTAACATGACAGCGTGTAATCCAGTATCAACTCCGGCACAGCCAAAGGTTAGGTTCAAAGCAAATACGGACAATGAAGTGGTAAATGTGCCATATCGGGAGCTTGTGGGTAGTTTGATGTATTTGGCAGTTGCCACTCGCCCTGATCTAGCATTCATAGTTTCTCAACTTTCAAAATTTTTGGATGCTCCAACGGAAGAGCACTGGAGTGCAGGCAAGCGTGTGTTAAAGTATCTTGCTGGTACTGTAACCACCGGCATCGTTTATGGAAGCAACAATGCGAACACCTTGGCAGCATATTCAGATGCGGATTGGGCAAATTGTCCTGAAGATCGAAAAAGTGTTAGCGGTGTTGTTCTCACTCTGAATGGTGGTCCAATTTTGTGGTCGTCACGAAAGCAAGGCGTAGTATCGACATCTACAACAGATGCAGAATATGTGGCAGCTCATGATGCGGCGAAGGAAGTGGTTTGGATGCGACGTCTTTTGGAGGAAATATGTTGTGTTCAATTGGAAACAACCAAGTTGTATTGTGACAATTCGGCAGCAGAAAAACTTATCAACAATGCAATTTTTCATCGTAGAACCAAGCACATAGATGTCAAATACCATTATGTGCGTGAACAGGTCCTGAAAAATATAATTGAAGTTAGGCATATTCCAACTTCAGAACAGCTTGCGGATATTTTTACGAAGCCACTCACAAAAAATAATTTTGAATTAAATAAATATAAATTAGGAATCTGTTAATAAGTAAGCAAATTCGCGAGTGGAAGTGTTGGAATGTGCGCTCTTTTGCTGAAACTCTTTGTTTGTTCTTTGCGCTCTTTGCCTGAACTCTTTGTTCATACACCTATATATTCAATGTTGAAATCTCTTTAAGTCCAGTTGATCTTGAGCCTTTAATACTGATGTTTAATAAAGCACTCGTTTGAATTAAACCCGCGTTTTTTTCTTTCTCAACTTGTAACCTGCGCAACACACTTAAATGCTATTTTTACAGGAGGTAGGAATAATGAGTTTCAAACATAATTTCAAAGAGAAAACGCGTTGAACAACATACAAAATAATAAATTATATAGTAGTTTATTTACTTGTATCTTTAAATTACTTACTTTTAAAAATACAAGTACATAAACTACTTAAAATGCCATCACCAAGCTTTTTTCATTCAAAGAATAACCACACACCATGCTTCAGCTGTCCACTATTGAATATTAAACTTCAGCAGTAAAGACCTTCTTGATTAAATATATTCCGGTCGCATACCAATATTGCTCAAAATATTTCTTTCGTACACTTATTTGAATATAAGCACAAATGAAGAGCCTGCACCAAGCCCATCTTTATAGATCTAATAATCTACAGCAAAGTGCTGAGGTTCAGCTCAGCTACAATTTTCTACGATTTCTTGCAACAGAGCCAGCAGGCTATGAAGACAACTATATTTCAATTGCAGCAAAAATCTATTCAAATATATAACGTAAACGCTCACATCAGTTCATCTCATATGCCTCCAAATTAAAATTCATATTCGCCACTCTGACGGCAGCTTCATGAACCTTCACTTAATTCTATTATGGACAAATTAACCGATCGACTTCAATTGAGTGAATTTTCGTTCAGTTTCAGCGCTCACTTAAGTTCACTTAATTGCATTATAGTTCTACCTTAATTCTTCACCTTCTTTAATTTGATTTAATAATGATATTCCTACTTCTTTGGAACTAACCACATGTTCTAATTTTTCTTTAAGGGTTTTAACTGTATAAGGTTTTGTCTTTTTCAGATTTGTTAGAATAATTTGTAATTCTAGCAACAATTCTTTAACTTTTGTAACAGTCATTTATTCATATCAGTATTTTCTTAACATTACAAATTCTACCTTTTTCTTATATTTTTTTTCTTCTTTTACATTATACCAATATAAATATTTTATACAATATTCCGATTCCTTCCTATAATATTCCTATCCATTCCCTTCTTTGTGTATCTCCTCTGTTTAGCATTGTACACATATACCACTGCAATTACAATTATGAAGAAGGCAGAAGTGCTAATTGTCTGCCTGTATTCAACAAAAATATTAGTTTCAGTACTACAATTATTTCCCATATTGATTACAAAATTTCTTTTTTTATATAAATTGTTTTATTATTTATGTTTACATCTTAACATATCTAATTTTCGTTTAAACGATTCTCGCAATTCACCTGCAGATATGGTAATCATTCGATGTAATATCGTTTTGTCTCGTCGCGCTTTCAATTTCTTTCCACCGCGTTTCCTTCGTTGTAGTTTCTGGTATACTGGTTCCTCGATTTTCTTCTTCCTAATAAATTCTCCAATTCTCCTCGGTTGAGGTCCAGATAGTGGCGTTGGTTTATGTTGTGGTAGTGGTGTGGATGGTTTTATGGATTTCGGTACACATTCTTTCTGCTGCTTCTTACTGTCTGCAAATTCCTTCGTTCGTATCATACATCTTTTGAAGATCTTGTTGAACTCGTCGAAATCTCTTATCTCTCCGTCCTCAATTTTGGAGTCGCTGTCGGTTTCTGTTGGAATAGTCCTCGTTGGTTCGTAGTTGCCAGGATCGCCATGTAAAAGTTCTTTGTATATCTTTGGAATGATTATCCTTTTACGATAATCATCGAGAGATACGCGTTTGTGACTATAAATTTATTGTAAGTTAGATATTTTATTTCGTTCGTCAATTTACTATTATGTTTAATCCAGACAGTAGTGAAGACCTATAAGGATATTTCTTCAAAAGCATTCAGAGGCAAAAAGAATCCTAGAAGAAAAATTGGAGAGTACACAAAACGGAAAAATGAGTAACTTCAACATAGAACTCGCACTGAAAAACATCCCAGTCTTTAATGGAAACCCAAAAGAATTGGAAGCATTCCTTACAATAATAAGTTTGCTAAACGAAAACCTCAACGAAGATGGAAAAAAGAGCTTGTTAGATTTTACAAGAAGTGTAAAACTAGGAGCGAGTGTCAAGACGCAACTTTGCAACATAGAAATAAACAATTATAAGGAACTGGAAAAAGTACTAAAAAATAGATACAAGCATAGAAAAAGTCAGCAACAAATACACACTCAATTATCCCAGCTACAGCAACGTGGAACAATAGAGAAATATAGCGGAAAGATAGCAGAACTTATTAACGAGCTAACAGCCATTCAAATAAACACATAAGGACAGAGCCCATCACCAGCTAAGAAAGCAGCAATACAAACATCAAACGACTCATACGCTCTAACCATTTTTAAAAATGGGTTAAACGAAACGACCAAACCCACTATCTTTGCAGCCCAACCCAAAACATTCCTGGAAGCAATACAAATAGCGACAGACGTGGAATCAAGCTGTGGAACAGCAAAAAACGTCAAATATATAAGAAATTCAGCAAATAGACACATGAATTATAGTGATCGGAATAGAGTAAACAATAATATTTATCGAAACAACGAACATTATCACCGAAACAATGATAGAAATTACAACCATAACTATAGTAGAAGCTACAGCCAAAACAAATATGGAAATAATTTCCAGCCAAGAAACTACGAACCACACCAGAATTACAGTAAAAACAACAATAGAAACAATTACAACCCTAGACACCGAGAACCACTTCAGGCCATTAACTATAGTAGAAATAACAATAGAAATAACTTCAGAAAATTCGAAACGAGTAATCAGAGCTACAGACAAACCCAGCATTCAAACAATAGAAACAACAAAGGAAGTAATAGAAATTACTCTGAGAACAACAGGCAACAAAGAATAAATTTGGTGCAGGGAAACTTAACAACCCCGGAGGCCAGCGACTGCGAACAATAAATGTTGACCCCGGGACCAACACAAAAAGAATATACTTATTAAACAAGCAGATGGAAAATTATGTCTCGATACATTGCGAAAACTCACAAAAATATTTAAAATTACTAGTAGACACGGGAGCAGATATATCACTGTGCAAACTGAATAAAATTCCAGAAGATAAATATATTAACGAAGACAAACGATGCCATTTTTCTGGGATAACTAGAAAAGAGATTGAATCAATAGGCACGACCAATTTAGACTTAAAAATTGGAAAAAAAATGTACGCTTCCCATTCCAAATAGTAGAACCCAATTTCCCCATCTTAACGGACGGAATACTAGGGAGAGACTTTCTCGTACAAAACTTAGCTAAAATAGACTATGAAACGTATATTATAACCGTCAATATCGATGAAGAAGAGCATTTTTTACCAATTTCAACGAACTCTCAAATGAATAAATTAACGATACCCGCAAGGTGGGAATATATACACCCAATCAATATTAACATTACAGAAGACAGTGTTATCCGCAATAAAGAGATCACTCAAGGAGTTTATATCGCCAGCTCAATAATTCCAGCAAAAGGCATAAAACATGTAAGAATATTAAACACAAACGAAGAGGCCATCAACATAAAAAACCTTAAAATAGAAACGGAACCACTGAGCCAATATGCAATGAATAAAGTCAAGAATTTAGCGTGCGAAAATGATAGCAATGAACGACTTCATAACCTGTTAAAGCATATCGACATTAATCATCTAAACGTGCAAGACCAAAAACAACTATTAGAAATAATCAGAAAATTTCATCATATCTTTCACATGAACCACTTACTGCAAATAATTTCTATAAGCAAAGTATACACGTCACTGATAAAACACCGACGTACGTTAAAAACTATAGACTGTCATACAAACATATTGAAGAAATAAGCAAGCAAGTGGACAAGTTGCAAAATGATAACATAATTGAGAACTCAACCAGCCCGTACAACTCGCCTTTACTTCTGACACCAAAGAAGAGTGAGTCAGGTACAACACAGTGGAGATTAGTAGTAGATTTTAGGACACTGAATAAAAAGATCGTTAATGACAAATTCCCACTTACAAGATTAGAAGATGTATTGGATCGACTTGGAAGAGCGCGATATTTTTCCACGTTAGACATGACAAGATCATTTCATCAAATCGAGCTTAAAAAAGAATCAAGACCATTAACAGCGTTTTCAACGAACAAAGGACACTATCAATTCAAACGATTACCTTTTGGCCTATCGATATCGTCAAACAGCTTTCAACGTATGCTAACATTAGCTTTGAGCGGATTAGATTCAGCAGCATTTCTATACGTTGACGACATAATCGTCTTTGGTTGCAGCCTCGCACATCACAACAAAAACTTGATAAAAATATTTGAAAGACTAGAAAAGTATAACCTCAAGCTCAACCCAGAAAAATGTAATTTCCTACGAAGCGAAGTAGTGTACTTGGGGCACCTAATCACAAAAGACGGAATCCGCACAGATCCAGCAAAGTTCAATGCTATCAAAAACTACCCGGTACCTACAAATGCAGACGAAGTTCGAAGATTTGTCGCGTTTGCCAACTATTACAGGAGATTCATTCCAGACTTCGCCAAAATAACGAAATGTCTAAATGATTTATTAAAAAAACATACAAAATTCTGCTGGACAAAACAATGCCAAGCAACGTTTGAGGAACTAAAAGAAAAACTGATAAAAGCACCAATATTGCAAAATCCCGATTTTAATAAACCATTCATAGTCACAACAGATGCATCCGACTATGCATTAGGTGCGATACTCTCACAAGGCAAAATAGGACAAGACCTTCCCATTTCGTACGCAAGTAGAACATTAGTAAAACACGAGTTGAACGAACCAATAATCGAGAAAGAACTATTAGCAATACACTGGGCAATACATTTTTTTAAACCTTACTTATTCGGGAATAAGTTTATGGTCGTCACAGACTACAGACCTCTTATATCCCTATTCACACATAAAAATCCGTCGTCAAAAATGACACGCATTAGAATAGATTTATGCGACTACGACTTTGACATAGTTTATCGAAAGGGTAAAGTGAATGTCAACGCAGATGCATTATCACGCATCAAAATAAATTCAGACATGCTAAAAGACATGATACCCAAACAAAAAAATATTAACAACAAGAAAATGCAAGTAGTTACGAGAAACATGGCAAGAGACTCCACAAACCCTAATCAACACCCAAAAAACAAAAACAAATAGAACAAAATAATAAGCAACTTTACATATGGGACAGCGATTCAACAGCTGACACAAAAAATTTAATCAATTTAAAATTCGAAATAGGAAATACCCCAAAAGTAATAATCGAACATAAACAAATCAGACTTAGATGCAGCGATAATCCATCAAAATTAGTTTTGCTATTGGAGAAACTGACATCAGAAGCAAATAAGAACAATATAACAAAGATATGTCTAAGTGAGACAGATGATATATTTAAAAAAAAATGTAAAGAAGAATTCAAGAACATGTTCAATAAGTTGCAACAGAAATTAAAAACACAAAACAAGGGTACATTAAAGATTATAATATTCAAACCCCCAAAAAGAATAATAGACAAAATTATACAATACAAATTGATAAATAATTACCATACAACCCCAATAGGAGGGCACCTGGGCGTCAGAAAAACATTACTAAAACTTAAACAAAAATATATATGGAAAGATATGAACAAAATGATAAAAACATACGTTAGAAACTGTGAAAGTTGTTCAAGTAACAAACAAACAAGACCTATAAAAGAAAAACAAACTATAACAAATACACCAACAGACACATTTGAAACCATCGTCATAGACACAGTGGGACCTCTCAGATTATCTAACAATTATAGATACATCCTTACAATGCAATGCGAGTTATCGAAATACGTCATTGCACACCCAATAAAAGCAAAAGATGCTGAGACGATTGCAAAAACATTAATAGAACAATTAGTACTGAAACACGGTCTTTTTAGAACATTAAAATCAGACAGAGGGACTGAATTCACTAATGAGCTTATGACAAATATATGCAAAATGCTAAAAATACAACAAATTTTCTCGACGCCATATCACCACGAAACACTTGGAACAGTGGAACGTAACCACAGAGTACTGAATGAGTACTTATTAAATTTCACTAAATACTACGAATGAGATATATGGATCCCGTATTATACATTTGCATATAATACTACCCCACACGTAGACACAGAATACTCTCCGTATGAGCTCGTATATGGAAGACTACCCCATTTACCAGATGATTTACTAGGATACAAGAAACCAATAAATAACATAGGCAACTACGTCGACGAATTAAAAACCAGACTAAGACACAGCATTAGTTAAGCACGAAGTATAATTGAAAAAGTAAAATTAAAGAGAAAGACAAAAGCAGAAAATAAAATATATCCATCAAACTTTAAAGAAGGAGATTTTGTTTTAGTGAGAAATATAATTAGAAAGAAATTACAAAATACATACAATGGACCATATGAAGTATTAAAAAGACATGGTGTCAATTCTGAATTACTAGTAAAGGGAAAATGTATAACATATCATAATAATTTGTTGAAACCATATACACCACAAACACAGTAAATCATGTACAAAAAATAACAAAAAAAAAAACATGTAAGAATTTTATTATTTCAAAAACATTATTATTAAATCACAAAATTCACAAAAGTATGTACTATAATTACGTTATAAAACATAAAACAAAAAGAACTAGTTATAAACTTATAAGCACATACACGCAAGAAAAAAGAAAAAAAAGAAACAACAAAATATTCAAATCTAAAAATTAATTCGATGAATTTTTATAAATTTTAGTTAAAAACACAAAAGAAATATAATTAAAATACCACAAATATGAAAATACCATGCAAAAACAAAACTTAAATTATATTGCAAGACTTGCGAACAATTTTTGTAAATAAAACAAACATATATATGAATAGAAGTAAAAATATGTCTAGGTTTACACTTAATTATAGCATAAACACAGTATTAAGACGAAAAATTTTCCTTCTCTACAGAGAAGAAAAAAATTTTCTACCCAAAGGGAGAGGGTGTTGTGATTGATCGCGGAAACTAAAATGTCAAAACATGAATGACGCTAGCGACGCGGCGCGACGAGTAGCGCAACTAACAGCTGTATAGCGACAATTATTGTAACCATTAAGAAACAGCATTAATGTAACCATTAAGTATTAAAAACACCCGATCCATATAGAATAAGTATAACTGTAAATATTTTAGCTATATAAGTAGGAGACGAGCGTGAATAAAGCAGTCTGATTACAGGAGCCATCTCAGTTAGGCACTACAGACTTCAGAAATTGAAACCAAGTGTTTTATTTCTTTCCTTCATCGTTGTACCAGGAATCTTTTGCAAAGCGGCGACTTGTTCGCCAAGCATTAGACGAGAGGTATGCAAGCCGTGAACAATATTTGATAATCCTTTACAATTATTTACCTAAAGCAACCCGTAGATTGCCACATGTTTGGCGCTGAGTGTAACTCGTGCAGCCGATGTGATCTAATTAGCCAATGCAGGCTAGATAAAGTCTTGCTGATGAAAGGCAACGATTTAGTTGAAATAAAACTAAATGTAGTAATCTTAAATAAATGTTTATTTCTTTAAGACTACTGTACAACTCCTCCTTTCATATCATTCTTACATTCTATTTATGCTAAATTTCTGCTTACACTATTCCTACCTATCGACAATGCATAACCATTACTCAATTAGTTCCCATGCATAAACTCATGACCTAATTCATGTGAGTTGCTTACTATGTTTTTCCCACATTAAGTTTTCTAGTTCATATTGACTCCACGTGATAAGTACTTACAAAGTCTCATCATATACATCATCCAAGTTCCAGGTCAAGGCAACACACATCAAACCAAGACATACATCATATACAGAAACCACATAGAATATGTCCAAACCAGGACAAATGTCTTACCGCTGAAGCACGCTGCGACGTCGTGTACCGCAGCCAGGCGCAGCCAAGCTGCCAGTTGAGTTGACTATATGGGTTTTCCATAGCAGCGAGCACACCAAGTCGCAGCTATGCGCAGCCAGGCGCAGCTCAGGTCGAAATGGATTCAACTTTTGTCGCAGCGAAGAGTTGCAATCAGCTGTAATTACTTGAGAAACGCGCGGGATTTGAAATGTATGCGAAAATGTAAATAGAGTTGATTTTATATTATTAATTTTTTGAGGAAAAACGAAAACAATTTTTATTGGTAATAGCTTAGATAGTTCAAAGTAAAATAAAAAGACAGTTAAGAGCAAATTTGAAAGATAATTAATAACACATTGATTATAGTAATTTAAAATACTTGAGTAGTCTAGTTGGTAGATTACTGACTTCTTGCTTGTGAAATCCCTGATTCGAATCCAAGTTCGGACGAAGGCCCGCAAACCAAGCTTTGAGTCCACCTAGCTCTGATTAGGTACGTGGTTAAAAATCAGGGGTAAAGTGAGTCGTCGAATTCCACGCTCGTATTCACATTGATTGAAAAAATTGTAAGGAAGCTCCTCACCAGCTTCAACTCCTAGACCCGTATGAAGGTTGTCGTTGGATTACTTTTAATTTAGTTATGGTTTAAAGACCAGTTTTTTTCCCCTACAAGCCAGATCTAGTCAAACGTACTTACATATTTATAACGAGGGCTGTTTGGCTTTCTCCTCAAAGCCCATCAGTGAAATATTATGCTAATAGTATAATAAACAAATGTTTAATTTAAATAACATTGGAAAATGTTTAAGAGCCAAGTAAGATTTCAAAGGTGACTATGGTAAAAGGCAAGTAGTAAAATAAACTTTTAAAGCATTCGGCATAAATATAAGGTTGAGTTTAAGTTAGAATTAAACTCATTTACAGTGCATAGAAAAGAACACCCTCGAATAAATAAAAAAATACATAGCATTATTTCAAAATGCAGTCAATTAAAGATGCAGTGTTGGATAACGAAATGACAATAGAGATGCTGATAGCCCAAGTGAAGGAGCGTCCGATTATTCATGAAAAGGCTACAGGCGGATACAGAGATGTCGCTGTGAAATTCAAACATCAACTGAAAATTCTTCTACTTCACTGACACTTAGTCACGTTTCAGTGTAAAGGTGTTATGACACTACATTATTTTGTGTCCGAAAAGTAAAGAGATCGAAATTTTTAGTGTGAAAGAGACAAGTAGGCGAGTGCAGTCAAAACAACTGTTCGTTTTGACAGTGACGATTAACTTTCTCTTTTTTAGTACAATTGCCGCATTCAGCAATTGTATATTCGCAATGCAAGCTAATTGCATATTGGTATCCATTTCCAAAACAATGCAATCGACTTAAATCAAGGCTAAAATCTGTCAAATATTCTAATATGACACATTCAATTTCCGACTTGTCAAAATTTCAGCTGCTAGCAGCTGAATAATGCGAAGCCGGCCGCATTATTATAGCACACCACATTAATTATGGCATTAGTATTTAACAGTTTAACATTATTGGCTAGTGAGGCCTATTCACTCATACAAAGTGCACATATCCATGTTAATTCATTGTCTCTCTCTACTCGGATTATTAATGGCATTATTAATGTAGTGTCATAGCACCTTTACCAGGCGATTTCGTTGGCTGCGCTTGGTCACTGATGGCTGCGCCTAGCTGCGTCGACTGTACTTCAGGCATTATACAAATCAATGCTATAGTGGAATATGGATGTAGTCTATGCTTATCAAGATTAAAGGTAGAACTATAATGCAATTAAGTGAACTTAAGTGAGCGCTGAAACTGAACGAAAATTCACTCAATTGAAGTCGATCGGTGAATTTGCCCATAATAGAATTAAGTGAAGCTTCATGAAGCTGCCGCCAGAGTGGCGAATATGAATTTGAATTTGCGTATTGCATTTGTGCAATGTATTTGAATAGGATTTTGCTGCAATTGAAATATAGTTGTCTTCATAGCTTGATAGCTCTGTTGCAAGAAATCGTAGAAAATTGTTGCTGAGCTGAAACTCGGCACTTTGCTGTAGATTATTAGATCTATAAAGATCGGCTTGGTGCAGGCTCAAATTTGTACTTCTATTTAAATAAGTGTACGAAAGAAATGTTTTTTGAGCAATATTGGTATGCGACCGGAATATATTTCATCAACAAGGTCTTTGCTGCTGAAGATTAAAATTCAATAGTTTACAACGAATCAAGCGTAAATAAAAGTTAATGATTTCCAGCTGCAAGTGGTCACATCAGTCAAATATGCATTGTATGCTGGTGTCTGATGAGAATCAGTTCATACTTTCGAAACCACTTAGTCAAATAAAAATTTTCAATGTAAATAAAAAAAAATATTTCAATTTTAATCATCCCGCAAAAACAATTCCAATTTGATTCGGCTTCGGAGGCTTATTCCGCAAAACGATCGAGTTTCCCGTATCAATATTTTCTGCTTTGATAAGCTTTAGAGACGATATACGTTGTCTATGCTGATTTATAGACAAGAAGGGGACCATGATCACAATTAAATAACCTTTACAAATAAAAATATTTTCGCGTACTACGATTAATTGCAATTGATTGCAATGAAGCCGTTTTTGTACTCCGTTTCATTGAAAACTGAAAAATTCCCCTGTTTCAGTAAATTTCAGTAGGGTCTGAGCTACTGAAAAATACTGAAAACCGTCAAATGGTTTTTGGCGTAATGTTATTATGAAGGACGAATATTTTGGTGGCGATAATTTATCAACGCTCAGGATGACTTTATAATCACTATTGTTCTCCCGAATACCCACAACTGACACTTTTGTTTGTCAATTATCAGGAAATGCAATGAGAGCGTTTTCGTACTTTTCATGAATTTCCCCCACCGGATAATTCAGGAAAATTCAGTAAAATTCAGTGACTGAAAGTACGCGAACAGACCTAAAATATTCAAATATTTCACATACCTATTATTGCTTCTACAATACCGCATACGAACGATCATTACTTCTACCTCCTGCAAAAATAGCAAGCGATCAACAAAAACATATTCAAATATTTTACGTGCCTTCTATTGGTCGTAGTCGTTACACAAACCTCCTGTCAAATTTACTTAATTGATGTACGGTCCCAGTCGTACGCCACTTAAGTGGCCCGAATTGAACGAAACTTAACGAAACGGCAGATAAGTACATTAT
>OX376373.1:108047082-108105628 GCA_947369275.1 Nemotelus nigrinus
TACAATTAATGAAACCTATCAAAAACATTATTCAGGCCAAATTTGGTTGAAAAGCCACGATAGGGTTGCCAGCTATTGTTGGTTTTGTGTTTAATTGCAATATCTTTATTAAGCGGTTTTATCGTAGAATTTTCAAATGTTAATGATATTGTAGTGACAATAAACAGCAAATATTAAGCTTTCGATCATTTGAAAAAACTCGCTGCAGGTAACCCTAAATTTCTTTATACTCCTATAACTTCGAATATAATTAAACAACGTGAAGCAGATTTGATATATTCTTGGCTTTGATACTGGCGAAAGGTTGCCAGCACGAGTCGGTTGTGCTACTTTTGTATCAATAAATGCTTACAGTTAGTATTCATACCGGAAACATTTACAATGAAAATAAATAACCGATGTTACAATTCGCAAAGTTCTGCAAATTTTTCGCATCGCAGCCCCAAACACCATTTTCAGTTACAGTGCTGCAGGCACTGAGTATTTTCTTCATTGATGTTATATGATATGCTGCTTTCAAAATTATGTGAAATAAGCAACTGATAACGAATATAATTAACCCGTGTTTTGCTCTCATAAACGTTGAAATTCATGCCAGTGGTAATATCTGAAACCTACCACCATATGAGTTATAATGCATTCTTAAGACGAAAGTAAAACGTGGCATTTGAAACAGTTTGGCCGTAATAAGCAGCACATGTGGTGGAATATGCACTCAAAACCTGCACGATTCTTCTACTGTTCTTCGAACATTAGTGTTTCTAGCGGCTCAGGTGCGCTAGAGTTTTTCAGTTCAGAAGACAAACTATAAGCTGTTTGTCGGTCATTGAACACAAAACAGTCCAAGAGATGTGATTTCAGTTCACAATGTATATCGACATAACGAACTGTCACCGCCATACAACTTTGGTTATTGGTAGTATATACACCACACGTTTAGTCCGCGGACTAAACACCAAATTCCACCTAAATTTTTTAGTCCACGTGGTGTAAGCACTCACGGATCGACCTAAATTTAGTGGACTATATACATCTGTTAGCACACGCGACCTAAACATTGATTTTTGCGCGACTATTAATAATGTATGTATGTTGACTATAAGCTCATAACATTCCCCTTTGACACCAAATCATTGAAATAAACATGTTTGAGAGACAAATGAAACGACAAATACAGTGCATGAACGAAAATTAAACTAAATGTCTTCTGTCAAATACGAACAACCTAGCAAATTTTAGGTGAGGCTGGTGTGAGCACCTTAGGACTAAATTCGTTTAGTCCGCGCTTTAGGTCAGGTAACTTTTGGTCCGACCGGTCTAAACCCTCACATTAATACAAATCCAACCGTCAGTAGTGACTGTTGTATCTGATGTTGATTCCAAAGAAGTTTTGACAATAGTTTTAGTTTCTTCATAAAGCTGAGGAATTAGTCCTGAAGAAATCGTTTTTCGGCTTGGTAATATGTAACCCGGATTAAGCATCTCTAAAACTTTTCGGAATTCCGGGTCTTCAACGATAGAAAAGGATTGAAATTCCTTAACTATCATCCAAATCAGTTGATCGCTTATTTCTTTTGCTTTGGAAACGGGAAGTGGCTTCGCAAAATAGGCAGATATATTTACTGGTCTTGCTGTCTTTCTAGCAAGAGCCCTAATCAGTACATTGGTTTGACTTTGTGAAGAGGATTCAGATGCTGTTTCAATAGACTGTGGATTCTCATTGCTTGCACCTGCTGAGCTAGTTGTTGGCCTTTCTTGCCAACCTCTTGTACTTGTGTATTCAACTCCCGGGTGCTGACTCGTCAAATGTCGTTGTAAATTATAAAGAGCTCCTCCTTTGCATGACACAATACAGAGCAAAGACCACATTTGACCTTTTGATCGGCTATTTCCGTGAAATAGTTCCACAAAAAGCTTGATTTTTTTTTCCAGTTGACATTTTTTCTGAGGATTGTATTGTTCATAAAAAAAATGTGAGACTAAAGTTTTTCCATAATCTAATACATACTGTATTTGTGTGCCTGAATTGAACCGAAACTGTTTCGTCAAATAGCCTTCATAATCTTCAATATAAAATAAATCTAAATTCGCCAGTTTTACATTCATACAGCGCGATGGACATCGTTCAAAACCGATCTTTCGTATGCACTCGAAATGCGTAGTTGGTGGAACCAATGCCCCCTAGAAGAACGGGCCGTCAGGATACGTAATCGTTTTAGCTATGACATCAATTTGGGCAGGCATTGTGACATTTCCATCTGGCAGTGCCGATATACACCGAGATTTTACGTAGGGATTTCTAGCTATAATATGAATTAAACGTTAGTTTTTTGTGCGTGGACGCGTTAAATTAATAATATATAGCCATAACTTGCATTTTGTATCAATTAATTGTATCGACAGTAAATTAACACGCAACGTCACATAACCTAACACCAGCTGATAAACATTTCGTAGCAAGTTTTCCCAATTCTACCGCACGCACCGCATTAATTTTAATTACTAATGTTCGAAGAACATTAGTATTAAATATTTTCTACTGTTATATGTTATTCATTCTATTTTTTTTCCTGAGTTCTTCCCACGATGTGATGGCTATGTCATGTTGGTTTCATGTGGTTATTGTCTTCCGATTTGTTTTATTTGAGTTTAGTTGTGAATAAGATGAGAAAAAAGCTGGACACGAATTTAGCACAAAATGTAAGCTGTTTATTATAATGCAAAAAAAAAAAAATAACAAAGAACAAATTTAAACGCAATAATGTAGTACATATATATATATATATATATATATATATATATATATATATATATATATATATATATATATATATACATATATATATATATATATATATATATATATATATATATATATATATATATATATATATATATATATATATATATATATATATATATATATGTATATATATATATATATATATATATATATATATATATATATATATATATAGGTATATATGTATATAAATATATATATATATGTATATATATATATATATATATATATATATATATATATATATATATATACATATATATATATATATATATATATATATATATATATATATATATATATATATATATATATATATATATATATATATATATATATATATATATATATATAATATATATATATTCGCTTTTTACCTATTCTGTCTTACTTCTTGTTATCGCCAATAATTTTTTGCTTATACTTTCATCGTTTGTTGGAGGTATCATTGATTTCAACATATCGGAGTTAAGCTGAATTCTTGATAGTGCATCCGCATTCGTATTTATGTTACCTTGATTGTAAGTAATTTCAAAATCGTAGTCTGACAAATCTAAACGTATTCTTGTTAGCTTTGATGATGGATTTTTGTGCGTGAATAACGATACTAAGGGTCTGTGGTCTGATACGACAATAAATTTTGTTCCATACAGATATGGTGTATAAAAATGTATTCCCCAATGGATTGCTTCTCTATAATTGGTTTATTCAGTTCATGTTTGTTTAACGATCTGCTTGCATATGAGATCGGAAAATCTGAACCAATTTCTCTTTGAGATAACACAGCTCCTAGTGCGAAATTTGACGCGTCCGTTGTCAGCATGAATGGTTTCTCGAAATCTGGGTATTGCAGAATGGGTGGTGAAATCAGTTTGCGTTTTAAGAGCTCGTATGCTTTTTGCTGCTCCTCTTCCCCAATGAATGGTGCTTGTTTTTTCAAAAGAGCATTTAAACTTTTTGGGATTTCAGCAAAATTCGGTATAAATCGTCGATAATAATTGCAAAATGCTACGAATCTTTGTACATCATCCGTGGTTTTTGGGGAGGGGTAGTTCCTAATAACTTCAGTTTCAGCAGGGTCTGTTTTTATACCTTCTGCTGTGGTGAGGTACCCTAAATACACTACTTTTGATCTTAAAAATCTGCATTTGGTTGCAGTCAACTTCAAATTGTATTTATGCAGTCTTTGCAAAACCTTTTTTAAATTTTCGTTATGCTGCATCCGCATTCTTTGAAAGCTATTTGATGATATTTTCAATTCAAAAGGTAACCTTTTAAATTGATAATGTCCATCACTGGTCGAAAAAGCGGTTAAAGTCCTTGATTCCTTTTTAAGTTCAATTTGGTAGAATGAACTAGTCATATCCAAGGTCGAAAAATATTTTACTCTACTTAGTTTGTCTAGAACATCCTCCAACCTTGTCAAAGAGATTTTAACATTCACTAGTTTGGCATTCAGTTTCCTGAAGTCAACAACTAATCTCCACTTTTTCTCATCAGTAGAGCTTTTCTTCGGTACGACCAACAATGGTGACTTGTATGGGCTCGTAGACTGTTCAATGATGTCATTGTCTTTCAGCTCTCGTACCTGTCTAAGAATTTCTTCATTCTGCGTTTGTGGTAGTCTATAATTTTTTATATAGACTGGGTTTTCATCACATGTATTTAGCTTCTGCTGGTAGAAATTACTCTTCGTGAGGTATTCACCTTCTAGGTGGAATGTTGTGTACACTGAAAACCGCACTGACGTTTCACATATACACACATAGCGTCACATATACACACATAGCGACTAGAGCGCCCTATTGAACGCGATGGTAAATCTCCGGAACTAGATAAATTATTTTTGATTCGCGCAGATTATTGAAAAACAATAGCTGTATTATTATTGTTATAAAAGCTCAGGACTATAATCAATAAAGTACATTCTGTACTGGTAAGCCAAACAACAAGCGGCAATCAGATTAATAAAACAATAGTTTTATTTTCTTTTTCATATAAGATCAAGACTCCCCTGACTTAGCGTAGCGGCGACAGGCTCGCCAAAGCCAGGTCTTAGCAGGGTCAATTAAAGAAGAAAAGAAGACTGTACTATTTTCGCATAGCGGCGACAGGTTCGCCAAAGCGAAAACTAGTGGTAGTCTTAATCTCTTTTCTGGTTCAAAGAGCTAAATTGTAGTCAGCTACCAGCATCCAGTGTCCACGATATTAGCGACACATTACATGGCGATCCTTTGACCGAACGTTCCTGTGAATCATGATCTTTAATTAACGATCATGCGAACAAAATATTTTTGAATGGTGAACCTTAAAAACCGAGCATCTAACAACTTCATATAAACCATTACACGACGATATTGCTGCTGACGTAAATCACGGTCCTGTATTTTTGGAGTCAATCATTTTAAGAGCCTTGGAATCCGACTACATTTTTCAATTCAACAATGACAATATTTGCATATTTTTTTGTAAATTTTGAGTGACGCAGATGGAAGAATCAAAAACACTAATGAAGAAAAACCATTAATTTTAAAAGAAAAACAAAATTTTTAAATGAATTTATTAATAATTTAAATGAACCACAGCATTGTACATTACAAAATTAATGAATTACACTTTAATAACAAAACCAAAACAAACAAACAATTTTTCTACTTCAAGAAAGAACAGTCCACTCAACAATAGAAAATAGTAATGAGAGTAAGAGAATAGCAAAACAACTTGTAAATATCTGTCTATTTTGACATTTGCACTTCATTGCATTTGGCGTTACAAACGACACCTATGATCTAGTAGTGGAGCTAAAAATTCAAATTTTAATTTGAATAAATATTATCGTTAGAAAAATGTTATATGGTCTATGATAATTTTTTCTAAATGGAATGGATCTAGTTACAAAAATAAATAATAGTCAAAAAGAATTCAAATTTGTTCGATTAATTAAACAAAATTAAAGAAAAGTAAATTCGAAATAATCCGAATGATTTGCAGTAAATTAAATATTGTGGAATCACAAAAAAAAATGTACATGGTCCGTGGTATGACAAATAAGTACGTATGGAAGTAAAATAGATTTTTTTTTTTAAAGTACCAGTAGAGTAGTTCTTGAAAAATTTCACTGAAAGCGTTTTTGAAAATTTAACAGTTGACAAGATGAGTAACTTTAATGTTGAGCTTGCATTAGAATGCATACCAGTTTTCAATGGTAGTGCAAAACAATTAGATTCGTTTTTAACCATATTAGGATTGATCAACGAAAACCTCAATAAAGAGGGGAAAGAGGATTTATTAAACTTTACGAAAAATGTCAGATAAGGTTCTAGCATAAAGACTCAACTTTTGAGTACAAAAATAAGCAGCTATGAAGACTTAGAAAAAGAGTTAAGAGGTAGATTCAAGAATAGAAAAAGCCCACAACAAATCCATACACAATTAGCCCATTTGTATCAAACTGGAACAGTTGCAAAATACAGTGAGAAGATATTGCAGCTCATAAGCGAATTGAGCGAAATTCAAATTTATAACTTAGAACAGAGTCCATCTGCAGCAGAGAAAGTAGCGATACAGAAATCAAATGATTCTTATGCGCTTACTGTTTTCAAAAACGGTTTAGCCGAAACACTAAAACCTACAATTTTTGCGGCACGACCAAAAACACTTATAGAAGCGATTCAAATCGCAACAGACTTAGAATCAAGCTATAACACTACCGAAAATGTAATGTACATAAATAAAAGTTACAATAGTAATCGGTTATTAAAATACAGTTATAGATACAGACCAGACAATACAGAAAATTTATATAATAGACACACGAATGGTAACATTACTAATGGTTATAGAAATACGAGAAAAAACTATGAAAACAAGGATATGATTAACAAAAATAATTCTAGAAGTTATCTAAAAAGCGCTAACACAAATACTATAAACCGGAGAAATAGAAATCCTAAGAAAGAAATTGCGCCTGAAACTTACATAGAACATTCAATAATATAAGAAAAAAGCATCAAACACATCGAAGTACTAAACGCAAATAAAGTAGATGCATTGATTGATAATAGGTCTGTTCCCGTACTTTCAGTAACTGAATTTTACTGAATTTTCCTGAATCATGTGGTGGGGAATTTCATGAAAAGTACGGGAACGCTCTCATTGTATTTCCTGAAAATTGACAACCGAAAGTGTCAGTTTTTGGTTTTTGGGAGTTTATTATAAAGTCATCTTTAGCGGTAATATATTATCGCCACAAAAATATTCGACCTTCATAGCAACCTTACGCAAAAAATATGTTGCTTGCCGCGCACATTTGAAAATATTTACTCCGTTTGACACTTTTCAGTATTTTTCAGAAGCTCAGACCCTATTGAAATTTACTGAAAGAGGAAAAATCTGCAGTTTTCAGTAAAACGGAGTACGGGAACAGCTACATTGCAATTAATCGCGATTAATCGCAATTAATCGTAGTATGGGAACAGACCTAATATTAATAGAAAAACTGAGCCATTACACACATACCAATCAGTCGAGGTCGAGAGACCAATAAAAGAAAGTTTTAACGATAAACAAATAGTCAAAAACGCAATAGAAAGCATTGAAATGGATCAATTGAGTTCAGAAACATTGACAAATATTAAACCAACACAGAAAAACGTAACTAATAACCACAAAGTATTAACATGTGGAAGACAAATAGTCAAAAACCAAAATAATACCGGGCAGTACAAAAATACAAGAAAATCTGAAACAGTACATAAAGCATCGTTCACTTAAAATCTGTACACACTTCCGCTATCGCCACATCCGTCATGTTCGATCGATGTAAACTATTGAAGCATGTATACACTCGAAATAGATGTATTATATGTTCGAAGTTTGATTGTCTTGTTCGAAAAGATCGCGGCTCAGTCCACGGTGGAACTTCAAACGCGCAAGACAATATTGTGCACGTACAACGCCAATCCCACATGGTCAGGTTCAAAAATTGCAAAAAAGTTAAAATTATCAAAAACAACTGTGTGCAGTGTTTTAAAACGATGCAAGGAGCAAATGACTGTGGAAAGAGCTAAAATATCTGAAAAAAAAACCAAGGCGTGACATTTTTTTTGCAAAAAAAGATATTAAAGTCAATTGAGAATAATCCGAGACACTCAGATGCTGATCGCGCAAAAAAAATTAGCACGTCCACGAGCACGGCAAGACACATTCAGATTGAGGCAGAATATAAATCATTTCGTACAATAAAGTATCCAAACCGGTCCGATAAGCAAAATTCTATTGCCAAACGAAGAGCACGCCGCTTGTACACTTTTTTGACCAAATTTAAGAACTGCGTTATAATGGACGACGAAACATACGTCAAACTCGATTTGAAGCAATTGCCTGGACAAAAGTTTTATGTAGTCAAACAACGTGGGAATGTTGCCGAAAAATACAAACACGACAAAATTGATAAATTCGCAAAAAAAATGATGATTTGGCAAGCTATATGCAGTTGTGGTTTGAAGAGTCGTGTTTTCGTTACACCTGAAACAATGATCACAAAATTATATATTAAAGAGTGCTTGTAGAAACGTTTGCTGCCATTTATTAAACATAACGGATCACTACCTGTGTTTTGGCCCGATTTGGCCATGTGTCACTATTCCAAGATGGCAATGCAGTGGTATCAAAAGAATAACGTGTCAATTATCCCGAGAGACCATAATCCACCGAATTGTTCACAGTTTCGCCCAGTCGAAAAATTTTGGACGATTGTGACAGCAAGACTAAAGAAAAGTGACAGAGCAGCAAAAAACCACCAAAAGATGCTTCTGAAATGGAATCGATCTGCGGCTACGGTTCAGAGAAGTGGTGTACAAAACTAAATGTTAGGAATCAAAAGAAAATTGCAAAAATTTATCAATAATAACGAAATTTAAAAGAGATTAAATTATTTTTATACATTTCAATATCTGAACTTTCACGTTATGTAAGTATTTTGTCCAGAAGTTTTTGCTTTTGGTTAATAAAAATGTTTTTATGCGTACAGATTTTGAGTGAACGATGCTTTAATCTAACCCACAATAAAAACCTAAAAATGCTGGTTTATTTAACAGCAATTCGACAATTAATATTAAAAGATCGATTAAACCAAAGCCGAAGCCTAAAGGAGCTTTTCTTTGCAACAGCAAAGCGGTAAAAAATTTGATGAAATCAAAATTTAACATCAAGAATTTTCCAAGAGCATTAATAGAAAATAATAAAATTACAGTGAGATGCAGTGATAATCCATCAAAAGGTGCGTTTTTTTGCACACCCGAGCAGATCAAATTTTGTTAAGCATATTGAATATAACAACAAAAATCCTGCACTTGTGGCGTCACTGAATCAAAAAATGCTAAGCAGTAGTAGTTTATGGGTTTACATGTAGAGTGTGCTGCTAACAGTAAGAGTGTTCTAAACGGTTCGTACCGCTGCTGAAATCGGCAGTTTGAATTGAATGAATTTGCATAGCACTCTGCCATTTTCAATTATTTTACATCAAATCTTGTAGTGTGCTACTGGTTGTCAGGTTTTCGACGCACATATTGTAGATTGTTTCATATGCAAGTTTCATGTCTGATTTCAATTAAAATCTATATAAGATTTCATTCAGGTTTTTTCTATGGATTTTTCTAATTTAACAACCAATCTAAGCAAAAGCTCAGCGAATGCAACATTTTCGAACAATGCGATTTTCTGCTCTGGATCGTTTTTTTGCAACCTTACGTTAACCTGCTCTGCTAGGTTGCAAAAAAAACGCACCTAATATGTAAAACTATAGAAAACAGCGAGAAAAGAATTATTATAATATATATGAAATTGCGATTAACGAAAAATGAATTAAATAGAATTAAGTCAGAACAAAATTAATAATAGCATCAAATTATATAAAATGGTAATGTGCGAATCGAAAAATTTAACATTCAAAAAATTTTCTTTTCATACAAAAGAAATTTTTTTTCCCCAAAGAGAGAGGGTGTTGTGTAAACCGCACTGACGTTTCGACACTTGTCGAAATGTCCCATATACACACATAGCGACTAGAGCGCTCTAATTGAACGCGGTGGTAAGTCCCCGAAACTAGATAAATTATTTTTGATTCGCGCAGATTTTTGAAAAACAATAACTGTATTATTATTGTTATAAAACTCAGGATAATAATCAAGAAAGTACATTCTGTACTGGTAAGCCAAACAACAAGCGGCGACCAGATTAATATGTAATAATTACTGAGTGGTTCTACCTCTGTTTGAAAGTTTTTTAGGGTCACGTCATACTCGCTGGTGTTTAGTATCTTCACATGACAACTACCTTTAGCTGGAACTATATAGTTGCCCAAATATACCCCTGTTTCAATTTTTTTTATTCCAAATAACGCTTTCTTCCATTCTATCTACGGTTATGGGTACAATGGCTTCCGTTCTTGCGGGTATTTTTATGTTGGCCATATTAACTTTTTTTTTATGCATAGGTAACATAATATCTCTGTCCTGAGTACTAAAGGATATGGTATATGTCTCATAGTCGATTTTGCACATATACTTGACTACCATATCACGACCTATAATGCCACCATTTTCAATAGGAAATTTCTCATCTACTATATGAAACGTGTTGGATATTATTGTATCCTCAAACTCGAATTGTAGTTTAATCGTTCCTAATGACATTGTAGTTTCATCTGTTATTCCCGTTAGTCTGCATATGTTTTGTGTTTGTACATCATATATTACAGATGTGGATATGTTAATTTTGTAAATTGATATGTCAGCTCCAATATCTATTAACAGTTGTAACCATCGCTTCTCATTATCGTTGTAAATTGATACATAATTTGTGCTTATACCCGGTATCCTATATATCCTATTATCTAAGACAAAATTATATTTTAAGCCTTCATTTTCTAATTTTCCTCCGGGAGTCTGCCGAATTCCTCTCGGGAAGTTTGCTCGTTTCCCTGGTTCTCTTTTATATGAATAATTCTACGATTATTTTCTGACTTTACTTAAAGCAGCTATTTCTTCGACTATTATTGGTGCGTCTGTAATTATTGCTATCGCTACCATTGCGTCTATAATTATTTGCGTCATTATCACGGTTTCCATCATCGTGTCTACTGTTTCTCCTAAAACTATTATCGCTATTTCTATTATTTTGCTTATTGTTTCTACGGTTATTATATCTGTATCTGTTATTATCATACGTATTGCGCTTTCTGTAATGGTTTATATGTAGAACATTATGCTGGTGGGCCTCGTTCTGCTCTAATTCAATAACTAATGTAATGCCCGATTTATACATTGGAACGAGCGTCTCGGGTACAAGAGTAAACAAGACTCAACAAGACATTGGACGAGACTCAACAAGACATAGGGTGTATTGTTTACTTAGGATATTGCACCGTACAACACGGACCATACACCATGCACCTTTCATAGGGTGAATTGTTTACTTAGGATATTGCACTTTGCATCTTTCGACAGTTGTGAGCTGTTTTGTTCAGTTCAGTGAACGATGACTGAGGTACGGGCTGTGGCTATTGCAACTGCCTGGTGTGCGTTGAGTTATTTCAATCTGGGACACGCAAACACATATTTGAAGTCCCGGCGAAAAATTCGAAAATTTAAATGAGCACATGCTACCCTCTCGAATCCCTTTGACTTGATGCATAAAACCGACTTCGCTTCCAGCGGCTTCGAACTCGGACGAGACGGTCATAAACACTCAGGCACAGCAGTAAAAGGATCATTATCCCTTCGTAAAACAAACAAGAGCCGACGAGCAAACCATTTACACACGCGTGCTTGCCATGAAAAACACAGCCGAGACTAGGCAAGGAGACCGTTTACACACTCACCTTGTCTTCATTTGGCATTACTCGGCGAGCATGTAATTCCGGCTTTACAGCTTCGCCAAAGTTCCGTGGTCGTGATGCAAACACAGTATCCCTAAACTGGTCATTCAATCCATTCTTAAATACTGTAAGTGCGTAGGTGCCATAAATACTCTCTGTTGGCTGTTTTGTTACCTGATATACTTCCGTACCTAACTCGCTAACTTGTAACTGATTCAAATCGTTCACTAAAGTCAATATTTTATCCTTGTATGGTGTCACAGACATACGTTTCTGTGATAAACCAGCAAGTCGTGTATGAATTTGAGGTACTGTCTTATTAGTTTTGTATTTGAAACGTAACTGGCTTTCTAAACTGTCTATATTGTCAACATTAGATAGAAGTCCTTACTATTGGGCTTAGCTTTACATGTAATACCAAATTTAATAACTCTGTTTTACCTTCAGTATTCAATTCTTACTAATGTTCGAAGAAGAAGAACATTAGTATTAAAATCGCTTCGCCGAAAATTCGTCACATATATATATATATATATATATATATATATATATATATATATATATATATATATATATATATATATATATATATATATATATATATATATATATATATATAAATATATATATATATATATATATATATATATATATATATATATATATATATATATATATATATATATATATATATATATATATATATATATATATATATATATATATATATATATATATATATATATATATATAAATATATATATATATATATATATATATATATATATATATATATATATATATATATATATATATATATATATATATATATATATATATATATATATATATATATATATATATATATATATATATATATCAGCAAAATGGTTAAGAGAGATAATCTCTGGAGTGGCCAATCCGATTGAACTGAAATTTTTTGAGAACATAGATGTATATCACAGGTAGGTCCATGATTTGCTTGAATTCAGATATCGTAAACCTTTTGGCGGCGGTTAAGTGAATTTTCAGGTGCTCCTATATTTCCAAGCAGTGTACATTTTTGTTCAAAAAAAATACTAGGAATGAAAACTTATTATGTTGTTAGTTTGTTTATGTATAAAGGTATTATGTATAAAGAAGTTGAAATTTTGAGCCTTGTGTAGGCGCTGAGTGCCTAAAAGTAAGCAAGGATTTTTTTCCAAAATTCGATTTGTCATAACTTCTAAGAAAAACAATGGATTATCGTGAAATTTTTAGTGCGTACTGATATAGACTAACATTTTACACACATGGACTTTCATGACTGTGCGGGCAACTCTGTATCTACAGCAAACTCCTGAAAAAAATCCTGCAAATCATCGACCTTCCTGAAAAATTTTTGATTTTTGAAAATAAATTCAAATTATTGATAAATTTTGACTTTTGTCCACCAAGTCAAATAAAATATTTCAAAATTCCGCGGTAAACAAGAACGGCAACCCGTGATGAAATAACCTCTATTTTCAGCACTCAAAACTTCTGTTCACGAGAACTGACGATCGGATAATGCGATCAATATGAAATTTACAGGACATGTTGAAATTTGCTAGGTCCAGGTCTGATAGAAGTGATTTTGAAAAACGAGCAGCAATGTGCCATTTGGAAAAATCACTGAAAAAAAAATGGTTTTTGCCTATAGCTTCCGATTTAGCCACCAGATTTTAATGAAATTCACGCAATAAGTGAACCTTACTCTAAGATAGATTTCATAGAAATTTGGTTGAAAAATTAGTATAGGGACGCCAGCTACGGCAATTTTTGTCTCCTAAATATTGTAAATTTGCTCAGGAAAATAAAGATTTTTTCCCCATAACTTCCGATGCAGCGACGAAATCAAAACGAAATTCATGTGAAAAGCATATCTTATTGCGATTGTGATTCTGTAGGAATTTTGTTGAAAAACCGTGAAAGGGTTGCCAGCTATGATGAATTTCGTAATTTATTTACATTGCTTTATCGACCGATGTTGTCATAAAATTTCCAAATGGGAATGATCCTGCAATGACAATTAACAACAAATATTTACGTTTCAAAAATTTAAAAAGTTTGGACGATGGTAACCTTAAAATTTAATTCACTCCTATAACTTACAGCGCGCCATTCAATCGAAATGAAATTCATAGGCTGGGTTTAACACAACGTGAAGCAGCTATGGTGCTAGTACATGATTGCCAGCACCGGACAATTTCGTAAATATTACACCAACAGATGCTTCCATTTTCTATTCATAAGCAAACCATTTACAATAAAATAAGCAACCGATATTTAAATGTTCCGAGTTTTGGAAATTTTATTGTTTGTCACTACTTTGTCACACTTATATATTCAACCAAGTTTATTAGCTTATTCACCTGCATCATCCCCCTTCTATGGTAAGCATGGTTTATGACAAACGGCTTCGATTATACAAAAGCACTAAAAGATTATATAAAAGCAAAGCATCTAAGTTATATATCTATATGCTTTTAGAATCGTCAAAAATTGGCGCAACTGCACCAAATTGTTTATATAATGTTATTTTATTTGAATAAAGCTCTTTGCCATATAGCCTTCAGTACAGTCATGGTATCATAACGAAATTCATATAGAAAATTTAAATTATTGTAGACAATATTCAGTAGAAATCTAGTTTGAAAAACAATGATAGGGTTGCCAGCTATGATTGTTTTTGTAGTTTTTGACATAGCTTTAGTAAGCGATTTTTTCATAAAGTTTTCAAATCGTAGTGGTCTTGTAGTGAAAATACACACCAAATACTAAGATCTAGAAAGTTTGAAAGCTCTTGCGAATGGTAACCCTAAATTTCTTTATACCCCTATAACTTCCAATGCATTAATCGGATCAATACGAAATTCGCAGAGCAGGTTGACTTCAACGTGAGGCAGATATGACTTATTTTTGGCTTCAGTGCTAGCAAAGGACTGCTAGCACGAGGTGTTTTTGTTATTTTCGTACCAATTAATGCTTGCATTAAGTATTCACATCGCGAATAGACAATATATAACAATATATATGACAATACATACAATATATAATATATAAGACAATAACAACAATATAACAACAATATATAACAATACACTCAAAATCTGCACAAATCCTCTACTGTTCTTCGAACATTAGTATTTCTAGCGGTTCTGATGCGCTAGGGTTTTTTCTCTAGTAGTTTTACTTAGGTTAAAAATGTCTCTTACTCATCATATTTTCCATCAAAAATAGGAGTTATTTTAATTGCGGTTTCTAAATTAAAATCTGACATTTCGGTATATTCTATATTTTTTCCAATTGTCACGATTACATTAACAGTATTCAAACGCTCAAAAAGTGTTGTAATCAATATTTCACTAATTGATATAAAACTTGATTTCAATTCTAATTCTTCACCTTCTGTATGGACTTGTGCCGGGATAGTGGGCCTTTCCACTACCCAATAAAATTCACGCAGTAAATGGTTGAAACAAAACTGAATAATTTATTTACAAAATCTCTGTTTATATCATAATTCTTAACCTAGCAAGCTCTGCATAAGTCAACGTATTGCATGTCAGCATATAGTACGCGATAAATCAATCAGCAACAAATGAAGTAGTAGGTCAGTTCAGGTATTCGTTGATGGTGCAATTTGCTGACTTCATGTACTTGATGTGCGTTCAACTTTGTTCCATTTGTACATATTTGCATGTTGATATGCATTTGCATTCAACTTTGATCAACATGTACATATTTGCATGCATTGAAATTTCTATATGCTGATTGAGAAATTCTTGTATCATGCTTTTTATACGTTGACTTGAACATTCTCCCCCTCGTTGAACTGCTCCAGTTCGAAAGTGAATGGATCCTTTGTCTTAGTGGTCCGTGGGGCTGGAGTGGGTTTGGTACTAGTATGCGGTTTCCTACACTTCCTTATTTTCAATAACCGTAACCGAGAACATAGTGATGAACGTCGTGTATGGTCATTTGATCGGATGGTAAATTTTGTTGTTGTAAGGCTACTGCTTGCTGTAGAACATTATCCCAGCTGTCATCGGTTGTTTTTAGTATCAATCTGGTTGACGCAGATATTGCATCTGGTGCCTGTTTGGGTTTTTTGCTGACCCGCAGGTTGATGTTATTGAAGTTCACGGTTGGGTTGAAGTATGTATTTGTATGTTGATGTACTCCGTAGCAGCATGTCTTTATGTTGCATCTCACATCCAGGCCTCATGTGTAGTAACCCGGTCCCGTTCAAGTTCGAGGGGAATATTTCGTTCCCGCAGATAACGTTAAATATATATTGTTTATCTAAAACATAAATCCACATGTTCGGTCTGTAAGATTGAATCCAAAAGTAAGTGATATTTGTTTGAATCCACGTGCATTGCTCTGACAATTCATGGTTCAATAACGCCATCTCACAGTGATCGATGTTTGAATACTTGGTGAATAGTGGGTGGTGCTGGTTGCATAGGAAGATATCTCGATCTATTATTTTGCATCTGTCGAATTCATATTGACTTAGGGCGTAATGCAGATTTCTTTGCAAATTCGTGATTATATACCTTGTTGGTGATTGAAGGACCATGAATCGTTGTGCTCTGCGGATAGGAATTATGGTGAGATGTAAAAGTTGAAATTGCTCTGAGTGTATGATGGGGAGCCTGATTTGAAATATTACATACGATTGCAACACTTTAGCACGGACAGTCATGATCTTATAAAGCGACACATCTTCATTAATACTGTTTATTGAGATACTCAGTGATGGAGGCAGGGTTCGTCGGATTAGTGCCAACTGATCGTGTAGCTGAGATGGAGTTAAGAGTAATGGGTTAATTGTTCCACGGTGTAAATCAAGCACGACACTCCAAAGTGCATTCCGAATTTGCTCATAATTGGATAGCGCCATCATGATAAGAACGCACAACATCGTCAATATTTGTTGTTGGTTGCTGTTGCTGATGTCGTGTGAAAGTTGTTTCAAATACATATTTATGGCTTCAAACTGTTCTCGAATGTGAGTTTCTTTCTTCTTGAATATGTTAACAGCGGTTTCTATAATTGATGTTTGATTCTGGAGAAGTTTTTGTAGATAACTTTCATTTTCTCTTGATTTGTTTATTTCTTCTTCCAAGTAGATAGCATAGTCTGAATCAAGAATGCCGAATAACTTATTCGCAATATTTCCTATAATATTGAAGGGAGATCTTCGGTTTCTAGTAGTGCCTTTCATCTCTTTGTTTTTGTCGTGAAGGAATTCGTCGATCTGTTGTAATCGTGATAATTGATGCTCGAACTGAGTTGTGAGCTGCCAACATATCGCACCTTGAACTGACACATTGTTGCAGAAGGCTTTCATGTCTGATATACCTTTCTGAATGCCCTTTGCTTCCTGCCAATAAGTTTTCAGATCATAGTACGTTATAATGACCCACTCGCTAGTGATTAGGTTTGCTTTGCCTACAGTTTCAAAGTATATTCCTGGACTCTCCGTAAACGGCTCAACCGTTATCGGTGTCGGTTGTTTGCACAAAACTGGTAATAGTAGACAAGCAATCAGCGCCATGGTAAGTGTGGATGGCATACGGACTTTCTTTGCTGGCAATGTTGGCGTTTCATTTTCCATTCGTTGATGTCACCTTGGGTTGATTGGCAAAAATCTGCCTTGATTTTGATGTCGCTTAACCCCGCGGGTCTGTTTGATCTGAGGTACATTCTGATTAGTTTGTAAGCATGTGCGTTTGGGTGGTTCTTCTTCATCTTTAAGCAGCGGACAGAGGTTGTGTATCGCTCTTTGAAATATTCCTCTTGAGGTTTTGACGTCAACTACTCTAATGACCCCATCTTCTCCTCCAATTACCTTCTCTACTCTGCCTAGTTGGCACTTTAGAGGGGGCATATTCTTATCTTTGATAAGAACTAGCATATCTGGCTGTATTTTCTTGGACCCCATTTTCAATTTTGATCGTTGTTGTAGCTCACCCAGATATTCACTGGACCAGCGACGCCAGAATTCATTGCGAATGTATTGGACAAGTTTCCACCTGGTGAGTAAATCGGGGTTCTCTTCAATTGATTTGTTGCTAATGATTGAAGTGAGTGGCTCGCCAATTAAAAAATGTCCTGGAGTTAGTGTCGTTAAGTCGTTTTTGTTATTTGACATAGGCGTGATAGACCAGGAATTTCAAATCGCCTCAATCTCAGCTGTTACGGTGCAAAGCTCTTCATAAGTCAACGATGCAGACGCTATCATCTTCTGCAATAAACGTTTTGCGGACTTTACAGCGGCTTCCCAAATACCACCGAAATGAGGGCTTCGTGGGGGTATAAAATGGAACTGAATACCGTTGCCAGTAGTAGCCTTTGTTATTTTCTCCTGTGACTTACTTTCATTCAATGTCATCTGCAGTTCGACTAGCTACCGCTGGGCCCCAACGAAATTAGTAGCGTTATCGCAATATATATTTTTACAATATCCTCTACGGGAACTGAATCATTTAAGAGCAGCGATGAAACCATTTCTGGCTAAGTTGGACACTACTTCCAGATGACACGCCTTTGTAGCCATACAGCAAAACACACAGATGTAAGATTTGGTTGGTCTTTTCCCGCGTATTTAATAATGCGTGTATACGGGACCGCAAAAATCTATGCCAACATTAAAGAACGGTCTGGCTGATTGAACTCGAACGTCTTGCAGATTTCCCATCCGTTGTCTGAAAACCTGAGGATTGAAACGATTACACCGTACGCATCCATGAACTACCGATGTTGCTAGTCGTCTTCCGCGTAGTATCCAGAATTGTTGACGTGCGAGCGAGTGCAGAGCTTGTGGCCCAACGTGCCAATTTTTTACGTGGAGGTCTGTTAATAGGAGCTTCGTGAACGGGTGTGATGATGACAGTAATACCTGATATTTCATCTCGAACGGAATGTTAGCGTTTTGTAATCTTCCCCCGACTCGAATCACTGATTGTTCGTCAAGGAATGGAGTGAGATCGATTAATTTGCTCTTTTCATCGATCGGTTTTTTTTCTTTTAGTCTTTTTAGCTCGGCCTTGAAATCGATAGATTGCATGTGTTTGATAATGACTGTGACAGCGTCACTTGATTCACTAGGTGTTAGGAGTGCTTGGTTTTTTATCACCTTTTTTGATTGAACAATTTCGTGTGTGCAGAGTTCCTTGCCTGTTTTTTTTTTTAAAAAACAGTTGACTGCTCGTAAGACGTAAGCCGTAACTCTTTTGAGATGTTCGAATGAATTCTTATGGTCAATAGCATCCGGGAAATTATCGCTTGCTTTCGTTACTGTCAGTACTCTTCGGGTTGGTCTTCCTTCTGGTAGGCTGGTTGATGGTATGATAGGGTCACAGGGTCAATAGCTTTCTGGTTGCGATAAAAACTCGGGTCCTTTGAACCATCTACTACGTTTAATTAGTTCACTTGGGCGAGTACCTCTGGAAACGAGATCGGCTGGGTTTAATTTTGTGTTAATGTATCGCCATTCAGATATTTTCGTCAACTCTTGAATTGACGAAATTCTGTTCGCAACGAACGTGTGAAATGATGAAGGTGATGACTGGATCCAGGCTAGAACTATCTGCGAGTCGGTCCAGTAATGAGTGTCACATATGTTGATTCGGAGAATTTTCTGAACTCGTGCAACAAGGTTGGCCATCAGTTTAGCTGCGCATAACTCTAGCCTTGGTAGAGTTATGGTACGTACTGGAGCCACCTTGGATTTTGCGCAAAGAAGAGTCACTTTAATTCGTCCACTATTAACTACACTTCGGATGTAAATTACGGCACCATATGCCCTTTCGCTTGCATCCGAAAATGCATGTAGGCTAATCGTTGCATCTTTTGTCTCTAAATATCTAGGAATGCGCACTGTGTTAAGTTGGTTGAACTCCTCACGAAACTGTAGCCATCGAGTGTGGAGCTCAATTGGTATAGCGGCGTCCCAATCGAGTTTTAAAGCCCATAACTGCTGCAAAAATATTTTTGAAGTAACTACTACCGGATTAATAAATCCCAGTGGATCAAATAATCGTGATATGTCTCTTAACACTGTTCGCTTGGTTACGCGTTTCAGTTCGTCGCATGAAGTTGTTACTGCGAATTTGTCTGATCGTGGACGCCATGAAAGTCCTAACGTTTTCACACTTTCTTCAGTATTGCTGTCTTCTTCAAGTTGTAGCCCCACGTCTTGCATTGGTACGCTTGAAAGTAGGTGTGGATAGTTTGAACACCATTTTCGCAGAGTAAACCCGGCAGATTGTAGTAATTCCTTAAGCTCCCGTTGAATCTTTATAGCCTCCTGCAAATTATTGATACCTGTCATTATATCGTCAACGTAGAAGTCTTATATGGCTCTTGCTGCTAGCGGATGTGTTTTTTTCGCCGAGTCAGCTAGCACTGCGAGACATTTAGTTGCTATATAAGGTGCCGCCGTCGTTCCATATGTGACGGTGTTTAATTGGTAATAACGCAGGGACTCGTTGGTGCTCTCTCTCCAAACAATTATTTGTAGATTGCGATCCTTTGGGCTGATGCTAACCTGGCGGTACATTTTCTCTATGTCTGCAGAGAAAACATACTTATGTGTCCTGAATCGCAACAGTATTGAAAAGAGATCATCCTGGATGGTAGGACCTTTCATCATGATGTCATTTATTGATAAATTTGAGGAAGTTTTAGCGGAAGCGTCAAACAGCACACGGAGTTTCGTGGTGCTGCTTGTTGGTTTCAAAACGCAATGATGTAGAAGAAAATAATTCACCTCAGGAACTACTCGTTCATCAATTTGTTCCATGTGTTGCGGCTTTGTATATTCGTTGAGGAATTCTGCATATTGCCTTTACATTTTTGGATCTTTGTTAAGTTTACGCTCAACAGCTAAAAACCGCTTAACTGCTAGCTCCCTTGATTGCCTAAGAGCCTTTGGATTTTGCAGCAATGGTAATCGTGCCTCGAATCTCCCGTAATCTTTGCGTCGAAGATCAATAAAAGGTTCTTCTGGATTTGATGCTGCTGGCGGCAAACTTTCTTCGATAGCCCAGAAATTTTCTAAGTTGTGATCCAACTCAATGTTACTGATACCGCAGAATAATTTGGGCTCGGCTTCACTTGGTGCCCGTCCTAATACTACCCATCCCAGTACAGTATTTTGGAGGGTCGGTAGATTTTTGCCGAGATTGATTTGTCCCACAGCCATTAACTCACAATAGAACTCAGCTCCGAGTAAAAGGTCAACACGCCTTGGTTTATTGAAATGTTCATCGGCTAGTTTTATGTTTTGAGGAATCGGCCAAGATGAAATCTCGATGTACATTAGTGGCTGTACGGACGAAATGTCGGGTATGACATAAGCTTCCAGCCTTGTGGAATAACCAGAATGATTTGAAGTAATCTGGATATTGACTCGAATAGTGGTCTGAGTTTTGGTAGCTCCAATACCTGCGACTTCGATGTTTGTATTACTGCCGGGGATCTTCAATTTCCTGTACATACGCTCGCTAATGAAATTGATCTGTGAGCCGGAGTCCAATATGGCTCTGCAAGACTCTTTGGTGTTGTCTTGTTTGTTGATTGTTACTTGAGCCGTCCCTAATAGCACGTAGCTGCTCTGTGACTTCTTCGGCATATGAGCTGCTAAAGATACATCGCTTGCTACATTGGTTGCCAGACCCTGAATGGTTGTGTCGGTTCTGCTGACAAGGTTTTCATCTACATGTAATAAGGTGTTATGACTTTTATTACACTTGAGGCAGTTTCTGGACTTGCATTGGTTATATGTATGGCCATCCTTCAGACAGTTTATGCATAGTCTCAGTGATCTCACCTTCTGAAGTCGTTCACATGGGTTGAGTTTTAAGAACGATTCACATTCAAAAATCTTATAATTTCCCTTAAAGACTTTGCACACTAGGTTAGTAGTACTTGATATCATTGAGAAAGTGCTCTTCGATTGTGGTGTCTTCTGCAGAGATGCTTACCGTCTTTCACCGCCTAGGGCCTCCAAAGATTGAAATCTTTGTTCTAAGAATGACAGGAAGGCATTGACACTCTGACATTGTCGTGGATTTTTGAGCGATTGCTCGTAAAGCGAATGGGTCGTTTTATCAATTCGTTTCACCAATAGGTGAAGTAAAATCGGATCCCAGGATGTCGTGCTAATGTTTAGATTCGTAAGTCCAAGCAACGACTCCTTTGTGGCATCATGAAATCTCTTTATGGCCACGGCAGACTCTGTCGTTATTGTTGGTTGTGACAAAAGTTTATCCAGCAGGGCAGACACTAATGCACGCTGGTTGTTATACCTCCTATTTAGTATGTCCCATGCTGTTACATAATTGCTGTCTGAAAGATGCAAGTATCTGATGAGCCGCTCAGCTTCACCCGACAAATTATTTTTCAGATACTACATTTTTTGGGTATTTCTTAATGGTTGTTGGTGTACCATTTGATGAAATAAATCATGAAACTGTTGCCATTTCATATAATCTCCGTCAAATTTAGGAAGAACAATTTTCGGAAGGTTCAATGATGTGCAGGCTGGCACTATATTTGAAGTCTGAATGGTAGTCTTCTCTAAACATTGCATCAAACCAACTATAGCTTCTTGTATGGAGTCTTCAATCGCCAAGTAGTCAGTGGAATTATAGCCATACGCTGCTACGTCATCAGTTTGTTCACAGATGCTCTGGTGCGTCTGTTTAATGATATCCCAAAAATGTTGAAGATAATTTTACTTCGTAAAATTGTCTTGTTTGCGAAGGTTGACTGTCGTTCAACCTGTTAATTAAATGGTTTACAACCTCTGCTGTTACTCGCTGCCGTCTGACAAGGCCTTTAATCGTGATGACTGCCTCGTCGTCTGGCCGCCCTGTTTCTCTGAAGAATATTTCTCCTGATGAGGCTGGGCCTGAAGAAGCATTGATGAGCTGCAGTATACTGTTCCTGGTCATCTGATACCCTTCACAAAAATAGCGCTGCGAAAAGTACGGGTGATTTGCAAGGCTGCTTGCATAAGATCTAAGTTCATCGTTGATTGCATCGAACTTGATCCATAGATTCTCCAACTGATCCAGCTTCAGCTGCATTTTATCGGGTGTTTTTCGGCTGGTTGAGTCTTTCTTGAAGTTCCTCACTAGCCGTTCTATCTCATCGCCGAGCTCTTGCTGCTGCCTTGTTGCACCTTCGCTCCATCAGGGTAATCTTCTGAACCCATCTGACCTAATGTCAATCAGATATCTGAAACTGAAAAATGCAATTAATGAAAGTGATCTGATGATCACGTCGAGGTCACCAAAATGTATGGACTTGTGCCGGGATAGTGGGCCTTTCCACTACCCAATAAAATTCACGCAGTAAATGGTTGAAACAAAACTGAATAATTTATTTACAAAATCTCTGTTTATATCATAATTCTTAACCTAGCAAGCTCTGCATAAGTCAACGTATTGCATGTCAGCATATAGTACGCGATAAATCAATCAGCAACAAATGAAGTAGTAAGTCAGTTCAGGTATTCGTTGATGGTGCAATTTGTTGACTTCATGTACTTGATGTGCGTTCAACTTTGTTCCATTTGTACATATTTGCATGTTGATATGCATTTGCATTCAACTTTGATCAACATGTACATATTTGCATGCATTGGAATTTCTATATGCTGATTGAGAAATTCTTGTATCATGCTTTTTATACGTTGACTTGAACACCTTCTTTAATTTGATTTAATAATGATATTCCTACTTCTTTGGAACTAACCGCATGGTCTGATTTTTCTTTAAGGGTTTTAACTGTATAAGTTTTTGTCTTTTTCAGATTTGTTAGAATAATCTGTAATTCTAGCAACAATTCTTTAACTTTTGTAACAGTCATTTATTCATATCAGTATTTTCTTAAGATTACAAATTCTACCTTTTTTTATATTTTTTTTTCACCTTTTACATTATACGAATATAAATATTTTATACAATATTCTGATTCCTTCCTTTAATATTCCTATCCATTATCTTCTTTGTGTATCTCCTCTGTTTAGCATTGTACACATAAACCTCTGCAATTACAATTATGAAGAAGGCAAAAGTGCTAATTGTCTGCCTGTATTCAACAAAAATATTTGTTTCAGTACTACAATTATTTCCCATATTGATTACAAAATTTATTTTTACTAATGTTCGAAGAAGAACATTAGTATTAAAATAACTTTGGCCAACAATTCATATTTCTATATATATATATATATATATATATATATATATATATATATATATATATATATATATATATATATATATATATATATATATATATATATATATATATATATATATATATATATATATATATATACATATATATATATATATATATATATATATATATATATATATATATATATATATATATATATATATATATATATATATATATATATATGTATATATATATATATATATATATATATATATATATATATATATATATATATATATATATATCATCAAAAAATTTCAGTGAAAAAATCTCAGGAACGCGCCATCCGATTGAGTTGAAACTTTCAGGACACATTGGTGTATATGCAGAATAGTGCCAGGTTTCACAAAAAATTAATAATCTTTAACCCTTTGGCGCCGGCGGCCATTTTAGTGATTTTTTTAATATACCTATTATTCCGTACACAAATAATTTTTGCAAAAATAAAGTTGACTACATAAATTTCGAACAAGTTTTACATGTGAATCGGATAACGTTTTGGAATTTGTTAACCCCATGTGTGCGCTGGGTGCCTAAAAAGAGGACGGGAAAATTTGAAAATTTTTAAATTGCGATAACTTTTGACAAAGCTATTCAATCAATACGAAATTTTCAGGACATGTTTGTTTTATTTAGTTGTAGATTAATGTACGTTTTAATGAGCGTGCTGGCAACCCTGTAGCTGGGGCAGGCACTGGAAGTGAAAACCTCCAAATCATCGTATCTCTTGAAAAAATGTCGTTTCTTCAAGAAAAAAGCCACTCATATGTAAATTTTGTGCTTTGTTTACATTAACAAAAAAAAAATTTGATATGGTATAACGGGCACGCCTGGTAACCCTTGCCCAAGTTACCTTTATTCTTAGCATCAAAAATTTCTGTTCACGGAAACTCACGATCCGATGAACAGAATTGACTGAAATTTGCAGAATGTATTGGTCTTAAACAGGACCAGGTCTGATAGAAGTGATTTTGAAATGCGGGTGATTCTGTGCCAGTGGTGTCATCTTGAAAAATCACTAAAAAAGATAACTGCTTTTAGCCCTATAAGTTCTGATTGAATCGTTCGATTTTGACGAAATTCGCATCGTAGCTGCACTTTACTTCAAGCCACTTTTGGTAGAAATTTGGTTGAAAAATTCGGTTGGATCTGCCAGCTATGATAATTTTGGTGTCTTAAATTTGAAAAAAAAAATTTGGAAGTGAAAACATTCAAACCATCGAATATCCTAAAAAATGTCCGTTTCTACAATAAAACCAATCTGTATACAAATCTTATGCTTAATCTACACAGTCAAAGT
Organism: Nemotelus nigrinus; assembly: GCA_947369275.1. Lineage (NCBI taxonomy): Eukaryota > Metazoa > Arthropoda > Insecta > Diptera > Stratiomyidae > Nemotelus > Nemotelus nigrinus. The sequence continues at coordinate 108,072,352 of OX376373.1, forward strand.
AAAACTTTGGAAATTTCATGTCGGACAAGAACGGTAACCTTTTCTCAGTTAACCTATATTTTTAGCTTCAAAAACTTCTGTTCACGGGAACTCACGAATCAATAATCAGATAGAATTGAAATTTACAAAATGCATTGGACTCAAGTAGGGCCAAGTCTGATAGAAGCGATTTTGAATTGTAGGCAACTCTGTTCCAGTGGTGCCATCTTGAAAAATTACAAAGAAAAAAAAATGCTTTTTGCCCTATGAAATGTGAATAAGTTACCAGATTTTCACAGTATTTTCACAGTAGCTGCATCCTACTCTAAACTCTGTTTGATAGAAATTTGGATGAAAAATTCGATTGGTGCTGCCAGCGATGGTAATTTTTGTGTCTTTGGTTTTGAAAATTCGCTAAGGAAAATAAAACGTTTTGCCCTATAACTTCCAGGGCAGTCATGAAATCAATACGAATTTAATACAATTACTGAAACCTATTATAAACATTATTCAAGCCAAATTTGGTTGAAAAGCCATGATAGGGTTTCCAGCTATCGTTAGTTTTGTGTTTGTTTGCAATATCTTTATTAAACGGTTTTATCGTAGAATTTTCAATTGGTAATGATATTGTAGTGACAAAAAACAGCAAATATTTAGCTTTCGATTGTTTGAAAAAACTCGCTGCAGGTAACCCTAAATTTCTTTATACTCCTATAACTTCAAATGTTATATAACAACGTGAAGCAGATGTTATATATTCTTGGCTTTGATACTGGCGAAAGGTTGCCAGCACGAGTCGGTTGTGCTACTTTTGTATCAATAAATGCTTACAGTTAGTATTCATACCGGAAACATTTACAATGAAAATAAATAACCAATGTCTCAATTCCCAAAGTTCTTCAAATTTTTCGGATCGCAGTTCAGTTACAGTGCTGCAGGCACTGAGCATTTTCTTAATTGATATTATATGAGATGCTGCTTTCAAAATTTTGTAATATAAGCAACTGATAAAGAATATAATTAACCCGTGTTTTGCTCTCATAAACGTTGAAATTCATGCCAGTGGTAATATCTGAAACCTTCTACCATATGAGTTATAATGCATTCTTGAGACAAAAGTAAAACGTGGCATTTGAAACAATTTGGCCGTAATAAACAGCGCATGTGGTGGAATATGCACGCAAAACCTGCACGATTCTTCTACACTGAAAAAAATCCACATAGCGCCCAGAGCCATGTAACATAGCGCATTATTTATGGTCCCATACGCCATGTACATAGTACCCTGAGCCATGCAATATGGCTCCCAGCGCCATAATCTCAGTATCGACATAGCGCGTGGTCCCATGTTACATGGCGCAGCATTTATGGTGCCACACGCTATGCACATAGTGCCCTGAGCCATGCAGTATAGCTCCCAGCGCCATAATTACATGGCGCAGAAATTATGGCCCCACACGCCATATTACATAGTGCCATGAGCCATGTAATATGGCTTCAGTTGTTACTGCAATTATAACTCGCAGCCATACTGTGTGAGGGGATCTATAAATGTCAGTTAGTGATACTTGAATATCGTCGATAGATCGACAACATTCTGAATCGGCTGAGGTGCATATTATTGAATGGCTCCTTCGGCGACTCTAAATGGAGCCAGCGCCTGTTTGTTGCAAGCAAGTGACTTCTCCGTGTGCTCATTTATGGTAAGTAGCACTGTTTTGACTGATTTGCTTCTTCAATGTACTATAGTCTTCCACGCCATGTACTATAGTCATCCACGCCATGTACTATAGTCATCCGCGCCATGTACTATAGTCCTTCACGCCATGTACTATAGTCCTCCACGCCATGTACTATAGTCCTCCACGCCATGTACTATAGTCCTCCACGCCATGTACTATAGTCCTCCACGCCATGTACTATAGTCCTCCACGCCATGTACTATAGTCCTCCACGCCATGTACTATAGTCCTCCACGCCATGTACTATAGTCCTCCACGCCATGTACTATAGTCCTCTACGCCATACAGTATAGTCCTCCACGCCATGTGTTATAGCTCTCCACGCCATGCACTATAGTTCTCCACGCCATGTAATATAATCCGCCACGCCATGTACATGGCGTGGAAGACTATAGTACATGGCGTGTAGGCCTATGTACTTTTCGCCATGTATTATGGCGTGTGGCGCTATATTTTATCACAATCCCTAAATCGACTATGTACATGGCGCCAGAAGTCTATAAATTATGGCGTCTGGCGCCATGTGTTTTCTCAGTGTACTGTTCTTCGAACATTAGTGTTTCTAGCGGTTCAGGTGCGCTAGTTTTTTTTTTTATATAAATTGTTTTATTCTTTATGTTTACATCTATACATATCTAATTTTCGTTTAGACGATTCTCGCAATTCACCTGCAGATATGGTAATCATTCGATGTAATATCGTTTTGTCTCATCGCGCTTTGAATTTCTTTCCACCGCGTTTCCTTCGTTGTAGTTTCTGGTATACTGGTTCCTCGATTTTCTTCTTCCTAATAAATTCTTCAATTCTCCTCGGTTGAGGTCCAGATAGTGGCGTTGGTTTATATTGTGGTAGTGGTGTAGATGGTTTTATGGATGTCGGTACATATTCTTTCTGCTGCTTCTTACTGTCTGCAAATTCCTTCGTTCGTATCACACATCTTTCGAAGATCTTGTTGAACTCGTCGAAATCTCTTATCTCTCCGTCCTCAATTTCGGAGTATAGTCCTCGTTGGTTCGTAGTTGCCAGGATCACCATGTAAAAGTTCTTTGTATATCTTTGGAATGATGATCCTTTTACGATAATCATCGAGAGATACGCGTTTGTGACTATAAATTTATTGTAAGTTAGATATTTTATTTCGTTCGGCAATTTACTATTATTTACCTAAAGCAACCCGTAGATTGCCACATGTTTGGCGCTGAGTGTAACTCGTGCAGCCAATATGATCTAATTAGCCAATGCAGGCTAGATAAAGTCTTGCCTGGACACTATTCCTACATATCGACAATGCATAACCATTACTCAATTAGTTCCCATGCATAAACTCATGACCTGATTCATGTGAGTTGCTTACTATGTTTTTCGCACATTAAGTTTTCTAGTTCATATTGACTCCACGTGATAAGTACTTACAAAGTCTCATCATATACATCATCCAAGTTCCAGGTCAAGGCAACACACATCAAACCAAGACATATATCATATACAGAAACCACATAGAATATGTCCAAACCAGTACAAATGTCTTACCGCTGAAGCACGCTGCGACGTCGTCTACCGCAGCCAGGCGCAGCCAAGCTGCCAGTTGAGTTGACTATATGGGTTTTCCATAGCAGCGAGCACACCAAGTCGCAGCTATGGGCAGCCAGGCGCAGCTCAGGTCGAAATGGATTCAAATTTTGTCGCAGCGAAGAGTTGCAATCAGCTGTAATTACTTGAGAAACGCGCGGGATTTGAAATGTATGCGAAAATGTAAATAGAATTGATTTTATATTATTAATTTTTTGAGGAATTCGAAAACAATTTTTATTGGTAATAGCTTAAATAGTTCAAAGTAAAATAAAAAGATAGTTAAGAGCAAATTTGAAAGATAATTAATAACACATTGATTATAGTAATTTAAAATACTTGAGTAGTCTAGTTGGTAGATTACTGACTTCTTGCTTGTGGAATCCCTGATTCGAATCCAAGTTCGGACGAAGGCCCGCGAACCAAGCTATGAGTTCACCTAGCTCTGATTAGGTACGTGGTTAAAAATCAGGGGTAAAGTGAGTCGTCGAATTCCACGCTCGTATTCACATTGATTGAAAAAATTGTAAGGAAGCTCCTCACCAGCTTCAACTCCTAGACCCGTATGAAGGTTGTCGTTGGATTACTTTTAATTTAATTATGGTTTAAAGACCAGTTTTTTTCTCCTACAAGCCAGATCTAGTCAAACGTACTTACATATTTATAACGAGGGCTATTTGGCTTTCTCCTCAAAGCCCATCAGTGAAATATTATGCTAATAGTATAACAAACGAATGTTTAATTTAAATAACATTGGAAAATGTTTAAGAGCCAAGTAAGATTTCTAAGGTGACTATGGTAAAAGGCAAGTAGTAAAATAAACTTTTAAAGTATTCGGCATATATATAAGGTTGAGTTTACGTTAGAATTAAACTCATTTACAGTGCATAGAAAAGAACACCCTCGAATAAATAAAAAAATACATAGTATTATTTCAAAATGCAGTCAATTAAAGATGCAGTGTTGGATAACGAGGTGACAATAGAGATGCTGATAGCCCAAGTAAAGGAGCGTCCGATTATTCATGAGAAGGCTACAGGCGGATACAGAGATGTCACTGTGAAATCCAAACATCAACTGAAAATTCTTCTACTTCACTGACACTTAGTCACGTTTCAGTGTAACCAGGCGATTTCGTTGGCTGCGCTTGGTCACTGATGGCTGCGCCTCGCTGCGTCGACTGTACTTCAGGCATTATACACATCAATGCTATAGTGGAATATGGATGTAGTCTATGTTTATCAAGATTCATCAATAGTGGCTCTTTTACTTCTTGAATGCGCACAAGTATGGTGTATGTAGAGTTCTACCTGGTAACGACAACAAGCTTTAATTTAAGTTCTACGTATTCCATTTGCCTCTTTGTTTGTTGTAACTTTGCAGTTGCGTGTGAGCTTCTTTTGAAGTAAGTAATAATTGCTCGTTTTTTCGAAAGAGTGTCTTGTAGCTGCAAAAGCACCTTCTGAATTATGAAATCGAGTGTGTGAGCAAAACAAGGAATATGTTCCCATTTGCATAAGCAAACAGGGGCGACTACATTGTGCGCATTATCTGTCACAACTGCTGCTACTTTTTCTAAAATATCCCATTCTTGAAGAACTTTTTTCAGTTCAGAAGACAAACTATAAGCTGTATGTCGGTCATTGAACTCAAAACAGTCCAAGAGATGTGATTTCAGTTCACAATGTACATCGATATAACGAACTGTCACCGCCATAAAACTTTGGTTATTGGTAGTATATACACCACACGTTTAGTCCGCGGACTAAACACCAAATTCCACCTAAATTTTTTTGTCCACGTGGTGTAAGCACTCACAGGCCGACCTAAATTTAGTGGACTATATACATCTGTTAACACACGCGACCTAAACATTGACATTCCCCTTTGACACAAAATCATTGAAATAAACATGTTTGAGAGACAAATGAAACGACAAATACAGTGCATGAACAAAAATTAAATTAAATGTTGTTACGGAACAGCCTTGTCGCCACCACACGCACACACCCATACAAATGTTGCGAATGCAATGCTGTATTCGATAGTCAAGTGCATTGCATGGCTTGCAAAAGCAGGCTATGTATATGCGTTTGATTGTCGAATGCTGCATTGCATTGGGTTAACTGGCCTGATCGCAGCTGATTTGCAATGAAACTTGGATCAGCTGCGTTATCAAGTAATTTCAGTAGGGTCTGAGCTGAGAGCATAAAGACATTCGGAGGGGCCGAAGGCATGGCCACTTTTCCTCATCACCTGCGACCCCGATGATAGATTGAAATTTTCGGGGCGTAGGTAATTCCCCATTTATCAAATTGATGGGGACATATTATGTGTGAATAGTTTCAAATATTAAAATTTCGAATATTGTAAGTGAATGATTAATATTTATTTACTTAATTGATATTTTTTAGCTTTCTTACTATCACCGCACCAATTCTCGAAACAGGGAGTAGAAATAAGCTACAGTAGACTGGATTATTCGTTGCTTTGCTGTAGATTAACTATTTTCCCATGATAGAAATGGAAACAGAATGTAATGCATAAAAATTGTAGAATATCCTAATTAAATATTTATTCAAGCTTATAACAAGAACTATTTAACACGAAAGTGTGTTACCCTCCCGACCTAATGGGGGGGTAGTGACCCTCGGCTTGGTCCGTTTGGGTCCCGGGTTCACTCAGGAGACTGGGCGTGGGCGCCACTCACTCACCCAATAATGGACCACGAGCCGCCGAGTGAGCTTACGGCTCACCCAGGTCAAAAGTAACTGGTAAGGGGGTCGCCGCGGCGTATAGTACAACCCCTCTATTTCTTCCAACCACCGACTTACTGAATCGCGTAACAAGTACCGTTTTGCCTTCCACTACCACGAGGATATACGACGCTACAGTTTCGGAACACAATCTTTATTTTATAGTTCCCGTTCTTACGCGTTTATGGTTACACAACTTTTCTTTAAATCTAAAGGCCTTATACTACGCTCGATCGACCTTTGAAAAATTCCACCACTCCACTCTGACAAGATATTTTACTTTACAAAGTATTCTCAAAATGTTCTTTTTTTCCTATACTACTAACGTTCTGAAAATCTATGCTACCCTTTGATGACGTGAGATGCGAACGATAATTAACATAAAAAAACTTAAACTATGCACTGACCTTCTTCCTTAAATATAAATGACTGATCTGCTCGTTTCCACTGTCGCACACAGAATTTTCGTACCTGGTGGTTTTTTCAATAAATTACTGATCTGCTCGTTTCCACTGTCGCACACCGAATTTTCGTACCTGATGGTTTTTCAATAAATTACTGATCTGCTCGTTTCCACTGTCGCACACAAAATTTTCGTACCTGGTTGTTTTTCAATAAATTACTGATCTGCTCGTTTCCACTGTCGCACACCGAATTTTCGTACCTGATGGTTTTTCAATAAATTACTGATCTGCTCGTTTCCACTGTCACACACAGAATTTTCGTACCTGGTGGTTTTTCAATAAATTACTGATCTGCTCGTTTCCACTGTCGCACACAGAATTTTCGTACCTGATGGTTTTTCAATAAATTACTGATCTGCTCGTTTCCACTGTCGCACACAGAATTTTCGTACCTGATGGTTTTTCAATAAATTACTGATCTGCTCGTTTCCACTGTCGCACACAGAATTTTCGTACCTGATGGTTTTTCAATAAATTACTGATCTGCTCGTTTCCACTGTCGCACACAGAATTTTCGTACCTGATGGTTTTTCAATAAATTACTGATCTGCTCGTTTCCACTGTCGCACACAGAATTTTCGTACCTGATGGTTTTTCAATAAATTACTGATCTGCTCGTTTCCACTGTCGCACACAGAATGGAAAATTTTTTCCTTCATCAGGTACCGCTGCTTTCTACTTTCTAGTTCGAGTCCCGTACTTTCTCCTTTCCCAAATGACCGGGTGAATGTCCTCCTTTCCACACAAGCCGATTGAGGATTCCCACCACTTCGATAATTTACCGTGGTCGTCGTGAATACACCCCTGGGTGTTGTTGACGTTTGGTTATGTCGGTTTTTGATGTTTGTTGAAGTTCTCGACTGTCAATCCATATGTCGGTTTCGTGAGACGTGAGTTTGTGGTAGACGTGTTGTTCGCAAAATATACGCATAAATTGTGTTCGGGAGCATGTTCGCGGAGCCGGTGGATGCTGCGCGCCTGCCTGAAATAGCTGTGGTGATGGCATCGGAAGTTACACGACAGCTCCGACGCCTGCGGAGCCATCCGGCCTCATTGAGATTGGCGGTCGCTGGTGGCAGAGTCTGTGGTCGGATCAGATAAGTATTCTTTCTTTTGTTTTTGTTGTTCCTTGTGCCTCCCGGACACGATACTTTGTGATCGTTTCATCTTTTCCTTCCAGGTCGTCCGGTACTCGTCGCAGCGACGTGCGTGGCCCCGAACCGAGCACTCGCCTTGGGGCAATATCTCAAGTTGCCCGTTCCTCGACGGTCGTCGAGAAGTCGTGATGCTACAGCAGGATGACGTCACTTGATGGCCCCCTAGACTCCTTGGAATGGGGCCGAGTAGGTTCATACCAGATCCGGTGCGTAACGTAAGTATTGTTAAAAGTAACTTAACAGCTAGGTGGTTAACATGCGACAAGTATATCACACAAGTCGGGTGCAACCACGGCCCTATTAAACCTTTCTACGGAGTGGTGGTCACAGACTCCTACTTAGTGGAGTGGTGGATTGCCCGCCATGGCTCAGCCTTCACCGGCGAAGACTGAATTTTTTTTTTTTTTAAAGTAAAAGCGCACCCATTGTTACAACGTAACAGCTCCCCCCTTACCCGAAAAGGATTTCCCTGGAAATCCTTTACCGATATCGTTGTCGCGACTGTCCCGGTAAATATAAACTCGAGTATCTAGTCTAACGGATACGTGATAGTCTTGCATCGAAAATACCATACGTCTGACCTCGTAGTCGGTTTTGGTGGTCCGCCTGACGCAGCGCGGGATTAATTTCCTTAAGCCTCGTTGTCGCACTGTGTAATTGATTACGCGCGTTTATATAGATTTTCTTATTATCATCATAAGTTCTAAACCCAGTTCCTATTCTACTTTGAGTATGTATGTTCATACAGCAACACATAACTCTTTTCCCTAACTGGAAATTCAAAGAACATTTCTTTAGTTGTGTGCCTACTTCTAGCTCATATTCTAGTTCGTGTATGTATGTTGATAGAACGACACTAGCTCTATTTCTTAACCCCCAATACAAATACAATTTCCATCTGCCGAGCGTCTAATACGAGATCCTACTCTACTTTGACTGTGCATACTTATCAAGCAACCCTTTTTCTAAGTCTTTACCCATAATCCAAATAAAATTCCATTGGTCTAGGGTCTAATTCGAGATCCTTATCTATTTGGAATATGCATGTTTATAAATCAACATTAAGTCTAGCTTCTAACTACTAATTCAGATAAAATTCTGTTGGTTTAGTGTCTAATCCAAAATTCTATGCATGTTTCTACAGCCACCTTAACTCTAACTTCTAACTCCTAATTCAAATAGAATTCCATTGGCTTAGTGTCTAATTCAAGATTCTATTCTACTTGGAATATGCATGTTTATAAATCAACCTTAACTCTAGCTTCTAACTTCTAATTCAGATAAAATTCTGTTGGTTTAGTGTCTAATCCAAAATTCTATGCATGTTTCTACAGCCACCTTAACTTTAACTTCTAACTCCTAATTCAAATAGAATTCCATTGGCTTAGTGTCTAATTCAAGATTCTATTCTACTTGGAATATGCATATTTATAAATCAACCTTAACTCTAACTGCTAACTCCTAATTCAGATTAAATTCCATTAGCTCAGGGTCTAATTTGAAATCCTATTCTACTTGGTATATGCATGTTTCTAAAGCAGCCTTAACTCCAACTTCTAACTCCTACCTCCAATAAAATTTCGTTGACTTTGTGCCTACCCTGGCCGTATCTAATTCCTATCTCCTAGGTAGTTACACGCAGTTACCCTATATTAATTTGATTTTCACCTTTTATTTTAGCCGCCCTGGATGCAAATTCAATATCAAAGCAAACAACAGAGAAGTCAATGAGTACGCCTGAGGACATTCGGCCCCCCCACCAGGTTGTTGAGCGAATTGGGGCGCCGCCGGGCATGTGTTTTGGAAAGTACACCCCCGGGAGTATTTCATGTCTTGCCGTTGGTCTCCTGTGGCTGCCTGGAACCCACTATGTTCGGATGACGTCGTTGGATCTCGTCAGGTATCAGCTTTTGTAATTGAAAGTAATCGAAATCTTACATGTCTATGATTTTTAGGTAATGTTCGGGTTCTACGTGATTTCCTCCACCTCAGTTGGTTTTCGACCCTCCCCCGCCGCTTAGTTAATTAGGTGACGTATGGCTTCAAATCCTTCGTGTGCCATACCCCCGCCTCCTTACCGCTGCTATCTACCAACAGGTAGGTCCAACCAGACACTCTCTTGCGAATCCAGAAAGGACCGAGGTATTCCGCCGCCAGCTTTGCGGAGTAATACTTCGCCGCGTCCGAGAGGGTGTAATTTTTCCGCCACACGGCCTCTCCCTCCTCGAACGAGACATCCCGCCTCCGCAGATTATATCTTTGTGCGCTCTGCTTAGCTGCGTGTTTCATGCGTTCAATTACCTTCGAGCGCACCTTGTCGAGTTCTTCAGCTCTGGCCTTGGGCCCTAGAATATTCTGCCCCCCTCCGGGCTGTTCCCATCCCTCATGATGCGTCACCATCTCTCTACCAAAATTGAAAAAGTATGGTAAGATGCGTGTTACTTCGTGTTTGTAGGTGCGCAGAGCGCATGCAATCTTAGACAGATCTTTATCCCACTCGCGATGGTTTTCGGTTGCATACGACCGTAGCATCCGTTTTATATCCTGATTCTTGCGTTCAGCTGGGTTAGCTTGTGGGTGATACAAAGCGGTGAATTTTATCCTGGTTCCATAGGATTCCGCCAGTTGTCTCAGCTTGGTTCCCCGGAACTGAATGCCATTGTCACAGACCAGCCATTTTGGTGCCCCAAAAAGTAAAAAGACTTGCTCTTCTAAGACTTTACTCACGGCAGATGCGGTTGCCTGTCGCAATGGAAATAGCAGAGAAAATTTACTCACATAATCTAGTACGGTGAGTATATAGACATGCCCTTGTGTCGGTCGTGGCAAGGGGCCCACTAGGTCCACGCAAACCATCTCCCATGGTTGTTGTGGTTCTCCACTCCTGGTAATCATGTACCCAGCCGGGGCTCTTCTCTCCACCTTATTGGCCTGGCATACCTTACACCTTTTCACATATCGTGTCACATCAGCTGACATCTTTGGCCAATAATGTCTTTCCGCAAGTCTACCTAACGTGCGACTCGCACCCATATGTCCAGCCTTTGGATCATCGAGGCACCGAAACATCACCTCCATTCTACCGGCCTTCGGTACTACTCGCTTCCACGCTTCTGCTCCCTCTAACTCAGGATATCGGCCAGGCATATGTTTCCAAAGTACGTCGTCCATCACCCGCCAATCCGCATAGCGTTCGGGCGCTTGTACGACCTTCTCTTTCATGGTTTTGTACCACAGGTCTTCCACCGTCTCGATAGTTGCTACCTCACCCCCAGACATTAGTCGTGACAGCGCATCGGGTACCAAAATGCTCCTTTCCTTTGTGGTGAACAATTTCAAAAGGATATTGTTGGAGGCGTACCGCCCACCTGGCCAGCCGTCCCGTCGGATCTTTCAAGTTACTAAACCATACAAGGGAGTAGTGATCAGTGACTACAGAGAAGCGTGCTCCCTCTACATACGGACGTAATTTCTCGACGGCCCACAGTACTGCCAGACACTCCTTCTCGGTGGTAGAATACTTGCGCTCCGCCTTTGTCAAGGACCGACTCAGATAGCAGATTACTTTCTCCCCATCTTCATGCTTCTGAGTCAGTACTGCTCCCAGACCCAAATCTGATGCGTCGGTTTGAATTGAGAACGGTAGCGTATAATCTGGGCAAGTCAGAATTGGTGCAGTGGATAGCTTTAGCTTTGCCTGTGCAAAGGCAGTCTCACAGTCCTGGGTCCACTTTCTGTTCGTTTTAAGGAGATTTGTTAATGGTGCCGTCATCGTGGCGAAGTCCGGGATGAATCTTTGGTACTACGAGACCATTCCCAGGAACTGTTTGAACCCCTTTACGCTGGTTGGAGGTGGTATCTCTATCATGCTATTGACTTTGTCCGGATCTACATTTAACCCTTTTTCATCCACGACGTAGCCGAGATATTTTAATTGCGGCCGGCAAAATTCGCATTTCTCCTTAGAGACTTTCAACCCAGCTTGCCTCAAGCGTTTAAATACTTCCCTCAATATCTCCAGGTGTTTGGTGAAGTCTTGGGTCACAACGATGATATCGTCGAGATATGTGAACACATAGGGCTCCAGGTCGGGACCTAAGACTTGATCTATCAGCCGTTGCCAAGTTGCCGGTGCATTTTGAAGACCGAATGGCATTCGAAGAAATTGAAATAATCCTCGATGCGGAACAGTAAAGGCTGTGAATTTTTTTGACTGCTCGGCCATGGACACTTGTCAGTAGGCTGATTTCACATCGAGCGACGACAAATATTTCGCAACTCGCAATTTATCCAGCGTGGCGGTCACGTAGGGTAGTGGGTAAGCATCTGGAGGCTCTGTGACGGCGTTTAACTTGCGATAATCGACGCAGAATCGATAGGTACCGTCTTTCTTTTTAACTAAAATGATAGGTGAAGCCCAGGGACTCGAAGATGGTTCAACTATGCCTTGCGCCAGCATCTCATTTAGCTCTGCATCTATATGAGTCTGTACTGCGGGGAAACGGGGTAATAGCGCTGCTTAATTGTTACCGCTGAGGTTCGGATGACATGCTCCACTTGATTCGTACGTCCAATACCTTCCCCCATCCGTTCGAACTATTCATTGACGAGTTGACTGAGCTCTATTTCCTCCGCCTGTGTTAATAGGCTCCTGGGTTTTAATTGGTCCGTACCACCCCCTTCCAATGCACTTATGAAATCCCAACTATCCTCGCTCAGCGCCAGGACTAACCCAAACTGCTTGACGAAATCCACCCCTAGAATTAGAGCATGAGGCAGCTCTGGAATCACTAAGGCTCGCAACTAATCTACCTTCCCCTTCAGCCTCACCGAGATAGCCACCGTTGCTGCAATTGTGCACCCTTGGTTGTTGGCCATTCTGATGGTGCGTTGGTCGGAACGCAAGAGTTCCGCTCCCAGTTCTTGCAAAGCCTGCCATCCTTCTCCACCCACTACTGTATTAGAGGCACCAGAGTATACCAGTCCCAGGAACTTGCATCCCAATATATCCACCTCCAGGTGTGGCCTGTTGTCTCCTTGCCTCTTAGTCAGCAGGTAATGTATCTGTGCGTTTGCTGCGGCTCTCCCCTGCCCTGCCTTTGTGCTCAGGCTGCTACCTACTGAGCACGGCGGTCGTTTCCCGACATTGATGGCTGAGTCGGTCACGATTCGCCTCCTCTGGCACCCCCTGTATACCCCTTTCTCTGCGACCTACTTCAAATTGATTTCTGGGATCCCTCTCCCGATTCGGTATCCTTAGACAATTAGGACAGGTGGCCTTCCTCACTCCCAAACGACCACAGCCGAAGCACTTTTGAGGCTCAGAACACTCTCGCGAGGTGTGTCCTATGCCTCGGCAATTCCAACACCTAAGGTCGTTTCTCTGTAAAGTTGCTAGTGTCGACCGTTCGGTACTCCCTACATACGCCAAGTCAGGTTCCAAGAGCCGTTGGCTTTTCCGGGTAGGGGGTGGCTCATAGGCTTCCACTGTAACGCGTGTGACCTCCAGCGACCGTCCCACTCTGACCAGATCTGCGATTGTTCGGACCGTCGTTAAGGCCAGTTGAGTCTGATAGAAAGGCGCTATATTACGTCGAAGGATTCTCAATTTTTCCTCCTCAGAGCAAAGTTTAGCTCGGCGCCTGAATAACCTCTCCATGACCGAAACATACACTCCCATGGACTCCTCGGGTCCTTGAGTGCCTCTCACGATCTCGGTCATCAGGCGGTCGTCGTAATCAGGCGGTAGAAACTCGGCTCTCATTTCGGTGACCAGCTCTTGCCACGAGCCCACACGAGAGCGATTTGCCCTGAACCAGATCAGAGCCTTACCTTCAAATATTTCCACCGCCGACTGGAATAATTGCCTGGTAGATACCCCACGAGCTTCCCGGAGCTCCTCAACCCGCTCCAAGAATGCACTCAACGATCCCGAGTCCCCACTATACCGCAGGCCCCATTTCGCCACTTCTTGCCCCTTTCCCACTATCGAAGTTGCCCTGGGTGTGGAAAATACGGGTTCTCCGAGATTCTCAGCTGACCGAATTGGCTCGCTGACCCGAGCCGGTCCTTGTATTAGCGCATCATCCGTGCCTAGCACTTCCCGCTCGCTGTGGCTGTCGTCCTCCTCGTCTGGTTCCGCCTCGCCCGGTTCTCCCTCACCCTCTGCTTTTACCAGCAACTCCCCCATTGCCATTATTAGACGAACTCGCAACTTGTGAGCCTCCTCGCCCATTACCCCCTTCTCATGCTGAGCATTCTTGAGGCGGCGCATCCCGAACTCGATCTTGGTCTTAGTTTTTAGAAAATCAGACGATTGTGGAGTTCCTCGGAATGCTTCGATTAAGGCCTGGATTTCGGTGAGTTTCTCCTGAACTGCTTCTTAATCCTCCTCCAATGTATACGGGTAGTCTCGTACAGAAATCAAAGATTTATCCATCAAGGCTTCTGCTCGCAGCGCCACGCGCAGCGTTTTTCGCATGGCTTCCACGGTCCCAGTCGGCTGTCCCCTGATTTCCAGCTCATAAACCAGCTCATCCTTGCTGAGCCGATCAATTAAGATTTTGGCGATGGTCGACATTCCGTTTCTCTTGCAGCTCTACTCCCAAATATTTGCCAAATTCAACTATTGCACTATTATTATTTCACTAATTACTAAGGAGAATAAAGAAGTCTGAGTGTTTATTAAGCAATGATATTTATTCTTATTCTCGTATATATATATACAATTCAAAATTCAATTTTCGATTCCACGTATCCGTTCCCGATTCTTGTTGCACGAAGCGAGGATTCACCACGGCCTCCGTCGCTTATCAGGATGCCCCCTTTCCACAGTCGTCAACCTAAGTCAGCGGCCTTCCACTAATCGTCTCTGGAATTTTGCTGGGCTGAACTGTCCTCAACGATTACGTGTCCAAAGGTTCCAACTGTCTCCCGTATTTCACTAACTTATTTCCCACACTTTCACTTACTACTCTACCCAATAACTTTGGGCAACCTTTAACACCACGATTTGCACCCCTTTCGCGCCTTTTAGGCCCCACGTTGGGCGCCAATTTGTTACCCTCCACGCCTAATTGGGGGAGTAGTGACCCTCGGCTTGGTCCGTTTGGGTCCCGGGTTCGCTCAGGAGACTCACTCACTCACCCAATAATGGACCACGAGCCGCCGAGTGAGCTTACGGCTCACCGAGGTCAAAAGTAACTGGTAAGGGGGTCGCCGCGGCGTACAGTACAACCCCTCTATTTCTTCCAACCACCGACTTACTGAATCGCGTAACAAGTACCGTTTTGCCTTCCACTACCACGAGGATATACGACGCTACAGTTTCGGAACACAATCTTTATTTTATAATTCCCGTTCTCACGCGTTTATCGTTACACAACTTTTCTTTAAATCTAAACGCCTTATACTACGCTCGATCGACCTTTGAAAAATTCCACCACTCCACTCTGACAAGATATTTTACTTTACAAAGTATTCTCAAAATGTTCTTTTTTTCCTATACTACTAACGTTCTGAAAATCTATGCTACCCTTTGATGACGTGAGATGCGAACGATAATTAACATAAAAAAACTTAAACTATGCACTGACCTTCTTCCTTAAATATAAATGACTGATCTGCTCGTTTCCACTGTCGCACACAGAATTTTCGTACCTGGTGGTTTTTTCAATAAATTACTGATCTGCTCGTTTCCACTGTCGCACACCGAATTTTCGTACCTGATGGTTTTTCAATAAATTACTGATCTGCTCGTTTCCACTGTCGCACACAAAATTTTCGTACCTGGTTGTTTTTCAATAAATTACTGATCTGCTCGTTTCCACTGTCGCACACCGAATTTTCGTACCTGATGGTTTTTCAATAAATTACTGATCTGCTCGTTTCCACTGTCACACACAGAATTTTCGTACCTGGTGGTTTTTCAATAAATTACTGATCTGCTCGTTTCCACTGTCGCACACAGAATTTTCGTACCTGATGGTTTTTCAATAAATTACTGATCTGCTCGTTTCCACTGTCGCACACAGAATTTTCGTACCTGATGGTTTTTCAATAAATTACTGATCTGCTCGTTTCCATTGTCGCACACAGAATTTTCGTACCTGATGGTTTTTCAATAAATTACTGATCTGCTCGTTTCCACTGTCGCACACAGAATTTTCGTACCTGATGGTTTTTCAATAAATTACTGATCTGCTCGTTTCCACTGTCGCACACAGAATTTTCGAACCTGATGGTTTTTCAATAAATTACTGATCTGCTCGTTTCCACTGTCGCACACAGAATGGAAAATTTTTTCCTTCATCAGGTACCGCTGCTTTCTACTTTCTAGTTCGAGTCCCGTACTTTCTCCTTTCCCAAATGACCGGGTGAATGTCCTCCTTTCCACACAAGCCGATTGAGGATTCCCACCACTTCGATAATTTACCGTGGTCGTCGTGAATACACCCCTGGGTGTTGTTGACGTTTGGTTATGTCGGTTTCCGATGTTTGTTGAAGTTCTCGACTGTCAATCCATATGTCGGTTTCGTGAGACGTGAGTTTGTGGTAGACGTGTTGTTCGCGAAATATACGCATAAATTGTGTTCGGGAGCATGTTCGCGGAGCCGGTGGATGCTGCGCGCCTGCCTGAAATAGCTGTGGTGATGGCATCGGAAGTTACACGACAGCTCCGACGCCTGCGGAGCCATCCGGCCTCATTGAGATTGGCGGTCGCTGGTGGCAGAGTCTGTGGTCGGATCAGATAAGTATTCTTTCTTTTGTTTTTGTTGTTCCTTGTGCCTCCCGGACACGATACTTTGTGATCGTTTCATCTTTTCCTTCCAGGTCGTCCGGTACTCGTCGCAGCGACGTGCGCGGCCCCGAACCGAGCACTCGCCTTGGGGCAATATCTCAAGTTGCCCGTTCCTCGACGGTCGTCGAGAAGTCGTGATGCTACAGCAGGATGACGTCACTTGATGGCCCCCTAGACTCCTTGGAATGGGGCCGAGTAGGTTCATACCAGATCCGGTGCGTAACGTAAGTATTGTTAAAAGTAACTTAACAGCTAGGTGGTTAACATCCGACAAGTATATCACACAAGTCGGGTGCAACCACGGCCCTATTAAACCTTTCTACGGAGTGGTGGTCACAGACTCCTACTTAGTGGAGTGGTGGATTGCCCGCCATGGCTCAGCCTTCCCCGGGGAAGACTGAATTTTTTTTTTTTTTAAAGTAAAAGCGCACCCAATGTTACAACGTAACAGCTCCCCCCTTACCCGAAAAGGATTTCCCTGGAAATCCTTTACCGATATCGTTGTCGCGACTGTCCCGGTAAATATAAACTCGAGTATCTAGTCTAACGGATACGTGATAGTCTTGCATCGAAAATACCATACGTCTGACCTCGTAGTCGGTTTTGGTGGTCCGCCTGACGCAGCGCGGGATTAATTTCCTTAAGCCTCGTTGTCGCACTGTGTAATTGATTACGCGCGTTTATATAGATTTTCTTATTATCATCATAAGTTCTAAACCCAGTTCCTATTCTACTTTGAGTATGTATGTTCATACAGCAACACATAACTCTTTTCCCTAACTGGAAATTCAAAGAACATTTCTTTAGTTGTGTGCCTACTTCTAGCTCATATTCTAGTTCGTGTATGTATGTTGATAGAACGACACTAGCTCTATTTCTTAACCCCCAATACAAATACAATTTCCATCTGCCGAGCGTCTAATACGAGATCCTACTCTACTTTGACTGTGCATACTTATCAAGCAACCCTTTTTCTAAGTCTTTACCCATAATCCAAATAAAATTCCATTGGTCTAGGGTCTAATTCGAGATCCTTATCTATTTGGAATATGCATGTTTATAAATCAACATTAAGTCTAGCTTCTAACTACTAATTCAGATAAAATTCTGTTGGTTTAGTGTCTAATCCAAAATTCTATGCATGTTTCTACAGCCACCTTAACTCTAACTTCTAACTCCTAATTCAAATAGAATTTCATTGGCTTAGTGTCTAATTCAAGATTCTATTCTACTTGGAATGTGCATGTTTATAAATCAACCTTAACTCTAGCTTCTAACTACTAATTCAGATAAAATTCTGTTGGTTTAGTGTCTAATCCAAAATTCTATGCATGTTTCTACAGCCACCTTAACTTTAACTTCTAACTCCTAATTCAAATAGAATTCCATTGGCTTAGTGTCTAATTCAAGATTCTATTCTACTTGGAATATGCATATTTATAAATCAACCTTAACTCTAACTGCTAACTCCTAATTCAGATTAAATTCCATTAGCTCAGGGTCTAATTTGAAATCCTATTCTACTTGGTATATGCATGTTTCTAAAGCAGCCTTAACTCCAACTTCTAACTCCTACCTCCAATAAAATTTCGTTGACTTTGTGCCTACCCTGGCCGTATCTAATTCCTATCTCCTAGGTAGTTACACGCAGTTACCCTATATTAATTTGATTTTCACCTTTTATTTTAGCCGCCCTGGATGCAAATTCAATATCAAAGCAAACAACAGAGAAGTCAATGAGTACGCCTGAGGACATTCGGCCCCCCCACCAGGTTGTTGAGCGAATTGGGGCGCCGCCGGGCATGTGTTTTGGAAAGTACACCCCCGGGAGTATTTCATGTCTTGCCGTTGGTCTCCTGTGGCTGCCTGGAACCCACTATGTTCGGATGACGTCGTTGGATCTCGTCAGGTATCAGCTTTTGTAATTGAAAGTAATCGAAATCTTACATGTCTATTATTTTTAGGTAATGTTCGGGTTCTACGTGATTTCCTCCACCTCAGTTGGTTTTCGACCCTCCCCCGCCGCTTAGTTAATTAGGTGACGTATGGCTTCAAATCCTTCGTGTGCCATACCCCCGCCTCCTTACCGCTGCTATCTACCAACAGGTAGGTCCAACCAGACACTCTCTTGCGAATCCAGAAAGGACCGAGGTATTCCGCCGCCAGCTTTGCGGAGTAATACTTCGCCGCGTCCGAGAGGGTGTAATTTTTCCGCCACACGGCCTCTCCCTCCTCGAACGAGACATCCCGCCTCCGCAGATTATATCTTTGTGCGCTCTGCTTAGCTGCGTGTTTCATGCGTTCAATTACCTTCGAGCGCACCTTGTCGAGTTCTTCAGCTCTGGCCTTGGGCCCTAGAATATTCTGCCCCCCTCCGGGCTGTTCCCATCCCTCATGATGCGTCACCATCTCTCTACCAAAATTGAAAAAGTATGGTAAGATGCGTGTTACTTCGTGTTTGTAGGTGCGCAGAGCGCATGCAATCTTAGACAGATCTTTATCCCACTCGCGATGGTTTTCGGTTGCATACGACCGTAGCATCCGTTTTATATCCTGATTCTTGCGTTCAGCTGGGTTAGCTTGTGGGTGATACAAAGCGGTGAATTTTATCCTGGTTCCATAGGATTCCGCCAGTTGTCTCAGCTTGGTTCCCCGGAACTGAATGCCATTGTCACAGACCAGCCATTTTGGTGCCCCAAAAAGTAAAAAGACTTGCTCTTCTAAGACTTTACTCACGGCAGATGCGGTTGCCTGTCGCAATGGAAATAGCAGAGAAAATTTACTCACATAATCTAGTACGGTGAGTATATAGACATGCCCTTGTGTCGATCGTGGCAAGGGGCCCACTAGGTCCACGCAAACCATCTCCCATGGTTGTTGTGGTTCTCCACTCCTGGTAATCATGTACCCAGCCGGGGCTCTTCTCTCCACCTTATTGGCCTGGCATACCTTACACCTTTTCACATATCGTGTCACATCAGCTGACATCTTTGGCCAATAATGTCTTTCCGCAAGTCTACCTAACGTGCGACTCGCACCCATATGTCCAGCCTTTGGATCATCGAGGCACCGAAACATCACCTCCATTCTACCGGCCTTCGGTACTACTCGCTTCCACGCTTCTGCTCCCTCTAACTCAGGATATCGGCCAGGCATATGTTTCCAAAGTACGTCGTCCATCACCCGCCAATCCGCATAGCGTTCGGGCGCTTGTACGACCTTCTCTTTCATGGTTTTGTACCACAGGTCTTCCACCGTCTCGATAGTTGCTACCTCACCCCCAGACATTAGTCGTGACAGCGCATCGGGTACCAAAATGCTCCTTTCATTTGTGGTGAACAATTTCAAAAGGATATTGTTGGAGGCGTACCGCCCACCTGGCCAGCCGTCCCGTCGGATCTTTCAAGTTACTAAACCATACAAGGGAGTAGTGATCAGTGACTACAGAGAAGCGTGCTCCCTCTACATACGGACGTAATTTCTCGACGGCCCACAGTACTGCCAGACACTCCTTCTCGGTGGTAGAATACTTGCGCTCCGCCTTTGTCAAGGACCGACTCAGATAGCAGATTACTTTCTCCCCATCTTCATGCTTCTGAGTCAGTACTGCTCCCAGACCCAAATCTGATGCGTCGGTTTGAATTGAGAACGGTAGCGTATAATCTGGGCAAGTCAGAATTGGTGCAGTGGATAGCTTTAGCTTTGCCTGTGCAAAGGCAGTCTCACAGTCCTGGGTCCACTTTCTGTTCGTTTTAAGGAGATTTGTTAATGGTGCCGTCATCGTGGCGAAGTCCGGGATGAATCTTCGGTACTACGAGACCATTCCCAGGAACTGTTTGACCCCCTTTACGCTGGTTGGAGGTGGTATCTCTATCATGCTATTGACTTTGTCCGGATCTACATTTAACCCTTTTTCATCCACGACGTAGCCGAGATATTTTAATTGCGGCCGGCAAAATTCGCATTTCTCCTTAGAGACTTTCAACCCAGCTTGCCTCAAGCGTTTAAATACTTCCCTCAATATCTCCAGGTGTTTGGTGAAGTCTTGGGTCACAACGATGATATCGTCGAGATATGTGAACACATAGGGCTCCAGGTCGGGACCTAAGACTTGATCTATCAGCCGTTGCCAAGTTGCCGGTGCATTTTGAAGACCGAATGGCATTCGAAGAAATTGAAATAATCCTCGATGCGGAACAGTAAAGGCTGTGAATTTTTTTGACTGCTCGGCCATGGACACTTGTCAGTAGGCTGATTTCACATCGAGCGACGACAAATATTTCGCAACTCGCAATTTATCCAGCGTGGCGGTCACGTAGGGTAGTGGGTAAGCATCTGGAGGCTCTGTGACGGCGTTTAACTTGCGATAATCGACGCAGAATCGATAGGTACCGTCTTTCTTTTTAACTAAAATGATAGGTGAAGCCCAGGGACTCGAAGATGGTTCAACTATGCCTTGCGCCAGCATCTCATTTAGCTCTGCATCTATATGAGTCTGTACTGCGGGGAAACGGGGTAATAGCGCTGCTTAATTGTTACCGCTGAGGTTCGGATGACATGCTCCACTTGATTCGTACGTCCAATACCTTCCCCCATCCGTTCGAACTATTCATTGACGAGTTGACTGAGCTCTATTTCCTCCGCCTGTGTTAATAGGCTCCTGGGTTTTAATTGGTCCGTACCACCCCCTTCCAATGCACTTATGAAATCCCAACTGTCCTCGCTCAGCGCCAGGACTAACCCAAACTGCTTGACGAAATCCACCCCTAGAATTAGAGCATGAGGCAGCTCTGGAATCACTAAGGCTCGCAACTAATCTACCTTCCCCTTCAGCCTCACCGAGATAGCCACCGTTGCTGCAATTGTGCACCCTTGGTTGTTGGCCATTCTGATGGTGCGTTGGTCGGAACGCAAGAGTTCCGCTCCCAGTTCTTGCAAAGCCTGCCATCCTTCTCCACCCACTACTGTATTAGAGGCACCAGAGTATACCAGTCCCAGGAACTTGCATCCCAATATATCCACCTCCAGGTGTGGCCTGTTGTCTCCTTGCCTCTTAGTCAGCAGGTAATGTATCTGTGCGTTTGCTGCGGCTCTCCCCTGCCCTGCCTTTGTGCTCAGGCTGCTACCTACTGAGCACGGCGGTCGTTTCCCGACATTGATGGCTGAGTCGGTCACGATTCGCCTCCTCTGGCACCCCCTGTATACCCCTTTCTCTGCGACCTACTTCAAATTGATTTCTGGGATCCCTCTCCCGATTCGGTATCCTTAGACAATTAGGACAGGTGGCCTTCCTCACTCCCAAACGACCACAGCCGAAGCACTTTTGAGGCTCAGAACACTCTCGCGAGGTGTGTCCTATGCCTCGGCAATTCCAACACCTAAGGTCGTTTCTCTGTAAAGTTGCTAGTGTCGACCGTTCGGTACTCCCTACATACGCCAAGTCAGGTTCCAAGAGCCGTTGGCTTTTCCGGGTAGGGGGTGGCTCATAGGCTTCCACTGTAACGCGTGTGACCTCCAGCGACCGTCCCACTCTGACCAGATCTGCGATTGTTCGGACCGTCGTTAAGGCCAGTTGAGTCTGATAGAAAGGCGCTATATTACGTCGAAGGATTCTCAATTTTTCCTCCTCAGAGCAAAGTTTAGCTCGGCGCCTGAATAACCCCTCCATGACCGAAACATACACTCCCATGGACTCCTCGGGTCCTTGAGTGCCTCTCACGATCTCGGTCATCAGGCGGTCGTCGTAATCAGGCGGTAGAAACTCGGCTCTCATTTCGGTGACCAGCTCTTGCCACGAGCCCACACGAGAGCGATTTGCCCTGAACCAGATCAGAGCCTTACCTTCAAATATTTCCACCGCCGACTGGAATAATTGCCTGGTAGATACCCCACGAGCTTCCCGGAGCTCCTCAACCCGCTCCAAGAATGCACTCAACGATCCCGAGTCCCCACTATACCGCAGGCCCCATTTCGCCACCTCTTGCCCCTTTCCCACTATCGAAGTTGCCCTGGGTGTGGAAAATACGGGTTCTCCGAGATTCTCAGCTGACCGAATTGGCTCGCTGACCCGAGCCGGTCCTTGTATTAGCGCATCATCCGTGCCTAGCGCTTCCCGCTCGCTGTGGCTGTCGTCCTCCTCGTCTGGTTCCGCCTCGCCCGGTTCTCCCTCACCCTCTGCTTTTACCAGCAACTCCCCCATTGCCATTATTAGACGAACTCGCAACTTGTGAGCCTCCTCGCCCATTACCCCCTTCTCATGCTGAGCATTCTTGAGGCGGCGCATCCCGAACTCGATCTTGGTCTTAGTTTTTAGAAAATCAGACGATTGTGGAGTTCCTCGGAATGCTTCGATTAAGGCCTGGATTTCGGTGAGTTTCTCCTGAACTGCTTCTAAATCCTCCTCCAGTGTATACGGGTAGTCTCGTACAGAAATCAAAGATTTATCCATCAAGGCTTCTGCTCGCAGCGCCACGCGCAGCGTTTTTCGCATGGCTTCCACGGTCCCAGTCGGCTGTCCCCTGATTTCCAGCTCATAAACCAGCTCATCCTTGCTGAGCCGATCAATTAAGATTTTGGCGATGGTCGACATTCCGTTTCTTTTGCAGCTCTACTCCCAAATATTTGCCAAATTCAACTATTGCACTATTATTATTTCACTAATTACTAAGGAGAATAAAGAAGTCTGAGTGTTTATTAAGCAATGATATTTATTCTTATTCTCGTATATATATATACAATTCAAAATTCAATTTTCGATTCCACGTATCCGTTCCCGATTCTTGTTGCACGAAGCGAGGATTCACCACGGCCTCCGTCGCTTATCAGGATGCCCCCTTTCCACAGTCGTCAACCTAAGTCAGCGGCCTTCCACTAATCGTCTCTGGAATTTTGCTGGGCTGAACTGTCCTCAACGATTACGTGTCCAAAGGTTCCAACTGTCTCCCGTATTTCACTAACTTATTTCCCACACTTTCACTTACTACTCTACCCAATAACTTTGGGCAACCTTTAACACCACGATTTGCACCCCTTTCGCGCCTTTTAGGCCCCACGTTGGGCGCCAATTTGTTACCCTCCACGCCTAATTGGGGGAGTAGTGATCCTCGGCTTGGTCCGTTTGGGTCCCGGGTTCGCTCAGGAGACTCACTCACTCACCCAATAATGGACCACGAGCCGCCGAGTGAGCTTACGGCTCACCGAGGTCAAAAGTAACTGGTAAGGGGGTCGCCGCGGCGTACAGTACAACCCCTCTATTTCTTCCAACCACCGACTTACTGAATCGCGTAACAAGTACCGTTTTGCCTTCCACTACCACGAGGATATACGACGCTACAGTTTCGGAACACAATCTTTATTTTATAATTCCCGTTCTCACGCGTTTATCGTTACACAACTTTTCTTTAAATCTAAACGCCTTATACTACGCTCGATCGACCTTTGAAAAATTCCACCACTCCACTCTGACAAGATATTTTACTTTACAAAGTATTCTCAAAATGTTATTTTTTTCCTATACTACTAACGTTCTGAAAATCTATGCAACCCTTTGATGACGTGAGATGCGAACGATAATTAACATAAAAAAACTTAAACTATGCACTGACCTTCTTCCTTAAATATAAATGACTGATCTGCTCGTTTCCACTGTCGCACACAGAATTTTCGTACCTGGTGGTTTTTTCAATAAATTACTGATCTGCTCGTTTCCACTGTCGCACACCGAATTTTCGTACCTGATGGTTTTTCAATAAATTACTGATCTGCTCGTTTCCACTGTCGCACACAGAATTTTCGTACCTGGTTGTTTTTCAATAAATTACTGATCTGCTCGTTTCCACTGTCGCACACAGAATTTTCGTACCTGATGGTTTTTCAATAAATTACTGATCTGCTCGTTTCCACTGTCGCACACAGAATTTTCGAACCTGATGGTTTTTCAATAAATTACTGATCTGCTCGTTTCCACTGTCGCACACAGAATGGAAAATTTTTTCCTTCATCAGGTACCGCTGCTTTCTACTTTCTAGTTCGAGTCCCGTACTTTCTCCTTTCCCAAATGACCGGGTGAATGTCCTCCTTTCCACACAAGCCGATTGAGGATTCCCACCACTTCGATAATTTACCGTGGTCGTCGTGAATACACCCCTGGGTGTTGTTGACGTTTGGTTATGTCGGTTTCCGATGTTTGTTGAAGTTCTCGACTGTCAATCCATATGTCGGTTTCGTGAGACGTGAGTTTGTGGTAGACGTGTTGTTCGCGAAATATACGCATAAATTGTGTTCGGGAGCATGTTCGCGGAGCCGGTGGATGCTGCGCGCCTGCCTGAAATAGCTGGGGTGATGGCATCGGAAGTTACACGACAGCTCCGACGCCTGCGGAGCCATCCGGCCTCATTGAGATTGGCGGTCGCTGGTGGCAGAGTCTGTGGTCGGATCAGATAAGTATTCTTTCTTTTGTTTTTGTTGTTCCTTGTGCCTCCCAGACACGATACTTTGTGATCGTTTCATCTTTTCCTTCCAGGTCGTCCGGTACTCGTCGCAGCGACGTGCGCGGCCCCGAACCGAGCACTCGCCTTGGGGCAATATCTCAAGTTGCCCGTTTCTCGACGGTTGGACTCAAAAATAGTCCTTCCCCGGGGAAGGCTGTATTATTTTTTTTTTTTTTTAAAGTAAAAGCGCACCCATTGTTACAACGTAACAAGTGGTTTAAAGAATTAGATCCGTTTATACTGGCTTACCTCTTGGCAATGCTTGGTACTGATGTAAGTGATGGGAAAACATTGACTAATACAAAATATCAATTTCGTTATTATAAAATATAGGAAGTTTTTACGGAATACTATCTGTAAAGCAACTACAATGAAAAAAATGAAACAATTTGTTGTTCCGAAAAAGGCATATTTTATTTCAGAATTATAAATATAATTTATAATTTTTTGTAATTTATATTTTTATTTATACTCTTTTCAACTTGCTGTGTACATTGATTTTTAACTTCAAGGCTGAAAAGGCACGGAATATGTTTTTTTCCTTTCAGCATACTTGTTTTGTACCATTTTTGAGTCAAATACATAGATTTATGGCACAAATTTATAATAGTTTTGAGTCTAATTAATATTTTTTCAAATCAAATTCATAAATTTTCAACACTTTAAAATTATGAATTTGATTCAAAAAAATTATGAATTTGACTAAAAAAAATTATGAATTTCACTCGAAAAATTATAAATAGGTATCGAAAATTTAGGAATTAATATTAGTTAGACTCAAATGTATTATGAATTTGTGCCATAAATCTATAAATTTGACTCAAAAATAGTATAAATGCCTTATGGCATATTTAAATTTAGCAAACATAAGGTTTTACTATACGCGAAAAATTAACTTTTGTTGTATTTGAATATAATTAACAAAGTCAAAATTTCATACCAACGGCATTAATTCATTTGCTATCATATCTGATGAACTTATAGGCGTTCCAGTAAAAAGCTAGCCAAGGTGATTACTTTCATTGATCAAATTTAATGCATATGATGCATTTACTTACAATTTTGGAATTTTCTTTTGGAATCGCTTCAGCATTCAGCAGACTTCTTCCCTGAATTTGTATAAAATCATGTTGATGGAAATGATTTGAACAAACTCGGGAAGTTTTTTTTAATGATTAGGTCAGGAAATCCAAAAGAAATAGTCCGAATTAATCTGACTAGTTCATTTTCTGGAAATGTGGAGAAAACTATATTTCACAAAGCGTGCAATAAAAATAAATTTTTATATCATTTTGTTTCCACTCGGAGTCTGCCCCGAAACTATTAATGCACTCTACTGCTTTGTGTTTTTTTTTACAGCAATCAAAATGGGTATCGGAAAATTCGCGTGAACATGTAAACAATATTTGAAAAGGTTCAAATAGACACATTCGTTTGTAAAAAGTTCCCGAAATACACAAAAGTTTGCGAAACACATTGTTTGTTTATTACTTACTTGTGAAAAGAAACTCCAAATGGCCGGCATTGCGAACGATTGCCACAATTCGGGACAACAAACTTTATTTCAAACTTAAATGCAATTTCTCACTTTTCGAACACTTTCACCTAGTAAAACTCACGATTTTCACTTCTACACTAACGTTTTTGTGAACCGCACTAGTCGACGCGACACGAAATTCATCTGAATTTAATATAAACAAGATTTTATTTGCGTACCGACTCAAATTGTTTATATTGGTTTAATTATCACTTTGAGAATAAGGATATAGAGAGGGGAATTGACATTGAAGAGTAGCAGAAACAGGTGTGTGTCGCGAGTTTGTGCCTTCCCCCTTGCCTTTCACTTTATCACTACATGGGAGCGAAAAATCCGGTTGCTGTCAAATTTTGCTAGCCACGTAAAGCAAACGTAAACAAACTACCGACACGCAATATAGAAATCGATAACAAACAACTATTAAAAAGAGGCTTTTTACAAAACGAACTATTATACGTGACTAAGAAAAGTATGCAAAAGCATCAGAGTATTAGAAATAGACGCGGCATTGATTAAAGCTATTAAAAAAAGGCAAAGATAACTGAGCAGCAGGACATCGCTCAAAAAACTAGCATTTTCCCCGCTTTTGAAATGTTAATTCTCAAAAAACTTTTCACCATAGCACTTGCTGTAAGGTTCTTAACGAAATCCGAGAAGTTTCAAGCATAACTAACACGCTTAGTAAATAATTATTGCCGATTTACCGGTTGAGTCCGTGATTTGGCGTCTTTGAACGCGACACTTTGACAGCTACCGGATTTTACTTTTTTCAAGATGGCGCGAATTAACAATTATAAGACGTCTGTTGATAAAAAAATATAAAATTTATTCACAACGTCAAGTCTTACAATGTGCGACTAGTCTAATTGATATCTTAGTACTAGAGAAGGTCGAGCTGAAGAGGTCTCGGTTATTTATATCATTCTGCAATGGGTGCGGTCGCCCTCTGATTGGTTAGTTACAAATTCACTTAAATTACCATTTGTGGTCATGCTTGACTTACAATGCACTTTTGTTATCTAATATGGTAATTACTTGAGACTTTCTAATTTGCATTCTTAAGGAATGTGGTGTGACTTGAATATTTCTGAGTGCGTGTGCCCTTAACTCTCCCCTTCACCGAAAAGAAGATCGTCCCGACTTCTATGTATTCTAATATTTCTTTCCTTCAGGGCTTTATAATAGACTTTATTTATTTCCTCTTTAAACTTATTTGCTTTGTATTCATTATATCTTTCCCAAAATTTCATTGAAAGGAATATTAATACAATTATTACCGCAATGATTATGGTTGCTATTACTGTACTCAAAACGGGATAATTTTCAAAAGGGATGACGAATTTGTTCAATGACTGGATATTTGAAAATTTGTGAGGTGATTCAATTTCTAATATTTCTTTTATTTCTACGTTACTGTCATATTCGTGTGATGACCATTCTTCAATTTTAGTCTTGTAATTCACAAATGTCTCACCATTTATCGTTATTTCTTTCAAAAATGTTATCAAGTATCTTCCATTATAAGTCTCATTACAAACCTTATTTGTTCCGCTGATAATTACATTTCCAAAATTTATTCTATTGATTCTTTGATCGTTTTCTTGTATTATATTACATTTAGCTTGTTTTTCATAAATGAGTGGAATAGTACAATTGTTGTCTTTTGATCTCTTACATATATTTTTATCTAAAAAGTTTTTACATTTTTCTAATGGTACAAATCTGTTTTTTAATATTCCAACATTTTTATGCATATCATATTTTCCATATTTAGTTGCTAGTGTAATTACTTCGAATGATTTCATTCTATTAATTATAATAGGATATTTATATGCTAAGGCTATTATATCGTTATATTTTAGTACAAATATTTGAGCATATTCGAAGATATTTATAACAGGTATATCTGTCTTTTCTTTCTTTATAATTCCTTTGATTTCTTTAAGATTCAGTATATTTGAGAGAAAAATTTGATTTTTTGCTAGGTTTATTGCTTCTAATAGGTTTTCGACTTCTACATAAATTTCGTTTAGTGTCAATGTATAATGTATATGTGATGATGTAATTAGTTTTAGTCTTTCGTCAAAGTCGGAATTTATAACTTGTTGTTTATTGTTGTTTTCAATGATGTGGTTCATAGATTCTCTGATTTCCATTATATCATCATGGTCTGGATTTCCAGTAATGAATTTAATCATTGATCCCAGAAAGTTTAAGGATCTTCTGGCTCTATGTTCATTTAGTTGTAGTAAAAGATTTTCAATTCTAGTTACTGTAGGAACGTCTACTTTATCGAAGTCTGGTTTATTCCTTACTTTGTCTAGTATGATTGAGAATTTCGTTAAATTCGTAATGTGGTATAGGAAATCGAATCTTTCAAAGATATAAGCATCGTCGCTTTTTATTAATAAGAAATTTTTGTTATCAATGTTGGTTATATTATAGTCTTTTGTAGCTATAGTTTGATATAGGTTAATGCTGTGTATTATTAGTATTATTTGTATTGCGAATGTCATCCTTGTGAATGATCCTCCCATTGACCGTTAGAATTGTGTCCTCACGATTTTCTTTGACAATAAATTTCTTGTACTGTGGTTCTTTTTTATTGCGCCTATTTGATTTAACATAGATCGTTTCTCCAGGCTGAAATACTTTAAAGATTCTCTTTTTATTCTCAAATCTAATCATTTTCTGTTGAGATTCTATTAATTTATTTTTTATGTTTAGGTACTTATCATGATTAAAATGTACGTCTACAAGTCTTTGTCCTATTGTAGAATGAATTGTTTCGTTATATGCGTGTATAGCATTAAAAATTTCTTCATGTGGAGTTGAATTGTTTTGTCTAGCCAATAATCTAGATAATTCGAGAATGGTTGAATGACATCTTTCTATTTGTCCGTTCGTTTGGGAATGTTGAATAGGCGTTTTGAAATGGTTTATATTTAGTTTTCTTAATAAAACCTCCGTTGGTGCACTGATAAAAATGCTTTCATTGTCCGTTGTTAGGTTTTTACACTTAGGAAATATTGTTCGTACAATCAGTTCTATATGATTTGTAGTCTCGATTTTGTTGGGTATTATATGAAAGTATGTATATTTCGAGAATTTGTCAATTACTGTTAGGAAATATTTGTCTGACAAGTGAAATATATCCATGTGTAGGAATTCTCCAGGTCTATCTGGTATTGGGGTTGTTTTTATTTCTTGTTTCTTTGGGTGTCTTTCATATTTATTTGTTAGGCAGTTTTCACAACTTTCTGCAAAGGTTTTGACCTCTTGTTTCATTTTGGGCCAGAAATATTTGAGTTTCATGTCTTTTAAATTATTCTTGAAATTCCTATGTGCTCGATTATGTGTTTTTGTAGTTAAATGGGTTTGTTTATCCCTTTCAGTTATGTCTTCTACTAGTGTAGGACTGTATACTATCTTATATGTAGTATATGTATTATATAATTGAGTTTTTACTGTAAACCATGTTTCAGCATCACAGTGGATTGGTGTAATCACCTTGGGGTTGACAATATTTTTTATCTGTTGTAGTACGTAGTTAATATTAGTAAAATGGATTTTCCAATTAGTATAGTTTTCAAATGGAGTTTCGGTTAACACTTTTTCTTCTGAGTTGGGTATTAGTATTATTCTTGTCTTAAAATTGTTTATAGGCTGTGATATAGTTTTAAACTCTTCATGTGGTGAACTTGCTTCACTATGGTCGCTATGATCATCTGCATCGTTATGATTTAATTTCTGTCTGCTTAATGCATCGGCTACTACATTTTCTTTGCCTGGTTTGTAGACTAATTTAGCTCCATATTCTTCAATTAAATTCTTCCATCTTTTAAGTTTATTATTTGGATTTCTTTCCGATATTGAAAATATTAATGACTGGTGATCCGTATAGATCGTCAAGTCAGCTGTACCATAAAGATGATTTCTAAGTTTTTGAAGGGACCAGACTATTGCTAATAATTCCTTCTCATTAGTCGAATAGTTTTGTTCCGTTTCGTTTAAAGTACGGGATATTAGCATTATCGGTTTACCTTCTTGACTGAGAGATGCACCTATAGCAAAGTTGCTAGCGTCGGTGGTTAATTCAAAGGGCTTTTTGTAGTCCGGTTGAAATAACTCTATCTGCTCTTGAAACTTTTCCTTCAATTTCTGCATTGCTTGTTTTGCACTATTATCAAGTGTTACTCTCGTATTTTTACTTTTGTTCTTACTTATATTTGAATTTTCACCTTTTAATATATTTGTAAGTGGCTTTGCTATTTTAGCATAGTCCCTAATAAATTTTCGATAATAGGAAGCTAATACTAGAAAGGAACGCAGTTCTTTTAAGTTTTCTGGTTCGGGATAGTTCTTCATCGTTTCTATTTTTACTGGGTCCACAGTAATCCTTCCGTTTCGAATTATATGTCCTAAATACTCAATTTCCTTCTTAAAAAAGTGAGATTTCTCCTCTGAAATCTTCATATTGGCTTTTTCTAAAACTTCGAAGATGATTCCCAAATGCTCGAGGTGTTCTTCTTCATTTTGTGAGAAGATGAGCACATCATCGATATAAACATACGCAAATTTACCGATATAGGGTCGCAGAATGTCATCTATACATCTTTGAAATATGCTAGGTGCGTTTTTGAGACCAAATGGCATCCTCAAAAACTCAAACTTTGCACCGTTTATGCTGAAAGCTGTCTTTTCAACGTCTTCCTTTTTTATTTTAATTTGATGGAAACCTGATTCCAAATCGATTGATGAAAAGATCTTAGCTTTTCCTAGATTTTGGATGGTCAAATTTACATCTGGGATAGGGTATCTATCCGTGATCGTTTGCGCGTTTAGTTTCTGAAAGTCGATAACTAAACGTTTTTTTGGTTTTCCCTCACCATCGAGTCCTTTCTTAGGTACTACCCATACTGGTGAATCATAAGGAGAACGACTGGGTTGTATTACATGTTGATCCAATAGTTTCTGAATTTCTTTATTTACGAATTCGTTGTCTTTATATGGATAGGGATATTGTTTTGTCCAGATTGGTTCTTTGTTCTTAGTTCGTATTGTCGCTTGAATTGTAGTTGTATAGGGTAGAGTTCTGTCGGCTGAATGATTTTTCATCAGAGATTTTATTTCATTTGCAAACCTTTTGTCATCTAATGTGTAATTAATTTTATGAACTGGTTTTTTATTCGTGAATAGTTATAATCTCTCCTTTGAAATATTCAGTTCTATGTCCAATGTTATAAATCCTTTAACACCTATTAATAATTCGTATTCAAAATCTTTGATCACATAAAAAGTTATTTTTTGTTTAAATATTATAATTTCTCTTTTTAATTCTATTAGATCTTTCTCATGCATAGTGGTTACATGAAATGGGTTGTCTAATTTTTTGTCTTTACCGAGAGTGCTAGATTGTCGTATATAATTATTGGTACTACCAGAATCTAAAAGTGCTATGGTTTTTCCTATGGGTTTACTATCCGATTTACAATATCGATTTAGCTGCATACAAGGTAAACCCTTGATTATTCTAAAAAATTATCAGCTTCCATTTCGCATTGAACGTTTCTTTGATTACTTGTTATGGACTCATCATCCGAGTCATTGACGTTGTTCATTCTCTGTGCCTTCGGGGGCTGTCTGTATCTTTGTGAAGAATTTATTTCACGTTTCACAGGTTGTTGCACTTGATTCGCTGGTTTATGCTCAGATTGTCGGTTAAATTGGCTGTCAAATTGTCTGTTCGGATTATATGCTTGTGTTCTTCGGTATTTTCCACTGCTTTCGACTTCAATTGGTTCAATTCTATTCTGTGGCTGTGTGAACCTGTAAGGTAGATTCAGTTGGTGATGTGCCTGTTGGAATTGTGGACGTGGATTTGGTGCTCTTTGATGGTAAGGCAATCGGTGCTCATTAAATCTGTGATCTAAATTTAGATACATTGTATCGTGTTGCATTGTTTGTGCTGCTGCATAGGCGTCTGCTAGTGTAGAGATTTGTTTTCCGCATAGCATGTTCACTATTGAGATGCTATTGCAACCGTATATAAACGTTCTCACACTACTAGCTTCCATCATTACACTCATGTTCTCAATTGTAGCACGATCCGTGAACATTATCTCAATTTTAGCCAACACAAGATTTAGATATTTATTTAATTTATTATAAAATTCCTCCAAACTATCTTTTCCTTGTCGTAGTCTTTCCATTTCCTCTTGTAGTACGTGTAGTGGTCGTTTATCGGCGTATGTACCGTCTAATGTTCGGATTATTGCAAAGAAGTTATGCACCGTATTACTATTTATTAATATTTCCGCAGTTGAACCAATTATCTTGCTTCTAATTATTAGAAGCGCTTCAGCATATATATTTTTATCCATAAACTTCTCTATTGTTTTATGGAAGAGCATCACCATATTTCTCCATGGTCGATAGTCACTTATCTGACCTGAGAATGTTCCTAGATTCTTGAATATATTCAGATTCACTTCTTTTTCGTTTGCGTACCTACATCTTTGCTCCACTAGAACTTGAACTGAAGGATTTCTGAGTTCATCAAATGTTCTTTCTAATGTCGTTAGTTTATTTGCCAATTCTGCGCAAAATGCCTTTAGATTCCCGATTTCTTCTGTCATTTTTATGATTTTTTTTATTATTATCACTTTCTTTGACTGCACTTTTTTAATTTATCTAGCACTAGCACGGTTTTACACTTTTCACTTAGTAAAATATGGTTATTATAAAATATTACTTACAAGTGTAAGGTTTGTCGTAGCTGTTT
>OX376373.1:108105828-108170611 GCA_947369275.1 Nemotelus nigrinus
GCTGTTGAAATAATTTGCTTTACAAGCAGCAACATCAAGATTGATTTCGTGACAAAGTCTTTTATAATATATTTGAAGCCTTGTATTATGTGGGTGTTTTTTAACTTTAGAGCTTAGTAGGTTTTTTTTCTTGATTTTCTTAAGAAGCATAAAATTCATCCACGGCTTTAGTGGTTTAAATTTATTAGAGCGAGTGCTACGGCTGCAATTTGAAATGTGACGCTCTAGGATGCAAAGAAAGCGGTCAAAGGCAGTAGAGGGATTATCAGCCAAATATACTTCCTCCATAACTCATGATTTAAAGCTGTTTTCAGAGAATTGGAAGTCAATGTTTTGACACGGAATGTAATTATGTCCAACCCGTCCATTACTGTTACAAGTTAGCTGAATTAGAATTAAACTATGATCCGTAATATGCAGATTATGTACCGTGGACTTGTAAAGGATAGTGTTGTTTTTGTGCAGCCTCAGATAAATATGGTCTAGACAAGATTTTGAAGCATTCAATTCACGAGTGGGTTCAGTAATTAAAGATTCGAAACCGTGGGACGCCAGATTTGAAATTAAGTAGTCAGATTCCGAACTATTCGATAAAATATTGATATTGAAATCTCCTAGGAGTATTACATTTTTACTGGTTATTGATTCTAAGAAATTTGAAAACTCATCAGTAAAAAACACCAGAGCTAAATTTATGAAGTCTGTAGACACAGATGAAAACATATGTGGAACCAGCAATTACACAGTTTAGTGATATAGATCGCAAGAGGTTAGTCTGAGATTGTGAATATCACACTTTAGGTCATTCTTAAAAAATACAGCTACGCCTTCAGCAGAGTACGAATCATTACACGTAGCGGAAAATTTATAGCCAGGGATATGAAAGTCAGATATTTCGGAGTTGTATATCCAAATTTCAGATAAAAAGATTAAATCCGGAATATGATCCAAACTAGCGATATGTGACACAAAAAGATCAAAATTTTTTCGCAAGCTTCGAATGTTTTGATGAATGGCTGAGAAGTTTGCGTTGATATCACCGTATGGGTGTTCAACACAAAGGCAGTTGAAAGAGTTAGAGTTAGAAAAGGAAGAAGAACTGGCAGAATCAAATAGTGACATAGTAGATGTATATTTAAATGTTTAAAATATCTTGACGACTCCTTATTATAATTGGAGAATCTCCTTCTTTTTTTCTGACTAGAATGGTTGAATTCTTAGCCCAAACATATTTGCATCTGTTTTTTTGTTTTAATAGTTTTGCCTCTCTTAGTAGCGATCTGTTATAGCTTGTTAATGAATCGTTTATATAAATGGGATTGTTTTTATAACTATCACAAAAATATCAGACTTTAGTTTTTTTTCTCAGACCGCATCTTGTTCATTATCCTATTTTTGGAAAAATACGATGAAAATTTAACACAAACCACTTTCCGCGCTCACCTCAATTCCAACCCCAACGGTAAAAAGTTTAGAGACGTTATCGTTAACCGTCGAGCCGCGATCAATAGGGATACCAACAATATCAATTGAGTTTTTTAACATTTCCTGTTCAAAATAATTAATTTTAGATTCTAAATTACAAACAGTTTTTTCCAAAATATTGTTCTTCTCCTCTAAACGGCTTATTTTAGCAAGAGCATCCGAGTTTATTTGCTGCAGCTTCAAATTTCTTTGAATAAAATTTCCATCGTCACTTCAGCTTGAACATAGGTATTCAATTTCGCCAGCATGCTGCTAACGGATGTATTCGATGTCGACGGCCCTCTGTCAACATATATATTCGAGTTCGACGGCGCACTGTTAACGGATGTATTCGATGTCGACGGCACACTGCTAACGGATGGACCTGGTCAGAAACGATGTTGGTCGAGCAATCAACGGATGCCGAGGCAGCTAGCGGACTCACTGCATTATCATGAAGCATTGAATCTCTACGACGGTTCACACAGCAACTACACTTATATTACTGTTTGCACTTTTCTTAATACTCGATCTCTTTGGGACCGATTTTTGCACACTTTGCATGCAGAAAGTTTAAACAAATCGAACACTGCACTTTGTTATCTAGTCTTTCGACTTTATTTTGCACAAATTGCACTTATTTTTAAGAGTAAATTCTGGCCCGTCTGACCCCACCAACGTTTAAATACAGAATGCACAACAATATATGGATATATAATGTTGTGGTGGAGCCTTCACCTTGGTAGGGAGTGCCAATGCATTTTTTTCTTGTTATCTGGCATATTTAAATATCATTTTTTCTACAATTTATCAATGTTTCGTTATGAAAGCTTGAAAAGCACAGAAAACGCGGTATCTTTCATAGTTTAACATCATATTTTCTATAGGCAAATCGCATCACCGCATTGCCTCTACTTAGGTTGATTGGTTTGTAGTAAATATTTATTCAAAAAAAAATTTCATATTGTGTTTTATATAAATCTACTCAATATTTGCTTTTTCTGTACCTTTACCAGTTTTAGTTTCTGCTTCGAAACGTACTTGTTTTCAATGTATTTTGTGCCGTTAATGTTGTAGTGCATTTTCCTCAGGATTCCAGAGATCGACTTCAGGGCCAGAAAAAAAACTTGAATCTGAAATGATTATAGATCGTAGGATTTAAGTTAATAAAAAACGTTATTCTACCGTCCATCTGTTGCATCAATATTGTTGCTGGTTAGACTTTCGTGCTCCATGACTTCTTGGTGAGGTTGATTCTTTCCACTGTTCGACCGAGTTGCCTCGTTCATCGGCGCTGTGAGCATGGGGCTCTGTGGCAGGAGCGTTCACTTCTTTTGCGTCATACCATACCTTCATATAACTGGGTAAAAGAACTTGTTCGACTGAAATACGATTCGCTGGAGCTATAACTAACCTTTTAATTCAATAAGTCCTGGGCTTTGGCCGCCTTTCATCGACTCGGTTGGCTGGGATTATTGGAAGCGGCACAGCCGGGAATGATCTTTCGAATGAATAACCATTGTGTCTTGGCCGATTTTCTACATGGTTTCTAGCAGTTGGCTGCAAGCGTTGCATGGATGAATGTGGATGGAGCACCTGATTGTTTAATTGTCTTGTTCAGTATTCAGTGTGATCGTTTTTCAGGAGGCAGGGCATCGCCACGGATCGTTTCACCCATTGCCCCATCCAACAAACTATACAGGCACACTGCATGACAGTATGATGTCAAAGCTTTTCTTGACAGTTGACAGCTATTCAGCGAAAGTTTGTTTAGAAATTACCCAACAGGCCTGGTGATGCCCTAATGGTGTGGGAAATTGAAGAGATGGGAAATTGGAAAGAAACCACTCTAGCGGTACCACAGCGCAATAGCAACCAGCGTACCAACTTATTCCACTTCCCCAAAAAACACTTTGACCTTGAAATTGCGCCTCCATTTACGCAATGCATTATCTGTCAAAGCAGCCTGAGATTACGTTGGTATATTTTGCGAGAGTGGGCCGTATGTGAGCAGCGAAAAATCTAGCTTGAGTATGTAGTTGCCGAATTGTATATTGCATCTCTTTCTGTTCCATGCGATTTCTTCCAACTTTCCAGGCTGACCAACAATACAATCTCAGGTTAGATCACTGGATTTTTGGGCCGTATACACATACGGAGTTGGTACGCTGGTTAGGAACTAACTTCTAACGCTGTGGTGGGTACTTTGTTCTTTCTGAACAAAGAAAAAGGGATTCGACTGTGTGAGGTGAAAGAAAGAAGTTCAGCGGATTTTTTTTTGGAGGCTGAAAAATTAAGAAAAAAGTTGATTTGAACAGGAAAAGGGGGGGAGATTTTGGGGGAAATATTGAAAAGAATCTAGTACAAAACTGTCTAAATTATTGAAATAGAGGTGAAAAATTGGAAAGAAACCTCTCTAGCGGTACTGAGAATAAATTTTCTGAACAAAGAAAAAGGGATTCCACTGGGTGAGGTGAAAGAAAGAAGTTCAGCGGATTTTTTTTGGCGGCTGAAAATTAAGAAAAAAGTTGATTTGAACAGGAAAAAGGAGAGATTTTGGGGGAAATATTGAAAAGAATCTAGTACAGAACTGTCTGAAGTATTGAAAAATAGAGAAAAAGGAAGTATTGAAAAAGAGATGGGAAATTGGGAAGAAACCTCTCTAGCGGTACTGAGAAAAGTAAACTGTTTTGAAATAGTGAAAAATTATTAAAGTGTTTGAAACATTGCAAAAATTAGTAAAGTGGGTGAAATATTGGAAAATTTAAGTGATTGCTGGGAAAAAGAAGAAAGAGATCTGATCTGTGTCCTTACTGTTTTGAAATAGTGAAAAATTATTAAAGTGTTTGAAACATTGGAAAAATTTATAAAGTGGGTGAAATATTGGAAAATGTAAGTGACTGCTGGGAAAAAGAAGAAAGACATCTGGTCTGTGTGCTTACCAGAAGGCGGTGTCGTTGGCAGACGCTGGGAATTGATTTGGTTTGGACGAAAAATTACTTTGATTGATAATTTCAATCATTAGACGATCGCAAACAAAAAATAGAATTATTTTCTTTTTAAAACCACTTTATTACTACCAGTTTACAGTTTTACTGTTAGTTAAAATCACCGTCGCGTGCACGAAAAGTAAAAATATTGTACAATCAAAACTGAACTGACGCGCGATCGAATTCACTCGTTATATATGAAAAATAGAAATGCTAGCTTGCATTTGCACCTGTACTTGCTAGATTCGATTAATTGTTTCTGCATATGCACATGTTGATTGCGTAGGCAGAAACGTGATCAAAATTGATTTCTTATCAAATGGAAATTTACC
This sequence comes from Nemotelus nigrinus, assembly GCA_947369275.1. Taxonomy (NCBI): domain Eukaryota; kingdom Metazoa; phylum Arthropoda; class Insecta; order Diptera; family Stratiomyidae; genus Nemotelus; species Nemotelus nigrinus. The sequence goes on from OX376373.1 coordinate 108,110,615, forward strand.
GTGCCAATTAAGTGTTCTATTTCTGGCGGAAGGGTAATGCACTTAAGGTGCGAAAGCAAGCTAGATTATGTGAGGTGGGCAATTATGCATTATAACACCCCCACCGTTAAATTGAGGCTCCGACGAAATATGAAGCGTTTGTTCGTTTATTGTTTTAGATACAAGTTTTCAAGTTTTATTTCTGGTATGGTATCATTTTCATTTACTTTTGTTACAAAATTTGGTAGAATCAACTTTTCGTACAGCTTTATATTCTATTCAAGGTTTTATTTAGAGTTTCTATTTTACAGTTTTCGAACCTAATAAGAAAAGTTCCTTTCATTTTTATTTCTTTTTCATTACAATCATGTTTGATGTCTAAGTGAAAATTTTTAAAAACAATAACTCCTTGTTAAATTTCAATCATCTCAGTATTTTCAAATATCTTTACTTTACAATTGGCAAATTTAATTATATTTTCTAGGCTGCTATCATTCTTAATTTCGATTAAATTCTTCTCAAGGTTATCTTTTACACTTAATTCGTACAGTGCATCATTTTCCCTTCCTAGTATTTCATGGCGACTGAGGGATTTTGATTTATTTCTGATATTGGGAATTGGTTCGAATATAATTTTTGTTAAAATGTTCTTTGAAAATTGTGGAATTGATAATATTAAAACTATACTATTGTCGTGAAATGTTACAGCAATTTTTGTGTTTACATAACTTTCAAATTCGTCAATTAAGTCCATTACATTACATTAATTATTGCAAGTTTACTGGAGAAAATGACCCGTTCAATGTCATCAAGATGATTTCTCAAAAGTGTAATACTATTATCGATTTCATAGACTTGCTGTAGGAAATTTAGCTCATCTTAAAGTGCTGCTATTTTATTTTGGAATGTATCTCGAAATTTATTCAAATAGTTAGATATTAATTTCTGCTGGGAGTTTATGTGATTTGTAATATTTTGAATTTGAGTGGTTATGAGTTTATTATTAAGAGTTACGTTGTTGATTCTGTCTGTAAAATCTTGCTGATTGTCAGTTAGTGTTTTTAGGGCATTATTAATTTCTTTTTCATCATCACTATCGAGAGTTCCAGCTATAATTTTTAATCCTTTTCATAGCACGTTAATGAGATCACGTTTTTTGTTTGAAATGGGGAATTAAGCTATTGATTTTTGCTGTTAGTAATATAAAATTCTTGGTAATGGTGTTTACAATTGTTTTTGATTCTGTTGTCGATGCTTTTGGTAAATTAATATTTTGTTGTGTGAGTTCTGTGGTTTGTTGGTATGTTGTAATGTTGATTATGTGTATTACTTTGTCATAGTGCGAAATTACCTTCAACTCGCCAGTTTATATGGGTAAGTATCCGTTATTGTTTGTTAAGTCCTGAATGTCTATTGTTTGTGAAATGGCAAAAGAGCATAGTGATAGTATTACAATCATGAACATGATTGGTGATTTCCTGGAAAAATGAAAAACAAAAAAATAATGAATTATAAGTACATTACTTTCTCTTTTTGTTTGATTTTATTGTAGGGGACTTCCTATCCTGGTATTTTTTCCCTTTTCGTATGTGTTTCTTATAATATTTGAAATTGTTGTTTGAGTCTACTACATGATCATCGTCAAGCTTATTGGTCTCCACTTTCCTATATTTTGAATGATTCTTTCCTCCTCTTATTTCCTTAATGAAGTTAGGTCCTTCCTGTATTTCAGTATCTATTCGGTCTTTGTTCAATTTGTTTCTTATTTTTTCTCTCTTTTCAGCTATTAAATCATGTATTCCCTGATATTCTTCTTCATAAAGTCGATGGGTCTTCTGTTAGTGGTACTGTGAATTGTGTTATTATAGTAACTAATGGCTTTGATTACTTTTTCCTCGACTGTATCCAGATCAATTCCTTCGTCATGCTTGAGGAGACGAATGTGTTCATTAATGGTGTTGTGCAACCGCTCAATATCCGGTTTAGATGTATGGTTGCTGTTTGATGTAAAATGAACCTCTATTCCTTCTTTTTGGAGAAATTCCTGCAACGGCAAAGCTTTCAAGCCTAGTACATTATCTGCGAGTATTTTCTTTTACTAATGTTCGAAGAAGAACATTAGTATTAAAATCACTTTGGCCAAAAATTCATATTTATATATATATATATATATATATATATATATATATAAATATATATATATATATATATATATATATATATATATATATATATATATATATATATATATATATATATATATATATATATATAGATATATATATATATAAATATATAAATATATATATATATATATATATATATATATATATATATATATATATATATATATATATATATATATATATATTTATAAATATATGTATATATATATATATATATATATATATATATATATATATATATATATATATATATATATATCATCAAAAAATTTAAATGATAAAATCTCAGAAACGCGCCATCTGATTGAACAGAAATTTTCAGGACACATTGATGTGTATGCAGAATAGTGTCAGGTTTCACAAAAAGTAAAAAATCTTTAACCTTTTGGCACCCGTGGCCATTTTAGTGATATTTTTAATATACCTATTATTCCGTTCACAAATAGTTTTTGCAAAAATAAAGTCAACAAAATATATGTCGAACGTGTTTTACATGCGAATCAGATAATGTTTTGGAATTTTTTAACCCCATGTGTGCGCTGGGTGCCTAAAAAGAGAACGGGAAAAATTGAAAATATTTAAATTTCGATAGCTTTTGACAGAGCTATTCAATCATTACAACATTTTCAGGACATATTGGCATTATTTAGCTGTAGATTTGTGTAGTGTTTTAATGAGCGTGCTGGCAACCCTATAGCTGGGGCAGGCACTGAAAGTGAAAACCTCCAAATCATCGTCTCTCTTGAAAAAATGCCGCTTCTTCAAAAAACCCACTCATATGTAAATCTTGTGCATTGTTTTTATAGGCAAAAAAAAAATTTGATATGGTATAAGGAGTACGCCTGGTAACCCTTGCCCAATTTACCTATATTTTTAGCATCAAAAACTTCTGTTCACGATCCGATAAGCAGAATTAAGTGAAATTTGCAGAATGTATTGGTCTTAAATAGGACCAGGTCTGATAGAAGTGATTTTGAAATGCGGGCGATTCTGTGCCAGTGGTGCCACCTTGAAAAATCACTGTAAAAGATAACTGCTTTTAGCGCTCTAAATGCTGATTTAATCGTTCGATTTTGACGAAATTCACACAGTAGTTGGATATTAGTTTAAGCCACGTTTGGTTGAAAAATTCGGCTGGAGCTGCCAGCTATGATAATTTTGGTGTCATAAATTTGAAAAAAATAAAAATTTGGAATTGAAACATTCAAACCATCGAATATCATAAAAAATGTCCGTTTCTTACAATAAAACCCATCTGTATACAAATCTACACGTTCAAGGTAAAACTTTGGAAATTTCATGTCGGACAAGAACGGTAACCCTTTCCCAGTTACCCTATATTTTTAGCAACAAAAATTTCTGTTTACGAGAACTCACGAACCAAAAATCAGATACAGTTGAAATTTACAGAATACATTGGACTTCAGTATGAACAGGTCAAATAGAAGCCATTTGGAATTATGGGCAACTCTGTGCAAGTGGTGCCATCCTGAAAAATTACAAAAAAAAAACTGCTTTTTGCCCTATGAGTTGTGAATCAATTTACAGATTTTCATGAAATTGACACAGTAGCTGAACCTTACTCTAAGCCGTGTTTCGTAGGAATTTGACTGAAAAATTTGATTGGTGCTGCCAGCTATGGTAATTTTTGTGTCGTTGGCTTGAAAATTTGCTCAGGAAAATAAAACATTTTGCCCTATAACTTCCAGCGCAGTCATGAAATCAGTACGAATTTCATACAATTAATGACGCATTTTATAGACATTACTCAGGTCGAATTTGGTTGAAAAGCCACCAAAGGGTTGCCAGCTATTGTTGGTTTGTGTTTATTTGCAATATCTTTATTAAGCGATTTTATCGTAGAATTTTCAAATGGTAATGATATTGTAGTGACAATAAACAGCAAATATTAAATTTTCGATTATTTTAAAAAACTCGCTACTGGTAATGTTGTGTACGAATTGAATTGTCACACTGACAAATGTCAAAATAGCTCCGACCTATCGACAACTGCGACATCTACTCTAAGCGGACAATACGCACACTAGCTAATTAATTTTTATATTTTCAAATTCAAAAACCAGTCCATACACCGATCGATTCAGCAAAATGTATCATATATATAGGGAAACTCAATAGAGAATAAAGTACAGTCTATCTCGGTAAGCCAAAGCTTTTAGGTGACCAGTATATTGTTTTAAACAATAAAACTTGCGTTTTTTAATATTTTTGAAATCGAACAGTTTGGAACGATTGCTACGCGGCGGTTAAATTCGCCACGCATGAGTGACAACTGTTTCGATCTACAAAGTGAGATTTTTCTTGACTGAAAGACTTAAGTATTGATCTCTCAAAAACTTTATTTGCGGTCAGCGTTCCAAATCCGTGAACGTAACTGACATAACTGACAAATAGAAAAGAAATTGTAATAACCACATTTCATGGCGACCTTGCCTCCATCGAAAACAATTATCCCAAAAGAAGGCGGACCTCAGCCGAGGGTACATCCTGCGATACTAGAAGCCCGCAAACTGGACGCAGCAAGAACGACCATCCCAAAAATACCGACGAAGAAGAAGAAGCGCAGCGGCAAACAAGTCTTCCTCAGAAGAAAAATTGCATCGCTAAGACGAGTTGCGACTGACGAAACCAACCCTCCACCATGGGACGTACAGCAACAAATCTACGATTATATCGAACAGCTGCGAACACAGTTGAGAAATAAAAACGATAAAAAATAGACTTAAATTAGAATGTATTTTCAAATGAATTAGAACATAAATGAATTATGTATTTTCAAATACAAAAGCAAATGCCAACGAATTAAAACAACACAATTTAAAACACAAACAACATTTCTATTTTAAAACTTTTTGACATAAGAGGTTCAAAGTTCTTTCTATTTAGACAAGTTTTATTTTGTCCCATTAAGCGTCACAAACGACATCTAGTATTTGATAGTGAAATGAAAAATTCAAATTCAAATTCTCAATTGCTAGTAAGTTTTCATATGGTCCATGATAAATCATTATAAATGGAACAAAACATTACTATAGTTTCAAAAATAATAGCTAACCTAAAGAAAACACCAAACAGAGCTTATAAGCGAGATTATATCCAAGAAAAATTAGAAACATTAGAGGAAATTCAAGAAGAAGCACTTAAAATAGAAAGTAGTCAGGAATTGTTAGAAATATTACAACAAAAATACAAAGAAGCAAAGGAACTATTGCTAGAAAAACTAAAAGATTCGATAGACAACAAAATGAGCAACTTTAATATCGAGTTAGCATTAAAATCAATACCAGTCTTTAATGGAAATCCCAAAGAACTGGAAGCGTTCCTAACAATAACAAGTCTACTAAATCAAAGTCTTAACGAAGACGGAAAAAACAATCTATTAAATTTTACTAAAAATGTAAAACTAGGAACTGTAGTTAGAACACAACTCATAACATTAAACATTAAAACTTATGAAGAATTAGAAAATAGCCTCAGGAATAGATACAAAAGCAAAAAAAGCCCGCAGCACATTCATACCCAATTAGCACAGTTAAGTCAACGCGGAACAGTTGAAAAATTTGGTGAAAAACTGTCCGAGCTCATTAACGAATTAAGTGAAATTCAAATTAACAGCTTGGGTCAAAATCCGTCTCAAGCAGAAAAAAGTGCAATACAGAAGTCAAACGACTCGTATGCACTAACTATTTTCAAGAATGGGTTAAGCGAAACCCTTAAACCTGTTACGCCGCCTTTTCATAAAATTTTATGAAGATTGAAAAAAGGGCGTTCTTTCGCATTCTCATGAATGCACATCCCATGAGGTACGCGGGCCGTTCGTTCGGATTCTCATGAATACATGTTTCATGACATTATGAGCGCCGTTCGTTCGGATCCTCATGTCTTCATATTGGGACTGCCACGAATCCATTGGAAAAAAAGAAAAAGAAGAAAGGAAGGAAAAGAAGCTCTGAGTTTGTTTTTTTTGCATCGTTTGTATCTGTATGAAAAAACCATATTTTTCTTCTTACATCTTAGCTTGCGATTGGTTGCGGTGTGGTTTCTCGTTTATAGTTAATTTTGTATACAAGAAAGATTCTGAAAATCCCATAACTATACCAAACCCACAACTATAAATCGCGCTTGGCGAATCACTCTTTCTATTGTGTTGCATCGTGTCATTTGTGCAATAGTTTGTCGTTTTGAGTGGATGGAAATGATAAAAAAACAACTCGAACATAGAGTAGGCACTAGAACTACTCGGTAAATCTACTGTCATTCAAAAATAACAGCGAGCAGCGATTGAAGGACGAAAGCGACATTCAAAAATTGTGCAGCGTCATACGTTCATCGATAACCAGCTATATTATTGGCAGAACAGACGTCATTTACATATGCTGATTGGATACATACCGTTTTACATTTTTGATAAGACAGCAGTGGTATTACCAGCAAATTTTCTTGGTAGGGAAGAACTACTAGTTTAATTGCACATGTCGGATTATTATTTTCGTTGGATCATGCGATGCATTCATGTAACAGTGATATAGTGTGTGAATTTTATTTAAAAAAAATTGTAGCACCAAAGTTTTAAAGTTGATTCGGCTAATAAGCTTGATATTTTGTTTTTGGTTTGAAAGGAAATGATTTATTAAAAAAAAAAAGTAAATGATTTGTTTTGAAAAGGAAATGATTAGTTTAATAAATAAAATGTGTGAAATAAACAAATAAATCGTATTATTGTGTGTGTGTGCGAGAGTTTTCACTAGGGATGTCGGCGTGCGGTATCGCGCCTTAACGATGTTCAGTGTCGCGAGTGTTTCTTCTGCTCTCCTGTTTGTTTTTACTATCGTTACGTAAATGTGGTTACCTCCGGTGACCTAGTCCGGGATTTAAAAAAAAAAAAAAAAATAGTGTTTTTTCTTTCGATCGCCACTATGCGATCATAGTTATTGTGCTGCGATGACGAACTCTCGGCAGGGTTCACGCGCAGTTTTCATAACAAATGGCGCCCAAATTTACAGTTTTTTTTTCTTTTGTGTAGTTTCGCGTATCAATTTCTTCATTGTCTCATACAGATGAGCAAAAACTTAATTCGTTCGGGAATGCGTGTTGTGTTTGGAGTTGAGGATGGATTTCTCTTTGATAGATAAAATCCATCTTCATCACTAATCGAAACGCGCATGTCCATATATTTTTCATTAACGTAGTTTCCGTAAAGTTTCGAGTTTTGCTATTAAATTTTCATAGTGTCAAGGGCTCGTCATCGCAGCTGGCGCCCACCGGTTTTCTTGCTAGTCGTCTTTCTTCTGCTGTGCTTCCTTCCTATAGAATCAGTTCGCGTGAGTTTTGTTGCGTGCAAACACCACGGTGTCGCCTTTGGGGTTTTGACCACGTGATTGTTGCGGTGCCGTACAGGTTAGTTGTTTTCGCCTTCTTGGTTTTGAGATACAGCTAACTTGTCCGGTTCTGTATCCGACAAAGCTCCGATTAGAGTACATTTGTGTTATCATTCGCCTCCATCTATGGATTTTCGGTTTCATAACTTTGAAACATTGATGGAACAGCGGATGATCGCACAAATTCCATTTTGTAAATTCAACAGTTATTCTCTTTTGTCTTTCTATCCTTTTCGAACTCGCGAAATTGAACATCGTTTTGATTCGTTGTCGTGCGTCGTCGTTTCTGGGGGAAATGATCGCGCACACACACAATATTTAATCACACAATAATAAAAATCACACAATAATAAAAATAGAAAATAAAAGTTTCAAAGAAAGTTTACTTCGTTTGAAATAATAAAAATTAAAATTCTAAAGTACATGTTTTCTCTACGTACATTTTCTTAGAGAAAATAAAATAATTAGAATAATTATTTGAGAAAAAAATAAGATTGATAAAAGTGCATCAAATATATATAAGAAATAGAATTAAGAAAAAAAAAAAAAAAAACATTTTTTGTAAAACATTGTACACTACACACTCTATCTACACACTCATTTTGATCGCGTTTCAAAATTTCAAAGTTTCAAAATTTTCTAAATATGGCTAATAACAACGAAATTAGACAATCAAAATTTGCGCCGCATGCTTTTTCCACTCCAAGTGGATCCACATTTGCTGCACGCACTGGTCTTGTGTCCAGGGACACGGGAATCTCTTCCCAGATCCCGGAACAAGTACCACGGCCACCTTACGCGCAATTTAACACTACTAATCCGTTTCTAAATGACATCGAATCCGTTCCGCCGCAAGAAGCTATTGACACGGCCGAATTATTTACATCGCCACCGCGCTTGTTCAGTCATTCTATACCACCACATAATCAATTCGACAGATTAGCAAATGACATTCAACGTCTAACATTCGCTATCAACAATAGCCCGGGTTTAAACAGCATTTATCCTTCCAACATTAACTTTACACATCCGGTTAGTAGTCAATTTCAATCTCATTCACCTGTAATTTCATCCGCATCAAATTATATACACCCAAACTCGGAATCAATTCATGACTATCATGTAACCAGACGATCCATAAATCACTCAGTTCTCTCTTTGCCCATATCCAAATGGGGGATTTATTTCGACGGCACTAAAACTAGTTTTAGTGCACAGTCTTTCATTTATCGATTGAAAGCTATGGCAGATTCTCAAAAAGTTTCCTATGAGGATCTATCCCAATGTTTCCACATTTTCCTAAAAGGACCAGCTCTTGAGTGGTTTTGGAAACACCACGAGATGCACTCGCATCAAATAAATTGGTCTTCTCTCACCACAGCTTTTCTTCATCGATATTCAACCTTCACGGTAGATATCGATATTCGTCGGCAGATGGATGCTCGTCTGCAGGGCAACCAAGAGTCTTTCATCGAATTTTACGATGCATTGGAAGCCCTGTCTCTCCAATTACGTCAGGGAATGTCGGATGTTGACTTCCAGCATACGGTGTTCAGGAACATGAACAGGAGACTTCGCGACCACCTCGCTGGTCGATATTTTAACAGCACGCAGGAACTAGTTCAATGCTGCGTGTCTGTGGAAGCCGTGTGGAATTTACATAGACCAGAGAAACTACACGTTCTTCAGCGATCTAATCACTTTATTCATGAACTAGATCAGTCCGATACCCCAGATATTCCAGTGGAGGCTTTCAAGCCACAATCCACTCTCCAGCGGTCCGAATTTCTCGTCTGCTGGAACTGTAATGAAATGGGACATTCATTTTCTAATTGTTCGATACCTATCAAAGGTATCTTTTGTTTCGGTTGTGGAGCACCTGGAACTCTTAAGGTGCGTTGCCAAAAATGCAATCCTTCGGTAAACGGCAACAGGAGTGTTTCGAGGTTGGGGAACCGAATCACTCCCAACAAATCAAATCTTCCATTACAGTCCAACCGTGTGAGACCTTCCACCGAGGAAGCAGCCACCAACATCGATCCCGAATTCCATCGTCGCCACTAAATGAGAGATCTTTCAATTCCTCAGTATCGTGTACTTCTGATTTTGCACCAGATCTTATTCAGTCCGTAGACATCGCTACTCAGACTGAATCTGTTACTCCTTCTACCCACAAATTTTCCGTCTATGGTAATTTATCAACAATAGTTGATCCTTCTGTCATTCAGCCAAATAAATTTTTCATTTCTTTTAAAAGCCTTCGTCGACGTTCGCGTTCAATTGTATATTTTCGCGCTAAACGTGCCTTACGTCGATTAGCAGTTAGCTCTATGATTTCTGACAAGGTTCCTAATGATCCTCGTCCATATTGTGACATTTACGTCAAAAACCACAAACTTACAGGTTTGATGGATAGTGGAGCTAGCGTTAGTGTGTTAGGTCAGGGTTCTTTGGATCTAATTAAGGAATTAGATCTAACTCTACACACAGTTAAGGCTAATATTAAAACTGCGTCTGGACAGTCCGAATCTGTCCTCGGTTATGTTCTCGTTCCAGTTCGATACGGTTCTGAAACAAAACCTTTACGGTTTTTAGTCGTCCCTTCGTTAGCTAACAAGCTTTATCTCGGAATCGACTTCTGGAATACTTTTAATATAGCACCAGTGCAAATGCCTATTGTAGGTGAACTTCGTGAAACCCTTTCTTCTGCCTCTAATGAGGACTCTTCGACATATCATAAATTGTCAGCTGACCAAGAGCAACAATTACAGAAAGTAATTGATAAATTTCCGTCTTTCAATAAACTTGGTCTAGGAAAGACGCACTTGGTTTCTCACCACATAGACACTGGATCCGCTAAACCCATTAAGCAAAGGCATTATGCTATTTCTCCGGTTGTGCAAGATTTATTGTAGCAAGAACTGGATCGTATGCTCTCTTTGGGGGTTATTTGTGAGAGTTATAGTTCTTGGAGCGCACCAGTCACTTTAGTTCGTAAACCTGGTAAAGTGCGCTTATGCCTAGATGCACGACGGCTTAATGAAGTTACTATCAAAGACGCATATCCTCTACCCTTAATTGACGGTCTGCTCGCACGATTAAGGTCCACTAATTTCATTACCAGCTTAGATTTGAAGGACGCCTTTTGGCAGATACCCCTTGACCCTGAATCTCAGGAGAAAACAGCCTTCACGGTGCCGGGTCGTCCTTTATACCAATTTAAAGTTATGCCTTTCGGTCTTTGCAACGCTCCACAAACCATGTGTCGTCTTATGCACAAGGTAATCCCTCATGAGCTGCATGACAAGATCTTTGTCTACCTAGATGACTTGCTGATCACTAGTTCCTCTTTCGACGAACATATCGACCTTCTCACCACAGTTGCTAATTTATTATCAGCTGCTGGTTTGACAATTAATGTCGAGAAAAGCAAGTTCATCCAGCGCGAGATTAAGTATCTGGGTTATGTGGTAAGTGATGGAATACTCAAAACCGATCCATCTAAAGTCTCTAGCATCGTTGACTACCCAACACCTAAGTCAGCTAGAGACGTAAGACGATTCATGGGGATGGCTGGCTGGTACCGTAGGTTTATCAGTCGCTTCGCCTCCATCACGGCATCGTTGACAGATCTTTTGAAGGGCAAATCTTCGTTTAAATGGACCGATGCAGCAGAAAATTCCTTTCAGCAGGTTAAACAAGCCTTAGTTTCTGCCCCTGTTCTCATCAACCCTGACTTCAACAAACCTTTTGTTATCCAATGCGATGCTAGCACTACCGGAATAGGTAGCGGCCTCTTTCAAAAGGACGAGAATGGTCATGAACACCCTATAGCTTTCATGTCCGCTAAGCTCACTTCTGCTCAGAAAAATTACACCATTACTGAGCTTGAGTGTTTAGCTGCAGTTCAAAGCGTGAAGAAATTCCGCGCGTACATTGAAGGCTTACCATTCACGGTCATTACTGACCATGCTAGTTTAAAGTGGTTGATGAATCAACAGGACTTATCTGGCAGATTGGCCCGTTGGAGCCTGAAACTGCAAGGTTTCAACTTTTCAATCCAACATTGTAAAGGCTCTGCAAACACCGTCCCTGATGCATTATCTCGAGTGCACGAGCGAATTGAAAGTATTTCTTTGTTATCTTTGGCAGTTTTACCTGAGCACACTCATATTAGTGAACTTCTTCCCGAGTCAGCGTTTTTAGAAACTGATTATTTAGAGCGTATTCTACTCATAACTAAACAACCTGAACGGTTTCCTAATATATGGGTTCGCGACGGGAAGGTTTTTATCAATACTGGCAGTATTTCGGATACCGATGTAGATATCCCTCGAACCAAACTATGGGTTCCGGACAGTCAACAACAAAAGCTAATTTCCCAGGCACATGACAGTCCGACTTCATCTCATTGTGGCACACGTAAGACCACTGAGATTCTTCGCCGCTATTATTATTGGCCTACTCTCACTAAAGACGTTTCGACATACATTTCCAATTGTGTTACTTGTAAGCAAGTCAAACCATGTCATCAAGTCTTGAGACCTCCGATGGGTCAAGAACGTGTTTCTGATAGGCCGATGCAACGACTTTTCATCGACTTTCTAGGGCCTTATCCACGTTCCAAAAGCAGAAATACCCAACTCTTCGTAGTGCTAGACCACTATACTAAATTTATTTGGTTAAAAGCTATGCCCAAAGCTACTGCAGAATCTGTTGTCAAATCTCTTCTCGATATTTTTCACACTTTTGGTGTACCTGAGTTTCTCCATTCTGACAACGGCGTGCAGTTTACGTCCAAACACTTCGCACAATTGATGCAGGACTATGGCGTGTCACATATTTTCACTCCTCGGTATTCTCCGCAATCGAACGCTTCTGAGAGGGCTAACCAGTCTGTTTTGTCTGCTATTCGAACATATATTGGTGAGGACCATCGGAACTGGGACGTGCATCTCAGGGAGTCGTGTGCAGCATTTCGCAATGTTGTGCACGAGTCTACGGGATGTTCGCCACATTTTCTTATGTTCGGATTTCAGGCGATCAGACATGGTTCAGATTACAATCTGCTAAGACAGTTATCCTCATTTGAGGATGGCGAAGTCGAATTGTCCACTCAGACCGATCGATTGAGGAGAATTCACGAGCGAGTCCGTGCCAGGCTTGCAGATGCCTACGCCAAGGGCCAACGTCGGTATAATTTACGCGTTCGAGCACGAGCCTTTTCACCAGGTCAACTGGTATACGTGCGCAATCACGTTTTGAGTAGTGCTGCAGAGGGATTCGCAGCCAAATTAGCCCCGAAATTTGTGCAGGCGAAAGTGGTTCGTTCAGTTGGACAGGTTTCATACGAGTTGGAGGATTTGAAGGGAAAGCATCTGGGAATATTCCACACACAGGATATTCGTACCTAATGCAGGTATAATTATGGTCTTGCACGTTTCTGTGTGCTGATGGTGATGAGCACGCTTCCGACTTCCCCTTTCTTCACACACACCCTTTTCTTCGTCCTTTTTGACTATACTAGTTATATTTTTGTACTACACGTACCTATATATATCTACTTTTGCTCACTAGATCGAGATTCTCGGCACTTTAGCAAATTAATGTCTTTTGCCCGGCTCCTTGAGAGACTCTTCTCAGGGCGAGGTCGTCCCCACGTTTGTTACGCCGCCTTTTCATAAAATTTTATGAAGATTGAAAAAAGGGCGTTCTTTCGCATTCTCATGAATGCACATCCCATGAGGTACGCGGGCCGTTCGTTCGGATTCTCATGAATACATGTTTCATGACATTATGAGCGCCGTTCGTTCGGATCCTCATGTCTTCATATTGGGACTGCCACGAATCCATTGGAAAAAAAGAAAAAGAAGAAAGGAAGGAAAAGAAGCTCTGAGTTTGTTTTTTTTGCATCGTTTGTATCTGTATGAAAAAACCATATTTTTCTTCTTACATCTTAGCTTGCGATTGGTTGCGGTGTGGTTTCTCGTTTATAGTTAATTTTGTATACAAGAAAGATTCTGAAAATCCCATAACTATACCAAACCCACAACTATAAATCGCGCTTGGCGAATCACTCTTTCTATTGTGTTGCATCGTGTCATTTGTGCAATAGTTTGTCGTTTTGAGTGGATGGAAATGATAAAAAAACAACTCGAACATAGAGTAGGCACTAGAACTACTCGGTAAATCTACTGTCATTCAAAAATAACAGCGAGCAGCGATTGAAGGACGAAAGCGACATTCAAAAATTGTGCAGCGTCATACGTTCATCGATAACCAGCTATATTATTGGCAGAACAGACGTCATTTACATATGCTGATTGGATACATACCGTTTTACATTTTTGATAAGACAGCAGTGGTATTACCAGCAAATTTTCTTGGTAGGGAAGAACTACTAGTTTAATTGCACATGTCGGATTATTATTTTCGTTGGATCATGCGATGCATTCATGTAACAGTGATATAGTGTGTGAATTTTATTTAAAAAAAATTGTAGCACCAAAGTTTTAAAGTTGATTCGGCTAATAAGCTTGATATTTTGTTTTTGGTTTGAAAGGAAATGATTTATTAAAAAAAAAAAAGTAAATGATTTGTTTTGAAAAGGAAATGATTAGTTTAATAAATAAAATGTGTGAAATAAACAAATAAATCGTATTATTGTGTGTGTGTGCGAGAGTTTTCACTAGGGATGTTGGCGTGCGGTATCGCGCCTTAACGATGTTCAGTGTCGCGAGTGTTTCTTCTGCTCTCCTGTTTGTTTTTACTATCGTTACGTAAATGTGGTTACCTCCGGTGACCTAGTCCGGGATTTAAAAAAAAAAAAAAAAATAGTGTTTTTTCTTTCGATCGCCACTATGCGATCATAGTTATTGTGCTGCGATGACGAACTCTCGGCAGGGTTCACGCGCAATTTTCATAACAAACCTACTATTTTTGCGGCACAGCCAAAAACGTTGGTAGAAGCTATTCAGATAGCAACTGAATTCGAATCAAGCAATAATGTTACAGAAAACATTATGTACGTAAATCAAAGAAATAATATAAGTCGGGAACTGAATTATAATAATAGAAATAAACCGAATAATTACAACACATATAGGAATAATAATTATAGACAAAACCATATTAATAGTAACAGAAATAACAACAGGAATAACAGCAGTAATTTCAACACAAGAAATAATGTAACAAACCAGAACAGCAATTATAGAAACAACTTTAGAAATAGTTACAATCCCAGATATGAGGAAGTAAACCATAGAAATAATACCAGCAGGTATAATGAAATAAATCGAAATACATATCAGAACCCTAACACAAGTAATAGGAACAACAGAGGAACAAACAGAAACTATGAAAGTAACAGACAAAACAGAATAAATATAATACAGGGAAACTCAATAGGCCCGGAGGCCAGCAGCAACGAAGAATAAAAGTTGACCCCGGGATACAGGAAGAAAAAATATACCTACTCAACACACAATTAAAAAATTACGTTACGCTATATTGCGAGAAATCAAGGAAAAATTTGAAGCTATTGATAGATACAGGAGCCGATATATCAATATGCAAAATAAGTGCAATTTCAGAGGATGAGAAAATAGAAGCGGATAAACGATGCAAATTCTCTGGCATAACAAACCAGGAAATATTTTCAATAGGCACTGCTAATCTAGACTTGAACATTGGTGAAAAACGTACACGTTACCCCTTCCAAATAGTAGAACCTGATTTCCCCATCCTTACAGACGGAATACTAGGAAGAGATTTCTTTGTACAAAAACTAGCAAAAATTGATTATGAAACTTATACGATAACGATTAATGTCGACAATGAAGAGTATACTATGCCGATCAGTACAAATTGCGAAATACACAAGTTAACAATACCCGCAAGGTGCGAATACATTTGTCCAGTCGACTTTACCATCAAAGAAGACAGCATAGTAATTAACAAAGAAATAACACCAGGAGTCTACATAGGCAGCACAATAATACAAGGCATCAAGCATATAAAGCTACTGAACACGAACGAAGAAGACATGATAATTCAAAAATTTAAAGTAGAAACAGAACCATTAACTAAATATCAAATAAATAAAAATAATGTTTCAGTAAATAAAAACAACAAAAGAAAGCAAAGATTTCAAGAATTATTAACACACATTAAACTGCAACACTTGAACCAAAAAGACCAAGAATCAATATTAGAAATTATCCAAAATTATCAACATATTTTTCACCTAGAACACGATAGTCTTACATCAAATAACTTTTACAAACAAAATATACAAGTCACGGATAACACACCAACATATATCAAGAACTATAGACTGCCCCATACATATATTGATGAAATAGATCGACAAGTAAACCAATTGCTAGAGGACAACATTATCGAAAACTCTACCAGTCCATATAACTCACCACTACTTTTAACACCAAAGAAAAGTGAGTCAGGCCCAACAAAATGGAGACTAGTTGTAGATTTTAGAGCACTCAACAAAAAAGTTGTTAATGACAAGTTTCCACTCACAAGGCTAGAAGATGTTTTAGACAGACTAGGAAGAGCGAAATACTTCTTCACCCTGGACATGACAAGTTCCTTTTACCAAATCGAGCTGACAGAGGAATCAAGACCATTGACAGCCTTTTCAACAAATAAAGGGCATTGTCAGTTCAAACGATTACCTTTCGGTCTAACAATTTCATCAAACAGCTTCCAACGCATGCTAACAGTAGCCTTAAGTGGATTAGACTCAGCAGCATTCTTATATGTCGATGACATAATCGTCCTTGGTTGCAGCCTCGCACATCATAATACAAATTTAATGAAAATATTTGATAGGCTAGAAAAGTACAACCTAAAACTAAACCCTGAGAAATGCAATTTTTTGAGAAGTGAAGTAGTGTTCTTGGGACATTTAATAACAAAAGATGGAGTCCGAACAGACCCTGCAAAATTTAAAACAATTAAAAACTATCCGATACCTACAAACGCAGACGAAGTCCGAAGATTCGTCGCATTTGCTAATTATTATCGACGATTTATACCAGACTTCGCCAAAACAACAAAATGCCTAAATGATTTACTGAAAAAGAATACAAAGTTCATATGGACAGAAAAATGTCAATCAACATTTGAAGTACTGAAGTATAAACTAATGAATGCACCAATACTACAATACCCAGATTTCAATAAGCCATTTATTGTCACAACCAATGCATCAGACTACGCATTAGGTGCAGTACTCTCACAAGGCGAAATAGGACATGACTTACCCATTTCTTACGCAAGTAGAACCCTAGTAAAACATGAATTAAACAAACCGATAATCGAAAAGGAACTATTGGCAATCCACAGGGCGATAAATTTCTTTAGACCCTATTTATTCGGAAATAAATTTACAGTCGTTACAGACCACAGGCAACTTATATCACTATTTACACATAGAAACCCATCATCAAAGATGACTCGCATAAGACTAGATTTATGCGATTATGATTTCTATATGATATATCAAAAAGGCAAGATGAACGTCAATGCAGATGCATTGTCACGCATCAAATTAAATGCAGACACGTTAAAAGATATGATACCAAAGCAGAGAAATATTACCGAAGAAAAGAAGATATTACCCCTTACAAGAAATATGGTAAAAAACGTAGAATACACTAAAAAAATGCAAACAAGAAGAATGACCAAACCGAACCTAATGGCCAACGAAATTTATATGTGGAACAGCGATTCCCCAGCTGATATAAAAAATTTAACGAAATTAAAGTTCGAAATGGGAAAAATCCCAAAAACTATATTTGAAAACAATCAAATCCTAGTTAGATGCAGCGATAATCCATCCGAATTAGTTTCGACATTGGAGAAACTGACATCACAAGCAACTAGAAAAAATGTAACGAAAGTATACATAGAAGAAAATGATGAAATATATAAAATGATAAATAACGAAGAATTTAAAAACAAATTTAATCAACTACAGAAGAGTATTCTAACAAACAATAAAGAACCCCTAAGAATAATAATATACAAACCACCAAAACGAATAACCGATAAAATAATACAATTCAAACTAATAAACAACTACCATACAACACCGATAGGAGGACACTTAGGTGTCAGAAAAACGTTGCGAAAATTAAAACAAAAATATATATGGAAAGATATGAATAAAATGATAAAGACATTTATTAAAAATTGTGAAACTTGTACGAAAAATAAACAGACACAACACATAAAAGAAAAACAAACAATAACAGACACACCAAGGAACACATTCGAAACAATTGCTATAGATACAGTAGGGCCACTCAGAATATCCAACGGTTACCGATACATTCTCACAATGCAATGCGAATTGTCAAAATACGTTATTGCATACCCTATTGAAACAAAAGACGCCAAAACTATCGCCAAAACTTTAGTAGAACAACTAATATTAAAGCATGGTATTTTCAAAATTTTAAAATCAGATAATGGAACTGAATTCACCAATGAGCTTATGGAAAACATTTGCAATTTATTAAAAATTCAACAAATTTTCTCAGCACTATATCATCATGAAACACTTGGCTCGGTGGAACGTAACCACAGAGAATTAAATGAACATTTACTTAATTTTGCTAACGATTATGAATGGGACAAATGGATACCGTATTATACTTTCGCGTATAATACTAGTCCACATATTGATACACAATATTCTCCATACGAACTAGTCTATGGAAGATTACCCCAATTGCCTGACGATATTATAGAGCAAAACGAACCGATAAACAATATAGACAATTTCGCTAATGAACTAAAAATTAGACTTAGAAATAGCATTAGTTTAGCTCAAAACATAATTGAGAAAGTGAAAAGGAAAGGAAAAATAATGTAGATGGTAATATAAACCCAGCAAAATTCAAAGTAGGAGATCTAGTATTAGTCAGAAATATCAATAGGAAAAAGTTGCAGAACACATATCACGGACCATATGAAATAATAGAAAGAGATAAGGTAAATACTTATATATTAGTAAACGGAAAGTGTAAAAAATATCACAATAACCTATTAAAATTATATACACCACTAATTTGAAAAAGTGATAAACACATTTGAACATGTACAGTATTAATGTAAAACAAGAATCAAAAAACAAAAATATGCAAAACAAAATGCCTATAGTTATTACAAGACTAGAATTATATTCAAACAAAAAAAAAATATATAAACATATGTATCGAAATTACATTTAAGTAAGCAAAATCAAATAAAACAAAAAAAAAAAAATTTTATAAGAATATATATTTAAGCAACAACATGAACTTATGAATCAGGATAATTGTAAAAAACTGTAAAGGTGTATGGATTCAAAACAAAAAAAAACTCTAGCGCACCTGAACCGCTAGAAACACTAATGTTCGAAGAACAGTAGAAGAATCGTGCAGGTTTTGAGTGCATATTCCACCACATGTGCTGCTTATTACGGCCAAACTGTTTCAAATGCCACGTTTTACTTTCGTCTCAAGAATGCATTATAACTCATATGGTGGAAGGTTTCAGATATTACCACTGGCATGAATTTCAACGTTTATTAGAGCAAAACACGGGTTAATTATATTCGTTATCAGTTGCTTATTTCATATAATTTTGAAAGCAGCATCTCATACAACATCATTGAAGAAAATGCTCAGTGCCTGCAGCACTGTAACTGAAGTTGGTGTTTGGGGCTGCGATCCGAAAAATTTGCAGAACTTTGGGAATTGAAACATCGGTTATTTATTTTTATTGTAAATGTTTCCGGTATGTATACTAACTGTAAGCATTTATTGATACAAAAAAAGCACAACCGACTCGTGCTGGCAACCTTTCGCCAGTATCAAAGCCAAGAATATATCATATCTGCTTCACGTTGTTTAATTACATTCGAAGTTATAGGAGTATAAAGAAATTTAGGGTTACTTGCAGCGAGTTTTTTCAAATAATCGAAAGCTTAATATTTGCAGTTTATTGTCACAACAATATCATTACCATTTGAAAATTCTACGATAAAACCGCTTAATAAAGATATTTCAATTAAACACAAAACCAACAAAAGCTGGCAGCCCTATTGTGGCTTTTCAACCAAATTTGGCCTGAATAATTTTTATGACAGGTTTCATTAATTGTATGAAATTCGTATTGATTTCGTGACTGCACTGGAAGTTATAGGGCAAAAAGTTTTATTTTCCTGAGCGATTTTTCAAAACCAAAGACACAAAAATTACCATAGCTGGCAGCAACAATCAAATTTTTGAACCAAATTTCCACCAAACAGAGATTAGAGTTAGGTTTAGCTACTGTGTCAATTTCATGAAAATCCGGTAACCTATTCACATTTCATTGGACAAAAAGCAGTTTTTTTTTCTTTGTAATTTTTCAAGATGGCACCACTGGCACGGATTTGCCCACAATTCAAAATCGCTTCTATCAAATATAGTCTTACTTAATTCCAATGCATTATGTAAATTTTAGCTGTATCTGATTATTGGTTCATGAGTTCCCGTGAACAGAAGTTTTTGATGCTAAAAATATAGGTTAACTGGGAGAGGGTTACCGTTCTTGTCTGACATGAAATTTCCAAAGTTTTATTTTGAACGTGTAGATAAAACATAAGATTTATATACAGATTGGTTTTATTGCAAGAAACGGACATTTTTTTTGAATATTCGATGGTTTGAATGTTTTAACTTCCAATTTTTTTTTTTCAAAATGAAGACACCAAAATTATCATAGCTGGCAGCTCCAACCGAATTTTTCAACCAAATTTCTACCAAACGTGGCTTAAAGTAATGTCTAGCAATTGTGTGAGTTTTGTCAAAATCGAACGATTCAATCAGAATTTATAGGGCTAAAAACAGTTATCTTTTTTAGTGGTTTTTCAAGATGGCACCACTGGCACAGAATCGCCCGCATTTCAAAATCACTTCTATCAAACCTGGTCCTGTCTAAGACCAATACATTTTGTGAACTTCAAATAATTCTGCTCATCGGATCGTGAGTTTCCGTGAACAGAAGTTCTTGATGGTAAAAATATAGGTAAATTGGGCAAGGGTTACCAGGCGTGCCCGTTATACCATATCTTTTTTTTTTTTTTTGGTTATGTAAACAAAGCACAAGATTTACATATGAGTGGCTTTTTTTTGAAGAAACGGCATTTTTTCAAGAGAGACGATGATTTGGAAGTTTTCACTTTCAGTGCCTACCCTAGCTACAGGGTTGCCAGCACGCTCATTAAAAGCTACACAAATCTACACCTAAATAATATCAATATGTATTGAAAATTTCGTAATGATTGAATAGCTCTGTCAAAAGTTATCGAAATTTAAAAATTTTCAAATTTTCCCGTCCTCTTTTTAGGCACCCAGCGCACACATAGGGTCAAAAAATTCCAAAGCATTATCCGATTCATATGTAAAACACGTTAGAAATTTATTTCGTTAACTTTAGTTTTGCGAAAATCATTTGTGCACGAAATAATAGGTATATTAAAAATATCACTTAAATGGCCGCCGGCGCCAAAAGGTTAACAATAACTGACATTTAAAGAGACCTATTCTGCATATACACCAAAGTATCCTGAAAGTTTCAGCTCAATCGGATGGCGCGTTCCCGAGATTATCTCACTGAAATTTTTTGATGATATATATATATATATATATATATATATATATATATATATATATATATATATATATATATATATATATATATATATATATATAGATATATATATGTATATATATATATATATATATATATATATATATATATATATATATATATATATATATATATATATATATATATATATATATATATATATATATATGTGGCAACCCTTCTGCGGAATATTAGTTTGCGTCAGAGAAAACGTAGTAGCCATAAGTTTTTGGAAAAACATTCGATTCGACTGTCAGTGGCAGCAGAGATAATCGGCATAGTTCCCCAGAGAGCACGTTACATAGTTAATAGCATAGTTTTATGAAACAATAAATATAAATTGGAGTAAAGCAATTGTAGAGTTATTTAAACAATAGAACCACTCTTGCAGCTTTTCCCATATTGGTGACCCCTACTTGAAAACGCTCCTAATAGTAAAAAAACAGTGACCACGTCTCATCGCGGGTGCTTAATATACTAGTGCATGCGTTAACCAAAAAGTAATTTTTTGCAAATATCATAAACTATGAGTGCTTCAAAAAAACGGGGAATCGCAGACGCGAAAAAACGCGTGACTACTCCAGCCAAACGAACAACACCGCCGCCTTTAGATGATACAATAGCATCACCAATTGCATGCACGATGGTTCCCGCAAACCAGGGTAGCGTACAAATAAGCGATACATGCGCAAAAATGGCACTCGCTACAACGCCCCTTGACTCATCACTGGCAACGCAGATTCTGCTGGGGTTGGAAAAAATCAATGAAAGCATACAGCTATTTCAACAAACATTGACGACCACGATCCTGGCAAAACACGCCACAATCAACGACATGCCTTCTACATCAAAACTGACACCCGACCCGAACAATACGATGCCGTCAGTGCAAATTAACCTAGCAGAATCAGTGTCGATTCCACCACAGATGTCAGCGAGTGGAGATTTTGTAGCTAAACCACATTCGGTTGTGTTTGATGCACCCAGATTTGAAGGAAATACGCACAGACAGCTAAGTGATGCTTCAACACATGTTTGGTCTCGAATCGCCATGCCGACAATTTCCAAGGTGCACACAAAATATTCCTTCACTCGACTCGAAGCATGGATGTATGGCAATCATATTTACACGGATGATCGTCGTTTCGAAGTAATAAAAGCTGCTTTAGAACCAGACACCGCAATGCTGGTAGATTGCGTATTTCGAAATCCGCCATCTTGTCAAAAATATGAAACTGTCAAGCGAATGATTTTAAACGCCTACGATGTTTCACATCACAGCAAAGTGCGTCAGTTACTTGAGAATGTGCATTTGAACGGCCGAAAAGCAACAATTATGTTGGCTGAGATGCGTTTCCTGTACGATGGCCCGGATAATAACATTTTAAAGTCAATATTTCTCGCTCGGTTGGATTTGTGGACACGTGCCATGCTGGAAAGCACCATGCGTAACCGCAGCACACCAATGTCACTATCCAAAATAGCCGAAGAGGCAGACAGACTCATGGAGAGCATGGGGGACAGCCCGCAAAATAACATCGGTGCCATAGCAACGCAAAACAACGATATTCGAGCCGCTATCGATCAACTGACCCGCGAAGTGTCTGAAATGCGTTCCTGGTACACGAAAGGACCTAGCCGATCTCCGAGTCGTAGCCGCCACCCAAGTAGCGCTCATACGCACTTCGCCTCCAGGAACTATTCACCGACGCCAGACGATAAGAAGAAAATATGCCATTACCATGAAAAGTTTGGAAAAGGCCAACACAGGAACAAAAAGTGTTACCCTAATTGTAAACTTTTCAAGGAATGGCAGATCGCCCGTAAGCAGCTACAAGACCGCTTTTCAAAAAACTAATGCATGCTGATTCACACGCTGGCGCTCATATTTCTGTGAATCAGCTACAATTAAGGAAATCAATGCTGCCAACAACGACACAATCTTTATCTACACTGGACAACCATAAGGAAAAACCTACCAAGAGCGAAAGTAATTTGATCCCAGCGCAACGTTTCACACGCTTATCAATTTTTGATTCAAAAAATCGAATCAATTTCATAATTGATACAGGCGCCGAAGTCAGCATTATTCCAAATCGAAACCGAATCCAAATTACACCGCGCAAATTGTATGCGGCCAATGGTGCAGTGATTCAAACATTTGGAACGCAACGACTCGAGGTAAATCTTAACCTCCGCCGTGCATTCGACTGGACATTTGTCGTAGCCAACGTCACGGACGCATTAATAGGAGCTGATTTTTTAGCTCACCACAATCTAATGGTCGACATAAAAGGAAAACGAGTGATCGATAACGAAACGTCAATGACAGCTAAAACAAAAATTCATGGTTCTGAGGCAGACACCATCACAACACACCATATTAGCGAGCCGTATGCATCCACCATCAGGAAATACTCTACAATAATTGG
Source organism: Nemotelus nigrinus (assembly GCA_947369275.1). Lineage (NCBI taxonomy): Eukaryota > Metazoa > Arthropoda > Insecta > Diptera > Stratiomyidae > Nemotelus > Nemotelus nigrinus. The sequence goes on from OX376373.1 coordinate 108,134,318, forward strand.
ACTGACTGAAAACAAACTCCTTCCGACAACCAGTGGTCTACATCATATAGTCACTGTAGGTCCACCAGTGTTCGCAAAAGCACGGCAGTTGTCACCCGAAAAATTGGAAGCAGCAAAATCCGAGTTCTAGTATTTGCTGCGAGCAGGCATCGTTCGTCCATCAACATCACCATGGGCATCACCATTGCATATGGTCAAAAAACCAAATGGATCTTGGCGACCATGCGGAGATTACCGGTCTCTCAACGCCATTACTGTGAAAGATCGATATCCTCTGCCATTCATATCCGATATCGCTGGATTCCTAAATGGACGTAAGATCTTTAGCAAAATAGATCTACAGCGAGCTTACAACCAAGTTCCTGTCAATCCAGATGACATCCCAAAAACAGCCATCATTACACCATTTGGGTTGTTTGAATACCTTCGTATGCCTTTCGGGCTCTGCAACGCTGCCCAGACCATGCAAAGGTTAATAAACACGGTATTCATTGGAAAAGACTACGTTTTTCCATACGTTGATGACATCCTTATTGCGTCTGAAAACGAACGAATGCACGAACAGCACGTCCAGGCCGTATTCGAATTACTTGCTGATAATAACCTTACCATAAACATCGACAAATGTGAGTTTAATAAAGCCGAGCTGGAATTTTTGGGACATCGAATAACCCCACAAGGTTACCAACCACTTCCCATCAAGACGGATGCTGTACTAAAGATTTCTCGACCGAAAATAGTCAAAGAACTTAAAAGTTTTTTATCGTCTATAAATTTTTATCGTCGTTTTCTGCCACACGCCGCACACCTGCAACGAAAATTAATAGCTTTGATTCCTGGCAACAAGAAAAACGATAAAACTCCCATCGAGTGGAAGGATGATGCAGTTTCTGCATTTAACGAATGTAAAAAGCAGTTAAATGACGCCACTATACTATTTTACCCGCAAAAGAACGCCAACTTAATCCTACATACAGACGCATCAGACTTCTGTGCCGGAGCCGTTCTACACCAAATAGTGGACAACCAGATTCAACCACTTGGATTTTACAGCAAGTCGTTCACGCCAACTCAATGCAAATATAGCGCTTACGATCGCGAGCTCACGGCGATCTTTCAAGCAATACAGCACTTTCGGCCGCTCCTCGAAGGAAGAATATTTACCATATATACTGATCAAAAGCCTTTGACATGGGCATTTAAACCAAAGAAGACATCAGTTCCAGACAAAAAAGAAAATCCACGACGTATACGACAGTTGGATTTCATAAGTCAGTTCTCCACAGACATACGTCACGTAACAGGGTCTGAAAACATTATTGCAGACATGTTATCGCGTATTGCATCAATCGGACACGGAACTGTAAATGTTCAAGAACTGGCGGACTTCCAAGCAACTGATACGGAATTAAGTTCAATCCTGAAATCTCGGAACACTGCATTAAATCTTCAACAAGTTTTGTTACCAGACGCACCCATACAAATATGGGCAGACGTTTCGAAACACCAGACTAGACCTTTTGTTCCTGAAGCTCTTCGAAAGAAAATCGCAATGCAGCTTCACAATCTGGCTCACACTGGAGTCAGAGCTACAAACAAATTAGTTCGCAGTAGATTTGTTTGGCCGTCGATGGGTACTGATATTAAACGTATGATTAAAACATGTGTACCTTGCCAAACTTCAAATTTGAACGCCACACACGATCGCCGCTTGGAAATTATCCTATGCCCGATAAACGTTTTGAGCACCTGAATGTTGATTTAGTCAAATTGCCGAATTGCAATGGTTTTCAATATTGCCTGACAATCATCGACCGCTATACTAGATGGCCTGAAGCCATTCCATTGATGGACCAGACTGCCGAGACTGTAGCCTTAGCAATTCTTCAAAATTGGATAGCTCGCTTTGGTATACCGCTGCGGATTTCATCGGACCAAGGACGTCAATTTTAATCGGGACTTCTCCACCAACTTAATCAACTCTTAGGCATCGAACAATTTAGGACAACTGGATATCATCCACAATCCAATGGGATGGTGGAAAGATTTCATCGGACGCTAAAATCCGCACTAATGGCGCACAACTGCGAAAACTGGCTGACGAAACTTCCATTCGTACTTTTGGGTTTACGAATGGCCTTCAAGCCAGATATAAAAACGTCTGCAGCGGAGATGACCTTTGGTTGCACATTGAGACTGCCTGGCGAATTTCTCCATGAATCGAAATTCGTACCTCACGAAGAGTTTGTTCAGAAACTTCGTTCTAACATGGAGACTCTTCGGCCTACACCACCATCTAAACATTCCATTGAGGAACCGTTTATTCATCCAGAGCTTCCACAGGCCACGCACGTTTTCGTACGAGTCGACAAAGTAAGAACATCTTTGACAAAACCATATGAAGGCCCGTTCGAGATTATTAAACATGGGCAGAAATATTTTAAACTTCGAATAAACAACAAATCTGTCAACGTGGCAATAGACAGACTTAAACCAGCCTACTTAGAATACAATGAGTATTTGACTAATGCCGGAACCAGCAGCAAACATTCTCCACTACAAAGTGCCTCACATTATTCGGCATGCAGACGACCTGATACTCGGACGCTCCCATCCAGGCAGCCTGCGCATTTACAACAATCGACGGGTTACACAAAAACCAAAGCAGGGCGCACGGTTAGATTTCCCGACAAGTACAGACCTGTAACCTAAACCTTGTCAAAAAATCTCGGGGGGCTCTGTGGCAACCCTTCTGTGGAATATTAGTTTGCGTCAGAGAAAACGTAGTAGCCATAAGTTTTTGGAAAAACATTCGATTCGACTGTCAGTGGCAGCAGAGATAATCGGCATAGTTCCCCAGAGAGCACGTTACATAGTTAATAGCATAGTTTTATGAAACAATAAATATAAATTGGAGTAAAGCAATTGTAGAGTTATTTAAACAATAGAACCACTCTTGCCGCTTTTCCCATATATATATATATATATATATGGAAATATGAATTTTTGGCCGAATCGATTTTAATACTAATGTTCTTCGAACATTAGTAAAAATTTTCATTTACTACTGAAAAGAAAATATTTTTTTCCCCAAAGGGAGAGGGTGTTGTGTACGAATTGAATTGACAAACAACAAACACTGACAAATGTCAAAATAGCTCCGACCTATCGACAACCGCGACATCTACTCTAAGCGGACAATACGCACACTAGCTAATTAATTTTTATATTTTCAAATTCAAAAACCAGTCCATACACCGATCGATTCAGCAAAATGTATCATATATATAGGGAAACTCAAGAAAGAATAAAGTACAGTCTATCTCGGTAAGCCAAAGCTTTTAGGCGACCAGTAGATTGTTTTAAACAATAAAACTTGCGTTTTTTAATATTTTTGAAATCGAACAGTTTGGAACGATTGCTACGCGGCGGTTAAATTCGCCACGCATGAGTGACAACTGTTTCGATCTACAAAGTGAGATTTTTCTTGACTGAAAGACTTAAGTATTGATCTCTCAAAAACTTTATTTGCGGTCAACGTTCCAAATCCGTGAACGTAACTGACATAACTGACAAATAGAAAAGAAATTGTAATAACCACATTTCATGGCGACCTTGCCTCCATCGAAGACAATTATCCCAAAAGAAGGCGGACCTCAGCCGAGGGTACATCCTGCGATACTAGAAGCCCGCAAACTGGACGCAGCAAGAACGACCATCCCAAAAATACCGACGAAGAAGAAGAAGCGCACCGGCAAACAAGTCTTCCTCAGAAGAAAAATTGCATCGCTAAGACGAGTTGCGACTGACGAAACCAACCCTCCACCATGGGACGTACAGCAACAAATCTACGATTATATCGAACAGCTGCGAACACAGTTGAGAAATAAAAACGATAAAAAAATAGACTTAAATTAGAATGTATTTTCAAATGAATTAGAATATAAATGAATTATGTATTTTCAAATACAAAAGCAAATGCCAACGAATTAAAACAACACAATTTAAAACACAAACAACATTTCTATTTTAAAACTTTTTGACATAAGAGGTTCAAAGTTCTTTCTATTTAGACAAGTTTTATTTTGTCCCATTTAGCGTCACAAACGACATCTTGTATTTGATAGTGAAATGAAAAATTCAAATTCAAATTCTCAATTGCTAGTAAGTTTTCATATGGTCCATGATAAATCATTATAAATGGAACAAAACATTACTATAGTTTCAAAAATAATAGCTAACCTAAAGAAAACACCAAACAGAGCTTATAAGCGAGATTATATCCAAGAAAAATTAGAAACATTAGAGGAAATTCAAGAAGAAGCACTTAAAATAGAAAGTAGTCAGGAAATGTTAGAAATATTACAACAAAAATACAAAGAAGCAAAGGAACTATTGCTAGAAAAACTAAAAGATTCGATAGACAACAAAATGAGCAACTTTAATATCGAGTTAGCATTAAAATCAATACCAGTCTTTAATGGCAATCCCAAAGAACTGGAAGCGTTCCTAACAATAACAAGTCTACTAAATCAAAGTCTTAACGAAGACGGAAAAAACAATCTATTAAATTTTACTAAAAATGTAAAACTAGGAACAGTAGTTAGAACATAACTCATAACATTAGACATTAAAACTTATGAAGAATTAGAAAATAGCCTCAGGAATAGATACAAAAGCAAAAAAAGCCCGCAGCACATTCATACCCAATTAGCACAGTTAAGTCAACGCGGAACAGTTGAAAAATTTGGTGAAAAACAGTCCGAGCTCATTAACGAATTAAGTGAAATTCAAATTAACAGCTTGGGTCAAAATCCGTCTCAAGCAGAAAAAAGTGCAATACAGAAGTCAAACGACTCGTATGCACTAACTATTTTCAAGAATGGGTTAAGCGAAACCCTTAAACCTACTATTTTTGCGGCACAGCCAAAAACGTTCGTAGAAGCTATTCAGATAGCAACTGAATTCGAATCAAGCAATAATGTTACAGAAAACATTATGTACGTAAATCAAAGCAATAATATAAGTCGGCAACTGAATTATAATAATAGAAATAAACCGAATAATTACAACACATATAGGAATAATAATTATAGACAAAACCATATTAATAGTAACAGAAATAACAACAGGAATAACAGCAGTAATTTCAACACAAGAAATAATGTAACAAACCAGAACAGCAATTATAGAAACAACTTTAGAAATAGTTACAATCCCAGATATGAGGAAGTAAACCATAGAAATAATAACAGCAGATATCATGAAATAAATCGAAATACATATCAGAACCCTAACACAAGTAATAGGAACAACAGAGGAACAAACAGAAACTATGAAAGTAACAGACAAAACAGAATAAATATAATACAGGGAAACTCAATAGGCCCGGAGGCCAGCAGCAACGAAGAATAAAAGTTGACCCCGGGATACAGGAAGAAAAAATATACCTACTAAACACACAATTAAAAAATTACGTTACGCTATATAGCGAGAAATCAAGGAAAAATTTGAAGCTATTGATAGATACAGGAGCCGATATATCAATATGCAAAATAAGTGCAATTTCAGAGGATGAGAAAATAGAAGCGGATAAACGATGCGAATTCTCTGGCATAACAAACCAGGAAATATTTTCAATAGGCACTGCTAATCTAGACTTGAACATTGGTGAAAAACGTATACGTTACCCCTTCCAAATAGTAGAACCTGATTTCCCCATCCTTACAGACGGAATACTAGGAAGAGATTTCTTTGTACAAAAACTAGCAAAAATTGATTATGAAACTTATACGATAACGATTAATGTCGACAATGAAGAGTATACTATGCCGATCAGTACAAATTGCGAAATACACAAGTTAACAATACCCGCAAGGTGCGAATACATTTGTCCAGTCGACTTTACCATCAAAGAAGACAGCATAGTAATTAACAAAGAAATAACACCAGGAGTCTACATAGGCAGCAAAATAATACCAGCAGAAGGCATCAAACATATAAAGCTACTGAACACGAACGAAGAAGACATGATAATTCAAAAATTTAAAGTAGAAACAGAACCATTAACTTAATATCAAATAAATAAAAATAATGTTTCAGTAAATAAAAACAACAAAAGAAAGCAAAGATTTCAAGAATTATTAACACACATTAAACTGCAACACTTGAACCAAAAAGACCAAGAATCAATATTAGAAATTATCCAAAATTATCAACATATTTTTCACCTAGAACACGATAGTCTTACATCAAATAACTTTTACAAACAAAATATACAAGTCACGGATAACACACCAACATATATCAAGAACTATAGACTGCCCCATACACATATTGATGAAATAGATCGACAAGTAAACCAATTGCTAGAGGACAACATTATCGAAAACTCTACCAGTCCATATAACTCACCACTACTTTTAACACCAAAGAAAAGTGAGTCAGGCCCAACAAAATGGAGACTAGTTGTAGATTTTAGAGCACTCAACAAAAAAATTGTTAATGACAAGTTTCCACTCACAAGGCTAGAAGATGTTTTAGACAGACTAGGAAGAGCGAAATACTTCTTCACCCTGGACATGACAAGTTCCTTTCACCAAATCGAGCTGACAGAGGAATCAAGACCATTGACAGCCTTTTCAACAAATAAAGGGCATTATCAGTTCAAACGATTACCTTTCGGTCTAACAATTTCATCAAACAGCTTCCAACGCATGCTAACAGTAGCCTTAAGTGGATTAGACTCAGCAGCATTCTTATATGTCGATGACATAATCGTCCTTGGTTGCAGCCTCGCACATCATAATACAAATTTAATGAAATTATTTGATAGGCTAGAAAAGTACAACCTAAAACTAAACCCTGAGAAATGCAATTTTTTGAGAAGTGAAGTAGTGTACTTGGGACATTTAATAACGAAAGATGGAGTCCGAACAGACCCTGCAAAATTTAAAACAATTAAAAACTATCCGATACCTACAAACGCAGACGAAGTCCGAAGATTCGTCGCATTTGCTAATTATTATCGACGATTTATACCAGACTTCGCCAAAACAACAAAATGCCTAAATGATTTACTGAAAAAGAATACAAAGTTCGTATGGACAGAAAAATGTCAATCAACATTTGAAGTACTGAAGTATAAACTAATGAATGCACCAATACTACAATACCCAGATTTCAATAAGCCATTTATTGTCACAACCAATGCATCAGACTACGCATTAGGTGCAGTACTCTCACAAGGCGAAATAGGACATGACTTACCCATTTCTTACGCAAGTAGAACCCTAGTAAAACATGAATTAAACAAACCGATAATCGAAAAGGAACTATTGGCAATCCACAGGGCGATAAATTTCTTTAGACCCTATTTATTCGGAAATAAATTTACAGTCGTTACAGACCACAGGCCACTTATATCACTATTTACACATAGAAACCCATCATCAAAGATGACTCGCATAAGACTAGATTTATGCGATTATGATTTCTATATGATATATCGAAAAGGCAAGATGAACGTCAATGCAGATGCATTGTCACGCATCAAATTAAATGCAGACACGTTAAAAGATATGATACCAAAGCAGAGAAATATTACCGAAGAAAAGAAGATATTACCCCTTACAAGAAATATGGTAAAAAACGTAGAATACACTAAAAAAGTGCAAACAAGAAGAATGACCAAACCGAACCTAATGGCCAACGAAATTTATATGTGGAACAGCGATTCCCCAGCTGATATAAAAAATTTAACGAAATTAAAGTTCGAAATGGGAAAAATCCCAAAAACTATATTTGAAAACAATCAAATCCTAGTTAGATGCAGCGATAATCCATCCGAATTAGTTTCGACATTGGAGAAACTGACATCACAAGCAACTAGAAAAAATGTAACGAAAGTATACATAATAATATACAAACCACCAAAACGAATAACCGATAAAATAATACAATTCAAACTAATAAACAACTACCATACAACACCGATAGGAGGACACTTAGGTGTCAGAAAAACGTTGTTAAAGTTAAAACAAAAATATATATGGAAAGATATGAATAAAATGATAAAGACATTTATTAAAAATTGTGAAACTTGTACGAAAAATAAACATACACAAAACATAAAAGAAAAACAAACAATAACAGACACACCAAGGAACACATTCGAAACAATTGCTATAGATACAGTAGGGCCACTCAGAATATCCAACGGTTACCGATACATTCTCACAATGCAATGCGAATTGTCAAAATACGTTATTGCATACCCTATTGAAACAAAAGACGCCAAAACTATCGCCAAAACTTTAGTAGAACAACTAATATTAAAGCATGGTATTTTCAAAATTTTAAAATCAGATAATGGAACTGAATTCACCAATGAGCTTATGGAAAACATTTGCAATTTATTAAAAATTCAACAAATTTTCTCAGCACTATATCATCATGAAACACTCGGCTCGGTGGAACGTAACCACAGAGTATTAAATGAATATTTACTTAATTTTGCTAACGATTATGAATGGGACAAATGGATACCGTATTATACTTTCGCGTATAATACTAGTCCACATATTGATACACAATATTATCCATACGAACTAGTCTATGGAAGATAACCCCAATTGCCTGACGATATTATAGAGCAAAACGAACCGATAAACAATATAGACAATTTCGCTAATGAACTAAAAATTAGACTTAGAAATAGCATTAGTTTAGCTCAAAACATAATTGAGAAAGTGAAAAAGGAAAGGAAAAATAATGTAGATGGTAATATAAACCCAGCAAAATTCAAAGTAGGAGATCTAGTATTAGTCAGAAATATCAATAGGAAAAAGTTGCAGAACACATATCACGGACCATATGAAATAATAGAAAGAGATAAGGTAAATACTTATATATTAGTAAACGGAAAGTGTAAAAAATATCACAATAACCTATTAAAATTATATACACCACTAATTTGAAAAAGTGATAAACACATTTGAACATGTACAGTATTAATGTAAAACAAGAATCAAAAAACAAAAATATGCAAAACAAAATGCATATAGTTATTACAAGACTAGAATTATATTCAAACAAAAAAAAAAATATATAAACATATGTATCGAAATTACATTTAAGTAAGCAAAATCAAATAAAACAAAAAAAAAAAAATTTTATAAGAATATATATTTAAGCAACAACATGAACTTATGAATCAGGATAATTGTAAAAAACTGTAAAGGTGTATGGATTCAAAACAAAAAAAAACTCTAGCGCACCTGAACCGCTAGAAACACTAATGTTCGAAGAACAGTAGAAGAATCGTGCAGGTTTTGAGTGCATATTCCACCACATGTGCTGCTTATTACGGCCAAACTGTTTCAAATGCCACGTTTTACTTTCGTCTCAAGAATGCATTATAACTCATATGGTGGAAGGTTTCAGATATTACCACTGGCATGAATTTCAACGTTTATTAGAGCAAAACACGGGTTAATTATATTCGTTATCAGTTGCTTATTTCATATAATTTTGAAAGCAGCATCTCATACAACATCATTGAAGAAAATGCTCAGTGCCTGCAGCACTGTAACTGAAGTTGGTGTTTGGGGCTGCGATCCGAAAAATTTGCAGAAATTTGGGAATTGAAACATCGGTTATTTATTTTTATTGTAAATGTTTCCGGTATGTATACTAACTGTAAGCATTTATTGATACAAAAGTAGCACAACCGACTCGTGCTGGCAACCTTTCGCCAGTATCAAAGCCAAGAATGTATCAAATCTGCTTCACGTTGTTTAATTACATTCGAAGTTATAGGAGTATAAAGAAATTTAGGGTTACTTGCAGCGAGTTTTTTCAAATAATCGAAAGCTTAATATTTGCAGTTTATTGTCACAACAATATCATTACCATTTGAAAATTCTACGATAAAACCGCTTAATAAAGATATTGCAATTGGCAGCCCTATTGTGGCTTTTCAACCAAATTTGGCCTGAATAATTTTTATGACAGGTTTCATTAATTGTATGAAATTCGTATTGATTTCATGACTGCACTGGAAGTTATAGTGCAAAAAGTTTTATTTTCCTGAGCGATTTTTCAAAACCAAAGACACAAAAATTACCATAGCTGGCAGCAACAATCAAATTTTTGAACCAAATTTCCACCAAACAGAGATTAGAGTTAGGTTTAGCTACTGTGTCAATTTCATGAAAATCCGGTAACCTATTCACATTTCATTGGGCAAAAAGCAGTTTTTTTTTTCTTTGTAATTTTTCAAGATGGCACCACTGGCACGGACTTGCCCACAATTCAAAATCGCTTCTTTCAAATATAGTCTTACTTAAGTCCAATGCATTCTGTAAATTTTAGCTGTATCTGATTATTGGTTCGTGAGTTCCCGTGAACAGAAGCTTTTGATGCTAAAAATATATATAGGTTAACTGGGAGAGGGTTACCGTTCTTGTCTGACATGAAATTTCCAAAGTTTTATTTTGAACGTGTAGATAAAACATAAGATTTATATACAGATTGGTTTTATTGTAAGAAACGGACATTTTTTCTGAATATTCGATGGTTTGAATGTTTTCACTTCCAATTTTTTTTTTTTCAAAATGAAGACACCAAAATTATCATAGCTGGCAGCTCCAACCGAATTTTTCAACCAAATTTCTACCAAACGTGGCTTAAAGGTCTAGCAATTGTGTGAGTTTTGTCAAAATCAAACGATTCAATCAGAATTTATAGGGCTAAAAACAGTTACCTTTTTTAGTGGTTTTTCAAGATGGCACCACTGGCACAGAATCGCCCGCATTTCAAAATCACTTCTTTCAGACCTGGTCCTGTCTAAGACCAATACTATCTGTGAATTTCAAATAATTCTGCTCATTGGATCGTGAGTTTCCGTGAATAGAAGTGTTTGATGGTAAAAATATAGGTAAATTGGGCAAGGGTTACCAGGCGTGCCCGTTATACCATATCTTTTTTTTTTTTTTTTGGTTATGTAAACAAAGCACAAGATTTACATATGAGTGGCTTTTTTTTCAAGAAACGGCATTTTTTCAAGAGAGTCGATGATTTGGAGGTTTTCACTTTCAGTGCCTGCCCTAGCTACAGGGTTCTCAGCACGCTCATTAAAAGCTACACAAATCTACAACTAAATAATATCAATATGTCCTGAAAATTTCGTAATGATTGAATAGCTCTGTCAAAAGTTATCGAAATTTAAAAATTTTCAAATTTTCCCGTCCTCTTTTTAGGCACCCAGCGCACACATAGGGTTAAAAAATTCCAAAGCATTATCCGATTCATATGTAAAACACATTAGAAATTTATTTCGTTAACTTTATTATTGCGAAAATCATTTGTGCACGAAATAATAGGTATATTAAAAATATCAGTTAAATGGCCGCCGGCGCCAAAATGTTAACAATAACTGACATTTAAAGAGACCCGGACCTATTTTGCATATACAGCAATGTCTCCTGAAAGTTTCAGCTTAATCGGATGGCGCGTTCCTGAGATTATCTCACTGAAATTTTTTGATGATATATATCTATATATATATATATATATATATATATATATATATATATATATATATATATATATATATATATATATATATATATATATATATATATATATATATATATATATATATATATATATATATATATATATATATATATATATATATATATATATATATATATATATATATATATATATATATATATATATATATATATATATATATATATATATGGAAATATGAATTTTTGGCCGAATCGATTTTAATACTAATGTTCTTCGAACATTAGTAAAAATTTTCATTTACTACTGAAAAGAAAATATTTTTTTCCCCAAAGGGAGAGGGTGTTGTGTACGAATTGAATTGACAAACAACAAACACTGACAAATGTCAAAATAGCTCCGACCTATCGACAACCGCGACATCTACTCTAAGCGGACAATACGCACACTAGCTAATTAATTTTTATATTTTCAAATTCAAAAACCAGTCCATACACCGATCGATTCAGCAAGATGTATCATATATATAGGGAAACTCAAGAAAGAATAAAGTACAGTCTATCTCGGTAAGCCAAAGCTTTTAGGCGACCAGTAGATTGTTTTAAACAATAAAACTTGCGTTTTTTAATATTTTTGAAATCGAACAGTTTGGAACGATTGCTACGCGGCGGTTAAATTCGCCACGCATGAGTGACAACTGTTTCGATCTACAAAGTGAGATTTTTCTTGACTGAAAGACTTAAGTATTGATCTCTCAAAAACTTTATTTGCGGTCAACGTTCCAAATCCGTGAACGTAACTGACATAACTGACAAATAGAAAAGAAATTGTAATAACCACATTTCATGGCGACCTTGCCTCCATCGAAGACAATTATCCCAAAAGAAGGCGGACCTCAGCCGAGGGTACATCCTGCGATACTAGAAGCCCGCAAACTGGACGCAGCAAGAACGACCATCCCAAAAATACCGACGAAGAAGAAGAAGCGCAGCGGCAAACAAGTCTTCCTCAGAAGAAAAATTGCATCGCTAAGACGAGTTGCGACTGACGAAACCAACCCTCCACCATGGGACGTACAGCAACAAATCTACGATTATATCGAACAGCTGCGAACACAGTTGAGAAATAAAAACGATAAAAAAATAGACTTAAATTAGAATGTACTTTCAAATGAATTAGAATATATATGAATTATGTATTTTCAAATACAAAAGCAAATGCCAACGAATTAAAACAACACAATTTAAAACACAAACAACATTTCTATTTTAAAACTTTTTGACATAAGAGGTTCAAAGTTCTTTCTATTTAGACAAGTTTTATTTTGTCCCATATAGCGTCACAAACGACATCTAGTATTTGATAGTGAAATGAAAAATTCAAATTCAAATTCTCAATTGCTAGTAAGTTTTCATATGGTCCATGATAAATCATTATAAATGGAACAAAACATTACTATAGTTTCAAAAATAATAGCTAACCTAAAGAAAACACCAAACAGAGCTTATAAGCGAGATTATATCCAAGAAAAATTAGAAACATTAGAGGAAATTCAAGAAGAAGCACTTAAAATAGAAAGTAGTCAGGAATTGTTAGAAATATTACAACAAAAATACAAAGAAGCAAAGGAACTATTGCTAGAAAAACTAAAAGATTCGATAGACAACAAAATGAGCAACTTTAATATCGAGTAAGCATTAAAATCAATACCAGTCTTCAATGGAAACCCCAAAGAACTGGAAGCGTTCCTAACAATAACAAGTCTACTAAATCAAAGTCTTAACGAAGACGGAAAAAACAATCTATTAAATTTTACTAAAAATGTAAAACTAGGAACAGTAGTTAGAACACAACTCATAACATTAGACATTAAAACTTATGAAGAATTAGAAAATAGCCTCAGGAATAGATACAAAAGCAAAAAAAGCCCGCTGCACATTCATACCCAATTAGCACAGTTAAGTCAACGCGGAACAGTTGAAAAATTTGGTGAAAAACAGTCCGAGCTCATTAACGAATTAAGTGAAATTCAAATTAACAGCTTGGGTCAAAATCCGTCTCAAGCAGAAAAAAGTGCAATACAGAAGTCAAACGACTCGTATGCACTAACTATTTTCAAGAATGGGTTAAGCGAAACCCTTAAACCTACTATTTTTGCGGCACAGCCAAAAACGTTCGTAGAAGCTATTCAGATAGCAACTGAATTCGAATCAAGCAATAATGTTACAGAAAACATTATGTACGTAAATCAAAGAAATAATATAAGTCGGCAACTGAATTATAATAATAGAAATAAACCGAATAATTACAACACATATAGGAATAATAATTATAGACAAAACCATATTAATAGTAACAGAAATAACAACAGGAATAACAGCAGTAATTTCAACACAAGAAATAATGTAACAAACCAGAACAGCAATTATAGAAACAACTTTAGAAATAGTTACAATCCCAGATATGAGGAAGTAAACCATAGAAATAATACCAGCAGATATCATGAAATAAATCGAAATACATATCAGAACCCTAACACAAGTAATAGGAACAACAGAGGAACAAACAGAAACTATGAAAGTAACAGACAAAACAGAATAAATATAATACAGGGAAACTCAATAGGCCCGGAGGCCAGCAGCAACGAAGAATAAAAGTTGACCCCGGGATACAGGAAGAAAAAATATACCTACTAAATACACAATTAAAAAATTACGTTACGCTATATTGCGAGAAATCAAGGAAAAATTTGAAGCTATTGATAGATACAGGAGCCGATATATCAATATGCAAAATAAGTGCAATTTCAGAGGATGAGAAAATAGAAGCGGATAAACGATGCAAATTCTCTGGCATAACAAACCAGGAAATATTTTCAATAGGCACTGCTAATCTAGACTTGAACATTGGTGAAAAACGTATACGTTACCCCTTCCAAATAGTAGAACCTGATTTCCCCATCCTTACAGACGGAATACTAGGAAGAGATTTCTTTGTACAAAAACTAGCAAAAATTGATTATGAAACTTATACGATAACGATTAATGTCGACAATGAAGAGTATACTATGCCGATCAGTACAAATTGCGAAATACACAAGTTAACAATACCCGCAAGGTGTGAATACATTTGTCCAGTCGACTTTACCATCAAAGAAGACAGCATAGTAATTAACAAAGAAATAACACCAGGAGTCTACATAGGCAGCACAATAATACCAGCAGAAGGCATCAAACATATAAAGCTACTGAACACGAACGAAGAAGACATGATAATTCAAAAATTTAAAGTAGAAACAGAACCATTAACTAAATATCAAATAAATAAAAATAATGTTTCAGTAAATAAAAACAACAAAAGAAAGCAAAGATTTCAAGAATTATTAACACACATTAAACTGCAACACTTGAACCAAAAAGACCAAGAATCAATATTAGAAATTATCCAAAATTATCAACATATTTTTCACCTAGAACACGATAGTCTTACATCAAATAACTTTTACAAACAAAATATACAAGTCACGGATAACACACCAACATATCGTCGGGTGTACGCCAAAACCATGAATGTGCTTTTTTGGTGATTTTTAGTTGTTCATGTCACTGTACCCGGAATTCGTATATAAACAACTTACCAAAACCGGAAATGCAAAATTTCATTTTATGCCTACACAAATTCAAAATTTCAATTTTCTGAATCACCTAAAAACCAAGTATATGCAAAATGCATTACGCCAAAACCATGAATGTGCACATTCGTTGTTTTGGTGTAACGGAAAATCTGGGCATGTTATGACATGTTGTTATATTGTGGTGAAATAGAAAATCTACAGCTGAGCATATTATGTACCGTTAGGGCTTGTTCAATGTTGCACACTTTGATCTGTTATTTCTTCGAGTATTCTGGAATTTTTATTTAGTTCAACAGTTTCCTTAATTGAGTGCAGTTACGGTTTTTGTTGAAAGTTTACCAATTTGATTTTCAAATTAAGTTGAAGTTTAGTGCAAACTACTATGGCCAGTCGTGGATCATTGCTTTTATCGTTGGCTCTCCAAAAAAAGAAAGTCATTTCAAACGTGAATGATGCCGGTATGTAGGGACAATAACTTGAATTTCAATAACTTATAAATCTTCTTGCTTTTTTTTTTAAAGAGAGTAGCACTGTTCAGGAAGAAGATCCATTGAAGCAAGAAGATGATGGTTCTAACAAAAAGCTAAGTAGGTTTTGTTTTGATTGCAATCATTCAGGTACTAATTGCATTTTCCGTAAATAGGCAAGATCAATAAAGATTTACCTGGTACTTCCCATGTTTTTGATAGTGACGAAGACACTAGGGACTTTAGTCCATTACTTTTATCTTCCAGTTCAAGTTCTTCATGTAATATTATAGAGTCAGATGAAAGTGAAACGGAGAACGCTGTAAATTACTCGAATATGCCGAAGAAAGGAAAATTGAATAAGGAGGGATGGAAAGCGAGCATCAGGAAAAATAAGAGAACAAGAGGTGAGGCATACGTTGGATCAACGGGTGCTCAGCGGCCGGCTAAACCTTTGTTATGCTCACCTTGCAATGGAAAGGGAAAACATGTCAACTGCAACAGCATCAGTGAAGAAAGCAGAACAATTATATACGAGAAATTTCGTGGATTGACTAATAGCGATGATCAACAGAGTTTTATTAATATGCACATTAAAAATAATCCTAAAGCACGAATCACGAGGAATTTAACAGAATCGCGAAGAAACTTTACTGTAAATTATTATTTAACGGTTGAAAGTAAAAAAATAAAGGTATGCCGCAGGTTCTTTTTGGCAACTTTCAATGTTACGGACTCCTTCATAAGGAGCGTTGTTGCAAAAACGACCGCTCAAGGATGCTTTGAAAAAGATAAACGGGGCAAGCATCCGCCCCACAATAAATTGCCTCAAACTGAAGAAAAGCACATAGAGAATCATATTGCTTCTTTTCCTGCAGTAGAGTCTCACTACTGCCGTAAATCGACAGGGAGAAAGTACTTAGATGCATCTCTTAATGTGCAAATAATGCATAAAATGTTTGTAGAGGAATGCAAAAAGAACAGTTTGAAACCGGTAAGCATAAGCAAATACAGGCAAGTTTTCAGACGATACAATTTAGGGTTTTTCAAGCCAAGGAAAGATCAGTGCAAGTTCTGCTTAGCTTACAAAGCCTTAAGTTCAGAAAAACAGGAAGAAGAGAAATTAAATTTTGAATGGCACATGGCGAAGAAAGAATCCGCTCGACGAGAAAGGGATTTGGATAAGGAAGCATCGCAATCTAATAAAAAAATAGTAGCATTCAACTTCGATCTGCAAGCCGTATTAATGACCCCAAAAGGTCCAAGCGGTGAAATTTACTATATGCGTAAGTTGGCAGTGTATAACCTAACGGTTTACAATCTTGGAAACCAGAAAGTTTCGTGTTACGTTTGGGATGAAACGCAAGGAAAAAGAGGAGCCAACGAAATCTCCACATGTATTTTTCAATACATTTCAAACCAAAAGGATGTTGAATCCATTAGAATGATGTCAGACGGGTGTGGTGGTCAACAGAAAAATTCAATATTCGCAGCAATGTGCTTGAAACTTGTCCAAACTCATCCGAGCTTAAGGATCATTGACCACAAGTTTTTTGAAACTGGACACACGCAAATGGAATGCGATTCTATACATTCAAAAATAGAGAGAAAATCCAAATTCACTCCTGTTTACACGCCAGAAGGTTGGGCGCAAATAATAAGATCAGCCAGAAACAATCCTTTTCCATTTGAGGTAAACATGTTGACGTTTGATGATTTCATTAACTTCAAATTAATTTCATCAAACGTAACAATAGTAAAAAATATCCCTTGGCGTAGAGTGTGCTGGCTGCGCTACGAAAAAGATTTTCCAAATATTATTTTTTATAAAACAGATTTTGAAGGAGATTTCCAAGCTGCAGAAATTCGTGGCAAAAGAGGTCGAAAAATTATGAGCCTTCAAAATGTTTACAGCGCATGCATGCCCATATCAAATGCTAAATACAAGGATTTGATGAAAATGTGTGACGACTTCACGATTCCTAAAGCCTACCATAGTTTTTATAAATCTATAAAATGTAGCAATTCAGAAAGGGACTGTTTACCGGAACCAGATGCGGAAGAAAAGTCTGAGTACGAAAATGAATAAATGTCAAACTTGTGCAAAACTTAAGGTAAAATTTGACTGCTTTATTAGTTCTGGTCTTACCAAACGTGTATTCTCAAAGAAAAATAAACAATTTATGTTAACCAAAAAATTAATAAATTTTTATTTTCACCAAAATTTCAAATAAGCTCACGCCAAAACCATGAATGTGCGAGATTTCTCTTAAAACCAGATATAACCAAAATGAACAATTTGGCATAATAGTATCAGAATATTATCTCTCTTAATTCAAATAAAAATGGGTCTTATAATTTCAAACTGATTTGTAGGATTAGGTCAAACTTTCAAATTGATTTTACTCGAAATCGCATTTTAGCACTTTCATGGTTTTGGCGTACACCCGACGATATATCAAGAACTATAGACTGCCCCATACACATATTGATGAAATAGATCGACAAGTAAACCAATTGCTAGAGGACAACATTATCGAAAACTCTACCAGTCCATATAACTCACCACTACTTTTAACACCAAAGAAAAGTGAGTCAGGCCCAACAAAATGGAGACTAGTTGTAGATTTTAGAGCACTCAACAAAAAAATTGTTAATGACAAGTTTCCACTCACAAGGCTAGAAGATGTTTTAGACAGACTAGGAAGAGCGAAATACTTCTTCACCCTGGACATGACGAGTTCCTTTCACCAAATCGAGCTGACAGAGGAATCAAGACCATTGACAGCCTTTTCAACAAATAAAGGGCATTATCAGTTCAAACGATTACCTTTCGGTCTAACAACTTCATCAAACAGCTTCCAACG
Organism: Nemotelus nigrinus; assembly: GCA_947369275.1. NCBI lineage: Eukaryota > Metazoa > Arthropoda > Insecta > Diptera > Stratiomyidae > Nemotelus > Nemotelus nigrinus. Next base: position 108,152,824 of record OX376373.1, read on the forward strand.
CATGCTAACAGTAGCCTTAAGTGGATTAGACTCAGCAGCATTCTTATATGTCGATGACATAATCGTCCTTGGTTGCAGCCTCGCACATCATAATACAAATTTAATGAAAATATTTGATAGGCTAGAAAAGTACAACCTTAAACTAAACCCTGAGAAATGCAATTTTTTGAGAAGTGAAGTAGTGTACTTGGGACATTTAATAACAAAAGATGGAGTCCGAACAGACCCTGCAAAATTTAAAACAATTAAAAACTATCCGATACCTACAAACGCAGACGAAGTCCGAAGATTCGTCGCATTTGCTAATTATTATCGACGATTTATACCAGACTTCGCCAAAAAACAAAATGCCTAAATGATTTACTGAAAAAGAATACAAAGTTCATATGGACAGAAAAATGTCAATCAACATTTGAAGTACTGAAGTATAAACTAATGAATGCACCAATACTACAATACCCAGATTTCAATAAGCCATTTATTGTCACAACCAATGCATCAGACTACGCATTAGGTGCAGTACTCTCACAAGGCGAAATAGGACATGACTTACCCATTTCTTACGCAAGTAGAACCCTAGTAAAACATGAATTAAACAAACCGATAATCGAAAAGGAACTATTGGCAATCCACAGGGCGATAAATTTCTTTAGACCCTATTTATTCGGAAATAAATTTACAGTCGTTACAGACCACAGGCAACTTATATCACTATTTACACATAGAAACCCATCATCAAAGATGACTCGCATAAGACTAGATTTATGCGATTATGATTTCTATATGATATATCAAAAAGGCAAGATGAACGTCAATGCAGATGCATTGTCACGCATCAAATTAAATGCAGACACGTTAAAAGATATGATACCAAAGCAGAGAAATATTACCGAAGAAAAGAAGATATTACCCCTTACAAGAAATATGGTAAAAAACGTAGAATACACTAAAAAACTGCAAACAAGAAGAATGACCAAACCGAACCTAATGGCCAACGAAATTTATATGTGGAACAGCGATTCCCCAGCTGATATAAAAAATTTAACGAAATTAAAGTTCGAAATGGGAAAAATCCCAAAAACTATATTTGAAAACAATCAAATCCTAGTTAGATGCAGCGATAATCCATCCGAATTAGTTTCGACATTGGAGAAACTGACATCACAAGCAACTAGAAAAAATGTAACGAAAGTATACATAGAAGAAAATGATGAAATATATAAAATGATAAATAACGAAGAATTTAAAAACAAATTTAATCAACTACAGAAGAGTATTCTAACAAACAATAAAGAACCCCTAAGAATAATAATATACAAACCACCAAAACGAATAACCGATAAAATAATACAATTCAAACTAATAAACAACTACCATACAACACCGATAGGAGGACACTTAGGTGTCAGAAAAACGTTGCGAAAATTAAAACAAAAATATATATGGAAAGATATGAATAAAATGATAAAGACATTTATTAAAAATTGTGAAACTTGTACGAAAAATAAACAGACACAACACATCAAAGAAAAACAAACAATAACAGACACACCAAGGAACACATTCGAAACAATTGCTATAGATACAGTAGGGCCACTCAGAATATCCAACGGTTACCGATACATTCTCACAATGCAATGCGAATTGTCAAAATACGTTATTGCATACCCTATTGAAACAAAAGACGCCAAAACTATCGCCAAAACTTTAGTAGAACAACTAATATTAAAGCATGGTATTTTCAAAATTTTAAAATCAGATAATGGAACTGAATTCACCAATGAGCTTATGGAAAACATTTGCAATTTATTAAAAATTCAACAAATTTTCTCAGCACTATATCATCATGAAACACTCGGCTCGGTGGAACGTAACCACAGAGTATTAAATGAATATTTACTTAATTTTGCTAACGATTATGAATGGGACAAATGGATACCGTATTATACTTTCGCGTATAATACTAGTCTACATATTGATACACAATATTCTCCATACGAACTAGTCTATGGAAGATTACCCCAATTGCCTGACGATATTATAGAGCAAAACGAACCAATAAACAATATAGACAATTTCGCTAATGAACTAAAAATTAGACTTAGAAATAGCATTAGTTTAGCTCAAAACATAATTGAGAAAGTGAAAAAGGAAAGGAAAAATAATGTAGATGGTAATATAAACCCAGCAAAATTCAAAGTAGGAGATCTAGTATTAGTCAGAAATATCAATAGGAAAAAGTTGCAGAACACATATCACGGACCATATGAAATAATAGAAAGAGATAAGGTAAATACTTATATATTAGTAAACGGAAAGTGTAAAAAATATCACAATAACCTATTAAAATTATATACACCACTAATTTGAAAAAGTGATAAACACATTTGAACATGTACAGTATTAATGTAAAACAAGAATCAAAAAACAAAAATATGCAAAACAAAATGCATATAGTTATTACAAGACTAGAATTATATTCAAACAAAAAAAAAATATCAACATATGTATCGAAATTACATTTAAGTAAGCAAAATCAAATAAAACAAAAAAAAAAAAAATTTTTATAAGAATATATATTTAAGCAACAACATGAACTTATGAATCAGGATAATTGTAAAAAACTGTAAAGGTGTATGGATTCAAAACAAAAAAAAACTCTAGCGCACCTGAACCGCTAGAAACACTAATGTTCGAAGAACAGTAGAAAAATCGTGCAGGTTTTGAGTGCATATTCCACCACATGTGCTGCTTATTACGGCCAAACTGTTTCAAATGCCACGTTTTACTTTCGTCTTAAGAATGCATTATAACTCATATGGTGGAAGGTTTCAGATATTACCACTGGCATGAATTTCAACGTTTATGAGAGCAAAACACGGGTTAATTATATTCGTTATCAGTTGCTTATTTCACATAATTTTGAAAGCAGCATCTCATATAACATCAATGAAGAAAATGCTCAGTGCCTGCAGCACTGTAACTGAAGTTGGTGTTTGGGGCTGCGATCCGAAAAATTTGCAGAACTTTGCGAATTGTAACATCGGTTATTTATTTTCATTGCAAATGTTTCCGGTATGTATACTAACTGTAAGCATTTATTGATACAAAAAAAGCACAACCGACTCGTGCTGGCAACCTTTCGCCAGTATCAAAGCCAAGAATATATCATATCTGCTTCACGTTGTTTAATTACATTCGAAGTTATAGGAGTATAAAGAAATTTAGGGTCACCTGCAGCGAGTTTTTTCAAATGAACGAAAGCTTAATATTTGCTGTTTATTGTCACTAAAATATCATTATCATTTGAAAATTCTACGATAAAACCGCTTAATAAAGATATTGCAATTAAACACAAAACCAACAATAGCTGCCAACCCTATCGTGGCTTTTCAACCAAATTTGGCCTGAATAATGTTTATGACAGGTTTCTAGTCAAATCTAGTCTTACTTAAGTCCAATGCATTCTGTAAATTTTAGCTGTATCTGACTATTGGTTCGTGAGTTCCCGTGAACAGAAGTTTTTGATGCTAAAAATATAGGTTAACTTGGAGAGGGTTACCGTTCTTGTCTGACATGAAATTTCCAAAGTTTTATTTTGAACGTGTAGATAAAACATAAGATTTATATATAGATTGGTTTTATTGTAAGAAACGGACATTTTTTTTGAATATTCGATGGTTTGAATGTTTTCACTTCCAATTTTTTTTTTTCAAAATGAAGACACCAAAATTATCATAGCTGGCAGCTCCAACCGAATTTTTCAACCGAATTTCTACCAAACGTGGCCTAAAGTAAGGTCTAGCAATTGTGTGAGTTTTGTCAAAATCGAACGATTCAATCAGAATTTATAGGGCTAAAAACAGTTACCTTTTTTAGTGGTTTTTTGATGGCACCACTGGCACGGACTTGCCCACAATTCAAAATCGCTTCTATCAAATCTAGTCTTACTTAAGTCCAATGCATTCTGTAAATTTTAGCTGTATCTGATTATTGGTTCGTGAGTTCCCGTGAACAGAAGTTTTTGATGCTAAAAATATAGGTTAACTTGGAGAGGGTTACCGTTCTTGTCTGACATGAAATTTCCAAAGTTTTATTTTGAACGTGTAGATAAAACATAAGATTTATATATAGATTGGTTTTATTGTAAGAAACGGACATTCTTTTTGAATATTCGATGGTTTGAATGTTTTCACTTCCAATTTTTTTTTTTTCAAAATGAAGACACCAAAATTATCATAGCTGGCAGCTTCAACCGAATTTTTCAACCAAATTTCCACCAAACGTGGCTTAAAGTAAGGTCTAGCAATTGTGTAAGTTTTGTCAAAATCGAACGATTCAATCAGAATTTATAGGGCTAAAAACAGTTACCTTTTTTAGTGGTTTTTGATGGCACCACTGGCACGGACTTGCCCACAATTCAAAATCGCTTCTATCAAATCTAGTCTTACTTAAGTCCAATGCATTCTGTAAATTTTAGCTGTATCTGATTATTGGTTCGTGAGTTCCCGTGAACAGAAGTTTTTGATGCTAAAAATATAGGTTAACTTGGAGAGGGTTACCGTTCTTGTCTGACATGAAATTTCCAAAGTTTTATTTTGAACGTGTAGATAAAACATAAGATTTATATATAGATTGGTTTTATTGTAAGAAACGGACATTCTTTTTGAATATTCGATGGTTTGAATGTTTTCACTTCCATTTTTTTTTTTTTCAAAATGAAGACACCAAAATTATCATAGCTGGCAGCTCCAACCGAATTTTTCAACCAAATTTCTACCAAACGTGGCTTAAAGTAAGGTCTAGCAATTGTGTGAGTTTTGTCAAAATCGAACGATTCAATCAGAATTTATAGGGCTAAAAACAGTTACCTTTTTTAGTGGTTTTTCAAGATGGCACCACTGGCACAGAATCGCCCGCATTTCAAAATCACTTCTATCAGACCTGGTCCTGTCTAAGACCAATACATTCTGTGCATTTCAAATAATTCTGCTCATCGGATCGTGAGTTTCCGTGAATAGAATTGTTTGATGGTAAAAATATAGGTAAATTGGGCAAGGGTTACCAGGCGTGCCCGTTATACCATCTCTTTTTTTTTTTGGCTATGTAAACAAAGCACAAGATTTACATATGAGTGGCTTTTTTTGAAGAAACGGCATTTTTTCAAGAGAGACGATGATTTGGAGGTTTTCACTTTCAGTGCCTGCCCTAGCTACAAAGTTGCCAGCACGCTCATTAAAAGCTACACAAATCTACAACTGAACAATATCAATATGTCCTGAAAATTTCGTAATGATTGAATAGCTCTGTCAAAAGTAATCGAAATTTAAAAATTTTCAAATTTTCCCGTCCTCTTTTTAGGCACCCAGCGCACACATAGGGTTAAAAAATTCCAAAGCATTATCCGATTCATATGTAAAACACATTAGAAATTTATTTCGTTAACTTTATTTTTGCGAAAATTATTTGTGCACGAAATAATAGGTATATTAAAAATATCACTTAAATGGCCGCCGGCGCCAAAAAGTTAACAATAACTGACATTTAAAGAGACCTGGACCTATTCTGCATATACACCAATGTATCCTGAAAGTTTCAGCTCAATCGGATTGCGCGTTCCCGAGATTATCTCACTGAAATTTTTTGATGATATATATATATATATATATATATATATATATATATATATATATATATATATATATATATATATATATATATATATATATATATATATATATATATATATATATATATATATATATATATATATATATATATATATATATATATATATATATATATATATATATATATATATATATATATATATATATATATATATATAGATATATATATATATATATGGAAATATGAATTTTTGGCCGAATCGATTTTAATACTAATGTTCTTCGAACATTAGTAAAAATTTTCATTTACTACTGAAAAGAAAATATTTTTTTCCCCAAAGGGAGAGGGTGTTGTGTACGAATTAAATTGTCACACTGATAAATGTCAAAATAGCTCCGACCTATCGACAACCGCGACATCTACTCTAAGCGGACAATACGCACACTAGCTAATTAATTTTTATATTTTCAAATTCAAAAACCAGTCCATACAACGATCGATTCAGCAAAATGTATCATATATATGTATAGGGAAACTCAATAAAGAATAAAGTACAGTCTATCTCGGTAAGCCAAAGCTTTTAGGCGACCATTAGATTGTTTTAAACAATAAAACTTGCGTTTTTTAATATTTTTGAAATCGAACAGTTTGGAACGATTGCTACGCGGCGATTAAATTCGCCACGCATGAGTGACAACTGTTTCGATCTACAAAGTGAGATTTTTCTTGACTGAAAGACTTAAGTATTGATTTCTCAAAAACTTTATTTGCGGTCAACGTTCCGAATCCGTGAACGTAACTGACATAACTGACAAATAGAAAAGAAATTGTAATAACCACATTTCATGGCGACCTTGCCTCCATCGAAGACAATTATCCCAAAAGAAGGAGGACCTCAGCCGAGGGTACATCCTGCGATACTAGAAGCCCGCAAACTGGACGCAGCAAGAACGACCATCCCAAAAATACCGACGAAGAAGAAGAAGCGCACCGGCAAACAAGTCTTCCTCAGAAGAAAAATTGCATCGCTAAGACGAGTTGCGACTGACGAAACCAACCCTCCACCATGGGACGTACAGCAACAAATCTACGATTATATCGAACAGCTGCGAACACAGTTGAGAAATAAAAACGATAAAAAAATAGACTTAAATTAGAATGTATTTTCAAATGAATTAGAACATAAATGAATTATGTATTTTCAAATACAAAAGCAAATGCAAACGAATTAAAACAACACAATTTAAAACACAAACAACATTTCTATTTTAAAACTTTTTGACATAAGAGGTTCAAAGTTCTTTCTATTTAGACAAGTTTTATTTTGTCCCATTTAGCGTCACAAACGACATCTAGTATTTGATAGTGAAATGAAAAATTCAAATTCAAATTCTCAATTGCTAGTAAGTTTTCATATGGTCCATGATAAATCATTATAAATGGAACAAAACATTACTATAGTTTCAAAAATAATAGCTAACCTAAAGAAAACACCAAACAGAGCTTATAAGCGAGATTATATCCAAGAAAAATTAGAAACATTAGAAGAAATTCAAGAAGAAACACTTAAGATAGAAAGTAGTCAGGAATTGTTAGAAATATTACAACAAAAATACAAAGAAGCAAAGGAACTATTGCTAGAAAAACTAAAAGATTCGATAGACAACAAAATGAGCAACTTTAATATCGAGTTAGCATTAAAATCAATACCAGTCTTTAATGGAAATCCCAAAGAACTGGAAGCGTTCCTAACAATAACAAGTCTACTTAATCAAAGTCTTAACGAAGACGGATCTATTAAATTTTACTAAAAATGTAAAACTAGGAACAGTAGTTAGAACACAACTCAAAACATTAGACATTAAAACTTATGAAGAATTAGAAAATAGCCTCACGAAAAGATACAAAAGCAAAAAAAGCCCGCAGCACATTCATACCCAATTAGCACAGCTGAGTCAACGCGGAACAGTTGAAAAATTTGGTAAAAACTGTCCGAGCTCATTAACGAATGAAGTGAAATTCAAATTAACAGCTTGGGTCAAAATCCGTCTCAAGCAGAAAAAAGTGCAATACAGAAGTCAAACGACTCGTATGCACTAACTATTTTCAAGAATGGGTTAAGCGAAACCCTTAAACCTACTATTTTTGCGGCACAGCCAAAAACGTTCGTAGAAGCTATTCAGATAGCAACTGAATTCGAATCAAGCAATAATGTTACAGAAAACATTATGTACGTAAATCAAAGAAATAATATAAGTCGGCAACTGAATTATAATAATAGAAATAAACCGAATAATTACAACACATATAGGAATAATAATTATAGACAAAACCATATTAATAGTAACAGAAATAACAACAGGAATAACAGCAGTAATTTCAACACAAGAAATAATGTAACAAACCAGAACAGCAATTATAGAAACAACTTAAGAAATAGTTACAATCCCAGATATGAGGAAGTAAACCATAGAAATAATAACAGCAGATATCATGAAATAAATCGAAATACATATCAGAACCCTAACACAAGTAATAGGAACAACAGAGGAACAAACAGAAACTATGAAAGTAACAGACAAAACAGAATAAATATAATACAGGGAAACTCAATAGGCCCGGAGGCCAGCAGCAACGAAGAATAAAAGTTGACCCCGGGATACAGGAAGAAAAAATATACCTACTAAACACACAATTAAAAAATTACGTTACGCTATATTGCGAGAAATCAAGGAAAAATTTGAAGCTATTGATAGATACAGGAGCCGATATATCAATATGCAAAATAAGTGCAATTTCAGAGGATGAGAAAATAGAAGCGGATAAACGATGCAAATTCTCTGGCATAACAAACCAGGAAATATTTTCAATAGGCACTGCTAATCTAAACTTGAACATTGGTGAAAAACGTATACGTTACCCCTTCCAAATAGTAGAACCTGATTTCCCCATCCTTACAGACGGAATACTAGGAAGAGATTTCTTTGTACAAAAACTAGCAAAAATTGATTATGAAACTTATACGATAACGATTAATGTCGACAATGAAGAGTATACTATGCCGATCAGTACAAATTGCGAAATACACAAGTTAACAATACCCGCAAGGTGCGAATACATTTGTCCAGTCGACTTTACCATCAAAGAAGACAGCATAGTAATTAACAAAGAACTAACACCAGGAGTCTACATAGGCAGCACAATAATACCAGCAGAAGGCATCAAACATATAAAGCTACTGAACACGAACGAAGAAGACATGATAATTCAAAAATTTAAAGTAGAAACAGAACCATTAACTAAATATCAAATAAATAAAAATAATGTTTCAGTAAATAAAAACAACAAAAGAAAGCAAAGATTTCAAGAATTATTAACACACATTAAACTGCAACACTTGAACCAAAAAGACCAAGAATCAATATTAGAAATTATCCAAAATTATCAACATATTTTTCACCTAGAACACGATAGTCTTACATCAAATAACTTTTACAAACAAAATATACAAGTCACGGATAACACACCAACATATATCAAGAACTATAGACTGCCCCATACACATATTGATGAAATAGATCGACAAGTAAACCAATTGCTAGAGGACAACATTATCGAAAACTCTACCAGTCCATATAACTCACCACTACTTTTAACACCAAAGAAAAGTGAGTCAGGCCCAACAAAATGGAGACTAGTTGTAGATTTTAGAGCACTCAACAAAAAAATTGTTAATGACAAGTTTCCACTCACAAGGCTAGAAGATGTTTTAGACAGACTAGGAAGAGCGAAATACTTCTCCACCCTGGACATGCAAAGTTCCTTTCCCCAAATTGAGCTGACAGAGGAATCAAGACCATTGACAGCCTTTTCAACAAATAAAGGGCATTATCAGTTCAAACGATTACCTTTCGGTCTAACAATTTCATCAAACAGCTTCCAACGCATGCTAACAGTAGCCTTAAGTGGATTAGACTCAGCAGCATTCTTATATGTCGATGACATAATCGTCCTTGGTTGCAGCCTCGCACATCATAATACAAATTTAATGAAAATATTTGATAGGCTAGAAAAGTACAACCTTAAACTAAACCCTGAGAAATGCAATTTTTTGAGAAGTGAAGTAGTGCACTTGGGACATTTAATAACAAAAGAAGGAGTCCGAACAGACCCTGCAAAATTTAAAACAATTAAAAACTATCCGATACCTACAAACGCAGACGAAGTCCGAAGATTCGTCGCATTTGCTAATTATTATCGACGATTTATACCAGACTTCGCCAAAACAACAAAATGCCTAAATGATTTACTGAAAAAGAATACAAAGTTCGTATGGACAGAAAAATGTCAATCAACATTTGAAGTACTGAAGTATAAACTAATGAATGCACCAATACTACAATACCCAGATTTCAATAAGCCATTTATTGTCACAACCAATGCATCAGACTACGCATTAGGTGCAGTACTCTCACAAGGCGAAATAGGACATGACTTACCCATTTCTTACGCAAGTAGAACCCTAGTAAAACATGAATTAAACAAACCGATAATCGAAAGGAACTATTGGCAATCCACTGGGCGATAAATTTCTTTAGACCCTATTTATTCGGAAATAAATTTACAGTCGTTACAGACCACAGGCCATTTATATCACTATTTACACATAGAAACCCATCATCAAAGATGACTCGCATAAGACTAGATTTATGCGATTATGACTTCGATATAATATATCAAAAAGGCAAGATGAACGTCAATGCAGATGCATTGTCACGCATCAAATTAAATTCAGACACGTTAAAAGATATGATACCAAAGCAGAGAAATATTACCGAAGAAAAGAAGATATTACCCCTTACAAGAAATATGGTAAAAAACGTAGAATACACTAAAAAAGTGCAAACAAGAAGAATAACCAAACCGAACCTAATGGCCAACGAAATTAATATATGGAACAGCAATTCCCCAGCTAATATAAAAAATTTAACGAAATTAAAGTTCGAAATGGGAAAAATCCCAAAAACTATATTTGAAAACAATCAAATCCTAGTTAGATGCAGCGATAATCCATCCGAATTAGTTTCGACATTGGAGAAACTGACATCACAAGCAACTAGAAAAAATGTAACGAAAGTATACATAGAAGAAAATGATGAAATATATAAAATGATAAATAACGAAGAATTTAAAAACAAATTTAATCAACTACAGAAGAGTATTCTAACAAACAATAAAGAACCCCTAAGAATAATAATATACAAACCACCAAAACGAATAACCGATAAAATAATACAATTCAAACTAATAAACAACTACCATAAAACACCGATAAGAGGACACTTAGGTGTCAGAAAAACGTTGCTAAAATTAAAACAAAAATATATATGGAAAGATATGAATAAAATAATAAAGACATTTATTAAAAATTGTGAAACTTGTACGAAAAATAAACAGACACAACACATAAAAGAAAAACAAACAATAACAGACACACCAAGGAACACATTCGAAACAATTGCTATAGATACAGTAGGGCCACTCAGAATATCCAACGGTTACCGATACATTCTCACAATGCAATGCGAATTGTCAAAATACGTTATTGCATACCCTATTGAAACAAAAGACGCCAAAACTATCGCCAAAACTTTAGTAGAACAACTAATATTAAAGCATGGTATTTTCAAAATTTTAAAATCAGATAATGGAACTGAATTCACCAATGAGCTTATGGAAAACATTTGCAATTTATTAAAAATTCAACAAATTTTCTCAGCACTATATCATCATGAAACACTCGGCTCGGTGGAACGTAACCACAGAGTATTAAATGAATATTTACTTAATTTTGCTAACGATTATGAATGGGACAAATGGATACCGTATTATACTTTCGCGTATAATACTAGTCCACATATTGATACACAATATTCTCCATACGAACTAGTCTATGGAAGATCACCCCAATTGCCTGACGATATTATAGAGCAAAACGAACCGATAAACAATATAGACAATTTCGCTAATGAACTAAAAATTAGACTTAGAAATAGCATTAGTTTAGCTCAAAACATAATTGAGAAAGTGAAAAAGGAAAGGAAAAATAATGTAGATAGTAATATAAATCCAGCAAAATTCAAAGTAGGAGATCTAGTATTAGTCAGAAATATCAATAGGAAAAAGTTGCAGAACACATATCACGGACCATATGAAATAATAGAAAGAGATAAGGTAAATACTTATACATTAGTAAACGGAAAGTGTAAAAAATATCACAATAACCTATTAAAATTATATACACCACTAATTTGAAAAAGTGATAAACACATTTGAACATGTACAGTATTAATGTAAAACAAGAATCAAAAAACAAAAATATGCAAAACAAAATGCATATAGTTATTACAAGACTAGAATTATATTCAAACAAAAAAATAATATAAACATATGTATCGAAATTACATTTAAGTAAGCAAAATCAAATAAAACAAAAAAAAAAAAATTTTATAAGAATATATATTTAACCAACAACATGAACTTATGAATCAGGATAATTGTAAAAAACTGTAAAGGTGTATGGATTCAAAACAAAAAAAAACTCTAGCGCACCTGAACCGCTAGAAACACTAATGTTCGAAGAACAGTAGAAGAATCGTGCAGGTTTTGAGTGCATATTCCACCACATGTGCTGCTTATTACGGCCAAACTGTTTCAAATGCCACGTTTTACTTTCGTCTCAAGAATGCATTATAACTCATATGGTGGAAGGTTTCAGATTTTACCACTGGCATGAATTTCAACGTTTATTAGAGCAAAACACGGGTTAATTATATTCGTTATCAGTTGCTTATTTCATATAATTTTGAAAGCAGCATCTCATACAACATCATTGAAGAAAATGCTCAGTGCCTGCAGCACTGTAACTGAAGTTGGTGTTTGGGGCTGCGATCCGAAAAATTTGCAGAACTTTGGGAATTGAAACATCGGTTATTTATTTTTATTGTAAATGTTTCCGGTATGTATACTAACTGTAAGCATTTATTGATACAAAAGTAGCACAACCGACTCGTGCTGGCAACCTTTCGCCAGTATCAAAGCCAAGAATATATCAAATCTGCTTCACGTTGTTTAATTACATTCAAAGTTATAGGAGTATAAAGAAATTTAGGGTTACTTGCAGCGAGTTTTTTCAAATAATCGAAAGCTTAATATTTGCAGTTTATTGTCACAACAATATCATTACCATTTGAAAATTCTACGATAAAACCGCTTAATAAATATATTGCAATTAAACACAAAACCAACAAAAGCTGGCAGCCCCTTTGTGGCTTTTCAACCAAATTTGGCCTGAATAATTTTTATGACAGGTTTCATTAATTGTATGAAATTCGTATTGAATTCATGACTGCACTGGAAGTTATAGTGCAAAAAGTTTTATTTTCCTGAGCGATTTTTCAAAACCAAAGACACAAAAATTACTATAGCTGGCAGCAACAATCAAATTTTTGAACCAAATTTCCACCAAACAGAGATTAGAGTTAGGTTTAGCCACTGTGTCAATTTCATGAAAATCCGGTAACTTATTCACATTTCATTGGGCAAAAAGCAGTTTTTTTTTCTTTGTAATTTTTCAAGATGGCACCACTGGCACGGACTTGCCCACAATTCAAAATCGCTTCTATCAAATATAGTCTTACTTAAGTCCAATGCATTCTGTAAATTTTAGCTGTATCTGATTATTGGTTCGTGAGTTCCCGTGAACAGAAGTTTTTGATGCTAAAAATATAGGTTAACTGGGAGAGGGTTACTGTTCTTGTCTGACATGAAATTTCCAAAGCTCTATTTTGAACGTGTAGATAAAACATAAGATTTATATACAGATTGGTTTTATTGCAAGAAATGGACATTTTTTTTGAATATTCGATGGTTTGAATGTTTTCACTTCCAATTTTTTTTTTTTTTTCAAAATGAAGACACCAAAATTATCATAGCTGGCAGCTCCAACCGAATTTTTCAACCAAATTTCTGCCAAACGTGGCTTAAAAAAAGGTCTAGCAATTGGGTGAGTTTTGTCAAAATCGAACGATTCAATCAGAATTTATAGGGCTAAAAACAGTTATCTTTTTTAGTGGTTTCTCAAGATGGCACCACTGGCACAGAACCGCCCGCATTTCAAAATCACTTCTATCAGACCTGGTCCTGTTTAAGAACAATACATTCTGTGAATTTCAAACAATTCTGCTCATCGGATCGTGAGTTTCCGTGAACAGAAGTTTTTGATGGTAAAAATATAGGTAAATTGGGCAAGGGTTACCAGGCGTGCCCGTTATACCAGATCTTTTTTTTTTTTTGGTTATGTAAACAAAGCACAAGATTTACATATGAGTGGCTTTTTTTTGAAGAAACGGCATTTTTTCAAGAGAGTCGATGATTTGGAGGTTTTCACTTTCAGTGCCTGCCCTAGCTACAGGGTTGCCAGCACGCTCATTACACAAATCTACAACTAAATATTATCAATATGTCCTGCAAATTTCGTAATGATTGAATAGCTCTGTCAAAAGTTATCGAAATTTAAAAATTTTCAAATTTTCCCGTCCTCTTTTTAGGCACCCAGCGCACACATGGGGTTAAAAAATTCCAAAGCATTATCCGATTCATATGTAAAACACGTTAGAAATTTATTTCGTTAACTTTATTTTTGCGAAAATCATTTGTGCACGAAATAATAGGTATATTAAAAATATCAGTTAAATGGCCGCCGGCGCCAAAATGTTAACAATAACTGACATTTAAAGAGACCTGGACCTATTTTGCATATACAGCAATGTATCCTGAAAGTTTCAGCTCAATCGGATGGCGCGTTCCTGAGATTATCTCACTGAAATTTTTTGATGATATATATATATATGGAAATATGAATTTTTGGCCGAATCGATTTTAATACTAATGTTCTTCGAACATTAGTAAAAACTATGGCTGATCAAATCGAAATTACAGGAAAAGTAAAAATACCTTTATTTGTTGAATTGGGTGACTCAGATGAAGAATGCAAATTTCTTGTCTACCAGTTCCACGAATATTATGATGGAATCATCGGTAATGATATTCTTCAACGGTTTAGGGCTAAACTCGATTATGAAAATCATAAATTAGAAATAAACGGAAATGTGAAACCCCTTATGTTTCGTCCTCTTAATCCACTTACAGCAAAATTGCCTTGTGACCAAAGTGATGGCTTAGTCTTTGTTAAAGAGCAGAGTCTTTAAATGGAGATGTAACCATCAAAGAGGGTATATATAATGAAGAAAATTATAAGGTTGAAGCTAACATTGACATTTACTCAACATTTACTCTGAGAATATTAGCACCATTTCTACTGAAAAAGTCGACTATAAAAATTTCAACATATTAGAAGAAAAAAATTATCTCCCTATTTTACAACCAATCCGCACCGAACACCTCAATAAAGAAGAAAATCAGATATTAATAAAAACAATAAAAAAATATTCAGAAATATTCTATCAAGAAAATACAAACCTTACTTTTACTAATGCTATTAAACATAGAATAAGAACAATCAACGATATACCAATACACGTGAAATCCTATCGTTATCCATATATTCATAAAAAAAGAAGTTGAGAAACAAATTAATGAAATGCTAGAAAACAAAATTATAAGGCCCAGTAACTCCCCTTATTCAGCTCCGATCTGGATCGTGCCTAAGAAAGTAGATGCCAGCGGAAAAACTAAATGGAGGATAGCTATCGACTACCGTAAACTCAACGAAGTTACGATAGACGATAAATATCCAATACCTAATATCAACGAGATCTTGGACAAATTAGGCAGATGCCAGTACTTTACAACCAAAGGATTTCATCAGATTGAAATCGACGAACGAGATACCCATAAAACTGCTTTTTCCATTGAAAACGGTCATTATGAGTTTTTACGTATGCCATTCGAGAGTACATTACGAGAGTACATTAATAAAATATGCCTGGTATATCTCGATGATATTATCATATTGTCTGCCTCATTACAAGAACATATAGATTCTTTAACCAAAATATTTAACCGCTTGAAAGAAGTGAACCTTAAAGTACAACTCGATAAATCAGAATTCCTCAAGAAAGAAACTGAATTTTTAGAACATGCGGTAACACCAAACGGAATTAAACCCAATCCGAAAAAAATCGAATGTGTTGTGAACTTTCCTATCCCAAAAACAGCAAAACAAATTAAACAATTTCTCGGATTGACCGGCTATCATCGTAAATTTATTAAAGATTACTCTATGATAGCCAAGCCCATGACAAAATTTCTAAAGAAAAATGCAAAAATCGACATTTCAGATCCATCGTATCAAGATAGTTTCAATACCCTAAAAAGAATGCTTATTAACGATCCAATTCTACACTATCCCGATTTTAACAAGGTATTCACACTTACCACCGATGCCAGTCAATACGCATTGGGAGCCGTCCTCTCCCAAGACGACCAGCCTATTAGCTACGCATCCCAAACATTAAATGAACATGAAATAAATTATAGCACAATTGAAAAGGAGCTTCTTGCCATTATCTGGGCAGCCAAATATTTCAAGCCGTACCAATTTGGACGGAAATTCATAATTGAAACAGACCACAAACCCTTAACATGGCTATTCTCCCTAAAAGAACCTAACTCTAAATTAGTAAGACGGAAACTGAAGCTTTCCGAATTCGACTACACTATTATATATATAAAAAAAAACCCTAGCGCATCAGAACCGCTAGAAACCTAATTTTCGAAGAAATTGTCTTTGAGTGACCAAAAATTTGGAAAGACGAAATACACTTTTTTGTAGAACCATATCAACCATTCCCTATCGAAAGCAACAAACAAATGATGAAAATGTTCAGTGCTGGCAACACTTTCCCAACGAAGCAGCAATAAATCTACCATAAAATGATTGTGCTTAATCAACCTATCCTTTGAATTTCGTTCTCATCGGAGGATTTCATGGAAAGTTTCAGCGGTTAAACGTTGTTTGACACTGCCATCCGAAAAATGTTCAAAACTCGGAAAATCTAAAACTTGGTTTCTTATTTCTATCGCAAATGCTTTGCATATGAGTACGCTATTTGAAGCATCTGTTGGTGCAATATTTAAGGAAATGGCTAATGCTGGTTACCTTGTGTTAGCAGCAGAGCAAAATATATACTAAATCTGCTTCACGTTAAGTTAAAACCAACCAGTATATTTCGTTTCGATTGAATCACTGCGCTGGAAGCTTTACGGGTGAACAGAATTTTAGGGTTGCCACCCTCAAAACTTTTCAAATTTTTAAAACGTTAATACTTGTTGTAAATTTTCATTGCAGGATTATTCCCATTTGCAAATCTAATGACATAATCGCTCAGTAAAGAAATTCCACAAATATACAAAAACGGTCATAGCTGGCAGCCCTTTGATGATTTTTGTACGAAATTCCTACGACATTTACTTCACATTCAGGTCCATTTACTGCATGAACTTCGTTTTGATTTCTGCACTGGACCGGAAGCTACAGTGAAAAAAGCTTTATTTTGCTGAGCAAATTTGCAAGATTTGTGAGACAAAAATCACTATAGCTGGCATCCCTATTGTAATTTTTCAAACAAATTTTTATCCAATGTTACATAGAGTAAGATTCAAGTACTGTGTGAGATTTGTTAAAATCTGATTTCTGAATCGGAAGTTATAGGCCAAAAAGCTGTTTTTTTTTCTCAGTGATTTTTCCAGATGGTACCACTGCCACGGGGTTGCCCGCATTTCAAAATCACTTCTGTCAGACCTGGTCCTAGCTAATACCAACATGTTTTGTGAATTTCATTATGATCGGATAATCCGGTCGTCAGTTCTCGTGAACAGAACTTTCGAGTGCTGAAAATAGAGGTAATTTGGTGATGGGTTGCCGTTCTTGTGCAAATCAGAATTTTCAAAATTTTAATTTAACATGATGGACAAAGGACAAAATTTATCAATGATTTGAAACTTTCGCCAAACATTAAAAATTTTTGAGGAGGGTCAATGATTTGAAGGATTTTTTTTCAGGAGCCTGCCGTAGCTACAGAGTTAGCCGTACAACCTTGAAGACCCATATATGCTAAGTCCTAGTCAACATCAA
>OX376373.1:108170811-108203311 GCA_947369275.1 Nemotelus nigrinus
CCGCAATCGCCTCGTCCCAAGCATCGGACCCAGAGTTTCAGAAGATTCTCAAGGACTCTAAATTTGTTTTTAAGAAACAACCAATCTTTGGCACCAATGTCGACATTTTTTGTGAAGTGTCTGGCCCAACCATACGATCTTGTATTCCTCACACGTTCAGGAAACAAGTGTTCAACTCAGAACATAACATTGCTTGCTCTGGTTTTTGTGCTACAAGAAAGCACATTGCAACCAAATTCTTGTGGCCTTCCATGAGCTAGAACATTTTTACTTGGGCCCGAGAATGTCTATCTTGTCAAAAATGCAAGATAACCAGACATGTGAGCAAACCTGTAACGACCTTTCTTATTGTTTCCGAACGTTTTAAGGTCACTCACATTGACATAGTTGGTTTCCTAACACACTCGCAGAGATACACTTATTGTCGCACCATTATCGACCGTTTCACACGTTGGCCTGAAGCAATTCCTATAGCCAGCATTACTGCCAATGATTATGCTACTGCTTAACTAAGCACCTGGATTGCTAGATTTGGAGTTCATCAATATATTGTCATCGGGTAGACAATTCGAGCTAGCGCTCCATGCTGAGCTTGGTCGACTCTTGGGCTTCGAATGCATTTTTACCACAGCGAACCATCCTCAGGCAAGCGGTTTCCTAGAAAGATGGCATTGTACACTAAAATCAGCTAGCATGGCTCACAACGATGTTTCTTGGACTAGAAGACTACCCAAAATTCTTCTTGGATTACGATCTCTAGTCCGAGAAGAATTCACAGCATCACCGGCACAACTCCTGTACGGAGAAAACTTGCGTCTTCCTAGTGATTTTCTTCAAGCAAATCCTAGGAAGATTAGCCAATCAGACTTTGCCACCGAACTAACGGCCAGAATGAAAAAACTTCGACCGGTTGATGCTTGACATCATACAACACCGAAGATATTCATCTTCAAGCAACTCGACTCTTGATCACACGTCTTCGTTAGAGTCGACTGTGTTCGTCCACCACTCATTCCACCGTACGACGGTCCTTTCAAAGTCTTAGCCAGACATAAAAATTTTTTCACACTTGACATAAGAAACAAATCCGTCAATGTTTCAATTAAAAGGCTCAAGCCCTGTTACATGTCTTCCTCTACGAAACCTCTCGACAACTCTTCTAAAAACCAACAAGCATCGGAAACCTCGACTGCCCCAGTGCTACCTTCAGCTAGCGAAAAGAGACCAGCGAGGAAAGTTACTTTTGCTCCATACGTCTCTCTAGCTGGGCGAACCACAAAGGTGCCACTCTCTTACGCCTCACGATACGCGTGAAACGTTGGCAGGGGAGTATTGTGGATACACAAACACATACACTTGTCATTTTCACATTCACTACTCACCACACTACTTGACATATAACACACCACATCAAAATTTACAAATCAAGTATGTTAAGAAAAAAATGATTTTGTTTGTCAATTAATTTTTCAGGAGAGTTTTCAATAGATCGAGAAAATAGAAGGTTGTTTCTGAAACACAGCCAGATACAAATTATTAAATGTTAAATTTAATTAAATAGTGAGCCAATGTTATATAATTTAAAAAGTTTCAAATAAAGATTCTGATGTTTTGAAAGGAATAAAACCATTCAATGTTTTATTTAAGGATACATTGATTGAAGGAATATCCTAAAATATAAATTCATATATATATATATATATATATATATATATATATATATATATATATATATATATATATATATATATATATATATATATATATATATATATATATATATATATATATATATATATATGTATGTATATATATACATATATATATATAAATATATATATATATATATATATACAATATATATATATATATATATATATATATATATATATATATATATATATATGTATATATATGTATATTTACATATATATATATATATATATATATATATATATATATATATATATATATATATATATATATATATATATATATATATATATATATATATATACATAGATAGATAAACATATATATATATATATATATATACATATATATATATATATATGTATATATATATATATATATATATATATATATATATATATATATACATAGATAGATAAACATATATATATATATATATATATATATATATATATATATATATATATATATATATATATATATATATATATGTATATATATATATATATATATACATAGATAGATATACATATATATATATATATATATATATATATATATATATATATATATATATATATATATATTCAAAAAATTTCAGTGAACAAAATCTCAAGAACGCACCGTCTAATTGTACTGAAATTTTCAGGATATGCAGAATAGTGCCAGGTCTCACAAAAAGTTAAAAATCTTTATTCCTTTGGCGCCGGCGGCCATTTTACTGATATTTTAAATATACCTATTATTCTGTCAAAAAATAACTTTTGCAAAATTAAAATGTCCAGAATAAATTCTCAACGTGTTTAAAATGTGAATATGATAAAGTTTTTGTAATTTTAACCCTTTGTGTGCGCTAGGCGCCTAAATTGAGGTTGAAAAAATTTGAAAGTTTTATCACAGTATGTGTATTCTAGTTACATATTTTTCCTGAATAATGTGAATCAATTGTTTTTTTAGGGCTTCAAATGCAAGCAATCGCACGGATAACGCTGGAGAAAAATCTTCGTTATCCGACACTAATATTTTTTCTCCACTTAAAAAGAAACAATTGTTGCTGTTTTGATTGTGGGATTCCAAACGATGTTTTGAAAAATATTGGTAAAAATGAGTTTTACACAAGAGAGGGAGATTTAGGTATAACTAATACGTCTGTAATAGATACAGAATCATTTTGAGATGTAAATTTTTAACTTTTAATCTGTTTTTAAGGTGAGTAAACTTAAAAATATATTTATTTTTCAACATAGTCTTCTAAGAAGTTAATACATTTAGTCCATCTTTTTTCTAAACCCAGGATACCCCTAGAAAAAAAAATTCTTTGTGTTGACTCTCCCAAAATGCCTCACCAGCGACCATCACTTCCCTATCATCTTCAAATTTCTTACTTTGAAGGTGTTGTTTGAGCCGAGGAAAGAAGTAGAAGCCACTGAGTGCTAGATCTGGCAAATAGGGTGGGCATTCAATCTGTTCGAATCCTGTTTCTTGAATTGTATCCATCGCAACTGCAGCCTTGTGAGCCGGTGCGTTATTTTGAAGAAACAGAACTCCGGCTCGCAGTTTGCCGCGTCTTTTCTCCTTCATTGCCTCTCGCAATCTTCTTATTTGGTCAACTTAGTAAGAGCCTGATATAATGGCTTCCTTTTCTAAATATTCCATCATAATAATTTCTTCAGCCTCCCAAAAAACTGAAGCCGTAACCTTTCCTGCCGAACTTGACACTTTAAATTTCTTCGGCGTCGATGAAGAGAGTCGCTTCCAGGTCATCGATTGCACTTTGGTTTCTGGATCGAAATGGTGGATCCAGGTCTTGTAAATAATCAGGAAATGTGACAAAAAATTCTCCTGATTTGCCCGGAACTTCTTGAGATTCAGCCTTGAAATGTCGACTCGTTTCTTCTTATGCTCGTCCGTTAACATTCTCGGTACGAAACGCGCACAGACCTTCTTCATATATAATTTGTTCGCAAAGATTTTTCATACACTACCATATGAGATTCCTGTGACCTCAGCTACATGCCTGAGGGTCACTCTTTGATCTGCCAATACGACATCTTCGACTTTTTTTTTCACGTCGTCTTCAGTGAGGGATGTGGATGGACGTCCTTCGCGGTGTTCAGCTTTAGTGGATGTTCTTCCCAGCTTAAACTCCTTGGCGTAGCGTGCAACGGTGAAATATGGAGGAACAGAGTCTCCAAATGTTTCCCCTTGTCGCCGTGTATGCCTCTGGTAGACAATTTTTTCAAACAGAGGTACTTAATGACAGCTTTTATTTCGTTTTTCCACATTTTGAAGTTCTCTCTTCAACTGATCGTATTCAAATGAATGTAGCTCCCTGGAATCGTAGCCTATTTACATGTTTTTCAATGCTGACTTAGTGAGTATATGTAGTAGTAAAATTTTTTTTTTTTAATTATATGGGAACTGGAATTAACCGATTATCATTACTTATTGATCAACCCTCATATAAATATACATATTGTTTCCATATTGTTATTTTATTATTTTATTTATTCACCAAACAAGGTACAAAATCAGATATAAAATAGCAAATTAAAAATAAAATGGAAAAGTAAAGTCGAGTAAAAAGTAAAAACAAACAAGTTAAATAAGTAACAAACAAATGAAAAAAGTAAGAAATAGATTAATAAATAACAATCAATAAATAAAAACATTGACATATAAGCTATGGCTTAAGGTTTAGGGGTATGGAAGTTAACACCATTCTAAAACGTGCCAGAACACCATTACTTTTGTCGCCTGTGCAGAATTGCATTTTATATAATTGAATTGTGTATTAAAACAAATGTATTAACATGTCATTGAAATACTTTGAGTTAGAAGATAATTGTGTATTAAAGTAAACTTTGCAAAATATGTAATGAAAAAATAATTGAAATATTTTGAGTTAGATTAAAATCCAGTCCTCAACAGAACAGACGTTTAGTTTTCTTCAACGTACTCACGTTGATAACTGGCGCCCGAGCAGTATTAAAAAGTTAATCAGTGGAACATATTAAGCCAAAAAGTTCCTTAAATCCTTCGCAGAGGCTGGCAAGGATCTGATCAGTTGAAAAAAAAGTTTATCCAAATATTTGTCAACGGTTCTGGTGACGCGGATTAGAAAACAGAGTAATAAGAATTATTCAAACTCAATTACTTAGTGCCTTCCGCGTCCGCAATTGAAGCACCACAGTGAAGTTGTACCACGAGTAGGTGATTGTGAAGAATTACCGGAACAGTGACTAAAAGGGACACATTACAGCATCACTTAAAAGGATTTATCTCGAACCTGGGAACCTAAGACCAGTGAAGTTGTACCACGAGTAGGTTATTGTGAAGAAATACCGGAACAGTGACCAAAAGGGACAGATTACAACATCACTTAATTGGATTTATCTGGAACCTGGGACCCCAAGACATGCGCACCCACGCAATAGTCTTTATCCTCATGTGAGTACACAGAATATTCTTATCTACCATTATTTTGACAAAGTGAGCAAAGTATATTGATGAGAGAAGTGAGTGTATTATTAACCACAAAGTGAAAAGCTATAGTTGGATATTAAAATGGAAATGATGCAAGAGACCATTCATCAATTAACCGGGGCAGTGAATGCTCAGATTGAATTAACAAAGAGCATCGTATTCCGACTCCAGAAATTGGAGGAAGCCCAGAACGGGCCTGCACAAACTTCAGCCGCCGAGTCTCCTCTCCATGGTCCCACCACAGAGGAAGAGCTCAAGGAAATTTGTAAATTGCCAGATTGTGTCAGGCATTTACCGATATTCGAGGGGAATCCTACCGAATATATTTCCTGGGTGCACAATGTGGAAACCATATTAAATGATTTCGCAATTGTTCGCGACAAACCACTATTCAGGGTGATTTTACAATGCATCCGCCAGAAAATTAGAGGGCCGGCAGATTCGGCGCTCATTTCATATAACATATTCGATGACAACTGGTCATCAATAAAAAAGTGTTTATCTTTACATTACGCTGACAAGAGGGATATTCGCACCTTAGAATATCAGCTTAACCTCTTGAGGCAGGGGAATATGTCCTTGGATGAATTTTACGCCAACGTTAACCACCAGTTCTCCTTAATCGTAAATAAGATTAAAACGGAAGACTATTCGTCGGAAACGGTGAGCGTGCTCATAAAAACTTATAGGAACCGAGCACTAGATGTATTTGTACGCGGGGTTGACGGAGATCTTTCTAAGATGCTGGTTATACAAAGGCCCAAGTTGCCTCTTGAGGCATATACGTCATGCCTCGAAGTCCAAAACTTGAACTTCCGTGCAACATCCGTCCACAAGGCCAATGTAAATAACTCAGTGATAGCACCTATTAACCAAATTTTTGCTCAACATCAAGGGAAGCCGTTTCCCAAAATTCCACCAAAACCATTCCCAAGGGCCGCACCGAGAGTATTACCTACCTACCAGAGGAACGAGGCTTACAACATTCAGCATGAACAACGCCCACAACCACCAGCAAAGCCGTCATTCCCGAAACCACCAGTTCCAATGGAGATAGATTCATCAATACAAACCAGACAGATTGATTACCTGAATCTGAAAGACGATAAAGATCCTGCTAAAAGATATAGAACCTCCGACAATTACCATCGCAAACAGCAAAGGATAAATGTTCTGGAGGTACTGGATGAACAGCCGTGCGGAGGAGAACAGGAGCAACTCCATGAAGACTACTATGAAATCGCAGATCTTCATTTCGAGTATGAACAGGACGAGTGTCACGAAGTAAATTTATATGACACAAGCCTCTCTAGCATTCCATACTTAGAATATAGAACTAGAGACGGCAAAACCCTTAAATTCCTTGTTGATACTGGTGCCAATAAGAACTTTGTACGACCCGCATTAGGCGCAAACAGAAAACCAGTCAAACGCCCATTTAAAATACGATCTGCAGGAGGTGACATAGTGATAAGAGACCAAATTTCAGGAAAATTCTTCTCTAGCATTAGAAACGATTCCACAATAAATTTCTTCATTCTACCGGGACTTGATTCTTTCGATGGGCTAATCGGAGATGACACCCTGAAAGACCTCGAAGCGATAATCGATAGAAAAAATAATTTATTAAAAATCAAGCCAAACATTGTAATCCCGCTGAAAGAGAAGTTCTCGACTCAGGTGAATAATATAGAAGTCAGAGATAATCATCTGAACCTTGAAACAAAAGCCAAATTAAAAAGAATCATACAGAAATTTCAAAATCTTTTCGGACCGGTGGACAACAGCCAAATTATTGATACAAACATTAAGGCAGAGATCAGAACAATAACAGATGAACCAATATACGCAAAATCATATCCATATCCTTCTGCTATGCGTGAGGAGGTTGACAGCCAAATAAAAAAACTATTGAAGGACGGAATCATTAGGCCTTCCAAGAGCCCTTACAATGCTCCCGTTTGGATAGTCGCAAAAAAAACTGACTCTTCCGGATCTCGAAAATACAGAATGGTAATCGACTTCAAAAAATTGAATGCGGTGACCATACCGGACACATATCCCATCCCGGATATATCCAACACAATAGTGAGCCTTGGTGAAGTGAAGTACTTCACGACTTTGGACTTGACCTCAGGCTTTCACCAAATCCAAATGAGCGAACGTGATATACCGAAGACAGCTTTTTCAACAATGAAGGGAAAATTCGAATATACAAGATTACCATTCGGATTGCGAAATGCTCCCGCAATATTCCAAAGAATGATCGATGATGTCCTCCGGGAATATATAGGCAGAATATGTTACGTCTACATTGACGACATAATCATATTCGGAAGAACGGAGGCGGAAAATTTCGAAAACTTAGAGAAAGTCTTTTCCGAGATCGAAAAAGCTAATTTACGAATCAATCTCGACAGGACCGAATTTCTTAAAAAGGAAACGGAATTTCTAGGTTACATCATTTCTAGTGAGGGGATAAGGCCAGACGCCAAGAAGATAGCAGCAATAAAGAACATTAAACCACTTTCTAATCTGAAAGATCTGAAAAGTTTCCTGGGACTGGCATCATATTACCGCCGTTTCATAAGGGATTTCGCTAAAATTGCCAAGACGTGGACTAATATGACAAGAGGTGAAAAAGGGAAAGTTAAGTCAACCCAATCCAAAAAGATTCCAATCGAGATGGGAGAAATAGAGCTTAAAGCGTTTAATGAATTGAAGGAAATTTTAGCCTCACCCGAAATACTAGCCTTTCCAGATTTCTCTAAGGATTTCATATTGACCACAGACGCATCGAATACGGCCCTCGGAGCATTGCTTTCTCAGGGTGAAATCGGAAAGGATAAGCCAATCACATACATTTCCCGATCCCTTGATAAAACCGAGGAGGCGTATGCAACAAATGAGAAGGAAATGCTTGCCATTGTCTGGGCCCTGGACAAGCTAAGAAACTACCTCTATGGAGCAAAAAAGGTGAAAATACTCACCGACCATCAGCCATTGACGTTTAGCTTGAGCAATAGGAACAACAATGCCAAGCCCAAACGGTGGAAGGCTCGCATAGAGGAATACAAATGCGAACTCGTATACAAACCTGGGAAAACGAATAACGTTGCTGATGCACTATCAAGGCTAGAAATGGAAGCCAACATTCTTACATCTAATTCATCCCAGACGGCACATAGTGCCGACGAAGACAGCACCGACCTCATTCCTTGTTGCGAGGCACCTATAAACGTATTTAAGAACCAACTGGTAATCTCGGAAGGAAAGGATACTTACGGATATGAAGAACCTCACAAGGGATACCGTAGGCATTATATTAAACCCACGAAGGTAACAAAAGAGGCTCTTATAAAAACGCTAAAAGGAAACTTAAATCACAATGTCATAAATGGACTCAAAATTCCCGAACCATACATACAGCTCCTGCAAGAAGTGTTTAGGGAACATTTTTGTAGATTCCAAATCCGCATAACACAGCGAGTTGTGCAGGACATTACAAACCCCGATGACAAAATGGCAATCATAGATAAAGAGCACAGAAGGGCTCACCGTAATTATGACGAAAATAAGAAACAAATTTTATAACAATTCTACTTTCCTCAAATGAATAAAGACCATAAAGTTACCGTAACGACCGCCAGTGGCAGCCGAATTCATAATCCCATATAAAAAACTCTGGGCAATAAGGCATCTTTCCTCTCGTTTCAGTACAACGTGGACAAACAAAACTACGTCAACAAACGTTTATGAGTACCTAGGACCAATAGAAACTATCAAGCTAGGAAGCGGACGAATAATAAACGACAGCATGAAACTCATAGACGCCATCGACTTCAACAACTTTTACGAGCAATACAAGATCAACAGAAATCTGATGGACTCAACGAATGCGATGCTGCGGCAATACAACAACATTATTGGACACCTAGACGACCATATCACCGATAAATATGAACTATCAATAAATGATGTTCAATCGACTGAGTATCATGCGGAATGAAGTAAATGAAATAGTGCAGGCCGAACAGTTAGCTAAAAATAGAATTGTCAACTCCAATTTATTAAACAAGGAAGAAATTAACCAACTTATAGCACAAATCGAAACACTTCTCTACGAAAATGAGGTTGAGGCTATAGAATATGCTGAACCAACAATGGTAGCAAAAGGATCACTTCTGTTGTAAATTATTTCACTGCCCAAGACCGGTAGAAAAGAATACAATCACGTCACCGTTAGACCAACAACTAAGAACGATAAGCGAGTTTATATGCAGTCTGAAGAACCTACTCACCAATCATGAGAAATCCTCGATAACAGATATAACTCTCTTTACAGTACTAATTTTAACATATGGTATACTTGTAGTCTCTAAATGCAGAAGCAGCAGTAACAAGCTTGAGATCACCCATCCGAAAACACCTAACATACTAGATGTCCAACCTATTAGGCTTAACATCCAGGACATCCAATGCATCAACCTTAACGTATAATCTGCGGGACGCAGACACTTCAGGAAGGAGGAAAATTTTCTTAAGGAAAACCATTCTCAAACGTGCCAGAGCACCATTACTTTTGTCGCCTGTGCAGAATTACATTTTATATAATTGAATTGTGTATTAAAACAAATGTATTAAAATGTCATTGAAATACTTTGAGTTAGAAGATAATTGTGTATTAAAGCAAACTTTGCAAAATATGTAATGAAAAAAAAAACTCTAGCGCACCTGAACCGCTAGAAACACTAATGTTCGAAGAACAGTAGAAGAATCGTGCAGGTTTTAAGTGCATATTCCACCACATGCGCTGCTTATTACAGCCAAATTGTTTCAAATGCCACGTTTTACTTTTGTCTCAAGAATGCATTATAACTCATATGGTAGAAGGTTTCAGATATTACCACTGGCATGGGTTTCAAAGCTTATGAAAGAAAAACACTTGTTAATTATATTCGTTATCAGTTGCTTATTTCACCAAACTTTGAAAGCAGCATCTCATATAACATCAATGAAGAATATGCTCAGTGCCTGCAGCACTGTAACTGAAGTTGGTATTTGGGGCTGCGATCCGAAAAATTTGCAGAACTTAGGGAATTGAAACATCGGTTATTTATTTTCATTGTAAATGTTTCTGGTATGAATACTAACAGTAAGCATTTATTGATACAAAAGTAGCACAACCGACTCGTGCTGGCAACCTTTCGCCAGTATCAAAGCCAAGAATATATCACATCTGCTTCACGTTGTTATATTACATTCGAAGTTATAGGAGTATAAAGAAATTAAGGGTTACCTGCAGCGAGTTTTTTCAAATAATCGAAAGCTTAATATTTGCTGTTTATTGTCACTACAATATCATTACCATTTGAAAATTCTACGATAAAACCGCTAAATAAAGATATTGCAAACAAACACAAAACTAACAATAGCTGGCAACCCTATAATGGCTTTTCAACCAAATTTGGCCTGAATAATGCTTATGGTAGGTTTCATTCATTGTATGAAATTCGTATGGATTTCATGACTGCACTGGAAGTAATAGGGCAAAAAGTTTTATTTTCCTGAGAGAATTTTCAAAACCAAAGACACAAAAATTACCATAGCTGGCAGCACCAATCGAATTTTTCTACCAAATTTCTATCAAACAGAGTTTAGAGTAAGATGCAGCTACTGTGTCAATTTCATGAAAATCTGGTTACTAATTCACATTTCATAGGGCAAAAAGCAGTTTTTTTTTCTTTGTAATTTTTCAAGATGGCACCACTGGCACAGAGTTGCCCACAATTCAAAATCGCTTCTACAAGACCTGGTTCTACTTAAGTCCAATGCATTCTGTAAATTTCAATGGTATCTGATTATTGGTTCGTGAATTCCCGTGTACATAAATTTTTGATGCTAAAAATATAGGTTAACTGGGACAGGGTTACCGTTCTTGTCCGACATGAAATTTCCAAAGTTTTACTTTGAACGTGTAAATAAAGCATAAGATTTGTATACAGATTGGTTTTATTGTAAGAAACGGACATTTTTAGGATATTCGATAATTTGAATGTTTTCACTTCCAAATTTTTATTTTTTCAAATTTAAGACACCAAAATTATCATAGCTGGCAGCTCCAACCGAATTTTTCAACCAAATTTCTATCAAACGTGGTTTAAAATAAGGTCCAGCTACTGTGTGAATATCGTCAAAATCGAACGATTCAATCAGAATTTATAGGGCTAAAAGCAGTTATTTTTTTTAGTGATTTTTCAAGATGGCACCACTGGCACAGAATCGCCCGCATTTCAAAATTACTCCTATCAGACCTGGTCCTATTTAAGACCAATACAGTCTGCAAATTTCAATTAATTCTGCTCATCGGATCGTGAGTTTCCGTGAACAGAAGTTTTTGATGCTAAAAATATAGGTAAATTGGGCAAGGGTTACCAGGCGTGCCCGTAATACCATATCAAATTTTTTTTTTGGTCTATGTTAAAAAAGCACGAAATTTACATATGAATGGCTTTTTTGTGAAGAAACGGAATTTTTCAAGAGAGACGATATTTTGGAGGTTTTCACTTTCAGTGCTTGCTCTAGCTTTCGGGTTGCCAGCACGCTCATCAAAAGCTTCACGAATGTACAACTAAATAATACCAATATGTTCTCCAAATTTCGTAATGATTGAATAGCTCTGTCAAAAGTTATCGCAATTTAAAAATTTTCAATTTTCCCCGTTCTCTTTTTAGGCACCCAGCGCACACATGGGGTTAAAAAATTTCAAAACATTTTCCGATTCACATGTAAAACACGTTCGAAATTTATTTTGTTAACTTTATTTTTGCAAAACTTATTTTGTACGGAATAATAGGTATATTAAAAATATCACTAAAATGGCCGCCGGCGCCGAAGGGTTAAAGATTTTTAACTTTTTCTGAGACCTGGCACTATTCTGCATATACACCAATGTGTCCTAAAAATTTCAGTTCAATCGGATGGCGCATTCCTGAGATTTTTTCACTGAAACTTTTTGATGATATATATATATATATATATATATATATATATATATATATATATATATATATATATATATATATATATATATATATATATATATATATATATATATATAGAAATATGAATTTTCGGCCAAAGTGATTTTAATACTAATGTTCTTCTTCGAACATTAGTAATAATTGAAATATTTTGAGTTAGATTAAAATCCAGTCTTCAACAGAACAGACGTTTATTTTTCTTCAACGTACTCAAGTTGATAACTTGGATGGCATGAAAAGAGAGGATTTAAAGGATGATTTGGAAATCGTAGGGGAATATAGATAACTTATGCTCTTGAATATTCTGCAGCATCTATTTATTGGCTCATTTGCTGCATATATCGTCGAATGTGAATATTCTTTTAGGAAACGATTGGACCTGGTGTTTCTCACAGGGATATTTGTCGAAATTTTACTATTCAGGAATTCTACATTAATAGCGCCTCTAATGACGTCGAATGTGAAGCAGGCCGATATCATTATTCTTCTGGAGGCTTGTGTTGATAGATTTAAATGACCCAGTCGAAACTCATATTAAAATCATAAGGGTTGTACAGTTCTCTCAATGCGAAAAGTAAAAATTGTTTTTGTATTGACTCGAGTCTGTCACTGTGGGTTTCAAAAGCGGGATTCTAGCTAATGCAAGCGTATTCGAGAATAGGACGTACAAGTTAAGTGTATAAGGATCTTGTGACCCACAGACTACAGAATTCTTTGGCACGTCTTTTGATGAAACCTAGCTGTTTGTTCGCACCAGAAAGCATTTTATCAAAGTGTAAGGTGAAGCGGAGTTTTTCATCTAAGATAACACCGAGGTCAGCAATGTTATCAACTCGGGTTAGCATATTATTGCCGAGATAGTACGTATTGTGTGTGACCATGCATTTCCTGGAAAAACTAATAACTTGGCATTTGCTGATATTGAGAGAGAGCTTGTTTATATTGCACCACTGATCAAGTGAATCAAGCTTGGATTGGAGAAAGGGGGCATCCGATTTCGATTCAATAGTCTGATAAAGTTTGAGATCGTCTATATAGAGTAAATGAGGTATGTCTGCTAGGACGTCAGATAAGTCGGAAATAAATATATTAAAAAGAAGTGGGCCAGAGGTAGCACTAACGTTTTTGGATAAAAATCCTTGAAATTTTACACATTGTGTTCGATCGCGTAGGTAGGAGGTCAGCCAGCTGAGTAAAGACCCGGCAATACCAAATTTCTGAAGCTTTAGAATCAAGGTAGAATGGTCAACTCTGTCAAACGCCTTACTGAAGTCAGTGTAGATTGCGTAAATTTGGTATCCTTTTTCCATTTTGCATAGAACGTCAGAGATTAGAATTGTCAAATTCGTGGTAGTTGAGCGACCTTTTCTAAAGCCATGTTGTTGCTCGTTCAAACGGGAATCAACAAGCGGAGAAAGTTTATCGTATACCACCTTTTCGAAAAGTTTCGGAATCGAAGACAAAATGACAATGCCCATATAATTTTGGATACAGCGTCGATCACCATTTTCGAATATGGGTGTGACATACGAAAGCTTCCAACAGAATGGGAAAATTCCCGACGAAAGTGATCTATTAAAGAAAATATGCAAGGGATCTATAAGCTGCTCTACACACTTGCGCAAGAAGATCGGAGGAAGAAGATCAGGCCCAGGACCTTTGTTGCAGTCGAGATCCAAAATAGCTTTACGTATTTCATCACGGGAAATTTATAAATGTTTCACAAAAGCTATTGAAGCTGAATCAGCGGAGGAAAGGTGTGAGTTTGATGGGTCTGGTGCATCGAAAATTTCTTGGAAACTATCAGCGAATAGGTCACATATCTTTTTAGGAGAGGAAGACGTTATATTATTAAGAAACATGGACGATGGATAGCCAGTAGTTTTTCGCTTCACATTAACAAAATCAAAGAATTTTTTTCGGGTTGCGGACTATATTTTCGCCGGTTGTTCTAATGTAAGTGTCATAAGCCTCATAAGACTTTGCTAAAAATTGCTTAGCAACTTCATTATATTCTTCCTGAATAGCAGGACTAACATCGGTATTTTCTTTAATAAGCTTATAAAGTTTGTTCCTACGATTTCGCATATGCCTAAGGTCCCTATCAAGCCATGGCTCAGACAATTTATTCTTTTTTTTTATCTTTGGAACATATCTTTCAACGGCGTCAAATATTTTATTGTAAAAAGACGAATGGCTGTCTCGAGATCTTGTGTTGAAAGAGTAGTTGACCAATCAATAGTATCAAGAATGATGAAAGAGATTTAGCCAGGATATTTGGAATACCGTCGGAACCACTAGCGGTATTGGAATCGATATCGTTCAACAGAAGTTTAATTTCAAGAGGGTTCGTTCGAAATGAGTGCAATTCAGGAGAGGATGTGGAGGGAAGATTTGAGGAATTAGAAGAGGATTGTTGTGAGAAAAAAATGGGAAAGTAAGAAGCAAAAAGCTCACACACTTCTTGTGGATTGGAGGCAGCTGTATCACCCAAGTGCATACCATTAAGGATACTAGGACTATTTTTCAAGGAACGGATGAATTACCAAAAGGATTTTGGGTGATTGGTTCTAATTGATGCTTCGACGCCAGCAATGTAGGAGCACATCGCCTGCCTGACAACTTCTTTCGCTTTAGAGCGAAGATCCTTATACAAAAGAAGGTCAACAGGTGAACCTGATCTTTTATATAAGTGACGAGCTGCATTTCTGGCTTCAAGTGCGATTGAAACTTCACTGCTGAACTATGGAGCATGTTTCGGTTTATAAGGACGATTAGTTGGTGTGAATTGTGGAATAAGGTTAGATAGGAAGTTATACAACTTGCACAGAGCATCATCAATGTCAAGGCCACGAAAAATAGAAAACCAGTTAATTCTATTTATTTCAATTGCCATGCCGGCGAAATCAGCTCTGTGAAAGTTGAAACGTAATAAGGATGGGACTTTATTCCTCATAGAACGAATATTAGAAATTTCCAGAAAAGATAAGGGGGGTGATGAGAATCAGGAGGAACATAAGGAAAGAGAGCATCGCTTAAAGAAAGTGATGATTTTGGGATATTGGACAAAGCGAGATCCAGAATTCCATTGCTGGCATTTGGTATATTGTTGAGCTGAGAGAGGGAACAAAGTGAGAGAAACGAAGACGTTGTTAAAGAAACACTACTAGTCGAGATGATAACCACATAGTCATTATCCCAATCTAGAGTAGGGAGATTAAAATCACCACATAGCAGAACGTAAGCGGTGGGAAAATGACTGTTGAGGTAAGAAGAGAGTTCCGCCAGGAATTGTTCATAGATCGACAGAGGAAGGTTTCAATGGATATATATCGAAGCGACGACTAAGGTTTTGGCAGAAGGCAAGGAAATACGCACAAACATACTTTCAACAGGAGGACAGAAAGGAGCATCACAACAGAGTGTTCCGTTTAGTGCCTTATTAATACCGATGAGAACACCTCCACCATCGGATTTACCACTATTCAAACGATCTCTGTCTTTACGGAAAACCGTGTGGTCAGGTAAGATTTCCGAATCAAAGATATCAGCAGTAAGCCAGGTCTCTATAAGACATATTATATCGTCCGAAGCTAAAGTGGCAGAGAGCCTGAACTCATTAGTTTTGGTCCTCAAACCGCGGACATTTTGATAGTAAAGTCTTAATCCTAAGTCCTTGAGCTCCTTGCTCCTCTCGGTTGAAAATTATTACGAGGAATTCTGGTGAATTCTTTGACTAGAACACCAGGAGGCCAGAAGTCCTTTCGTAGAAGCTCGTTGATGCCAGCAGAGACAGTTATGCGGAAAGAAGCCACTTCCTGGTTTGGTAAGTTGTCAGGCGTCAGTTTTTTGCAGACCAGAAGTGGTGGCATGTAGCCAAGCTTAGAAACTGCAAATTGCTTGATCGTCTTGGCTGAAGTATTGTAGTCTATGCGGGATATGAAGACTTGCAGTGGCGGACTCACCACTTTAACGTGGGGAAGTGCACCATTTACCCAGAAGATTCGACATGCACACTGGGTCGAATTTGAGGAACTACATGCGTTGCTGTAACTTCGGTACGAGGTGCGGAAGTGGTGGGAATGTCCAATAGTAATAGCGGTGAGGTAGGAGGTCGATCACGAGGCTGTTGCTGCGGCTGATGTTCATTAAAAATAGGTTGAGGCGATTGCAGTGTAAGTGATAGCGGAGCTTGGGCACGAGATTTGCTCATGTTCCGAGTCGTGACTCCAGCAGGAGATTTTGGAGCATCAACTCTGTCAGTGATTTCACCAGAATCAACAGGCACAGCCGTATCCAGCAGTGGTTGGAGGCTTTTTAGAGTAACATTGACTATCTCTTCAGAAGCAATAAGTGTTTTAGCAACATCCTCAAGACATTGTTTAGCAGCACGTAATTTACTCACATAATGCGCCATAGAAGATGAGCGGCAGCAACTGCAGAACCAATAAAGCCCAGCAGTATCGTCAAGCGCGTCCCCGATACGTCCCGAGAGGCCCACGCAACCAACGTGAAAAGTTTTTCCACAGAAACCCGAACAGATCACATAAGGAACATTATCGGATTTAGTGGCGCAAGCTTTACAATGATCCACTGCACTGGATCATTGTAAAGCGATAATTCAGCGATTCGAACTTAACGAAAATAGATGATAAATACAACAGATGCGAATTTCGAAAGCAACATGTCAAGTTAATGGTTCGGAGCTTGGGTGTAGCGGAGACCCAAATCGACAATGGGTAAATGTCACAATTACACACCGAACCACGTAAAGTAGTTCCACAGAGCACTAGGTGGAGTTAAATCAATAGTCGAATACGCGAACCAGTTGATTGTCACGATCGATAACACAGTGTAGATTTAAAGCGGTTAATTAGCAGTGTTGTTTACAAATAAATCTTGAGAATAAGATTATCAGAGAAAGCACTGAACCGACACTCAGGAAAACTGCGCAATGGCGCAAAAAGTGTGTGGAATAAAACAATCTATCGCAGTAAAGCGCACAAAAGAAAAGATGGTAAAAAGCAATTACCAACGGTGAATTTGTAGAGTAATTCACAGATAAATCTTAAGAATAAGATTATCGCGGAGGCACTGAACCGACACTCAGGAAAACTTTGTAATGGCGGAAAAAGTATTATTAAGAACACAGTCAGTGCAAAGCGCGAAGAGGAAATGACGGAATTATTTAAGCAAAGCAAAAAGAAAGGCGGAGCAAAGGTACACGATGTGATCACTTGTCAAACTCACTATTTTGTCTGACACTGTCATGTCTGACACTGCATCCAAAGACTATGATGTCATCTACGTATAGGAATGCCTCATGACTTAAACCACTCAAAGCTATCGTCAACATCCGTTGGAAACTGTTGGACGAAATCTTTAATCCAAATGGTAGTCTCTTAAATTGATAGTGACCATCACTGGTCGAAAACGTGGTAACGGGTCTAGATTCTTTCTCAAGTTCGATTTGGTGGAATGAACTAGTCACGTCCAAAGTTGAGAAATATTTCGCTCAACCGAGCTTGTCTAGAACGTCTTCCAATCTAGTCAAAGGGAACTTATCATTGATGATTTTGTCGTTCAGTCTACGAAAATCCACTACAAGTCTCCACTTAGCTTTACCATCTGAAGTTCTCTTCGGTACAACCAAAAGTGGTGAATTGTATGGGCTTACTGACGGTTCGACAATATCATTATCTTCTAAGTCTCTGACCTGTAGTAATATCTCTTCGTTTTGTGCTTGAGGTAGCCTATAATTCTTAATGTAGACTGGACTATTGTCTGTCATCTGCAGCTTTTGTTTATAGAAATTGTTTGTTGTCAACTTCTCTTCCTCCAAGTGAAAAACATCTTGATACTCTCTAATTATCTCAAACGAGCTGTCTATGGATCTTTTGTCCAAATTATCTTTATCTATAGGTCCCAGCAATTTCTCGAAACGCTTCTGATCACCTCTCTGTTGTTTTCCTGCATACACCTTGTAGTTTTTCAGTGGTTCAACCTCTACATTGAAGTTGTTTATGACTACATCTTTATCAGTTGTGTTCAGAACCTTTAATTGTCGAACGCCTTTGGCTGGTATTATAGTATTTCTAATGAAAACACCTTTCTCAATCTCTGCGTTCAGCACAATGCTATCTTCATCGATGCTTACATTTACCGGAACTATCGCTTCAGTTCTCGCGGATATATTAATTCCTGAATGGTTCTGACGTTTTGTATCAATGGGTAATACAATTTCTTCATCTGACACACTAAAAGAAATGGTGAATGTTTCATAATCTATTTTACTCGTGAAACTTACCAATAGATCTTTACCGATAATACCGTCTCTATCGTCCACAATGTGAAATAGTTGTGTTATCCTTCTATTACCAATTAATAAATCTAATCTCGAAGTACCTAAAGACGTAGTTACTTCCTTAGTAATTCCAGTTAGCTTAATTTTATCCATGCCATTTACTCTATGTTCTAACGCCTTAAATATACCTACTTTACAAATTGATACGTCTACACCTGTATCTATCAAGAACGATAGTTGTCTATTCGCTCTATCATTATAAATTCTTACAAAATTCGTGCAGCCATCTGTTATTCTATAAATTTGACATTCTTTACTCGTGTTATTTATTCCGGGAGGTTCCTCATTTCCTCCCCGGAACCTAAGACGTTTCCCTGGTCCAAAATAACATGTAGGCCTCTAGTATCGCTTTTATGATTGTTACTATGATTGTTGGTATAGCTGTTATTCCTACGGTGATTACCTCTGTTACCATCATTATTTCTATAATGATTTGGTCTATTACCTGTCTTTCTATTAAAACTTCTATGGTTATTGTATCTATTATTCCTAACATCTCTTCGGCTGTCTCTATTTCTGTAACCATTGCTGTTCCTATCATTGTTATTATTTCTGTATCTTCGACCACGGTTACTTCTATTATTTGCGAATTTGCTGATATGCATAACGCTACTCGTGGCTTGCGATTCTAATGTCTCAATTTCTTGCGCTAATGATACTGCCTCAGCAAAAGTTTTGGGCCTAGCTGAAAATATTGTGCCTTTCAGCTGGTCATTAATTCCACTTTTGCGCGATAACCTTCTTTTCTGGTTCCGCAGCCTTATTACCTAGCTCTTGTATCTGTAATTGATTAAGCTCATCTACCAAAGATAAAATTTTATCCTTGTATGAAGTAACAGATGATCTGTTTTGACACATGCTACTGAGCATAGAATGAATCTGTTGTACCGTTTTATTGTTCTTAAATCTGCTAGATAATTCATTTCTCAAAGATTCGAAAGTGTTGATTGAGGTGTTAACCAAAGAAAGTCTTACATTCGCGGTAAGCTTAACCTTAGTGACGAAATCTATGAGTTGGGTTTTTCCTGCAGCGGTTAATGTTGAATCTAGTAGCTCTACTATTTTCAAAAAAGATTATTATTCCTTATACCTTCCTTCGAAAGTAGGAATTATTTTTATGGCAGTCTCCAGACTTAATTCAGATATCTTGGCTTTGTCTTCTAACACTTGTAAACTAGTCTCTAATTCTTCGGTAATGTCGCACTCTTGTTGGACGTCTTCCGCAGAATATCCTTGTTTACCGAGCTATAGCCAGATCTCTCCCTCCAATATTGCTGATACCGCTTTGAACCTTAGGTTTATATCTAAAACCTCAGAGTTTTCGTCATTAAAATTACTGATAGTTTTCCTAAATTATTCTTTACGCGTCTTCAAATCATTCAATTTTTCTCTTAACGTTTCAAACGTATATAAATTCTTTGAACTTTTTCTCAAATTTCTTAAAATTTGTTCGTTTTCTAAAATCAAACCTCCTTAAGTGTCCATGCATAATCATTATATGACTGGAACTTAACAAAAAGGAACCGTGAATTTCACAAATAAAAGTTTAAAATTTATGTATAAAACCATATATATTTTCTTTTGTTTTATTATGTTTTGTTTTTTTTTTTAAACATCTATACTTCTATTCAGTCGTTTGGCTACATATTCTTTGTTCTTTTTATTATAAAAATAAAATATTCCTATTATTATACAAAAGATTGCTGCCATCGTCAGTGACTGCTGATAATCCTGTATCACTGTGACTTCCTCTGATGAGCAGTTATTGCTCATCTTTCAGCTCTCGTAACTTCCTTCTAAAATACCCCTTTTGCTGCCCAACGGTAATTCTTATTAGTCGATGCAGCTCTGCACGTTCACGTTTCAATCTTGTTTTTCTGCCTCCATGTGGCCATCTTTGTTTGGGGATGGTACTCAAAATGTCGTCCTCAGCCTTCCACCTGATGAACTCTTCAATCTTCTTTCGTCTGGGTCCAGGTATGATTATCGGTGTTGGTCGGTAATACGATGGTGTAGTTGACACCGGCTCATGGTTATATTCTTCTTGTTCTACTCGCTCCTCTTCGCAGCTGTCTGAATCCTCACAGTTGATTCCAAAATTCGGGTTATCAGGATCGCCATGAAATAAGTTTGTTGGTGGGCCTTGTCATACTTCTTCTTCCTTCTGCGATGACGTTGGGTCCTCAATGGTGCAGAGGAAAAGTTACTTTATCACAACAGTGGGGAATTAGATCAGAAAGGATTCCACCTACCAAAGCGGCGAGGCCGCAGTTATTGCTGGCACCATGTTTAAGCTTATCCTAAACATTTGCCGTGCTTTCGATGGCTTTGCAAGTGAAATTCTCACAAGAGTAAACCTAGAGTAAAACCACCGTCTCCAGTGACTCTACTCTACCGAATCTATTTTCAATCAATTTTACAATTCCTTATATACGATTTTACCATAATAACTGAACCTACTTTATTGCTAATACTCAGCATGCCCTGAAATAAATCATCATTAAATATATTTTCTCACGACACGATATTTTCTCATGATTCACTCGTGCTCTATTTTCTCACACGGCACTTGACCGATATTCCTAGCGCCACTGGATCAACATGCATAAGAATTATTGTCATGTACGCTCATTCACACTGAAACCATATACCATGTATTTGGGTCGCGTGCCATAGCGACAACAAGAATTTATATCGCACTTGAATATGCCATATGGCGTTGATATTCATGGTCTACACTTGGAAATTTGATATGTGTATTTGAATGCAAGCAATAGTGCATTGTACATGACTTATGCAGTACGTGTGGTCTGCTAGTCCATATCTCGTTACATTGACGATACTAGTGGATCGCGTAATTCATGTTTTGGTTTATTTCAGGCATGGTGATGATATATCATTACACCAGTTAACCTATATTTTTAGCATCAAAAACTTCTGTTCACGGGAACTCATGAATCAATAATCAGATACAATTGAAATTTACAGAATGCATTGGACTTAAATAGGACCAGGTCTGAAAGAAGCGATTTTGAATTGTAGGCAACTCTGTGCCAGTGGTGCCATCTTGAAAAATTACAAAGAAAATAAACTGCTTTTTGCCCTATGAAATGTGAATAAGTTACTACATTTTCATGAAATTGACAATACATATCATACATATATACATATATATATATATATATATATATATATATATATATATATATATATATATATATATATATATATATATATATATATATATATATATATATATATATATATATATATATATATATATATCAGCAAAATGGTTAAGGGATATAATCTCTGGAGTGGCCGATCCGATTGAGCTGATACATAGATGTATATAACAGGTAGGTCCATAACTTGCTAGAATTCAGATATCTTAAACCTTTTGGCGGCGGCGAGCATTTAAGTGAATTTTCAGGTGCTCCTATATTTCCAGCAGTGTAAATTTTTGTTAAAAAAAAGTACAAGAAATAAAAACTTATTATGTTTTAAGTTTGTTTATGATAAAGAAGTGGAAATTTTGAGCCTTGTGTAGGCGCTGAGTGCCTAAAAGTATGCAAGGATTTTTTCTCAAATTTCGATTTGTCAAAACTTCTACGAAAAACAACAAATCATCGTGAAATTTTCAGAGTGTATATATATAGACTAAAATTTTACACACATGGACTTTCAAGACTGTGCGGGCAACTCTCTAGCTACAGCAGGCTCCTGAACCAAAATCCTTCGAATCATCGACCTTCCTGAAAAATTTTTGATTTTTAAAAATAAATTCAAATCATTGATAAATTTTGACTTTTGTCCACCAAGTCAAATAAAATATTTTAAAATTCCGCGGTAAACAAGAACGGCAACCCGTGATCAAATTACCTCTATTTTCAGCACTCAAAATTTCTGTGTTCGAGAACTGACGATCGGATAATGCGATCAATATGAAATTGACAGGACATGTTGAAATTTGCTAGGACCAGATCTGATAGAAGTGATTTTGAAAAAAGAGCAACACTGTGGCAGTGGTACTATTTTGAAAAATCGCTGACAAAAAAAAAACTGGTTTTTGGCCTATAGCTTTCGATTTAGCCACCAGATTTGAACAAATTTCACGCAGTAGGGGAACCTTACTCTAGGATAGATTTGATACAAATTTGGATGAAAAGTTAGTATAGGGGATTAGATATAAGGGAAAAGTTAGTATAAGGGATGAAACTAGATCGCCTCCTCGCGGTGCATCCTGGGTAACGCTAAATGATCTAAGCTCTCTTTACGACTGCTTTTGTCCTCGGACCTCTCTCGATATACAATTCATTTGTTGCACATGGGCTGGTGATCGTAGCATTCCGGACCTAGTCGTCTTCTGGCGCGGTAGCGACGGAGTGAAATCCGCTTCGTGAACGGGTCCGGGTTAATACGATCATCTCCGTCCCATTAAAACCCTGGCAATTCTAGTATGTTCTCAGTCTCGTCGCCATTAAGTTGGTGGTGTAGGTTCAGTTGAGGTGGACTCCTGATTAACACCGATCCGGCTCTGACTACTTGTCCCCATAAGGGCTTGTGACAACCCTCGCATGGCCTCCCTGCTTTGCATAGATAACCATGGGATCATTAAGGTGACTACATATTCGGACTTGAGATAGCGGCTCTGAGTGGGGACCCATATTATATGAAGAAAAATAATAATAAAAACACACTATTCAGGCAAAAGCCTGGCAACAAATCAAACTCACGCTCTAAAGTAGAGGGGGGGGCTAAAAACGCTGCGTCGCTGGCTGCAGCTGAAGCCCTAGGAAGTGGAGACATGGTGAATAAGCCAGCTCTGCGGATTGAGGTTAAGGCTGCAGGGGTCCGTGGAGACATGGCGATTGAGTCAGCTCTACTGACTACTTGCACAGCGGCTAAGCAGGGTTCTCGAGACATGACGAGTGGGCCAGCTCCAGTGCCTGGCACAGCGCCTAAGCAAGGCAGTGGAGACATGACTAGTGGGTCAGCTCCAGTGCCTTCAAAATCATCCTCAACTTCTGTTTCAGGCGGCTCCAGGGCTGAGGTCAGCAAGCCTGGCCCCGCGAATGCCATGAAGTCCGTTTGTGGCCAGTGTGATGGGAAGGTTTCGGTGAATGAGCCAGCCCGACCATCAGCAAGCGCTACCTCCGCCATTTTCTCCTCTTCAGGCACACAAAGCTCCTCCGTTAAAAAATCTCGGGCTTATGGAACTAGAAGGGCAGCCTTCAAAGTTCTGAGGAAGTTTGGAAATTTCCCCCCCGACAATATGTCCGACAAGGACAAAAAGTCTCTTCAGTGGGCAAGGTCATTCATAAGGGAGCACCCTGATCCGCTCCCTCTACACCCAAGAGCTTCAGCTCAGAAACGACAAAGGTCGACTGAGCAGATGAATTAGGGCATGCAATACTGCAAAAAGCAGAAAATAGTGACGGCTCCTACAGGGATACCTCGGCCATTTAGCGAAATGGCCAAAGAGTGCCTGGTTTGGGCCGTGATTGATGCCAGCAAGGGAGATGGAACCACCTCCCCCGAAAAATGACTTAAGATAAGGCAGGCTTTGTTTCGAATCTGGTGTAGGCTGCAGAAGGCCAGCTCGGGTCCACCACCTACGGTGAACGATGCGGGCTGGCACAAAGGAATTTGGCTAGTTGCGTGTGGAGACCAACGATCAGCCGATTTCTATAAGCAGGCAATCTCCGAGCTGGTGGAACTCTGGTGGTGCACAAGGATGATATTAACAGCCGGCCTAGATGCAGGACTTTGATTCCAAGTTTCCACTCGGATCCAGTGGAAGTCCTGGAAATAGTA
The DNA here is from genome assembly GCA_947369275.1 of Nemotelus nigrinus. Taxonomy (NCBI): domain Eukaryota; kingdom Metazoa; phylum Arthropoda; class Insecta; order Diptera; family Stratiomyidae; genus Nemotelus; species Nemotelus nigrinus. Next base: position 108,195,235 of record OX376373.1, read on the forward strand.
CGGCTTTTCAATCCGAATCTTCCAATGGAAAATTGGAGGGTTGCGAAGATTGGAATGCCGGTTGACAATCGGCGGGAGGCTCTCTTCATCATAAATGAGGAGGCACTCCTAATCTTAGATGGCCGAAAGGGCATTATCAGGTATGGGGTCGAAAAACTAGCCCTACGGATCTACCGAAGCGACAGGCCAAAGAGCTCTGCTGCGAGAGATCCAACATCCGAGAAACCTCACCCTAAACAGGTGACTCACCGAACGGAGGACACATCTTCGAGGGTAACATCTGAGGATGAATCCGAGGTGGAATCCCTTTATGCAGACGGGGTTAGTGTCGGGACTACCTCCGAGTTGGGTGGCTGCCTGGACCGCATGACTCTGGAAGCAGAGGAAGAGGCTGGGCAGACATCTATGTCAGACGGGAAGGACCTGGATCTAGCCATTGTCGAAAACAAATGATGGTGAAGGTATTGCAGATCAACCTTCACCATTCCAAAGTAGCATCAGCTACCCTGCTCTTCCGACTGTCTAGGACAGAGGAGGAGCTGATTCTAATCCAAGAACCATGGGTTGCCAAAAACCGGGTTTGCGGGTTGCGCACCGATGGATACAGACTAGTGGTGCCCTATGGCTTACATGAGCCACATGTCTGCATTCTTGTCAAGAAAACCATAAACGTTCTTGTACTACACAATTTCAGTGACAGGGATAACATGGCTATTGCAGTGGAAATCGACCAGAGATCATGCTGGTTTGTTTCTTGTTACATGGTACACGATCATGGCGACAGCCCACCTTGCGACATTGTCAAGGGTGTTGTGGCTGAAGTCACAAAGATTAGTGTGCCTCTTATTCTAGGGGCTGACTCCAACGCTCATAATGAAGCATGGGCTAGCTCCAACAGTAATGGCCGAGGTGAGAAACATTTTGTCTTCATCTTGGCCCACGACCTTTTCATCGCCAACACTGGTAGCGATCCAACCTTCCTTACCTCAAACCGCAGGGAGGTTCTTGATGTAACCTTGGTTAGTGGGTGGCACTCGCATCTACTCCGTGACTGGAGGGTTCTACAAGAGTGCTCATTCTCTGATCATAAGTACATATCGTATAACGTTGCTCGCCGCAACTCTGCTGTGCATGTAGCCTTTATCAACAGAAAGAGGACAGACTGGAAACTATTTCATTCTCTGGTACGATCCTCACTGGAAACTGTTCCTAGGAGCATTGACTGCTACCATGAATTGGATCGGGCGGTTGACACCCTTACTAATTCTCTCAATTCCGCGTCTAGGGAAGCATGTAAGCCACCCTCGGCCAGGGGCAATCCTAAGCCTCTCTGGTGGAGTATGGAAATCAGCATCCTGCGGAGAGAATGTAGGAAGGAGTTTAATAGCTCGAAAGGATCTAATAACTGGTCGGCGTATAAAACGAAGCTGAAGGCGTTTAAGTATGCCATACGCAAGGCTAAGAGGTCCTCATGGAGATCTTTCTGTGGAATCGTGGAGTCTCAGCCAGGCGAATCGCCTTCGCAAGGTATTAAGCACGACACCAGAGGCTATGGGGTGCATCATGAACCCTGAGGGCATTTGAACTAGTTCGAGCGCAGATACTCTAAACGTTCTCATGGACGCACATTTCCCGGGCAATTATTGCCCTATATGGACAGTGCACCAAACGGAACTAAATTACGGTGGAGCCCCGCCGTTCAGAATATCAGACTCTCAGCTGAGGTGGGCTATTAACTCCTTCGAGCCGTTTAAATCCCCGGACCCTGATGGCGTGCTTGCGGCTGACGTTCAGCAGTCCATGGAAGTATCGCTACCATGGCTCAGAGAGATTTATAACGCTTGCCTACGCTTCTCGTATGTTCCCACCAGCTGGCGGGAAACTAGAGTTGTGTTTATCCCCAAAGCAGGAAAAGTTTCTCATGTTAGGTCAAAGGACTACCGTCCAATAAGTCTTAACTCAGTCCTGCTTAAGATTTTGGAAAGGATCATTGATTACCATATAAAAAGATCAATTGATCCTTTGTTGATTTCGCAGTCACAACACGCTTATACCAAAGGTTAATCTGTTGAGACTGCTCTTTATGTCCTTATTGAGCAAGTTGAGAAATCTCTTGTGCTTAAGTTATCTCTTCCCTGGGGGATGCCAGCGTAAGACGAGGAGTCAGTACGGGCACACCTCAGGGTGCAGTCCTCTCTCCCCTGCTGTGGAACATCACGGTGAATACTCTTCTAATGAGACTAGACCACGCTGGCTGCAAAGTGATTGCTTATGCAGACGACATAGCTGTAGCAGTGTCGGGAAAGTATTTATTTACGCAATCGGAGAGGCTAAATCACTCTCTTGACATACTTTCACGTTGGAGTCGTGAGTGCGGCTTGAATGTGAATCCTAACAAAACGGAACTAGTGCTGTTTACAAGGAAGTACAAAGTTCCGTCTTTTGAGTTCCCCAAGTTGAATGGGGTCTCCATTAACTTGAGCCAGAGGGTCAGGTACTTAGGGCTGATCCTTGACTCGAAGTTACTATGGACCTACAATGTAGCAGAAAGAGCTCGGAAGGCTTTCAATGCACTGTACTGCTGTAAAAGGGCCATAAGAGCGAATTGGGGATTACAACCTCGTACTGTTGCTTGGCTTTACACTGCTGTGGTTGAGCCAATTCTATTGTTTGGGGTGGTGTTCTGGTGGCAGGGTGCTATTAAGGCTACCTGCAACCGGCAGATTGAAAAAGTACGGAAAATGGCTGCACTACTTGTACCTGGTGCACTCCGCTCCACACCTACTAAGGCACTCTTCGTGTTACTTCATTGGCTGCCAACCAATCTATTTATCTGACAGCAAGCTAATCTTGCCGCTGTGAGACTAAATTGTATCTCGGCTTGGAATAGAACAGATTTCGGCCATGCGAGGATTTCGGTCGAGGGATTTCCCGCTCCAGCGGATGTTGACTACATCGCTCCGCAGTGCCTACTAGATTTGGAGGTCACAACTCGCATTCCTGGTAGGGATGAATGGCGTGATGGTTTTTTTTTTTTTTTTTGGGATCGGATGTCAAAAACCTTCAATAGATATCTTGCGAACTAAACAAGATTATGTGAGATTCTTACTCACTAAAAAACGTCACCCGCCAACCACGGAGGTCCGAGCCGGAACCGCTTTCGCATTACTTCAACTCGGCCGTGCTACTTCCACCCATCAGGTGTCCCATTGGCTTACTTCCGTTCTGTCAGGCTTTCAGGAGTCTATGAGACATCCTTCCTCTTTTTTAAAGCGCTATACCAGCTCCACATATGCTGACACAGCTGACCAGGCGTCTTCTCCACGATTCATCATCTCCACGATTGACTCCGGCGTCACAGGGCTAATTGCAGAGAAGAGCATGTGTCGCTCTCTTCTAAAGCGGGTGCAATGGAAAAAGGTATGCAAAGCGTCATCACTTTCCTTAGCGCAGTACTTACGAAACTCCGTCCTGACTTTCCCCATTCTGTGAAGGTATTTCCTGAAGTAGCCATGGCCCGATAGGAACTGGCACAGGTAGAAGTTTATTTCACCGTGGTCGCGATTAAGCCAAGGTTTTAAGGCGCGAATTAGCCTAATCGTCTATGCTCCCTTCGAGCTCGTAGCCCAACGCTCCTCCCAAAGCTCAAGCATTCGCGCTCGTGATTGAGCAACTAAAATTTCTCTTCTCATTTCTGCTCTGTTCAGGAACACTTCCCTGCGTTCGTTCGCCAATAGATCAATTGGGATTACTCCCGCTATCACTAACACGGCGTTTCCTGAAACTGTTTTATAGCTGCTTGTAATTCGCAGCGCTCCCCTACGCTGGACGCTCACCATCCTAGCTCGATACTTTTCAAACCTTAACGCAGTGGCCCATATCTCCGCACCATACAGCAGCATTGAATGAGCCACCGTCATAAGGAGCTTACGTTTACTCGGACTAGGACCGTGAACGTTTGCCATGAGTCTCCCAAGCGAGTTAACAGACAGTAGCGCCCTATCGCATACTTTTCGGATAAGCTCCCCATAAGCCAGCTTCGAGTCCAATATCACTCCAAGATACTTAGCCGATTTTCTGGTCTCAAGTACTTCAGAGCCAACCGTCATGGGTATAATGGTTGGTATTCTTCTCTTGGTCAGCATGACAATCTCAGTTTTCGCGATCGCCAGCTGGAGACCATGGCTTTCCATCCAGGCTTCCACCCTTCTCATTACTTGATTGAGTTTGAGTTGGGCGAGATGAGGGTTTCTAGACGTGATGACAGCGGCTACATCATCAGCATAGCCCACCAAGAGCACGTCTTTCGGCATTTCGAGACGTAAGAGACCATCATACGCAACATTCCATAGGTCTGGTCCAAGAATGGATCCTTGTGCTGCTCCAGCTGTAATGGTTTTGCGTAGAGTTCCCTGATTCGTTTCATAGATCAAATGGCGATCTTTCAGGTAATCCCGTACCATTGCCAGCAAGTATTCCTCTATTTGAAAATGTCGCTGAAGAGAATTCAGTATGTCTGTCCATCTCGCCGAGTTAAAGGCGATACGAACGTCCAGCGTTACCAAAAACACAATGGGTCTAGCTCGATGACAAGCGGCCTCTGCGTGATCTACTGCGCTAATTATTTCGCAGATGGCACTTATTGTTGAGTGGCCACTGCGAAATCCATGTTGGTTTTTCGAGAGGTCACCTGCTCTTCGTATAGCTGCTTTTAGTCGAGGTTTCAGGTTTCAGCAGCCCTTCCAAAAGTTTCCCCGCAGTGTCCAGCATGCAGAGAGGTCTGTACGCTGATGGTGTGCTACGATCTCCCTTTCCCTTTGAAATTAGGGCAAGTCGCGCCACTTTCCAGGGTGACGGAAAGACACCCGCTAGTAAACATTCATTGTACATGCGTAGTAATGTTGACGAGTGTCGTTCCACCACTACCTTTAGGACTTCTACTTGAATATTGTCCGGGCCTGGGGCTTTTTGGTTCTTCATTCTGGCACTCACGCTTCGCAGTTATTCTTCAGTGAACAAAGGGATATCTTCCTGGCGGACTGTGTGGTTGTTCTCTGCTCTTACATCGTGCGCTGGGAACAGTGAATCTACAATATTCCTCAGGACATCCGCCTCCATGGGTGGATCGGGACCCGTGCGGCCAAGCCTACCCGATACTGTTTTGTCCCACGGGTCCCGGTCCACTTCTTCGCATAAAGTTTGCCACATTTGCCTTTTCCTCCGTTTTATAGCTATTCCCACTTCTTTTTTACCTTTTTGTGGGTGGCGACAAGTAGCAACACTTCCGGTCGCCCAATAGACCGCTGTGCCCTACGCCTGCATGCTAGAGCTCTTCGTCTTAGTTCCGCTATCTCCTCAGTCCACCAATAAGCGCTCTGTTTGCCGGGTAGTGACTTTCGAAGTGGCATCGACGCATTGCACGCTCGCCGAATTTCGCCCATGGTAGAATTTACAACCGTACCTATTTCCCCAGAGCCCATTGCTACCCCTGCTTGTACTGCGCTGACTTCGTCAGTAAAGCTGTTGCCTAGTGACTCCAAAAGTTTCCTCCTATCCAACTTCGAAATATTCCACTCGAGTATTTTCCGTCTTAAGTTCTGAGGGGCCGGGCTTTCCTCCGACAGCCAGAAAGTAATAAAGTTGTGGTCACTTCCAGTGTACTCCTCCATCACCCTCCAATCCTTTGTCATCATGGACAACATCTCCGAGACAAGAGTTATATCGGGAATGGACTCACCGAAGCCTGGCCTGCGGTAAGTTGGTGTTGCGCCCCTGTTCACCACGACCATACTCAGCCTGGAGACCATTTCCATAATTAATCTCCCTCTTGTGTTTTGAGTCGGCATCCCCCATTCCAAGGCTCTTGCATTGAAGTCACCAGCTACTACCAGTTTGCCAGGGAGGTCTCGAAGAGCGTCTTCTAATGCCTCTATCTTTCTACGAAATTCCATTATTAGGTCGTTCGGTGAAAAATAGCAGCTGACAAAACTGATGCCGCAGTTTTCAATCCAAACATATCCATCGCCCGAACCTCGCCGATCAACCTGGACTTTCCGAGTGTCTGCAACCCATAAAGCTGCATAGCCCGAAGTGTCTGAATACCATGTCTCTGGATTTCTCCTTCGGTATGGTTCGCTGATCATTGCGATTTGAGCTCTGGATTCTTGCATAAGCTGCGTGAGTAAATCGTCCGCAGTGCGGCATCTTTGCAGGTTCCCCTGTAGAACCCTCATCTACGCAGCAACTTCTTCTGCGCATCGAGCGCTTCTCGGAAAACTTTGCTTGTTCTTGATCCCAGAACATGCTTCACTTCTCCTGTTTTACCTTTGTCGTTGCACAGCAGGCAGAATGGCTCCGCCAAGCATACTCTTGCAACGTGTCCCACTTGTCCGCACTTCCAGCAGTTAGTGCTACGGTCTGGTCCTTTGCAGTCTTTTTTGGTATGGTTGCATCCCATGCACTTGAAACAGCGCACAACTTCAGGTCGCTTCCTAACCCTAGCGTTAACCCAGCCAATTCTAATTCATCCAGTATCAACTAGCTTCAAAGCTTTTGCTTCGTCCAGTTCAACGACGGCTTTCCTCTGTTCCTTTGTATTCGGGGGAAATAAGGTAACTTTTACGTTCTGAATCCCCTCTTCCTGAATCGCTGCTAACACCTCCTCTTCTGTCGTAAGACTATCGAGGTCCAATATCTCGATTTTGACTTTGGAGACGAGCCTTTTAACCTCTCCGAAACCCCCCACAGCTGCCTGGATTGCATCACCGAATTTCGAGATGTCTTCACACTTTGCCAGTGTCACAAGTACTCCACCGTCTGCCGTTTTTCTGATTTGGTGAACGAGTGCCTCCACTTTGCTTGGGCTTACCCCTGCCCGAATATGCTGAAGGACTTCTGCATAATTCTTCCCTTGGGTAGGCTTTATTATCACAGCTTCCTTTCTTGCCCTAGGCGATTTCGTTTTTTTTCTGCCTCGGTTTTTTCAGGTTAAGCTCTGAATTCGACGCCAAGCTCTTGGTTGAACCAGAATTTGCCGCTTTATCTTGTCAGCCGTTACTTTTACGTGACTTTTTCAACACAGTCACCCATGTGTGCTGTTCGGTAGTGCCTACTTCAGTTCGTGCTCGAACGATATTTTCTTTGTTAGGACTACCTTCAGGCGTTCTTGCCCGTTTTTGTGCTTTGGCTTGCACAGTTTCGGCAGTATTCTTTACTCCGTGCTCTCTAGGCTGGGCTCCTTCAATTTGCCTCAGCTCTTAGCTCGGCCTTCTTCCAATTTTCTCTGCGAGCTTCTACAACTTCCAGAGCCTCTTCGAGTTCAAGAAGACCGTCTTTAACCTGCTGCGATATATTTTTCTGCACTTGGGATGCAGCTGCTATTTTTCTAACTATTTCCCGGCACTTTCGCAGCATCTTTTCTAAGATCGTGCCGTCGTCGCTGGAGAGGTACCCACTACAACGCAGTGCCTGCGTATGTTTCTCTGGACCAAACACCGTTCCGCACGCGGAGTTTCTTCACCCACTTTATTTGTGGTGGCCGCGCTAACTGCCACAGCAGAATTCAGGGCGCTAGATGTTTCAGACTGCCCCCGTTCTGTTCTTGCGGAGTTTTTTCACACAGGTGGTGTTCTTTGCACCTTTGGTCTACCAATAAAAGGATTAGTTCCTTCGTCACTGGTGTGTTTCCGTCTGCTTCGTTCCCTTTATCGTTAACGTTATTGTTATTAATTTGATTGTTTATCATATCTTATGGGCCCCCCTCAGAGCCGCTATCTAGGTCCGGATGGACAGTCGCCTTAATGATCCCGTGGTTATCTAATGCAAGCAGGGAGGCCACGCGAGGGTTGCGAGACGCCCTTATGGGGTCGCCTGTGCAGAGCCAGATCAGCGCTAATCAGGAGTGTAACTCAACTGAACCTGTCCTGCCAACTCAACAGCGCGAACTTCGAACGTACTCTGAGGCCTGCCAAGGTTTTAACAGGACGGAGGCGGTATGATATTAACCTGGAGCCGTTGGCTCTCGAATGTCACTCCGGTGTTACTAGGTCCAGAATGCCATACCCACCAGCCCAAATAC
>OX376373.1:108208311-108211280 GCA_947369275.1 Nemotelus nigrinus
CAATTAAAATAAATAACCAATGTTTCAATTCCCAAAGTTCTGCAAATTTTTCGGATCGCAGCCCCAAACACCAACTTTAGTTACAGTGCTGCAGGCACTGAGCATTTTTTTCATTGATGTTATAAGAGATGCTGCTTTCAAAATTATGTGAAATAAGCAACTGATAACGAATATAATTAATCCGTGTTTTGCTCTCATAAATGTTGAAATTCATGCCAGTGGTAATATCTGAAACCTTCGACCATATGAGTTATAATGCATTCTTGAGACCAAAGTAAAACGTGGCGTTTGAAACAGTTTGGCCGTAATAAGCAGCTCATGTGGGGGAATATGCACTCAAAACGTGCACGATTCTTCTGTTCTTCGAACATTAGTGTTTCTAGCGGTTCAGGTGCGCTAGAGTTTTTTTTCTCTTTTCCTATTTCAAAAGTTTTTACTAATTTTCGAAGAAAAGTAGTATTAAACTCGTTTCGCCGAAAATTCATATTTCTTTATATATATATATATATATATATCATCAAAATGATTAAGGGAGATAATCTCTGGAGTGGCCGATCCGATTGAGCTGAAACTTTCGGAGAACGTAGATTTATTTAGTAGGTAGGTCCGCGATTTGCTAAAATTCAGATATCCTAAACCTTTTGGCAGTGGCGAGCGTTTTAGTGAATTTTGAGGTACTCCTATATTTAAAAGCAGCGTTAATTTTTGTTCAAAAAAAGTATTGGGAATGAAAACTTATTATGTTCTAAGCTTGCTTATGGTAAAGAATTGGAAATTTTGGGCCGTGTGTGGGTGCAGCATGCCTAAAAGTAGGCAAGGATTTATTTTCAAATTTTGATTTGTCATTACTTCTGACGAAAACATTGGATCATCGTGAAATTTGCAGAGCGTATTGATGTTGACTAAAAATTAATACACATGGATTTTCAAGGTAGTGCGGGTAACCCTGTAGCTGCGGCAGGCTCTTGAAAAAAAATCCTTCAAATCATTGAACCTGCTGAAAAATTTCTGATTTTTGAAAAAAAATTCAAATCATTGATAAATTTTAACGTTTGTCAATCATGTCAATTTGAAATTTTTAAAATTCCGATTTGCACAAGAACGGCAACCCATCACTAAATTACCTCTATTTTCAGCACTTGAAAGTTCTGTTCACGAGAACTGACGACCGGATTATTCGATCATAATGAAATTCACACAACATGTTGATATCAGCTAGGGCCAGATCTGATAGAAATAATTTTGAAATGCGGGCAATCCTGTGGCAGTGGTGCCATCTTGAAAAATCACTGGGAAAAAAGCCGGTTTTTGGTCTATAACTTCCGATTCAGCCATCAGATTTAAACGAAATTCACACAATATTTAGATCTTACTTAAGGTAACATTTGGTGAAAACTTGGCTGAAAATTAAGAATAGGGTTGCCAGCTATGGTGATTTTTGTCTCCGAAATCTTGCAAATTTGCTCAGCAAAATAAAGCTTTTCTCCCTATAACTTCCGGTGCAGTCATGATATCAAAATGAAGTTTATGCAGTAAATACATTTTTATGTGAGCCAAATTTGATAGGAATTTCGTACAAAAATCAAGAAAGGGCTGCCAGCTATGACCATTTGTGTAATTTTTTGGAATTTCTTTTCTGCGCGATTATGTCATTAGATTTGCAAATGGGAACGATCCTGCAATGAAAATTAACAACAAATATTAACGCTTTAAAAATTTGAAAAGTTTTGAGGGTGGCAGCCCTTAAAATTTTTTCACTCGTATAACTTCTAGCGCAGTGATTCAATCGAAACGAAATTTATTGGTTGGGTTTAACTTAACGTGAAGAAGATTTGGTGTATATTGTGCTTTGCTGCTGACACAGGGTAACGAGCTTTAGCCATTTTCGTAACTATTGCATCAACTATTTTGCATCAACAGATGCTTCAAATTACATACACATATGCAAAACATTTGCAATAAAACTAAGAAACCAATTTTTAAATTTTCCGAGTTTTGAACATTTTTTGGATGGCAGCTTCAAACAACGTTAACCGCTAAAGCTTTCGACGAAATCCTCCGATGAGAACGAAATTCAAAGGATAAGTTGATTTAAATATGAGCTTGTGAAGGTTAACTTATTGCTGCTTCGTTGGGAAAATGTTGCCAGCACTGAACATTTTCACCATTTGTGTTCTAGTTTATTTCTGTTGCTTTGAACGAAGAATGGTTGATATGATTCTACAAAAAAGGTGTATTACGTCTTTCCACATTGTCACTCAAAGACAATTTCTTCGAAAATTAGTTTTCTAGCGGTTCAGGTGCGCTAGAGTTTTTTTCCTTAATTTCATTCCGGTCAAGCGGTCGTCAGTGCAACATTGGCGCTCGTTCTCGTACTATTGTCTGTTGTCCAGTGTTTTACAGAGGGACGCCTCTTTTCACTTTTATACTGACTCTCAGCTTAAGGCGAAGCAAAAGGAACCACTCGAGTTGAAAGCCGCTGAAATATCCTTCGGCTGTGAAGTTGCTTGGCCCAAAGGCGAGCAGTTTTGATTTGCACAGCGCCTCGACTCTTTTTTTTTCTTGCAGGGAAGTTCGATGATACAAGATCGTGACTGAGTCCACCGGTTTGACAGTGTAGGTTTACTTGAGTGTAACCGTATGAGCAGTTCACGAAATAAGGTCATCGAATTTTCTTGACTCAGCTGGGAAGTTCAACTTGTTGACGTTTTGTTTACCATTTCCTTAACTCCCATTTTCTCATTATGTGTTCAAATTTTATTACCTTTTCCTTTCCTTCACAAACATCTCTACTGGAAGAGGAAATGTAGGAATCATTATGTTTTTTTATGATTTGCGTTTATTACTGATTATTACTCGTTCGCCGAAAATTCATATTTCTTTATATATCTATATATAGATATATATATATATATATATATATATATATATATATATATATATATATATATATATATATATATATATAT
>OX376373.1:108211480-108250896 GCA_947369275.1 Nemotelus nigrinus
GCCCAAATTTACTTGGGCATATTTTCAACTGAATCAGGATTTCGTCGTATAGCTAGGCCATAATATGTGGCAAAATTTTTCATTAAGTTTACTGTCAGTAGGACTTTTTTCGGACCTTTTTTTGGAGACTCTACACTTTTTTTACAGCTATTTTTTTTTTGTTTTTTTTTTTTGCCAAGGTTAACTGTTTTTTTGCTTCTTTTAAAGGAAATGGCTCACTTATATTTCTCTACACTTTGGATTAAGTCGATGTAGCGATATAGCAAAGTCAATGAAAATCATAGAAAAAATGACCTTGGAGCGCTTCGCTATATATACTCACAAAATTTTTTTTTTTAGAATTTCAATTTTATATTATTAAAATCATGTTCTCAAAGCTTCATTCTAACATATTCAATCAAAAAACAAAAATCGATTTTTCAAAAATTTGGAGGTGCTATGTTGCCTTAATAAAGAAAAAAGACACTTGGATGAGAAAATCAGTAAGCCCAAGTGAACGATTAGTCATAACGTTACGATTTTTGGCTGTAGGTAAAATTGTTTTCTTTATGTCTACATGCTATCATGTTTATAATTTGTCTTCTTTTTATCCTAAAAGGAGACAGTTATAAATCTTTAATGTACCTGTTTCGTGTGCCATCAAATACTATTTCTATAATAGTAAAAAAAACCCGTGAAGTGGTATAAGTTGACATCTTCCCACGTTACAAAACTGCCGACGCAAGGGCTGCATCGTGACATGAAACCACGATTCTGTGAGATTCAAAATGCTGTCGCTTCAATTTAGACGCTTCACTTTAGTTTAAGAATTTACATTTGTATTCAGTCTAATTTCAACTCTATCAGAATAAACACGGGTTCTGCCCTTAAAAATATTTTTTTACATAAAACCCGCGTTTAAATTATTAACTTATATGCGGAACAGTGCTAGTGAACAGCTAAAACAGAAATTAATGCGGTGCGTTTGGTATAATTGGAAAAAATCGCTACGAAATGTTTATCAGTTGTTGTTAGGTTATGTGATGTTCCGTGTCGATTTACTATCGCGATGCAATTGGTCGTTACAAAATGAAAGTTATGGCTACATATTATTGCCAGTGTTTCATTATTACTATTTAGTACTCGCAAGTACTTCTGGCTACTTCCAACTACTCGCGCTCTCGTTCGCGAGTAGTTCATGAGCAGTTACGCCTTTTTTTGCCGTGAGGTGGCTATGTTAGTTGTCATTGGTAGTGTTAGCTGCCAATAGGTGGTTTTGGTTTTTTCATGGTTATGTTGAATGTTTTGGTAGTTAGGAAATTAGAAATAGCCCTCATAATGTGTGGAAAGTTAAAAGATGTAATTTTCTGCTAGTTCCTTTTATATTCTTTATTGATTGTGGTAGTTTATACTCGTTGTTTTCTCCCTTTATTTTCAACTGCTTTACATTTGAAAACTGCATATAATTTGACAGATTAGAATCTGCTCGTACGAACGAAGATGGCGTTCCTTTTGTGCTCTACTCCCAAGTACTTGCAAGTACTAATTAGTAAAAATGGAACACGGCAACTATTATAAAGCGTTCACGCACAAAAAACTAACGTTTTATTCATATTTTAGCGAAAAAACCGCATGTGAAATCTCGGTGTGTGTCGGCACTGCCTCGTGGAAATGGCAAAATGGCCTAACGCCATGACCTCACAGCGACAACGATTACGTAGCCTGACTGCCCGTACTTCTACGAGGCATTGCACTAATTGAATCGGCAATAACAAAACAAAAAGCTGCAGATGCAACCGCAGCAAAGTTTCAACCAAATAAATATTTTTTTGCTGCACTTGCAGCTCATTGAAAAGCTGTTCATACATCGCTACTTTTTAAGCTGCAAGCTGCAACCGCAGTCTGGCTGCAGGAGCAGTTTTCAAGGTTTCTACATTGATCACACATCGCTACTTGCTGTCAACGCAGTTTTTTGTGCTGCGCAGCGCAAAAAGTAGCGATGTCTGACCGTAACTTTATGGTGAACTTATTGCTGCTTCGTTCCGAAAGTGTTGCCAGCACTGAACATTTTCATCATTTGTGTTATAGTTGAGCTTTGTTGCTTTGGATAAGGAATGGTTGATATGATTCTACAAAACAGTGTATTACGTCTTTCCACACTTTTTTGTCACTCAAAGACAATTTCTTCGAAAATTAGTTTTCTAGCGGTTCTGATGCGCTAGACTTTTTTTTTCAATTTAGTTATTTTGGGAAACATCTTTCCTCTTTTGTTTAGTGTTGGAAATCCACTGAGTACTCTTGATTAGAACTCGCTAGTTACATTGTTCTTATCTGGGCGGGAAAATATTTAATTGCTTCAATAGTTTTAGTTTATTTTACTTACGAAATTTCGTTTCTCCTTCTGTACAGAAATTATAGATTTGCTATATACCGTCACGAGTTCGCTTTTGAGGGGGGAAACAAATTTCTATCTCGGTGCTTGTTTAATTTTCCGGATTTATTTAAATTTTTAGAGGAATCTGCAAGTGATCGAAATTTGGGTGACTTTGTAAATAGGAATTTTTAGTAATAGTTATGGTTATACTTTTATTTCATAGGTCTTAATTAATTATTTGCATTGCTAGTTAATCAAACATGAGGAGACGAGCGGCGAGTTGGGATCGTAGTTATTCCCATATTGACCGAGAGCTAGGTCGTCTCATTCTTTCCGCCTCCAGCACTCTCCCAAGAAGTGGTCAAAAGCACACGGTTCTGCCACCCACTACTGCGGTGGAGCTCTCTCAAATTGAGGCAGATCATTTGCCGTCGACACTTACTAGGGGTCCCAATGTTATGGAGCCGCGGGTTACTTTTTGAGAGGCAGGGCGAAACGCCGAACACCCGCGGACATTGGTCCCTATTACGATGTTCGGTGGTGGTGGTGGTGTCTCGAAGGATATGGACGCTCGGCAGTTCGTGTTTCGTGTGTCCACTATGGATACTGATTATGGAGTACCGGGTATTGAATTCGTACGAGACTTGCACCTGCTACTGAAAGGTATGGTGGCGAATTGGCCAATTTCACGAACGTTTTGTACCACATCGCACGGATGTTGACATTCGACGTGCTATAGACGCGCGGCGGCAACGTCCAAATGAAACGTTCATTGAATTTTATGAAGCAATTGAGGCACTGGTTCTTCAGTTACAGATTCTTTAAGTGGATGTGGACCTGGAATGCATTCTTTTTAGAAACATGAATACTCGTCTTCATGAACATTTGGCAGGTTTCAATTTTTTGACTACCCGTGATCTCGTCAGGAGATGCACTCGCGTTGAATCCTTGTGGCGTGAATTAGAAGCAAAACGTTGACCGACTCGTCGTCTATATGGAGCTAATGAGTTATGCTTTAATGATGAAATTGCAGAGCGTCCAGAACCTCGACGTCGCTTACAACCAGCACGTTTCGATGATTGGGCCTGCAGTGGCGTTAAATATAGCGAAGCAAGTGAGTTTGATTCTAATCAATTCGAGACTCCAAATCAAGTGCACCAGGTCATGACGAAACGGTTCAATACACCAAGTCCACAACTCAGCACGCAACGTGGACAATTTCGTGTCTGATGGGTTCATGAAGCCTCAGTGTCCCAAATGTCGAGCTTATGATGATAGTAAGGTATCGGTGACAAACAGGAATCAGTCTGACTCCCCGTGGTTCAATTCGTGGCACGGAAAGGATGATGTAGCTACTAATGTCGATCAGGAGTTGCGACGTCTATCTTGACTGGATGATATGCATTCCAAATTTCTTTCGCTTCAGACTTACAATATCACATCATACCCACTCACATCCAACCCATATGTTCAAATTCAATTCTCTGATGGCCTTTCATTTTCTGATTCGAGTATTGAATCCACATGCTCCAATCCCATTGGACCTGTTTGTCTGCGGATGTCTTCGTCCAGGCGCTTCCATAGGTCGTGGAGGTACATTGTCGCAAGAAAATTTTTGATGCGCGTTAGCATTGAGTCAATAATCACCATTAATGGTGTAACCGCCCTTTCGCTGAGATCATCATCAAGGGACGAAAGTTAACGGGAATACTCGAAAGTGGGGCTAGTGTCAGCATACTTGGCGCTGGTTCTTTGGACCTGCTCTCGGGTTTGCAGATTCACGTTCAGACAGCTTCGGGTCAAAAGAGGTCAATGGCGCGATTTAACGACCAGAGTAAATGGATGCGGTTTTTGGTCGTTAACTGTCTATTCATTCACATTCAGACATCTTTGGGTCAAAAGAGTCTAGTCTTCCGATTTAACGACCAGAGTAAATGGATGCGGTTTTTGGTCGTTCCGCCTCTAACTCACCCTGTCTATCTGGGTATGGACTTTTGGGACCTTTTTTATATCGCTCCAACGCAATGTCACTCGGTCGAGGCCCTTACAGAGCCTGCGTGTCCTGGTTTTCACCTACTGGCCACTCAGGAGCAGCAACGACTCAACCTTGTCATACATCAGTTTCCTATATATAACAAGGAGGGCCTGGGTAAAACCAAACTCGTGTCACATAAGATTGACAAGAGTTCCGCTCAGCCCCATTAAGCAACGACACTATGCCCTGTAACCGGTTATACAGAAACTGATGGATGATGAACTCGATCGTATGTTGTCACTGGGTGTAATAGAGGAGTGCCATAGCACGTGGAGTTCCCCCGTAACCTTGGTTAGGAAGCCTGGCAAGGTGCGTCTGTGCATCGATGCCCGACGGCTGAACGAGGTCACCTTGAAAGATGCATACCCATAACCTCTCATTGAGGGACTGTTGGCACCCCTACAAGATACCAGATTCATCACTAGCTTAGACCTGAAGGACGCTTTCTGGCAGATTCCATAAGACGAAGCATCACGGGATAGAACTGCCTTTACCGTCCCTGGCAGACCTTTGTATCGTTTTACAGTTATGCCGTTCGGTCTGTGCAACGCTCCGCAGACTATGTGTCGGTTAATGCATAAAGTAACACCAAACAAACTGCAGGACAAGGTTTTTGTTTATTTGGACGGTTTACCCGTTACAAGGTCAACATTTGATGAGCATTTGGAGCTCTTGAGCACTATTGCAAGATGGCTCATAGGCGCCAACTTGACCATCAATGTTGAAAAAAGCAAGTTTGTCCAAAAGGAGATCAAGTACCTTGGCTTCGTGGTGAGTGATGGGATTTTCCGAACCGACCCGGAAAAGGTGTCAGGTATTCTGACATATTCAGAGCCCCGAACGGTAAAAGACGTGCGACGGTTCATGGGAATGGCGGGATGGTACAGACGTTTTATCCCAAATTTTGCTTCCGTCACTGCTCCACTCACGGATCTGCTGAAAGGCAAGCGTTCTCTCAACTGGTCTTTGGCTTCCAACAATGCCTTCAATGAAGTCAAGAAACTGTTGGTTTCCGCTCCGGTGCTAGCCAATTCAGATTTCGCAAGGCACTTTTATATTCAATGTGACGCTAGTACATTGGGTACTGGAAGTGTCTTGTTCCCGAAGAATGATGATGGTGGGGAGCAGCCCATCGCATATATGTCGCTGAAACTTAACGCGGCACAATGTAACTACTGTGTTATCAAATTGGAATGCTTAGCTGCGGTGCAAAGTGTTAAGAGGTTCAGGGCGTACATCGAGGGGCTGCCCTTCACTATCATCACAGATCACGCCAGCCTAAAGTGGCTGATGCAACAACAAGATCTGTCTGGACGATTGGTTCGCTGGAGCTTGAAGCTGCAGGGGTATGGTTTTCAGATTGAGCATCAGAAGGGTAATCTCAACGTCGTCCCAGACGCTCTGTCAAGAGCCTGCTTTTTTGATGATCAGTTGGCTTCAATTGGAAAGTGTCTTCCAGAGCACTAGCATCTGGGTGTGATTATTCTGGAAGCTGCGTTTCAGGAGCCCTCCTATAAGAATTTGAGGGAGCAAATTGTGAAACACCTCCAAAAGTTTCAGAATATCAACGTGTCGAACGACAAAATATACATAAAACTGGGTTTGCTCGATGCCTCCATTTCGGATATTCCCCAAGCGAAGTTATGGGTCCCTGATAGTCAGCAAGGGGTGCTCATAGCAGGAGCTTATGATGATCCACGTGGATCGCATTGTGGAATTCGAAAAACTATTGAACTGCTTCGAAGGTATTTTTATTGGCCTCGCATGAGGCAAGATGTCATGCGACACATCAAGAATTGCGTGACCTGCAAGCAGATTAAGCCTTCAAATTCCATTCAGAGACCGTTCATGGGATCACAGCGAAAAACGGAGCAACATATGCAGCGCCTTTTTGTGGATTTTATGGGCCCATATCCACGTTCGAAATCGGAGAGCACACAGTGGTTTGTGGTTTTGGACCACTATACTAAATTTGTGTGGCTCAAGCCCATGGCTGAGTCAACCGCAGAAGCTGTTGTAAAATATCTCGAATGCAAAATTTTCCTAACTTTAGGAGTCCCCAAATGGCTCCATTCAGATAATGGAGTTCAATTTACTTCCAAGACATTTGCTGAATTGTTGGTAAACTAAAGAGTGCATCAATGTTTTACTCCAGTGTATTCTCCGCAGGCGAATGTACTAACGTGACAACGTTAAATGTAATAAGGGCCTACAAAAGATCCAATCATGCGAGATGGGACGAGAAGCTTCCTGAGTCGTGCGTTGCTTTTGGTAGGGTAGTGCATGAATCGACTTGCCTCTCGCCTCACTTCCTCATGTTCGGATATCATCCTGTTCAGCATGGCTCACAGTACGCTCTGCTCAGGAGTCTTAAGCCTTTGAAAGACGGAGAAATCCAATTGCAATCAAACGTTGACAGGCAGTGTTTAGCGCAAGATCTTGTGAAAGACAAGTTGAACGAAGCCTATACAAAAAATGCTCAACATTACAATCTGCGAGCCAGACCACGAATTTTCTCTTTGGGTCAAAGAGTCTTCGTCCGAAACTTTGTTGTAAGCAATGCGCTTTGCAATCGCTTTGCAGCAAAGTTCGCCCCAAAATTCGTCCCTGCCACAGTTAAGCGCAAAATCGGTCTAGCCACTTACGAATTGGAAGATGCAAGTGGTAAGGTGTTGGGGGTTTCTCATTCAAAGGACATCCGGGATGGAGTCGGAGACGTACCTTTTTGATTTCGCATAACTTCCGAAAATGGAACGTTGGTAACACATTTTGACTTTGCCCGGCTGTGAAACTTCAGGGTTTGGGTCATCCCCACGATTGTTGCGAAAAAGCTTCGCCACAGCTATCTTCCACACCCACATACCCACAAACCTTGCAAATGCAGTGCTGCGTGCGACCGTCAAATGTATTGCATTGGCATCGAAAACCGGCTTTGGTTTTGCATTTGATTGTCGCATGTGTCATTGCATTGCATTAGGTTCGTTTACCTGAGCGCAGCTGATATGCAACAATACTTGCATCAGCTGCGTTATCAGGCCAGCGAAAACGGGAGATGTTTGGTGCTGGTTGTGCAGAGAAATTGCCGCACAGCTGAGCAACGAAAGAAAAAAAAACGGTACGTGGCCGCAACGGGAGCTGGATTGCTGGTGAAGTCGACGCTGGGAGTTGGGATTTGGAATTGAATAAGTAAAACAAAAGGACCATCAATAAGAGAAGTGTTGTACATCTTAAATTTTATCGTACAAACTCATGCGTTCGATATTGAATGATATGAAGTAGTTGCTTTGGCTTTCTGCATATGCACTAGAATCAGTGCATATGTCGAGAGATTTATGATTGTTCGATTCGAGATAACCGTTTGGTTTTGATGTGAGAAATTAGTAATAAGAGTAGTTTAAGTGGTGAAGTAGCTGATCAATAGTTCCAGTAAACTAGTTAATCGAAGGGAGGAGCGATTTTTCAATACTAAAGTGATGTTGGCTATGACGGAAAGCATTTGAATTTTCGGAGAGTTAGGATCATCAATTTTCCCGAATGTAACGGCATCAGATGAGTACAGCAAAAAAATTTATTTAACGGTTGATATTTTAATTTTGTTTCATTTTGACTTAACTCATCAATTTAACATATTGTAGCTGAAAAGCTTATCTGTCAATCAGTCGACATAAACAATCGCTCTAACTTTATAGCAAAATTAAAGTGTTGCTGCCATCTGTTATTTTCGAAATCCGATCCTGACGAACTTCAACTGGAGACTCACCGAATACCAGCACCAGGATTGAACGCAGTAAGTCGGTCGCTTCTTATTCTTGAAGAAATTAATCATTGTGCGGTAGTTGTGCTTGCAAACGAACAAAGAGACTACAAGAAAAGCGGATCTAGCATATATCCCTACCACAGTGGGCTATGCTAAAGCACCTTCTAACATCTGAACATAGACTCCAACCATAACACACCTAATACGCCACCCGTTATTTATCAATCACGGCTACAATGATCCAATGTGAAAGATGCATGGAGAAAATCTTGGATAAAGCTGAAGCTTTAGGATGCTTGTCTTGCAAAAAAAGTTTCCACTTTTTCTGTGCAGGCTTCACCGAATCGAACTTTAGAAAGTTAAACAAAGAAAAAAAGAAGCATTGGCAATGCCAAAATTGTAAAACTGCGTTAGATACTGTTAAGATACATACAATTGAATTACCGCCGAAAACGCCAAATGATACCGACCCTAACAGGAATGAAATTGAGACTAACCTTGAGTTGATCAAGCGGGAAATGCGAACCCACTCAAATGAACTGCAAGAGATGCGCAATATGTTCAAGGAAGAACTATCGGAGTACAGAAGATCCTTGGACTATTGTTGCAATAAGATTGATGAGTTTCAGACAAAAATGGACCAATACGGCGAAAAAATCGAAAGCCTTTCCAATATATGTGGCAAGCTGGACGCTGATAACATCAATTTAAGGAAACAGGTAAAAAATCTAACAATCCAAGTCAACCAACTGGAGCAGGAGAAATTTAGTTCTGATATCGAAATCAATGGACTAGTTGAAACACCCAACGAGAACGTAGTGGAAGTGCTGAATAGCGTTGCGAGTTTACTGAATATCGATGCTAACCACGTCAAGCCGGTTTTTGCTAGGAGACAAATACAACGTAACCAAAAAAATAATCCATCGAGGCCTTTGATTGTCCGATTTTCCACTAAAGAACATAGAGATATTTGGCTGGAGAAATCTAAATTGAAAAAAGCTGACTTAGTTTGTAAGAACCTACATGATAGCTTACCACCTTCAAAGTTCTTCATTAACAGTCATCTCACAAAAACAAACAAAAAACTACTTTATTTAACAAAACAATTTGCGAGAGAAAATTCGTTTAAGTTCGTATGGACTCGAGATGAAAGTATCCTTATCAGAAAAACTGAACAGGGTAGAGTTTTCAAAATTAATTGTGAAGCAGAATTAGATATCAATCACCTAAGATAAGTTTTAAACTAAAGTTGTTTTCATAAATCATTTTTCTTCTTTTTACACATTGTTAATGGATTTGTTCAATGAAATACTTACTAATAACGATATCGAAACACACATCGCTAAATGTGCAACTGAATGCAAGCAATTATTTAGCAGTTCTGATTGTAAAGGGCTAAAGATTCTTAATTTAAACATTAGGAGCATAAAAAAAATTTTGATGAATTAACCATATTACTAAATGAATTAGATATTAGCTTAGACGTAATTGTGTTGTCGGAAACGCACCACGGTAGCTACTTGGTCGATTTTGACATCATGTCACCATCCTTCAATATAGCTATGTATTCGATGTATTATACATCTCAATGTCTCAACAAAAATGATGGGGTTTTAGTTTACATTAAGCAAACAATCAAGCACACATGCGACGAAATCAGCACCCAAAACTTTACTGGCCTTCAATTAAATATAGAAATGACAAATAATAAAACTGCTAGGATATTTGCGATTTATAAATCACCAGCTATTGACAATGATAGCTTCATTTCAGATATTTACAATGCAGTTATTTGCACAGACCATACCTCTATCGACATTATAATGGGTGACATCAATATTAACTTATTAGATAATACCAATACAACTAACAACTATCTGACAACTCTTAACAGCATAGGTTACGTATCGCAAATAAATAAACCGACTCGAATAGATGGTATCAGCAAATCATGCATTGACCATATCCTGCTTAGGAGTAACTCCCCCCAGTGCCATGCTACACCTATTATTCTACAAAACTCAATAACAGATCATTTCACAACTCTAATTAAAGTTCAAATTAACTGCCAGGAATCAAATACCAACTCAGTAAGTAGACGAACGACCAATATAATTAATTTTAATGAAGTAAAAAGGAAACTTGGACTAATCGATTGGGACCTAGTTATCAATAGTGATGATGATGCTAACTTATCTACTCATAAATTTATACAGTCTATCTGCAACACAATCAAGCAATCTACAACTTCCAAATTGATCCCGAAAAAACTCACACCCCTGAAGCATTGGATTACTGTGGGTATAATTGTATCAATAAGGAAAAGAGACGAAATAAAAAAAAGAATCAACAGGCAACCATTCAACACCGACCTAAAAGCTTACTACATTAAATATAGAAATAAATTAAATGCCATCAAAACAGCAGCTAAGAGAAATTGGTACCAAAAACAAATCAACAACGCTAATAACAACAAGAAGTTATGATAAACAGTTAATGATATGACAAATAGTAAGATTCCCAAAAATATTCCATTGAGTTTAGTTGACACACTTCATCCCGAGCTAGCTTCATCATCTGAGAGTGTAAAGAACACATCCCTTGCTAAACATTTCAACAATTATTTCATAAACATAGGAGAGCAAATAGCAAAGAATTTTGATAACAACAGCGAAGACGTTTCACCAACCACAAATACCATCCTCTCTAACTTTCACCTTCACAAAATAGACAGTAATGAACTGCATACTGTAATAAGTTCATTTAAAAAGCAGTCGTCTCCAGGTTGGGACAGTTTAAGTAATAGAACAATTCAATCAATTAAAAATAACATTATATCCCCCTTGACGAAACTGCTCAATAAATGTCTAAATGAAGGAACCTTTCCGTCTGACTTCAAAAAAGCTATTGTTATCCCTATATTCAAAGGAGGAAATCGGCAGGACGTGAATAACTACAGACCCATATCGCTTCTACCCATACTTGCAAAAATATTTGAACGATGTATAAAAAATAGATTAACTAAATACTTGACGGAAAACAATGTACTATCTATAAACCAATACGGGTTTCAAGAAAAATTAGGTACAGAGGATGCAGTACTAAAGGTCATAAGCTTTTTGTGTTCTGAAATCGACATCAATAATAAGCCTTTAGCTGTATTTATGGACATAAAGAAAGCATTCGACACGGTACCCAAAAACCTGCGGTTAAAAAAACTGAGTGCGATTGGCATCATAGGTAAACCCCTAAAATTACTGAGCTCATACCTAAGCCAAAGGCAACAAAGAGTCAAAGCTAACAACGCTTATAGTGACTGGTGTTTCAAATCCGATGTAGGTTTACCACAAGGGACTGTCCTTTCACCATTGTTATTCCTCATTTATGTAAATGATCTTTGCAATTTGAACAAAAGTGCACTTAATAGTAAAATAATATCCTTTGCTGACGACATGGTAATGCTGATTTCGGCCCCAAGCTGGGCAGAGAGTTTCAGGTTATGCCAAGTTCACATGGATAATGTACTAAGGTGGTTACGCAATCACCACCTCAAACTAAATACAGATAAAACTAACATAATTGCGTTTTCTCTCACAACTACAGGTCAGCCTAACGCACGTATTCTTTCTTTACACGACCAAAACTGTAGGCATGGAGACAACATTGCATGTAACGCCAAATGTAAAGCAATCCGTGTTGTAGACCATGCCAAATATCTAGGGGTGACTATCGATAGTAATCTCAAATGGAATAATCACACAGAAGAAGTTAACGCTAAGTTAAGGCGAAGCATACACATTTTTTATTCTTTAAGGGATTTATTGACGATAGATCAACTAAAAACTATTTATTATGCGCTAGTCCAATCTGGTCTGCAATACGCCATTGCTGCCTGGGGTGGCACCTTTTCTACCCACCTCACAAACTTAAAGTCAACGCAAAGACAGATTCTAAAAGTAATCTTCCAATTGCCCCGTATATTTCCGACAGCTGAGCTCTTCGCCATAGCAAAAGTATTTGATATTAAAAAACTTTACTTAGCCGCTACTCTCTTTTATACCTACAAGTATGTAAAACCCAACAATGCTCAAGATTACCTCGCCACAAGAACAAACCGTAATAATATGGTAGTTCCCGCTTGCCGTAAAACACAAACACAAAAATTTGTTTCCTACATTGGACCTAAGTGTTTTAATAAACTCCCTGAGTATTTAAAGGGTATTAATCCGTTTGAAAGATTCAAATTTAATGTGAAAAAATGGCTCCTAACACTATCTAATGAAGAATTTAAAGCAACTTTTAATGTTATTTAAGTCCACATTGTAACTAATCTTCTATCTATAAATTGTTAATTAGATCTAAGTGTTAACCATTACAGATAAGACATAGACCTAAGAGTTGAATAGGCCTCCTTGCACAAGCGATGCTTATAAGGAGGCTACTACACAGGTTAATTATAGTATGTAAGCCTTTCCGTTTTTATGAATTTTGTGATCAATAAATTAATTGAATTGAATTGAATTGAATTAATTTCAGTAATTCAAAGAATAGAATAAGTTTTTTTGCATAGGTCTAATTTCCATTATGTTTTCTGAATACTTTCTATTCAAGACCTCTCTAGCGTTTTCTTTTATTAGCGAATTTTGGAGTGGATTCAATTATATTTTGATATATATGTATATATTTATCCGTATAAGTTTACTTATTATTCCGATTTCGGTATATTTATTTTCACGTTCGTGTATTAAGAACATAATCATTTTGTATGATTGGTGTAAACCAATTTCACATATTTTTACTAATTTTTGAAGAAAATTATTACTTATTTTCGACGAAAATTAGTATGAAACTCGCTTCGCCAAAAATTCGTCGTATATATATATATATATATATATATATATATATATATATATATATATATATATATATATATATATATATATATATATATACATATACATATATATATATATATATATATATATATATATATATATATATATATATATATATATATATATATATATATATATATATATATATATACATATACATATACATATACATATATATATATATATATATATATATATATATATATATATATATATATATATATATATATATATATATATATATATATATATATATATATATATATATATATATATATATATATATCAAACATTTGGATGTCAAAACTGCTTTTTTGAATGGCTATCTTAAAGAAGATATTTATATGGTCCAGCCAGATATTAATTTTGAGGCAAATAAGAAAAAGGTTATTGTTAAATTAAACAAAGCTATTTATGGCTTAAAACAATCGTCTAGGACTTGGTATGAGAGAGTTGAGCAATGTTTATGTGAATTGGAATTTTAAAAAAGTCACTTAGAACCATGTGTTTTTACAAAAATGAATCACAATGAAAAATTATTATTGCATTAAAAGCAGACGATTTTTTTTTATTCTCTAATAATGAAGAAGAGACAGATAAGTTAATTAACGTATTGAGTGCTAACTTTAAAATAAAAAATTTAGGCCAAGCTCAGAATTGTTTAGGTATGAGAGTTAAAATTGATAAGAAATCTTATGTTATCACTTTGGATCAAGAACAGTATGTAGAAAAAATTTTGGAAAAATTTCATATGCTAAGTTGTAAGCTAGCTAGTACTCCGATGGAATGTAAATTAGATATTGACAAGAGTGAAATTTTCGACAGTCAGACTCCATATCAACAATTGATTGGAAGCCTTATGTAATTGTCGGTTCTTACAAGGCCTGATATATCATTTAGTGTCAGTTGGCTAAGTCAATTTAACAAATGTCGCACATGTTCACTGGAATTATGCAAAAAGAATACTTAGATACCTTAAGAAAACTAAGAACTACTGTTTATAATTTTACTTGCCGATTGGGCAAGTAAAATTATAGACCGTAAATCATATAGAGGTTATTGTTTTATGATGTCAGGATCAATTATTTAACGGGAGAGTAAGAAACAGAGAACTGTAGCTTCGTCCAGCATGGAGGCTGAATGCATGTTCATAGCTGAAGCTTGTAAAGAAGCTATATACTTGAGATCCTTGCAATTTGAAATAACTAGTAATTTAAGTACTGTGGTTTTGTACAATGATAGTCAAAGTGCACAGAAGTTAGTGGCAAATAATGTGTGTCACAGAAAAAGTAAGCATATTGATATTCGGTACAAAGCAACAAAATTATTAATCTGGAGTATTTGTCAACAACTTCTATGCCTGCTGATGTTTTGACTAAAGCCTTGAGTTCTACAAAACATTATAAATGCATTGATGATATGGGAATTAGCCAGATGGAGTTTTAAAATGATAAATGCATTGTAATTCTAACAAAGTTTTGTTTATTTGCTGTAGTCGGGGTGTTAGAAATTATTATTTACATCAGGTAACATCAAATAAACTTAAACATAGACTTAATAATCTGTTATCTATTGGCAACACTTATTAAAATATAACGTTTTGTTTGTCATCGGCTTTCAACGAAAGTGCACGTTGTTTTATAATAAATATATATATATATATATATATATATATATATATATATATATATATATATATATATATATATATATATATATATATATGTATATATATATATATATATATATATATATATATATATATATATATATATATATATATATATATATATATATATATATATATAGATCAGCAAAATTATTAAAGGAGATAATCTTTGGAGTTGCGGATCCGATTGAGCTTAAAATATCGGAGAACGTAGATGTGTATAGTAAGTAGGTCCACCATTTTCTCAAATTCAGATATCCTAATCTTTTTGGCGGCGGCGAGCGTTTTAGTGAATTTTGAGGTACTCCCATATTTCCAAGCAGTGTTAATTTTTCTAAAAATAAATATTGGGAATGAAAACTTATTATGTTCTAAGCTTGTCTTTGATAAAGAATTGAAAATTTTAAGCCGTGTGTGGGTGCTTAGTGCTCAAAAGTAGGCAAGGATTTTTTTTCAAATTTTGATTTGTCATTACTTCTGACAAAAACATTGGATCATCGTGAAATTCGCAAAGCGTATTAACGTTGGCTAAGATTTAACACACATGGATTTTCAAGATAGTGCAGGTATACCTGTAGCTACGGCAGGCTCCTGAAAAAAAACCTTCAAATCATTGACCCTCCTCAAAAATTTTTGATTTTTGACAAAAAATTCAAATCATTGATAAATCTTAGCCTTCGTCCATCATTTCAAAGTGAAATTTTTAAAATTCCGATTTGCACAAGAACAGCAACCCATCACCAAATTACCTCTATTTTCAGCACTCGAAAGTTCTGTTCACGAGAGCTAACGACCGGATTATTGGATCATTATGAAATTTGCAGGACATGTTGGTATTAACTAGGACCAGATCTGATAGAAGTGATTTTGAAATGTGGGCCATACTGTGGCAGTGGTACCATATTGAAATATTACTGGGAACATAGACCGCTTTTTGGCCTATAACTTCCGATTCAGCCATCAGATTTTAACAAAATTCACAGAATACTTGGATCTAACTCTATGTCATATTAAATGAAAATTTGGTTTCAAAACTAGAATAGGGCTGCCAGCTATGGTGATTTTGGTCTCATAAATCTTGCAAATTCGCTCAGCAATATAAAGCTTTTTCCCTATAACTTCCGGTCCAGTGTAGAAATCAAAACGAAGTTCATGCAGTAAATGGGCCTGAATGTGAAATAAATGTCGTAGGAATTTCGTACAAAAATCATGAAATAGCTGCCAGCTATGATCATTTTCGTAATTTTGTGGAATTTCTTTATTGAGCGATTGTGTCATTAGATTTGCAACTGGGAATGATCCTGCAATGAAAATTAACAACAAATATTAACGTTTTAAAAATTTGAAAAGTTTTGAGGGTGGCAACCCTAAAATTTTTTTCGCCCGTATAGCTTCGAGCACTTTGATTCAATCGAAACGAAATTTACTGGTTGGGTTTAACTTAACGTGAAGCAGATTTGGTATATATTTTGCTCTGCTGCTGGCACAGGGTAACCAGCAAAAGCCATTTTCGTAATTGTTGCACCGACAGATGCTTCAAATTACGTACTCGTATGCAAATTATTTGCGATAAAAATAAGAAACTGTTTTTTGTATCTTTCAAATTTTGAACATTTTTCGGATGGCAGCCTCAAACAACGTGTAGCCGCTGAAACTTTCGATGAAATCCTCCGATGAGAACGAAGTTCAAAGGATTAGTTGAGTTAAGTATGAACTTGTTATAGTAAACTTATTGCTGCTTAGACGGGAAAGTGTTGCCAGCACCGAACATTTTTATCATTTGTGTTATAGTTGAGTTTTGTTGCTTGGGATAAGGAATGGTTGATATGATTCTGCAAAAAGTGTATTACGTCTTTCCACATATTTTTTCACTCAAAGACAATTTCTTCGAAAATTAGTTTAGTAGTGGTTCTGATGCGCAAGATTTTTTTGTTTTATGTATAAAAATATAACAAAAACCACTTAAAAAGCGGACATGATTCTCATTCATAATGTTGGTTGTTCAAGTGTATTGTTGAAAAAAATGTAATGACGATGTTGCGTACGGCTTCAGCTACCTGAAAATAGAATAAAATTAGAAACAATTGACGACAATATTTACTTACCATCGATTCGTCCAGCTGACAGGTGTCAGTACGACTCGTCCAGCTGTTCAAGTGGAAATAACGAAATTCCAGTCAGCTGATGTTGGATATTAATGCTGTATTCTATTATGAAATTTCGACTAAGTTAATACTAGTTTAGTAAACAGTTAAAAATGTACCGGAATTTTCATCGCTATAAAAGAAAGTACCAGTTAGGTGCTCGCGCTTCTTTGTTAGTTTGAAAATTTGATTTGATTCGCATATCTTTCGCATGTTTATCGATTTTTTCGTAGTATTTTCGATTCGTTGTATTTTCTAATTTTCGCATAAGTGTTGAGAGATTGATTGATTAAGATTGTTTCGCATAAGTGACTTTCAAATAAACAATTGAATTGTTATCTTCGCGTTTTTTATTTAAATTACAAGTGGAAGATAAAACATATGGTCCTTCGAACCGGATAATCGAAGCCGGATTGTGAAAATTGTATATTGAACTGGATAATGAAAATTAATAGTGAAAAGTGACTTATCATATGGTAATGTGAGAATTGTGAAATTGCATTCTGAAGAACTGATAGCCAAGTTTACTATTGCGAGTGTTTTATTAAAAGTAATTATTAGTGCGGTTCGCGAATCGGGTTAACGGTAATAGTGAAAAAATTAATTAAATTGAATGCTGCAAGCCGGGGTAAGTCCCAATTATTTCCTTTTTTCTCATGTTCAACTACCGTTGAATATTTTTTCCTTTCATTTACTTCCCTTTCCTTTGGGTTACTATTTTTAATAATATTTGATATCGATGAAACGAGCTGCTCTCGTTACGGTAGAGAGAAGAATTGTAAGATCTATACGCAATTCATGAAAAGAAATATTTGGTCTTAAAGATAGTGAAACATAGAACACCGATCAACATTATAATTTGGTCAAGCGGACGGAAATTTATACGGTGATTCCACCCCAAAATTAGTTTCCGAATTTATACATTGTTGATAAGTAGTGATCACAGATTAAATAGGGCCATAAAATCGTGAACGAAGCAAGTCTAGGCAAACATTTTCATTATACTAAAACAATCGATTGATTTTTATTGAGATGGAGAGTTTAATGATTCAGCAAAAATTATCTTTGGTTCAGTTAACCAAGTTGCGAGTTAACTATAAAAAAGACTCTGTCGCTCGTAAGAGCATTACATATTATGAGAAACTCCGTGGTCGGTTGCAGAATATTTATGATGTGTTTAATAATAACCATCGTAACATACTATCGTTGTTGAAAGGGGAGGAAAGTGAGCTCACTTTGGACTACTTTTCAAGTGACTTATACAGTCAGTTTGATGACATGCAATTGAATTTTGCGTCCGAAGTTGAGGAACAGTTAAAAGAGGCAATTAGGAAGCAACAGGAAGCAGAAGAGCAAATAGCACGAGCCGTAAATAAAGGAGTCTTGGAGCAACAGTTATCACAACCAGGAGAAAAATCATCTGTGGAAGTCGAAGCACAAGAGAGCGAATCACGTTTTGATGACATTAAGCTACCTCGTATTGCAATTCCAAAATTCGAGGGTGATTATAATTTGTGGGTCTCATTTCGCGATTTATTCAAATCGCTCATACACGATCGCGGTAACTTATCAAAGGTGCAAAAATTGCATTATTTAAAAAGTAGTTTAACTGGTGAAGCTGAAAATTTGCTTCGACAATACGCAATCACGGAAGCAAATTATGATATTGCCTGGCGTATTTTGAACGATAGATACGATAATGTCAACATTCTCTTAAACAACCAATTCAAGCGATTGTTCTCCTTACCAAACGCACAGGAATCTGCTTCGTCTTTAAAAACTTTGCTTGATCAAACGATGGAATGTGTACAAGCCATCGAGAATCTAGGCGTTGAGAATCTGTGGCACGCAATGCTGGTGCATGTAATCTCCCAACGCCTGCCTTCATCTACTAGGCAACTCTGGGAGCAAGAGCATGTGCAAATTGCTACTCTTCCCTCGTTGAGCCAACTTTCAGAATTTTTGCAGCGTAGATTCCGAGCGTTAGAAGCTGCAGGAGTAGAACAATCACGAGTTCATCGGACTACTGGTGCATTTCGTTCGCGTAACTTGCAGAATTATTCAAGTCAATTGACTCCAATGTGCGAAGTATGTCAAGCTGGCCATCATATTCGACAGTGTCCTACCTTTGGTAATATGGCGTACGATGCGAAATTCGAATTAGTGAAACGCAATCGACTATGCATCAATTGTCTGGCGCAAGGCCATAGGGTGATAGATTGTCCCAGTCGCAGTAGATGTGCAACATGCAGGAAGTCGCATCACACTTTATTACATAGACAAACAGCCACACCCACAGCAACCATTTCTAGTCCACTGAATGCTGGTGCATCAGAATTTCCATCTCGTCACACATCTTCACCTAACTCATCTCAACTCCAAGCTAATATACAGACTTTGAGTGCTGTTGCATCTCAGCAAGTGCTGTTGGCTACGGCTCTCGTAAGAGTAGAAAGCTCAAAGGGTAGCTGTATCCTTCGAGCATTACTAGATCAAGGATCCCAAGCGTCATTTGTAAGCGAAAATGCCATGAAGCGACTAAACATAAAAAGAAAACACACAAACACCACTATCAGCGGCATTGGCAAATCGGATCGTTCTCAAGCTAAAGGGATTGTGTGGTTAACACTAAAACTCGGCGACGGACAGCGAATGGAATTTGAAGCATACATCTTAGACCAACTAACCAACTCATTACCAACTTGGAGGGTCACGTCTAATGTTCGAGATCAGTTAAAGGGCTTTGAATTGGCGGATCCTCACTTTGACCAACCAGGGAAGATCGACGTGCTTCTAGGAGCCGATGTCTATGCTCAAGTAATAACGGGTGATATGCACAAACTTTCGATAGGACCAATCATACAAAAGACCAGTTTGGGATGGATTGTTTCCGGAGCGTTGCGTACACCATTACAACACGATCTTCGAAGTTTTAAGGTTGAAATAATTAACCATGATGATTTAAATAATCAACTAAGGAAGTTTTGGGAATTAGAAGACATCGGTGTAACGCGGTCAGTAACCAAGGAAGAACAATATTGCGAAGAATTTTATTTGAAGAGAACTGAACGAGATATAAACGGCAGGTTTGTTACTCGCCTTCCATTTAGAGAAGATGCCAGCAGACAGTCGCTGGGAGCGTCAAGAAATATCGCTATTGCTAGTTTGCTCTCATTGGAACGGAAATTTGCAAAAAACCCCGAATTATACAACGAGTATTCAAAGTGCATTCGAGAATACGTAGATTTGAACCACATGCATATATCTAACAACACAATTGATGTACAGCTTAATGAAGACGGTACCGCCGAATGCAAAGCCAATTATCTACCCCATCATGTCATATACAAGGAGAGCAGCAGCACAAGAGCTCGCGTTGTGTTCGATGCATCACGGAAAACAAGTTCAGGATTGTCTTTGAATGACACGTTGTACGCTGGGCCTGCTCTGCAGGGTAGCCTTGATCATCTCGTATTAAAATGGAGATTTTTGCAATTTGTTTTCGTAGCCGATATTCAGAAGATGTATCGCCAAATACGTATGCATCCTGAAGATGCCGATCTCCAACGTATCGTTTGGCGCAATACCCCAAATGATCCAATCCAGGATTACACTCTAGATACAGTAACTTTCGGAGTGACCTGTGCTCCATTTATAGCAATTCGTACGCTCCGCAAGCTCGCTGAGGATCATCAATAATCTCATCGCATGGCAAACCACGCAATTTTCAATGAATTTTATGTGGATGATCTTCTTTCAGGTGGCACCAGCATAGATCTCGCATTAGCTAAAAGAGACGAATTAAGAAATTTACTACGTTCAGCAGGTTTCGATTTGAAAAAATGGGCAGCTAATCACGAACAGCTTTTGGACAACATCCCTATGGAAGATCGCGAAACCCTTCCCACTCTGGACATGAATCTCGAGTCTGGCCTTAAGACACTTGGCATTATCTGGCATCCCACTTCGGATGAGTTTGCCTACAAAATAAATATTAATATGACTGATGTTATATACACTAAACGCAAAATATTATCGGACATTGCAAAATTATTTGACCCCCTTGGATGGATTTCACCAGTCATAATTATAGCTAAAATAATGATGCAGTCTCTATGGCTGGATGGTATAGCTTGGGATGACCGGGTTCCAGTTGATATCTCAAAGAGTTGGCATGATTTTAAATCAAAATTACAAACCCTGTGCAACTTACGAATACCTAGATGGTTGAAGAATGGGCCTAATGACATTCTTGAAATACACGGATTTAGTGATGCTTCTCAAAGCGCGTATGCCGCAGTTGTTTACCTTATTTCTCGGAGTCAACATCATTTCAACTCATCCTTACTAGTAGCGAAAACAAAAGTAGCACCGGTGAAAGCCATTTCCATTCCACGTTTAGAGCTTTGCGGAGCACTCTTGCTGGCTAAAACCATACAGCGAATAACGAATGCATTAAAGGTAAATGTGAAACATACATACTTATGGACTGATTCGACAATTGTTTTATCCTGGTTGGCAAAGCACCCATCACACTGGACTACTTTCGTTGCGAACAGAACCACACATATCCATGAAGCAGCAAAAGATATTCCCTGGAGCTATATCCCATCTGAACATAACCCTGCCGATGTCGCTTCACGAGGTGCCTTCCCAAAACAACTAATTGATTCTAAGCTATGGTGGAGAGGTCCTTCATTTTTGAAAAAGCCAAAGGAAGAATGGCCTGTAAACCCAAAATTGCCAGTATGCACTACGGAACAAAGGAAACAATCAGTTATATCATTATTAATATCTAACTCTGAACCTAGCTTTCTAGATGTTTGGCTCAGCAAGTACTCTTCATTGAATCAGCTTATAAGAATAACAGCATATTGTTTCCGTTTTATCGCCTCGTCAAAGGGTAACCGCCCCACACAGTTATATTTGAGTACTTCAGAACTTAACGCAGCTTTACAGTTTTGGTTGAAATATACACAGCAAATGGATTACAGGGAAGAAATTGAAAACCTAAAACAAGGTAAACCCATAGACCAAAAAAGCAGTTTGTTGAAGTTAGATCCTTTCTTAGACGAAAATGGAATACTGCGAGTTGGCGGTCGGCTCAGAAATGCTAATGTTCCATACGATACCAAATACCCAATCATTATTTCGAGAAAAAATAGACTGGTCCCTCTTATATTTTTGAAATATCATACTCTTACATTGCATGGAGGAGCACAGCTTATGTTGAATAGTATTAGACAAAAATTTTGGATTATTAACGCTAGAAATTTAGCACGCCAGTTCACACAAAGGTGCATAACATGCTATAAAATGAAAGCTCAATCTATGACACAACTCATGGGTAACTTGCCTGAGCCAAGAGTGACTCTATCCAGACCATTTTCACATTGTGGCATTGACTATTGCGGACCAGTTGACTTAAAGGTTGCTAAAGGCAGAGGATCAAAAACATCCAAGGGATATATAGCTATTTTTGTATGTCTCTCCGTGAAGGCAATACACTTAGAACTAGTAGGGGATTTGACGACCCAATCCTTTTTGGCAGCTTTCCGACGCTTTGTGAGCAGAAGAGGATTTTGCAGCAATGTGTATAGCGATTGTGGCACAAATTTTGTAGGCGCCAATAAGGAATTGATACAAATTTTAAAGCGAAATCAAAATCTGTCCCAAGAGTTGGCTAATGAAGGCATCACATGGCACTTTAACCCTCCGTCATCGCCACATTTTGGTGGGCTTTGGGAGGCTGGTGTGAAGTCCACAAAACATCACCTGAAAAGGATTATAGGAAATGCAACTTTGACATACGAAGAATTCAACACCGTATTGATTAAAGTAGAAGCGTGCTTGAACTCAAGACCTCTTTGTCCTTTGACGAACGACCCTAAGGATTTGAATGCCTTAACGCCAGGACATTTTCTTGTTGGAAACACGTTATTAGCAATACCAGAAGACAACCTCATGGATTTACAACTCAACCGTTTGAGTCGCTGGCAATTCACCCAACGATTAACGCAAGACTTTTGGAAAAGGTGGTCCCTAGAATATATAACAAGATTACAAGAAAGGCCAAAGTGGAATCGTCGTCAGCCTAATATTGAAATAAATGATTTAGTGCTCATTAAGGATGAACGTTTGCCATCATACAAGTGGCCCATGGGCCGAATTATAAAGACACATCCTGGAACTGATGGATTAGTTCGCGTTGTGACAGTTCGCACTTCCCATAAGGAACTAGATAGACCAATCACGAAAATTGCTTTACTACCTGTAGAAAAGCCCCAGAAAAACTAAATTGTATATTATTGAACTGAACTTGTTTTTTTGGAATTGAACATTGAATATGGAATCATACAAAATGTGAACTTATGAGTCAGATCGCTGACATAATGAATTCTCAACGACATTAGCCAATAAGCCCAAATTAGAATTATGATACCCTGTTTACACTCCTAATCCACTTCCTATCCCTCCCCCCGGCATGAATGTTCCAGAATGGCGAGGCGAGGCGCCTGAAAACCTCAAGTTCCCGGGCATGGTTCATGGTCGCAAGGAGGAAATGCCGCTCCATAGAACCGTGCCATCGTTCAAGGAGAAATATCGAGTAGCAGACCAGAAGCAGAGAAGATGAAGATGATCTTTGTTATTAGTTAAAATTAAGTAATAATAATCTAATTACAGTGAAATATGAGACTGTCGCCTCATGGGAGGGGAGAATGTTGCGTACGGCTTCAGCTACCTGAAAATAGAATAAAATTAGAAACAATTGACGACAATATTTACTTACCATCGATTCGTCCAGCTGACAGGTGTCAGTACGACTCGTCCAGCTGTTCCCGTGGAAATAACGAAATTCCAGTCAGCTGATGTTGGATATTAATGCTGTATTCTATTATGAAATTTCGACTAAGTTAATACTAGTTTAGTAAACAGTTAAAAATGTACCGGAATTTTCATCGCTATAAAAGAAAGTACCAGTTAGGTGCTCGCGCTTCTTTGTTAGTTTGAAAATTTGATTTGATTCGCATATCTTTCGCATGTTTATCGATTTTTTCGTAGTATTTTCGATTCGTTGTATTTTCTAATTTTCGCATAAGTGTTGAGAGATTGATTGATTAAGATTGTTTCGCATAAGTGACTTTCAAATAAACAATTGAATTGTTATCTTCGCGTTTTTTATTTAAATTACAAGTGGAAGATAAAACAGACGATTACTCGGGAACAGAAAAAAAATCAAAAAGACTTTCAAATATAAGCTAGAAACTCGATATCGTCAAACAAATGGATGTTACTCTAATCTTTGAAGAATGTTTTTGGTGTTTCTCTTATTTGTTGCTATTGAAAAACAATATGAATCGCACAACACTATGTAAAAAATTCAATTCATTCTAATAAAACAAAATCCAACAGATACCAACCGCAGATTCCTAAGAATCTTCAGAGCTGCTTCGTGGCAAAAGGTAGCGGAAAATTCATGATGGATTTTATCTTGTCAGGGTCTGTTTGGATGGTGCCCCCACCTGAGGTGGTGGCGAAAACAGGTCTGTGGCCAGGGCAAAAAGACGGAAGAAGTCCACTCCCAGATAGACATTCTGGCTGAGAGTAGGTATTATCCAAAGCGTCAAAATCTTGGTGAGCCCCCGGTACGTGATGTCGGCTGATAGTCGGCCTACGGCTTGATGTTGAGTGCCGTCAGCTGTTTTCAACCAGAAAGAAGCTCTTTTTCAGGGAAAAGCGTTCCGCTCGAAGAATGAGCGGGCTAGATCAGCCACCGCCACGCTCACGTTGGCTCCCGTATCGATCAAACCCGATGTCAGTTGGCCAAACAATAGAACCTGAGCGTAGGGTCGGACGTCCCCTGGAGGCACGTCTAACAGAGTCGCACAATCCATCTGATAACGCCAACGTCGGAATTGAGCGTAATAACGCCTCATTCGCAACGTTGAGCATTTAGGCTCATGATGTAGTTGAATGGTGTTGAATTCGGAATAAAAAATTCGGTCTCGGACTGCCGTATATTTCTGCCAACGTAGATGGTATGGCAGAAAAGCCAAGGGTGTATTGGGCTCTGCCTGTATGTGTGGTACAGATAAAGTGCTAGGTTCCCAACACGTCTGGATTCCAGCATCATTAACGGCTGGGCTGAGGGAATTCGGTGTCACGTCACTCGTCCTGTCTACTTGCTGGAGCGTGGTGGAGGTTGCTTGCTGTGGGGGAGGCGTGTGGTCTTGTTCTACACTCCCTGTGGTGCGTTTTTTGATTGGCAGTTCGTTCAGTTGGGCTTGTACGTGTCTGCCTTTCTGCAGCCATAGCAGAAGATGGTTCTGGCCTCCATACAGTCGTCAAACCGAACCTCGAAAATAGAAAAACAAAACCAAAACAGAGACTTATATTCAAGATCCCAATGCAAACCAATATTTATGGTGTAAGACTGAAATAAAATAAAAATGCAATAAAATAACTTTATAGCAAATCCAAACGATCTTTATCATAAGTAACTTTATTGCCATAGTTATTGATAAACAAATATACAAATGCATGTAAATCATAAATAGCCAATAAAACTTAGTTTTGAGAAAAATATATTATATTATTATTCTCTCTGTAAAATAAAGTTTGAGCCAAAATTTTGATTGATAATTTAGCACAGGAAAAAAAAATTATGATTCCCTCTCTTCGTTCTGAGGATGGAAACAAGTGCTAGGAAGGGAAAGGATAAAAACTTACCACAAAATGAATAAAGAGGAAAGGGAAACAATAACGACTAACAGATTCTTATGGTTGCTCCAGGATGGCTAACCAATCATTTGTCTCGCATCTAGTTCAACTAGTTTATTTTGTAACTTTTTACTACACAATATATATATATATAAATGAAACACTGTAGCTATTATTCCCGATTCAACTTATTTCATTTCTTGAACAAGTACAAAAGTAATTGAGAGGTGTGATGTGCTCATTGCGAACGTTCTGACTAGAGTGCCGAAAGGGCATTACTATCCCACTCTCTGGGTATCGCTTATTCCAAAACTGGTTATTCTGATAACTGATATTCTAATACAGTGTCGGCGTTCGCGATGAGTCAATTAAACAATTTACGCTAAGATTAAACCGCAACATCACTCCCCCTCAGTGAAAAAAATGTGTACATATATATAGTATGTATGCGATTTTAATTATAATTTTTATATGTTTTGTATGATCCTACTCTTCATACTTTTTTTTTTATATCTTAATTATAACAATAATTAACTTCTTATAAATGTAGTAATATTTTCTCTTTGTTTTTTTAATCTAGTGTTGTAGTGTTGATTATTTCTATCTACGTTCAAAATGTATGCAGGTTTTAAACGGTCTATGTTTATCTTTTCGATTTTGTCATTTACTATAACTTCAAAAGTTTTATTATCTCGGGATATTACTTTGTGTGGTCCAGAAAAGGGTGGTGCTAGGTTTCCTTTGTAAAAAGGTTCTTTTATAAAAACATGAGAACATGTTTTTAGGTCTAAAGAAACAAAAATATTATTTTGCTTTCGATTTCTCACCTGTTGTGGTTTAATTTTTAAAATTCTAGTTTTGATGTCTTGAGCTAAGTTTGTTGTTAGATGACTGGTGTCTCAATCTGAAGATAATAATTCGCCTGGTAAACGCAATGATTGTCCAAATAGTAACTGTGAAGGTGCAACGCCTAAATCTTCCATGAAAGATGAACGAATTCCCAAAAGAATCCAAGGGATATTACTATACCAATTTTTGGGATCGTCTGACGCTTTGATTGCTGTTTTTAACTGTCTGTGGAATCGTTCAACAAAACCATTTGCCTGTGGATGGTATGTAGTGGTGCGTATTCGCTGGCTACCTAATATTTGACCGAGTTCTCTGAATAATGCTGACTCAAATTGAGTCCCTTGATCTGTCGTAATTGTGATTGGAACACCATAGAGCGAAATCCAGTGACGAATGAAGGCATTTACAACCGTAGTTGCGCTAATATTTCTTAACGGAATCGCCTCAGGCCAGTGAAAAAAACGATCTCTCATTGTTAATATATATGAGTGGCCGTGAGAAGGCGGCAGCGGTCCAACGATATCCATATGAATATGCTGAAATCTTCCATTAGGGACTGCAAACTTTCCGTGAGGTGAAAATGTGTGCCGATTGATCTTGACTTTTTGACACGATATACAGGACTTTGTCCATGAATTAATATCGGTGTTCATTCTAGGCCAAAAGTAGCGAGAGGAAATTAACTTTTTAGTCGAACGTATACCTGGATGCGAAAGATTGTGAAGATTTTTGAAAATGTGAAAACGTAGGGCTTTAGGAACATAAGGTCTTTGTATTCCCGTGCTGGTTTCGTACCATATGTGCACGTTGTTTGTAGGACATTTTATTCGTTGAAGCAAGACTTTAGATTTGGTTTTAGGATTTGAAAAGCATTTTTCTAATTCCGTGTCTTTATCCTGTTCCTTTGACAAAATTTGAAGATCGATTTCTTCTATCTGATATCGCTTGTAAATTGAGAAATGTATTGAAACTGATTATTTTGACGTGCTGTTTTATCTGTTTTTGTAGATAGGGCAGTCGTGAGGGGTTTGTGATCAGTAAAGAGAATGAAGTTTTTTCCTTCTATTAAATGCTTAAAATGTTTCAGCGCCAAATACATTCCTAAAAGCTCTCTATCGAACGTGGAATATTTCTTTTCGTGTGTCTTGAGCCTGTTTGAAAAGAAACTTAAGGGCTCCCACTTGTTTTGAGATCCTTGTTGCTGCAAAACCGCGCCTACTGCGTCACTTGATGCGTCAACCCAAATGCTTATGTTTGCCTGCGGATTTGGATGTACTAAAAGCGTGTGACTTCCTAATTCCTCTTTTAATGTTTTGAGCAAATTTTCATGAATTTCTGTCCAGCTTAATGGAGTTTTCACTTGTCTCTTTACTTTAGATATTTTTAGGAGGTCGTATAAAGGTCCAGAGAGTTTTGTAATGTTTGGGAGAAATCGATGATAAAAATTGATCATCCCCAAAAAACGTTGAAGTTGCTTTTGAGTGTTTGGACTAGGAAACTCTCGTATGGCTTGAATACGTGTTTCTGAAGGTGTAATGCCCATTTCCGAAATTTTATGTCCGAGAAAATCTATTTCTTTTTGCCCAAATGAACATTTCGCTAGATTAACATTTATTCCGTGTTTTGTTAATCGCTCAAAGAGTATGCGGAGATGTATTTTATGTTCTGCAGGAGTCTTACTGCCAATTAAGATGTCATCGACATAAATGAAAATGAAATCTAGACCTGTGAGTATTTGATTGATAAATCGTTGGAAGGTCTGAGCACCGTTTCGAATTCCGAATGGCATGCGCAGGAACTCAAATAACCCGAATGGGGTTATTACAGCTGTTTTGTATATATCTTCTTCCGCAATAGGTATCTGATGATATGCTCTAATTATATCGACTTTGGAGAAGATTGTACAGCCGTAAAGATTTACGGTGAAGTGTTGAATGTTAGGAAGTGGATATTTATCAAAAATTGTTACGGTGTTCAATTGACGGTAATCTCCACAGGGTCTCCAGTCTGAGCTATTCTTTTTTGGAATCAGATGAAGAGGTGAGGCGACGGAAGATGATGATGGTCTACATATCCCTAATTTTACCATAAGTTCGAATTCTGCTTTCGCTAGTTTGTATTTCTCCGCGTTGAGACGTCTTGCTTTCGCACATGGAAGTGAACAGTGAGTGTTGATTCTATGAACGACATCATGCTGAACAGGCACATTAAAATTAGGTGGTGTTTTGAGGGACGGAAGTTCGTCTAAAATACTTCCATATTCGTCTTTGAACGAATATAGCCTCGGAAGACTGCAGGTTACTGACCTTGCAATACAATTTACGGAAAGCGTGGTAGTTTGATCTACTAGTCTTCTTTGTCGTATATCAACTAGTAAGTTGAATTTATACAAAAAATCGGCTCCTATTATAGGATGATCAATAGCTGCTATAATAAAACAGTGATCAAAACTGCGACGTAGGTTTAAATTAAGGGTAAGTTGCTTACTACCAAAAGTTGTAATGGGAGTGCCAGTTGCCGTAATTAATTTGAAATCCGTGTTCTTTGCCTGATTAGGAAAGAAACTCTTTGGAATGACAGATACTTCTGCACCGGTATCAACTAAAAAATAACAATTCAAAGACTTGTCGAATATGAAAAGGCGACTTGAAAGGTTATCTGCTTTCGACGCCGCTCTCGAAGCAGAAATATTCAGTTTTTTTGTTTATTCTCGAAACTTTTAAATTTACATTTCTGAATACACTTTTTTGCTTTCCTCCCGAACTTTCTATGGAACCAGCAAATATTGTTTTTCGAAAAGGACTTTGATCGAGATCGCGAATGAAATCGTTTGTCGTATGGCCCTCTGCTTCTTGTCCGAGAATTTCTGATTTCGAGTACTTTTAGTCTTTCGGACATATCTTGGACTATTTCCGCTAAATTAATGAAATCTTTTTTGTTTTCAGACGGGTTGCTTTCACTAATAGTTGATACTTTTGAAGTTGTAGAAGAGTCAAATATTTTATCCGCGATGCTAAAAAACTTTTCTTGGGTGTGTGAATCCTCAATTGCGATCATGCACGCCTGAAGGGGTGCTGGGAGTTTATTGAGCCAAAGTTTTTTTAATAAAGAATTATTGATAAGACTATTATCTCCAGCCAATGCCTCCATGTGCCGGAAAAGCTCTGATGGCTTATAATTTCCTAATTCGACCTTATGCAAGAGGGCGTCTAACCTACGCTCTTCCGAATCCCTGCTTCGATTCAAGAGTAAAGCTTTTAAATTTTCATATCTGTTTGTTGCTGGTGGGCTTAAGATTGCATCCGCAACAATTTCCATAGTTTCGGCCGGCAAGGCTGCTACCAAATGATCATACTTGGTATTAGAGGATGTGATTCCTTTAAGGCAAAACTGTGTTTCAACCTGATGAAACCAAAGGTCAGGTCGATTGCCCCAAAATGGAGGAATTTTAAGGTTGCCGACATAAAGGTTAGATATTGCATCTGTAAGTGA
This sequence comes from Nemotelus nigrinus, assembly GCA_947369275.1. Classification (NCBI taxonomy): domain Eukaryota; kingdom Metazoa; phylum Arthropoda; class Insecta; order Diptera; family Stratiomyidae; genus Nemotelus; species Nemotelus nigrinus. The sequence continues at coordinate 108,241,396 of OX376373.1, forward strand.
ATTTGGAGTATTCTGAGAAGTACCTGGTCGGTCTTGGTCCGACATATTTTCAGAACTTTCCTTTGCTACCGACATTTTGATTGTTAATAAAGAAAAATCAGTATATATCCCGAGCTAATAAATATTTTGATACAGCAAATAAATATTATGATATATTGCAATAAATGAACATATATTGGTAAATTATGCACTTTGCATATGTTTCTAAATTAGTGTAAGTTGAAGTTTACTCACTGTGAAAGATTGTTTCCGAAATCGGGTATTTTGTAATTGTCGTGTTTGGTAATGTGAAACCTTGCAAATGTTTTAAAACCAGTTTTTTTGTTTTGCTCGTAGATATTCAATTATCGTGCAAAAAATTTGTTTGAAATATGCACTGTCAACTATCGTACAAAAATTTGTTTGAAATATGCACTGTTCCTAAAAATTTTAATTGGCTTGGTTTTTACTAGAAAGAAAGAAATTGTTAGTACTAATGTATATTAAACTACTAAAGGAACTTCTCTCGCTGTAGCTGGATTTGTTTACTGAATTGGCCTGATCGATGCATCCGCTTAATCCGATTTAATTACCTGCGGGCAGTGTCATCGGCGTTCTTTTTTCTCTGCAGCTTGTTTAAAAGCATTTGCTTGTCTTGCCTAAGTACATATTGTAATGCTATTCACGGGTTTTGTGCCTTTTTTTTGCTTTTAAAAATGTCACGTGCATGCACCGTCTTTCACAATGACGAAGTTGTATTACTCGTCGTAGCGGCAATGTAACGCGAGTATGATTTAAGAGTTTATTGTTTATACAAACGTACGTACAATTTTTATCGCGTTATGTCTTTTAATTGTTCGGATAGCACATTTTATGTGAAATTTATTTATGCACCGCTCGCTTACGATGTGTCGGGAGTCACTTTTGACACGCTGAGTATCCTTTTCACACGTCGGGAATCATTTTTGATGTCGGGGTCACCATTTATTGTGTAAGTTTTTACTACACAATATATATATAAATGAAACACTGTAGCTATTATTCCCGATTCAATTTATTTCATTTCTTGAACAAGTACAAAAGTAATTGAGAGGTGTGATGTGCTCATTGCGAACGTTCTGACTAGAGTGCCGGAAGGGCATTACTATCCCACTCTCTGGGTATCGCCTATTCCAAAACTGGTTATTCTGATAACTGATATTCTAATACAGTGTCGGCGTTCGCGATGAGTCAATTAAACAATTTACGCTAAGATTAAACCGCAACATAGTTATAAACAAACAACACCTGAAAAGGTGGACGAAGATTGAGACCAGAATGGCTAGAAATACCAGAGAATACCTGTTCTCAGGTGTACAAAAAAAACTCAAATTACAGCTGTTTCATAAAAGCGATCCTACTCAAGAGGAGATCTTCGTCTCTTCATTTTTGTATGACCTTGAATCTGATTTCAACACTCACAAAAATCTGGATCAAATTGGTAGATACAAGCTCTGTTCAACACATATAGACATACACAGTAGCACGAGATGGGCGCCAATGCTGCACTGACGACCGCTCGCCGCGATTATTTATAACGTAATGTGGAAAAAAGTAATATTGAATAGTGAATTCATAAAGTAAATTCAATAGAAACGCTCAGATCACATACTGATTTTGCGATAAAAAAAACTAAAGAAAATGAATTATTAAAACCGAAAGCTAAACAAATATTGATATTCACGTTACTAGATAATTAAATAAAATTGAGAACGAAGAAAATCTCATCTTTTACGACACTAAGAAGAAAATATTAATCAAGTTCATAAAATACATACAATCTGATAAAAAGAAATTTAATAAAAGTAGGAGCTAAGCAAATAAAAATTCCACACACCAATGTCATAAAAACCAGAAGACAAAACCAAGTTTGGGCGCCATTTGTTGCATCCAACAGAACTCTTTCGAGCCGCCGTCAGTGCAGCATAATTAAATATTTAAGAACTTCCTCTTCTTGCCCAGCGTGTCCTATTTGGCCAGCTAGCTCATTCTGGCGTGGACTTTGGGCCAGAAGAAGTTCTCTGAGCTACAGCACGCTAATTTCCATTTTTTACGCAAAATAAAAAAAAACACAAATAAAACCACACATATAATAGTAATAAGGAAACGTTTTATACGTTTTATTTCGGTGTGGGTAGTTTGAATATTTTTTTCTTGGCTAAGTGGTAAGTGATGGAATCCTAAATGCTGACCCAGATAAAATTTCTGGAATTGTAAGCTATCCTTCACCTAAGTCTGCGAAAGAGGCCCGGCAATTCATGGGAATGGCTGGGTGGTATCGGCGATTTATCCCTAATTTTGCGGCAGTATCATCAGCACTGACGGATCTGTTGAAGGGTAAGTGCTCGTTCCAGTGGACAAACGCTGCGAATAATGCTTTTATTTATTTATTTATTTATTTATTAATGTCCAAATCAACAGAACAGATCCAATTATAGATTAGACATAACAAGAAAAGAAATAGATATACATATAAATATAAAAAGAAAAAGACACAAAACTATGATTTAAAAGAGCAAAATGAAATAAAAAAAACTCTAGCGCATCAGAACCGCTAGAAAACTAGTTTTCGAAGAAATTGTCTTTGAGTGACAAAAAAATGTGGAAAGACGTAATACACTTTTTTGTACAATCATATCAACCATTCCTTATCCAAAGCAACAAGACTCAACTATAGCACAAATGATGAAAATGTTCAGTGCTGGCAACATTTTCCCAACGAAGCAGCAATAACTTAATCTTAACAAGCTCATACTTAAATCAATTTATCCTTTGAATTTCGTTCTCATCGGAGGATTTCATCGAAAGTTTTAGCGGTAAAACGTGGTTTGTGGTTGCCATCCGAAAAATATTCAAAAATCGGAAAATTTATAAATTTGATTTCTTATTTTTATTGCAAATGCTTTGCATATGAGTATGTTATTTGAAGCATTTGTTGTGGCAATAGTTACGAAAATGGCTAAAGCCGGTTACCGTATGTCAGCAGCAAAGCATAATAAATACCAAATCTGCTTCGCGCTAAGCTAAACTCAACCAGTAAATTTCGTTTCGATTGAATCACTGCGTTGGAAGTTATACGGGCGAAAAAAATTTTACAGTTACCTCCCTCAAACCTTTTTAAATTTTTATAGCGTTAATATTTGTTGTTAATTTTTATTGCAGGATCATTCCCATTTGCAAATTTAATGATACAATTGCTTAGTAAAGAAATTTCAAAAAATTTCAAATATGGTCATAGCTGGCAGCCTTTTCATGATTTTTATACGAAATTTCTATGACATTAGGCTCACATTAATGTCTATTTATTGCATAAACTTCGTTTTGATATCATGACAGGACCGGAAGCTATAGGAAAAAAAGCTGTATTTTGCTGAGCAAATTTGCAAGATTTAGGAGACAAAAATCACCAGAGCTGGCAATTCTATGCTGATTTTTCAACCAAATTTTCACCAAATGTTAAGTAAAGTAAGATCCAAATATTATGTGAATTTTGTTTAAATCTGATGGCTGATTCGGAAGCTATAGGCCAAAAAGCTGTTTTTTTTCTCAGTGATTTTTCAAGATGGTACCACTGCCACAGGGTTGCCCGCATTTCAAAATCACTTCTATCAGATGTGGTCCTAGTTAATACCAACATGTCCTGTCAATTTCATTATGATCAGATAATGCGGTCGTCAATTCTCGTGAACAGAAGTTTCGAGTGCTGAAAATAGAGGTAATTTGGTGATGAGTTGCCGTTCTTGTCCAACTCGGAATTTTCAAAGTTGCAATTTGACATGATGCACAAAGGTTAAAATTTATAAATGATTTGAATTTTTTGTCGAAAATCGAAAATTTTTTAGGAGGGTCAATGATTTGAAGGATTTTTTTCAGGAGCCTATCGCAGCTACAGGGTTAACCGCACTACCTTAGAAATCCATGTGTGATAAATTTTAGTCAACATCAATACGCTCTGCAAATTTCACGATGATCCAATGTTTTTGTCAGAAGTAATGACAAACTTTTTGCCTACTTTTAGGCACGCTGCACCCACACACGGCTTAATATTTCCAATTCTTTACCATAAACAAGCTTAAAACATAATAGGTTTTCATTCCCAATACCTTTTTTTAACAAAAATTCACTCTGCTTGGAAATATAGGAGTACCTCAAAAAACACTAAAATGCTCGCCGCTGCCAAAATATTTAGAATATCTGAATTTTAGCTAATTGAGGACCCACTTACTATATACATCTACGTCCTCCGAAAGTTTCAGCTCAATCGGATTGGCCACTCCAGAGATTATCTCCCTTAATCATTTTGGTGATATATATATATATATATATATATATATATATATATATATATATATATATATATATATATATATATATATATATATATATATATATATATATATATGTATATATATATGTATATATATATATATATATATATATATATATATATATATATATATATATATATATATATATATATAAATACATATATATATATATATATATATATATATATATATATATATATATATATATATATATATATATATATATATATATATATATATATATATATATATATATATATATAGAAAAATTGAAATTGAATGAAATTCAGAAAGGAAAAGTAATTAAAAGCAAGAACGACCGAAAAAAGATACAACAAAAGACCAAGTTATGACATATTTCATGTACCTGACAAAACGTTATTTTTTAAAATATTTTTAAACACAGCTAACGTTCGAGGCAGAGGACCAAGGTTAAGGTTATTATGCTGACGAGGCGACCGCAAAAGGGGAGAAAAGAAAAAGGTGTCAGTACGGGCAAATGTAACATTAAATTTGAAAAATGTTCTATTAGGACGGCCCGAATCTTTAACAGTAAGGTGAATGCTGGGGTCCACCAATATACAGCCGTTGAAAAGTTTAAAGAGGAGGCACTCGTCGAGGAACACTCTTCGTGACTCAAGGGAAGGAATTTGAAGGATGGAAAGGCGCATACTGTAATCGCAATACGGAATACTGAACTTGTAGGACAAGGAGCGGGAGAATCTGCGTTGCACGGATTCAACCGCAGCAATCAAGTATGCGTAATGTGGACACCAAATTTGGCAACAGTATTGAAGAACATTACGAACGAAGGAAAAAATCAAATATAGAGGAGTAGAAAGATTAACAAAATGTTTAGAGGATCTAATGATGAAGCCGGAAAAACGGGAAGCCTTTGCAGTGACATGTAAAATATGTTAATCGAACTTCAGCTTAGAATCGAAAATCACGCCAAGGTCCTTAAAACTAGGAACAACACTGAGAGGGGAGCCGAAGACACAGTAGGAGAAGAGAAGAGGGGATGTTTTGTGGGTGAAAGACATTTGATGACACTTCGAAACATTCAAAGTGGGAGAATTCACTGCGCACCAGGTAGCCAGATTACCCAGATCTTTCTGCAATAAGGAACAGTCCTACCAGATTTTATCACTCTGAAAATTTTGAGATCATCAGCGTACAAAAGACAGGGGGAGTTAAAGAGGGAAGGAAGGTCGTTAACAAACAAGAGGAACATTAAAGGACCAAGAATATATCCTTGCGGAACTCTTGAGATAGGAAAAAAAGGTGTAGAAGAGCAAGAATCAACAACCATAGCACAAGAGCGATCACAAACGTAGGAGGAGAACCAAGAAAAGAGGACACCAGAGACACCAAACCCTGCTAACTTAGACAGAAGAATAACATGGTTCACAGAATCGAAAGCTTTGGCAAAGTCTGTATGCAGGACATCTACTTGCTTTTACTTGTCGATTGCGGAAGCAACGGTGTTTGTTAAAGACAATAAGTTTGTAACCGTTGACTTGCCTTGAACGAATCCATGCTGTTCACTGGCCAGCAAGGGCTGAATAAAAGGGTACAATCTATTGTAGACTACTTTTTAGAGGAGCTTTCTAAAACATGGCAAAAAGGATATTGGACGGTAATTATGGATGGAAGAAGTATCTCCAGCCTTATGAATTGGAAATATGTTGGCGGATTTCCAAAGGGACGGAAAGGTACCGGTGGAAATGCTAATGTTGAAAATTATAGACAGCGGAACACACAAAGAGGAAGACAATGATTTGGTGAAAAATTGGGAATGCCGTCAGGACCGAGGCTAGCACTTCCATCGAGGGACAACATTATTGATTCGACTTCCAAACAATTAGTTAAAGCAGTAGAAAGGGTACGATCAGGCGTGGGAAAAATTGTTGAAGGCGAAGAACTACTGAGATGGGAGGTAAACGAAGAAAGGTGAGGACGCAGATTTATCATGAAGATACATGACAGAATGAATGCCAGAGAAGGTTTAAAGGGATTTGATATAAGACCAAAAAGGCTTAGGATTGTCGGAAGTAATAGAAGTTTCGACATGCTCCAGGTAGGCACGCGTTGCGTCATTGGCTGCCTTTCTATCGGCAGCCCGTAACCTTTGAAAATTCGAAAGGTCATTAATAGACCCAGACCTTTTGTATTTACTACGCGCCGCATCTTTGGCTCTAAGAGCAACCGCAACATCAACTGTGAACCACGGAGGATCAGAACTTCTTTTACAGCGGAAGGAAGGAGTATAGCAGGAAATTAAGTTGGACAAGAGGGAATAAAATTTATCAAGAGTATCATCCATACTTAGCCCTCTGAAGAAATTATACCACTTAACAGCATTGATTTCATTGGAAAGAGCGGAATAGTTTGCTTTTTTAAAATTAAAACGAAGAGTAGAAACAGATTTGACGTTAGACGAACGGTTAAGAGTTAGCTCCATAAAAATAGGAGGACGATAAGGATCAGGCTGCACATACGGAGACAGAGAAGGACTCAAGCAAAAGGAAGAAGGGTGAATATTAGTTAGAACGAAACCCAGAATCCTGCTGTTAGTATTTGGTACCTTGTTCAATTGGGAAAACGAGCAAAGGGACATAAAGGAAGGAATAGCGAGAGAAATTTTGCTAGAAGACAAAATATTTGAGAAAGTATCATCCCAAACAAGCGACGGCGTATTCAAGTCACCACATAAAAGTAAGGAAGCAGAAAGGAAGCGGTTATTAAGGTAGGACAAGAGTTCCGCACGAGAGTTCGTACTTTCTTGGAGATAAAAATAACTGCTGATTTCTGCACCAGAGCTAGCTAGTCCTGATTTCTCCCGAAGATTTTTCATTCTTTGTGATGCTAGTGCCACCGGAATTGGGAGGGTCCTGTTCCAAAAAGATGATGATGGTGGAGAAAACCCAATCCAGTTTATGTCTGTAAAGCTTAACGCTGCGCAGCGCAACTATAGTGTAACTGAATTGGAATGCTTGGCTGTGGTGCAAAACGTTAAGATATTCAGAGCATTCATCGAGGGGCTGCCTTTCACCATCATCACTGACCATGCTAGTCTTAACTGGCTCATGGGGCAACAAGACCTTGCTGGTAGATTGGCTCGCTGAAGTTTGAAGTTGCAGTCTTTTGATTTTACCATCGAGCATCGAAAGGGAACTCAAAACGTCGTTCCAGATGCGTTGTCGAGAGTCTGTGGGTCGATCGAGACGGATCAGTCCGGAATTAGCGTAATGAAAGGTGGTCGTTGCAAGGTAGTTTGCTTTGCTTTGGCGAGCCTGTCACCACTTACGCAAATATAAACCAAAAACTTTGCCTTGGCGAGCCTGCCGCCACTTATGCAAAAAAAGACCAAAAACTTTGCCTTGGCGAGCCTGTCGCCGCAAAGCTAAGTCTAGATCAGTCTTACTACTTTTGTACAGAAAAAAAATCAAGCGCATCAGAGCCGCTAGAAAACTAATTTTCGAAGAAATTGTCTTAGGGTGACAAAAAAATGTGGGAAGCCGTAATACACTTTTTTGTACAACCATTCCTTATCCCAAGCAACAAAGCTCAACTATAACACAAATGATGAAAATGTTCAGTGCTGGCAATACTTTCCCAATGAAGCAGCAATAAGTTTATCTTAACAAGCTCATACTCAAATCAACTTATCCTTTGAATTTCGTTCTCATCGGAGGATTTCATCGAAAGTTTCACCGGTTAAACGTTGTTTGAGGCTGCCATCCGAAAAATGTTCAAAACTCGGAAAATTTAAAACTTGGTTTCTTATTTCTATCGCAAATGCTTTGCATATGAGTACGTAATTTGAAGCATCTGTTGCTGCAATATTTACGAAAATGGCTAATGCTGGTTACCCTGTATCAGCAGCAAAACAAAAATATACCAAATCTGCTTCACGTTAAGTTAAACCCAACCAGTAAATTTCGTTTCGATTGAATCACTGTGCTGGAAGGTTAACGGGTGAAAAGAATTTAAGGGTTACCACTCACAAAACTTTTCAAATTTTTAAAGCGTTAATAGTTTTTGTTAATTTTCTTTGCAGGATCATTCTCAATTGCAAATCTAATGACATAATCGCTCAGTAAAGAAATTCCACAAAATTACTAAAATTGTCATAGCTGGCAGCCCTTTCATGATCTTTGTACGAAATTCCTACGACATTTACTTCACATTAAGGTCCATTTATTGCCTGAGCTTCGTTTTGATTTCTACACTGGACCGGAAGTTATAGTGAAAAAAGCTTTATTTTGCTGAGCAAATTTGCAAGATTTATGAGACAAAAATCACCACAGCTGCCAGCCCTATACTACTTTTTCAACCAAGAACCGCTCCAAGTACTGTGTGAATTTGTGAAATCTGATGGCTGAGTCGGAAGCTATAGGCCAAAAACCGGTTTTTTTCTCAGTGATTTTTCATGATGGTACCACTGCCACAGGATTGCCCACATTTCAAAATCACTTCTATCAGACCTGGTCCTATCTAATACCAACATGTCCTGTAAATTTCATTATGATCGGATATTCTGGTCGTCAGTTCTCATGAACAGAACTTTCGAGTGCTGAAAATTGAGGTTATTTGGTGATGGGTTGCCGTTCTTGTGCAAATCGGAATTTTGAAAATTTTATCTTGACATGAAGGACAATGGATAAAATTTATCAAAAATCAAAAATTTTTGTCAAAAATCAAAAAATTTTCAGGAAGGTCAATGATTTGAAAGATTTTTTTTTCAGCAGCCTGTCACAGCTACATGGTTACCCGCTTTATGTTGAAAATTTTTTTGTGCTAAATTCTAGTCAACATCAATACGCTCTGTAATTTTTACGATGATCCATTGTTTTTCTTACAAGTATTGACAAATCAAAATTTGAAAAAAATTCCTTGCCTAGTTTTAGGCACCCTGCACCCACACATGGCTCAAAATTTATCATTGACAAGCTTAAAACATAATTAGTTCTCATTCTCAATACTTTTCTTTACCAAAAATTTACACTGCTTGGAAATAAAGGAGTACCTCAAAATTCACTAAAACGCTCGCCGCCGCAAAATGTTTGGGATATCTGAATTTGAGAAAGTCATAGACCTACCTACTTAATCATTTTGCTGATATATATATATATATATATATATATATATA
>OX376373.1:108251096-108291543 GCA_947369275.1 Nemotelus nigrinus
GTTTAATACTAATGTTCTTCGAACATTAATAACACTTTTTTTTGGACGCCTGGTCGTCGCTTGATGTTCTTGCTTACCAGCAAAGAATGTAGCTTTATTGATTACAAAATCGAGCTTTTATAAGAATAATAGTACAGTTTTTGTTTTTGAAAAATCTGCGCGAATCCAAATAATTTAATTTAGTTCCGGGTATTTACCACCACGTTCAGTCAGGGCGCTCTAGTCGCTATATGGGTATGTGTGACATTTCAACAAGTGTCGAAACGTCATTGTCAATTTAGTGTACACAACACCCTCTCTCTTTGGGAAAAAAATATTTCTTTTGTATGAAAAGAAAATTTTCGAATTTTAATTTTTAGATTCGCATATTACAATTTCATATAAAATTTTTCGTGTGTTGATGATATTCTTAGTTTTGTTCTGACTTAATTCTATTTTAATTCATTTTTCGTTAATCGCAATTTCAAATATGTATATTTCTTTTCTTGATGTTTTTTGAAGTTTTATTTTGACTTAATTTTATCTTACAGTGTACATATTGTTTGATTCTATTCTTTTTTTGTGTTTTTTGTTGATTGTGGAAATTTGTATTTGTATGCTTATAGTTTATTACATTATTATTCTTGTCTGTGGCTTGTATAACTTTAACAAATTATTGTGATATCTTTTTACATTTGTTGTTTATTAAGATATCTGAATTTATGCCAATGCTGAGTTTTATTTCATATGGTCCGTGGTATGTGTTTTTTACTAATGTTCGAAGAACATTAGTATTCAAATCGATTCGGCCAAAAATTCATATTTCCATATATATATATATATATATATATATATATATATATATATATATATAGTATATATATATATATATATATATATATATATATATATATATATATATATATATATATATATATATATATCTATATATCTATATATATATATATATATATCTATATATATATATATATATATATATATCATCAAAAAATTTCAGTGAGATAATCTCGGGAACGCGCCATTCGATTGAGCTGAAACTTTCAGGATACATTGGTGTATATGCAGAATAGGTCCAGTTCTCTTTAAATGTCAGTTATTGTTAACCTTTTGGCGCCGGCGGCCATTTAACTGATATTTTTAATATACCTATTATTTCGTGCACAAATGATTTTCGCAAAAATAAAGTTAACGAAATAAATTTCTAACGTGTTTTACATATGAATCAGATAATGCCTTGGAATTTTTTGGACCCTATGTGTGCGCTGGGTGCCTAAAAAGAGGACGGGAAAATTTGAAAATTTTTAAATTTCAATAACTTTTGACAGACCTATTCAATCATTACGAAATTTTCAACACATATTGATATTATTTAGTTGTAGATTTGTGTAGCTTTTAATGAGTCGTGCTGGCAACCCTGTAGCTAGGGCAGGCACTGAAGGCACTCTCTTGAAAAAATGCCGTTTCTTCAAAAAAAAAGCCACTCATATGTAAATCTTGTGCTTTGTTAACATAACCAAAAAAACAAAAAGATATGGTATAACGGGGACGCCTGGTAACCCTTGCCCAATTTACCTATATTTTTAGCATCAAAAACTTCTGTTCACGGAAACTCACGATCCAATGAGCAGAATTATTTGAAATTCACAGAATGTATTGATCTTAGACAGGACCAGATCTGGTAGAAGTGATTTTGAAATGCGGGCGATTCTGTGCCAGTGGTGCCAGTCTTGAAAAACCACTAAAAAAAGAAACTGTTTTTAGCCCTATAAATTCTGATTGAATCGTTCGATTTTGACGAAACTCACACAATTGCTGGATCTTACTTTAAGCCACGTTTGGTAGAAATTTGGTTGAAAAATTCGGTTGGAGCTGCCAGCTATGATAATTTTGGTGTCTTCATTTTGAAAAAAAACAATTTGGAAGTAAAAAACATTCAAACCATCGAATATGCAAAAAAAATGTCCGTTTCTTACAATAAAAACCAATCTCTATATAAATCTTATGTTTTATCTACACGTTCAAAATAAAACTTTGGAAATTTCATGTCGGACAAGAACGGTAACCCTCTCCCAGTTAACCTATATTTTTAGCATCAAAAACTTCTGTTCACGGGAACTCACGAACTAATAATCAGATACAGCTGAATTTTACAGAATGCATTGGACTAAAGTAGGACCAGATCTGGTAGAAGCGATTTTGAATTGTGAGCAAATCTGTGCCAGTGGTGCCATCTTGAAAAATTACAAAGAAAAAAAAACTACTTTTTGCCCTATGAAATATGAATAAGTTACCAGATTTTCATGAAATTGACACAGTAGCTAAACCTAACTCTAATCTCTGTTTGGTGGAAATTTGGTTGAAAAATTTGATTGGTGCTGCCCAGCTATGGTAATTTTTGTTCCTTTGAGTTTTTGAAAATTCGCTCAGGAAAATTAAACTTTCTTGCCCTATAACTTCCAGTGCAGTCATGAAATCAATACGAATTTCATACAATTAATGGAACCTATTATTAACATTATTCAGGCCAAATTTGGTTGAAAAGCCACAATAGGGTTGCCAGCTATTGTTGGTTTTGTGTTTAATTGCAATATCTTTATTAAGCGGTTTTATCGTAGAATTTTCAAATGGTTATGATATTGTAGTGACAATATACAGCAAATATTAAGCTTTCGATCATTTGAAAAAACTCGCTGCAGGTAACCCTAAATTTCTTTATACTCCTATAACTTCGAATGTAATTAAACAACGTGAAGCAGATTTGATATATTTTTGGCTTTGATACTGGCGAAAGGTTGCCAGCACGAGTCGGTTGTGCTACTTTTGTATCAATAAATGCTTACAGTTAGTATACATACCGGAAACATTTACAATGAAAATAAAAAACCGATGTTACAATTCGCAAAGTTCTGCAAATTTTTCGGATCGCAGCCCCAAACACCAACTTCAGTTACAGTGCTGCAGGCACTGAGCATTTTCTTCATTGATGTTATATGAGATGCTGCTTTCAAAATTATGTGAAATAAGCAACTGATAACGAATATAATTAACCCGTGTTTTGCTCTCATAAACGTTCAAATTCATGCCAGTGGTAATATCTGAAACCTTCCACCATATGAGTTATAATGCATTCTTAAGACGAAAGTAAAACGTGGCATTTGAAACAGTTTGGCCGTAATAAGCAGCACATGTGGTGGAATATGCACTCAAAACCTGCACGATTCTTCTACTGTTCTTCAAACATTAGTGTTTCTAGCGGTTCAGGTGCGCTAGAGTTTTTTAATTTCTTTTTATTCATATTTCTTACTAGTACTTAATCTTCTACTTTAAAGTTTGATGGTTTTGCGAAATTGTCTAGTTTGTGTTTTCTTTCTTGCTCTATTCTATCGATTATTTTTCGTGCTAGACTAATACTATTCTTTAACCTGAGTTTTAGTTCATAAGCATAATTATCTATATTTTTTATTAGTTCGTCTTTTTCTTCTATGAGAGTTTTTACAGCAGTTCCCAATTCGGGATTGGGAATATACCGTAATTCGTGAGCTTTCTCTGCGTGTTATTGTGTTTGTGTGTACACGATAATTCTGTGTACGTACACGTAGATTTTCATTATTGCGGCATCTGACTACTGCTGTTCATTTCGTTCGAGCATGTGCATGGACGCAGCTTTCCGATATGGCGGCTTCTGACCAACGCTGCTTGCTTCGTGTCAGCACGTCCGTGTAGTCCGATTTCCAATATGGCAGATTCTGACTTATCCTATTCACATCGTGCGAGCATGCTCGTGCAGAAGATTTCCCCTAGCGGCTTCTGCTGATTGGTGCTGATTTCGTACGGGCGTTTCCATACAGGGAAATTCTTTACATGGCGACTTCTGAAAAACGCTGTTCATTTCGCAGGAGCGTGTACAAACGGGCACACTTCTAATATGTCGGCTTCTGGCGAGTGCAGTTCACTTCGTAGATGCGTATTCATGTAAGGGAATTCCAATGTGGCGGCTTCTGAAATTCACCGTTTACTTCGTTGAAGCGCGTGGAAACAGGGAAATTTGTTTTATTGATGCTTCTGGCGAGCGTTGTTCACTTAGTTGGTGCGTGTCTGGTGAATAGCGACCTTGCCACTTCATGCATCAACGTTACATGAACCATTTGCGATTATGGTTATGTGGTTTAGGCATTTGGCGGCACCGCGACCATGAATTGCATTAATGTTCTAAGCACATTTTAGCACTTTCGAGACATTCGATAATTTGTGTTTTGATTCGTACTGCAGATATATGGAGAGGTCATTTTTGAATATTGATTTTAGCATACTTCCACAAAAGATAAGTATTTGAAATTCAGCAAAATAATGCAGTAGAGCAGGGGTAGGAAAACGGTCGATCGCAAACAGTTCGACAGTCGATCACAGACATTTTTGATAATTTACTAAGTTAATTTAAAATGTGAGCTAAAAATTTATTCAGTACATTTTGGAATGATTTTTTACATTTTGGACGATTTATTCAGTACATTTTGGAATGGGCCTTGGGTTCATAGATCCAATCGAACAGTCCACGCAGTTTCAGTTCACACAAAAGCTCCCAGAGCCTTGGTGGTGGAGAAGCCAACGGGAAAATCCGAGATAGCTATGCTCTCGATTTGTGCAGCGTATAGATTTATCTCATTTTAGTAAAACTGCTTCACTAAATCTCGTATACGTATACGGTTGTTTCATTTCCTTAAATCTCTCTGTTCTATACACCTTGACTGCATTTGCATTCGTCTCCCTGCTACCGAGATAGTAAATTGTCACACACAGCGCAAGAAAGGTTAATCTCAATTTTAGATAAAACAAAATTAAAATTAAAATCTTTTGACGCCAATGTAGTTTGTGTAGTTCATTCTTTCGACCTAAATAGTGACATTTGGTGTTGGAATTTTAAAAATTGAATTGTGTAAATGTCTTTTCAATAATAAAATCGTTCAAAAATTGAAATTCTTGACATCTTATCCGTTAGAAATGATAAGTGTCCCCGCTTTTCTGCATTTTCAAAATTTTTGCTCGAAAGAACGACCAGATAATGGAGACATGTCAAAATTTAGCTTCACGATTAACTGAGTACTAGCCTAAAAAATGAACTGCACCTACTAAATTGGCGTGAAATGATTAGAGACATGTGCCAAAGCTATTTGCATTTTCAAAGCGAAAGAATGTTCCAAGCAATAATTCACGCTTAAAAGCAGTGGCGGCTCGTCCTAATGTGCACTTTCGCACGCGAACCCTCTCAAAGAAATCAATTATTCAAAACTAATAATCTATACATATTGAACAAGTATATTGAACTACATTGAACAATATACAGCTTGTTATGGCAGCACATAATGCTACCTGCCGATCATTTTCATATCTATTATCCCAGAAACTTTCTATTCCTACATACAGGCCATACAATTTTCCTATCTGCTTATCTGTACTGTTTTCTGTACTAGCGATCGCACGTGCGATTGTGTGGCTGGAATTGGGGGGCTAGAGGAGCATGCGAGGAAGCGAGGGGTGCATCCATTTAGCTCGTCTCAGTACTCAGTACAGTACAGTTCACACTCAGAATGTGCGATCGACAACCAATTTGATGCATTTAGACATTGTTCTTGGTGGTCAGTTCCATTCGCTGATTCGTGCTGCCGTTTCGAGCGTTTTACATATACATTTTAGTACTTTCTACTAAGCATATACATTTTAGTACTTTCGAGATATTCGATGATTTGTGTTTTAATTTGTACTGGAGGTATATGGAGAGTGCATTTTTCAATATTGAATTTAACATACCTCCACAAAAAATTTTTATAGAATGATGAAATAGAGTATGTTATTTTTGAATCTGGTGTTAAATCAAAAATGAGAAAAATGCAGATAGAACGTTAATGCGCAGTTTTATAACAGCTATTGGGTTTAATTTTACTATTACCTCTATTTGTGTCTCTATAATTTCAAGACACATTTAGAATTTAATTCATGGTAGAATGAAATAAATTTTCTGAAATGTTTGCTGTGAAATAAATACTAGTAAAATACATTCACTATTTTAGCAGATTAGTCTTAGGAGAAAGTAAATGCTTGGAAATGATTTGGGAGCTTAATTTCTTTTGTCGCCTATTCTAAAACTATATACATTTGAATGTATTGGCAGTTTCGATTGTGCAAAGATAGTCTGGGCACTTCATGAAGTCATAAAACACCGCAGATTTTCGAGTGTGTGTGTATGGAAAATTTTATACAAGAAGAGTCATACCGTTTTTTTAATAAATTCAGGGATTATGTGTATCTAGGACTGTTTGTAAATTTTAATAAAATTTATTGATATCGGTGCATCCGTTATGCTGTAATAAATCATGCTAAGCCCATCACGGTCAAGACTCACCATGAAAACTTACTGATGAAAATACAATGTTCACTGTAAATATAAGTTTCAAATCTCTTAAATGTCTCGTCAAAATATCACTGTTCAAGGATTTTTAAATAGCCCTCTGAAGAATTTTGTAAGCTGTTATGTTTCTTATAATTTTTTTTCACTCATTCTAAAGTAGTTTTGCGATGTTTCGGTAAATTAACTAAAATAAATGCAACTCTTAAGAAAAGTGCGAAGTAAATATGTATTCATGTGCCCAATAAAGGTGTTTTCTTTTTGTGAACCCCCATAAAATTAGGTCACGAGCCGCCACTGCTTAAAAGTGAGTACAACTCTTGCTTATTTTCAAGCTAAATTTTCGCCGAAATAAATTTCATGTCAAAATTTGCATGAAAATTTAACGTGAAATCGAAAACAGTACTAAGCTTTAGATGGCTTAGCTCAGGAAGATTTTTGCAAAGATTTCTAAATCTTTTGCCTGAAATTATTGCATTTTTGGACACATTGGGAAAAAACATGAACAATTGGAAGATCCAGTATGGGTAAAGATATAAGCATTTCTTACAGATTTTATGGGCCGTTACAATTTGCTTAATTTACAATTACAAGGAAAACGAAAATACTGTTGACTTGTTGAGTTCGGTAAATGTTTTTTAAGTAAAATTAAAACCTTTTGCTTCACAATTAAATAGGCAAAATTTTTAAATATTTTCCATATTTTGAAAAACATATTTAACTTACTGTTCATTCTAGCTGAAAGCTGAGAGACATTCTTCAGTTCGCGAAAGAGTCCGGGGCCTTCGATGGCCGCTTGGACTGATTTTTTTTTCCTGCCCCATTTATCTGGTAACACTATATACCAATAGTTTCACGTGTGGCCTTGTGCCAACTGATACAACCTAACCTAACCTACTGGTGCATGTAATATTGAAATGTTTTGTCCTGAACTAGAAAATTTTAAACAAGAATTCGAGAGATGATTTGTAAATCTCAATAACCTTCAACCGATTTTTGAATTTATTTCATTTCATTTTAGAGAATTCGATAACGAGATTATTTCATCAAATCTAGCATTGTGCTTCAGTGCTTACAAACCTAACTCTACAATACTTTTTGATGAAATGGAGAGTCACTCATAAACATCAAAAATTAATCCAAAATATTTATTAATAAAGTACATTGCACAAAGTAGTAATACAATGTATTTAATATATTAATATCAATAAAGACCTTAATTTAATTTTTATTTGTTTTTAATTTAACCCATTTTTCGAAGTCGATCGCGCATAAATTAAAAAAATTAATGTCTATTATACCAGTATTAGGTTTGCCCACCCCTGCAGTAGAGTATTTAATTTTCGAGTATTACTAACGCAAAAATGACCAAAATTTTGAAAGAAAGTTTATGGAAATCAGGGCAGAGCGAGTGTTTGATTTAATTTCTAATAACATTTATGAGAGAAAATATATTTAGAAGAACCAAGACAGCACATTTTACTAATTTAAAATAAGGAGCATTTCACGTGAAGCGGACAACGAAAAAAAGTCGTGGCTCTGGATTTCGTTCAAATTGTCCATACCGGTTTTTATTGTCAAACGACAACAACAGTCTAATCATTTTCATAAATTTACATAACCATAATAGCAAATCGTTTATGTACTCACGCCCAGGGTTTACACTTTACTAAATTTGAAGTAGGTTTACTTCATTTCTATTTTGAAAATAATAGCTACTTCACTACTTCAGTTTCTTCGGATTCTAGTCCATGTTCACTTCAAATCGAATCAGAGAGAGTTTGTTTTTCTTTTTCAAATTTTTTTTTCCTGCACCGAGCTTCGACAGCAACACTTTTCTAGTCTAATGGTGTTTCAATGCAACGAACAACTTACTGCAAGTCACTTACGCTAGGCTTAACTCAAAAATAATACAGTTTGGGAAAGAAATGGTCAAGACTGCAAATATCACTATGTTTTGTGTATAAAAGTTATATTATGCCTTAATTTATTGTTTAAATAACTTTTAATTGGAGTTTTTGACGTTGTTTTACTTAATATTTTTTCCGTTATCGTCAAAATTATGTTTACATAGTTTATATGAAAAATAAATTAATGCTTTACATTAAGTGACCCCAATCGTTCATCTATTTCATTTATTTCTACTTCAAATCTACTTCAATTTATTTTCAACTTCTATATACTTCAAATTTTGTCCACAAAATGCGAGCCCTGCTAACGGCAGCATAAAGTACCCAGCAAGCAATTTAGAAATCGTTTCCTAAAAACGATAGTTTCTCGATAATCTTCAGACATATCCCTTATACGAAACTGAGCCTGTTCGCAAATATATCAGCAACAATAATTTTCCTTACGACATATAAAAATAATGCATGCCATGCGTATGTACCCTATGGCCCATGCAACTCACTAACAGGCAACATTACCAAGATTTTTTCCCTAGTTTGCTGGTCGCGGTATGCCGAATAATTTGTCTGTACTGAAAAGTGTTCTAATGTTACGATGTTTTATGTTCAGCTTAAGCAGCCTATATTGCTTCATTCTTCCAGTCTTTCAAATTTACTCTACCATGCGTAAATAATTTTAACTCATTTTCAAATCGCAAAAGCTTATATATTTTTAATCGTTAAAACTATCGCTAATAATTCATAAAAGTGTATAGGTGATATATAATCGCTAAAACTGCATGTTTTCTAGCCCATTAATTAATTGTTACAGGCCGCCTCCATTAGCGATTTCCCATGGCATAACATTTCAAATTGCTAATGGAGGCGGCCTATGGTATGCAATATTTGATGGCATGCCATATATGGTAGGCAATATGGTATGCCATTTGCTTGTATGCTATCAACAGCAGAATTTCTTCACCCTAAACTTAAAATAAATCCTTAAGAGCATTCTAGTTATGGCACCGTCAGCACCTAACCCTCAAGTACCGACATCCGGTCTAAATCTCTATCCAATAGTCGAATAAACAAATTCAATACTTTCCTAAACAAATTCAATACTTTTCATCTGCAACTATCATATCATTTCAATACTCATATAAACAAATCAATCTTCATATAAACATATCTGCTCAAAACAAAAATGTTTATTTCTAAGATCAAAGCGAAATTCGGACAGATCAGGTTACAGAAATCGCATTTAGCAATTTTTGCGACAGCAGTTCTAACACTATATAAGAATATCCAATCAAGAAGAAAGTAGATTAGAGTGGGTTCAATCGATCAAGAGTGTGTTTTAATCAATCAAGATCAGTTAAAACAAGTTAATCAAATTTAATAAAAGAAAGTACACTAATATATTCACCGTTATAAGTAAAGAATTAGTTCTGATAAAGAAATAAAATATGTTAAAGTGGCTAAGAAAAAAACAGTGTTTTATGAAACGACTACGATAAAGATAACTTTTCAACGCTCAGATACAACGCACGTGCTTTCCGCTCAGAGGCATTTTCGGAATAATTGCATTCCGATGCATGTTGTTTGGTGGATTGCCACCAAACTGTTCGACGAAGTGAAAAGCGGCCGCTAGAAGCCACCATATTAGAAATTTCCCTTTTGGACATGCCCTATTGAAAACAAATCACAATCTATGTGTTTGTAAACCAGATTGCCACTCAAAATTGTATGTTAACACGAAATCGGGGTTTCAAACCGGTTTTAATCCGATCTTCGTGTAGCCATACAATTTTATCTAGCACACACACATATAAACGCTTCGTACAAAGCCGGTATTCGGAAATCAAGCTCATGAGGAGCTTCCGTGCACGCGCAATACATGTAAATCGGACGAAAGCTCACGAATTACGGTATGTTCCCAATCCCGAATTGGGAACTGCTGTAAAAACGCTCTATGGCTTTAGGTAGATGAGGTAATCACCCATATACATGTTCGTATGGGGAATATTGTGTCTACATGTGGGCTAGTGTTGTATGCAAAAGTATAGTAGGGTACCCATTTATCCCATTCGTAATCATTGGTAAAGTTCAATAGATATTCGTTTAATAATCTGTGGTTACGTTCGACTGTTCCGAGTGTTTCGTGGTGATAGGGTGTCGAAAAAACTTGTTCTATTTTTAACATACTGCAAATGTTTGCCATTAGCTCATTGGTGAATTCAGCTCTATTATCTGACTTCAGTTTTTTTAAAAGGTCGTGTTTTAATATTAATTGTTCAATCACTGTTTTCGCGATAGTTTTAGCGTCTTTTGATTCTATTGGATAGGCAATAACATATTTTAATAATTCGCACTGCATTGTGAGTATATATCTATAATTGTTGCTCAACCTAAGTGGCCCTACTGTGTCTATGACGATTGTTTCGAATGTATTAGCAGGTGTGTCTGTTACAACTTGGTTTTTTTTTATATGTTTTGTCTTTTTATTTTAAGCACAAATTTCACAATTGCTAGAAAACGTTTTTATCATTTTGTTCATATTTGTCGATATGTATTTCTGTTCGAGTTTCAATTTCGTTTTTCTCACGCCTAAGTATCCTCCTATGGGTGTTGTATGGTAATCATTTATCAATTTAAATTGTATTATTTTATCTGTTATTCTTTTGGGGGGTTTGTATATTATAATTTTTAGAGTTTTTTGCCTTTTGATTGGAGACACTGCTGTAATTGATTGAATATGTCTTTGAATTCGTTTTTCCGTAGCATGTTAAACATTTCATCGGTTTTTTTAAGTATACCTTTGTTATGTTTCTCCTTGTCACATGTGACGTCAGCTTCTCCAGTAACGAAACTAATTCCGATGGATTACCACTGCATTCAACTGTAACTTGGTTATTTCCGATGATTATCTTTGTGGTTTTCCCTGTTTCAAATTTCAAATTTATTAAATTTTTTATGCCAGCCATCAATTCGCTGTTCCATATATAAGTTTCATTCAATTTTGTGTTTTGGTTTGGTTTATGTGCTTCTATCGTTGGTGTGTTGTCATGTGTCTTGTGACTGCTAATATATTTTTGTTCTTAGTATTTTGTTCTTGTTTCGGGATAATTTCTTTTAATGTATCTGAGCTTAACTTGATGCGTGATAGTGCATCAGCATTGACATTCATTTTTCGTTTTCGCTATATTACATCGAAGTCATAATCACATAAATCGACTCTGATGCGTGTCATTTTTGATGACGAATTTTTATGTGTAAATAACTATATGAGTGGTCTATGGTCAGTGACCACCGTAAATTGATTTCCAAAAAGATAGGGTTTGAAGAAGTTTATTGCCCACTGAATCGACAGTAATTCTTTTTCTATCGTAGATTTGTTTATGTCAAGTTTAACGAGAGTTCTACTCGCGTAAGTTATAGGTAAGTCCTGTTCTAAGTCACCTTGTGACACTACTGCGCCTAATGCATAGTTTGATGCATCCGTTGTGAGTATGAATGGTTTGCTAAAGTCCAGGTATTGTAGAATTGTTGCATTCATTAATTTGCTTTTAAGTAATTCGAGTGTTGGGATGTAACTAGATCGCCTCCTCGCGGTGCATCCTGGGTAACGCTAAATGATCTAGACTCTCTTTATGACCGCTTTCGTCCTCGGACGTCTCTCGATTTACAATACGTTTGTTGGTCATGGGCTGGTGATCGTAGCATTCCGGACCTAGTCGTCTTCAGGCGCGGTAGCGACGGAGTGAAATCCACTTCGTGAACGGTTTCGGGTTAATACGATCATCTCCGTCCCGTTAAAACCCTGGTAGGTCTCAGAGTACGTTCTCAGTCTCGTCGCCATTAAACTGGTGGTGTAGGTTCAGTTGAGGTGGACTCCTGATTAACACCGATCCAGCTCTGACTACTTGTCCCCACAAGGGCTTGTGACAACCCTCGCATGGCCTCCCTGCTTTGCAAAGATAACCATGGGAACATTAAGGTGACTACACATTCGGACTTGAGATAGCGGCTTTGAGTGGGGACCCAATTTGCATGATAAATAATAACAAAAACAAATTCGGCAGGCAAAAGCCTGGCAACAATTCAAACTCACCCTCTAATGTAGAGGGGGGGGCTAGCAAAGCTGCGCCGTCGGCTGCAGCTGAAGCCTCAGGAAGTGGAGACATGGTGAATAAGCCAGCTCTGCGGACTGAGGTTCAGGCTGCAGGGGTTCGTGGAGACATGGCGATTGGGTCAGCTCTACTGGCTACTGGCACAGCGGCTAAGCAAGGTTCTGGAGACATGACGAGTGGGCCAGCTCCAGTGCCTGGCACAGCGCCTGAGCAAGGTAGTGGAGACATGACTAGTGGGTCAGCTCCAGTGCCTTCAAAATCATCCTTAACCCCTGTTTCAGGCGGTTCCGGGGCGGAGGTCACCAAGCCTGGCCCTGCGAATGCCATGAAGTCCGTTTGTGGCCAGTGTGATGGGAAGGTTTCGGTGAATGAGCCAGCCCGACCATCAACAAGCGCTACCTCCGCCGCTTCCTCCTCTTCAGGCACGCAAAGCTCCTCCGCCAAAAAATCTCGGGCTTATGGAACTAGAAGGGCAGCCTTCAAAGTTCTGAGGAAGTTTAAAAATGTCCCCCTGATAAGGACAAAAAGTCCCTTCAGTGAGCAAGGTCATTCATTGGGGAGCACCCTGATCCGCTCCTTCTACACCCTGGAGCTTCAGCTCAGAAACGACAAAGGTCGGCTGAGTAGATGAATCAGGGCAGGCAAGACTGCAAAAAGCAGAAAATAGTGACGGCTCCTACAGGGATAACTTGGTCATTTAGCGAAATGGCCAAAAAGTGCCTGGTTTGGGCCGTGATTGATGCTAGCAAAGGAGATGGAACCACCTCCCCGAAAACTGGCTTAAGATAAGGCAGGCTTTTTTGGAATCTGCTGGTTGCGTGTGGAGACCAACGATCAGTCGATTTCTATAAGCAGGCAATCTTCGAGCTGGAGGAACTCTGGCCAGGCGCCAAGATTAAGGTTGTGCACAAGGATGAGATTCCCAGCTGGCCTAGATGCAGGACTTGGATTCCAAGTTTCCACTCGTATCCAGTGGAAGTCCTGGAAATAGTGCGGCTTTTCAATCCGAATCTTCCAACGGAAAATTGGAGGGTTGCGAAGATTGGAATGCCGGTTGACAATCGGTGGGAGGCTCTCTTCACAATAAATGAAGAGGCACTTCCGTTCTAAGATGCCCGAAAGGGCATTATCAGGTATGGGGTCGAAATACTAGCCCTACGGATCTACCAAAGCGACAGGCCAAAGAGCTCTGCTGCGGGAGATCCAACATCCGCGAAACCTCACCCTAAACAGGTGACTCACAGAACAGAGAACCCACCTAAAAAGGGGTTGGACACATCTTCGAGGGCGACATCTGGAGATGAATCTGAGGTGGAATCCCTATATGCAGACGGGGTTAGTGTCGGGACTACCTCCGAGTTGGGTGGCTGCCTGGAACTCATGACTCTGGAAGCAGAGGAAGAAGCTGGGCAGACATCTATGTCAGACGGGAAGGACCTGGATCTAACCATCGTCGAAAATAAATGATGGTGAAGGTATTGCAGATCAACCTTCACCATTCCAAAGTAGTATCAGCTACCCTGCTCTTCCGACTGTCTAGGACAGAGGAGGAGCTGATTCTAATCCAAGAACCATGGGTTGCCAAAAACCGGGTTTGCGGGTTACGCACCGATGGATACAGACTAGTGGTACCCTATGGCTCACATGAGCCACATGTCTGCATTCTTGTCAAGAAAACCATAAACGTTCTTGTACTATACAATTTCAGTGACAGGGATAACATGGCTATTGCAGTGGAAACCGACCAGAGATCATACTGGTTTGTTTCTTGCCACATGGCACACGATCATGGCGACAGCCCACCTTGCGACATTGTCAAGGGTGTTGTGGCTGAAGCCACAAAGATTAGTGTGCCTCTTATTCTAGGGGCTGACTCCAACGCTCATAATGAAGTATTGGGTAGCTCCAACACTAATGGCCGAGGTGAGAAACTTTTTGACTTCATCTTGGCCCACAACCTTTTAATCGCCAACACTGGTAGCGATCCAACCTTCCTTACCTCAAACCGCAGGGAGGTTCTTGATGTTACCTTGATTAGTGGGCGGCACTTGCATCTTCTCCATGACTGGAGGGTTCTACAAGAGTGTTCATTCTCTGATCATAGGTACATATCGTATAACGTGGCTCGCCGCAGGTCTGCTGTGCAGGTTGCCTTTATCAACAGAAAGAGGACAGACTGGAAACTATTTCATTCTCTGGTACGATCCTCACTGGAAACTGCTCCTAGGAGCATTGACTGCTACCATGAATAGGATCGGGCGGTTGACACCCTAACTAATTCTCTCAATTCCGCGTCTAGGGAAGCATGTAAGCCACCCTTGGCCAGGGGCAATCCTAAGCCTCCCTGGTGGAGTATGGAAATCAGCATCCTGTGGAGAGAATGTAGGAAGGAGTTTAATAGCTCGAAAAGATCTATTGACTGGTCGGCGTATAAAACGAAGCTGAAGGCGTTTAAGTATGCCATACGCAAGGTTAAGAGGTCCTCATGGAGATCTTTCTGTGGAAACGTAGAGAGTCTCAGCCAGGCAAATCGCCTTCGTAAGGTTTTAAGCACGACACCAAAGGCTATGGGGTGCATCATGAACCCTGAGGGCATTTGAACTAGTTCGAGTACAGATAATCTAAACGTTCTCATGGACGCACATTTCCCGGGCAATTATTGCCCTATAGGGACAGTGCACCAAACGGAACTAAATTACGGTAGAGCCCCGCTGTTCAGAATATCTCTCTGCTGCGGTGGGCTATTAACTCCTTTGAGCCGTTTAAATCCCCGGGCCCTGATGGCGTGCTTGCGGCTGACGTTCAGCAGTCCATGGAAGTATCGCTACCATGGCTCAGAGAGATTTATAGTGCTTGCCTACGCTTCTCGTATGTTCCCACCAGCTGGCAGGAAACTAGAGTTCTGTTTATTCCGAAAGCAGGAAAACTCTCATGTTAGGCCAAAGAACTACCGTCCAATAAGTCTTAACTCAGTCCTGCTTAAGATTTTGGAAAGGATCATTGATTATCATATAAAAAGATCAACTGATCCTATGTTGATCTCGCAGTCACAACACGCTTGTACCAAAGGTAAATCTGTTGAGACTGCTCTTCACGTTCTTATTGAGCAAGTTGAGAAATCTCTTGTGCTTAAGGAATATACGCTTGCCGCCTTCTTAGACATCGAGGGGGCCTTCAACAACGTAAATTCTAACGCAATTATTGAGGCTCTCTCGGTGCTTTATGTGAACGAACGGCTGATTGCTTTTATTGTGCAGCTTCTCAAAAATAGAGTGGCTATCTCTTCTCTGGGGGACGCCAGCGTAAGACAAGGAGTCAGTACGGGCACACCTGAGGGTGGAGTCCTCTCCCTCTGCTGTGGAACATCACGGTGAATACTCTTCCAATGAGACTAGACCGCGCTGGCTGCAAAGTGATTGCTTATGCAGACGACATAGCTGTAGCAGTGTCGGGAAAGTATTTATTTACGCAATCGGAGAGGCTAAATCACTCTCTTGACATACTTTCACGTTGGAGTCGTGAATGCGGCTTTAATGTGAGTCCTAACAAAACGGAACTAGTGATGTTTACAAGGAAGTAAAAAGTTCCTTCTTTTGAGTTTCCCAAGTTGAATGGGGTCTCCATTAACTTGAGCCAGAGGGTCAGGTACTTAGGCCTGATCCTTGACTCGAAGTTACTATGGACCTACAATGTAGCAGAAAGAGCTCGGAAGGCTTTCAATGCACTTTACTGCTGTAAAAGGGCCATAAGAGCGAATTGGGGATTACAACCTCGTGCTGGTGGTTGGCTTTGCACTGCTGTGGTTGAGCCAATTCTATTGTTTGGGGGTGTTCTGGTGGCAGGGTGCTATTAAGGCTACCTGCAAACGGCAGATTGAAAAAGTGCTGAGAAAGGCTGCACTACTTGTAACTGTTGCACTCCGCTTCACACCTACTAAGGCACTCCTCGTGTTACTTCATTGGCTGCCAACCAATCTACTTATCTTACAGCAAGCTAATCTTGCCGCTGTGAGACTAAATTGTATCTCGGCATGGAATAGAACAGATTTCGGCCATGCGAGGATTTTGGTCGAGGGAGTTCCCACTCCAGCGTGTGCTGACTTTATCACTCCGCAGTGCCTACTACATTTGGAGTTCACAACTCGTATTCCTGGTCGGAATGAATGACGTGATGGTGTCACCCTCGATAGTGGGCTTATCCATGTGTACACTGACGGCTCAAAGCTAAACAATAGAGTCGGAAGTGGTGTATACTCAGATGAGCTGAATCTCAAGCTGTCCTTCCGTCTACCAGACCATTGTAGTATCTTTCAGGCGGAGGTTGCGGCTTTTTAACAGGCAATCGACTGGCTTCTGTGTAATCGAATATTCGGGGCTAATATTCGCATTTTTGCAGATAGCCAAGCGGCTATTAAATCCCTTGCTGGTCTTTGTACAGTTTCCATGATTGTTGCTGAATGCCGTGCATCTCTCAGGGTGATGTCGAGACATTCAGTGGTTCAATTGATTTTCGTACCGGGACATAGGGGTTTTCAGGGCAACTGTGAGGCCGATGAGCTAGCAAGGCTTGGAACCTTGCTACCGGAGGTCTCCTGGTCCCTCTCAATAGGTATACCGATGTCATCGGTCAAACTGGCCATTAGGCAAAAATATCTCGAGGATGCTAAGAGGTCCTGGTCAGACGAATCATCCTGTGTAATAGCAAGGCAGTCCTGGGTATCCATGGATGCACATCGCACCAGGCAGCTTTTAGGCTTAACCCGAAGCGCTCTACGCTGCACAGTGGGAGTTTTTACGGGCCATTGCCTCATAGGACGGCATGCACAACGATTGGGAGTGCTGTTTAACGATTTCTGTCGGAGTTGCGGCTCTGAGGATGAGGAGGAGTCCGTCCTCCACCTCTTGTGTCAGTGCCCGGCGTTGGCAAGGAGAACGTTGGCGGCAATTAGTGCTCCCTTTCTCTCAAACCTGACCGACTTATCTCTGGTTAATTTAAAAGGGATAGCGCGATTTGTCAAGGGAAGCAGATGGTTTCTCGATTTAAGTGAGTACGAGAGAGTCACTAATTAGTGTGGCATCACAACGGGCCTCTCATGTGCCTTTGTGTGTCAGACGGCAGGCCTCTGTAAACCAGCAGCCACTTAAACCTAACCTTGCCTTATTCGAATGTTGTTTGACATTGCTGTGTCCACTTGAATTCAACTTTATTTTTTAGCAGGTCATTTAAACATTTTGTTATTTTAGCAAAGTCGGTAATGAATCGACGGTAATAATTGGCGAATGCGACGAATCTTCTGACTTCGTCTGGATTTGTTGGTACTGGGTACTTTTTGATTGTATCTGGTTTCCCGGGGTCAGTGCGAACTCCATCCTTGGTTATTAGATGTCCCAAGTAAACCACTTCGCTTCTCAAGAAATTGCATTTTTTAGGGTTAAGCTTAAGATTGTAGTTTTTCAATCTATCAAGTATTCGTACTTAATTTGCATTGTGGTGTGCTAAGCTGCAGCCGAAAACAATTATATCATCTACATAAAGAAAAACTGCCGAGTCCAGTCGTCTCAGAGCTATGGTGAGCATGCGTTGAAAGCTGTTTGAGGAAATTGTTAAACCGAAGGGTAGTCGTTTAAACTGATAGTGCTCTTTGTTCGTGGAGAAGGCTGTCAATGGCCGTGACTCTTTGGTAAGCTCTATTTGATGGAATGAGCTTGTCATGTCTAAAGTAGAGAAATATTTAGCTCTCCCCAGGCTATCTAGAACATCTTCTAGTCTTGTTAGAGGAAATTTATCACTAACTATTTTCTTATTGAGTGCTCTAAAATCAACCACTAGTCTCCATTTATTTGCACCTAGTTCACTCTTCTTCGGTGTAAGAAGTAGTGGTGAGTTGTAGGGGCTAGTTGAATCCTCGATGACATTGCTGTCTAACAATTCCTGGTCTTGTTTGTTTATTTCGTTAATATGTGTACGAGGTAACCTGTCGTTCTTTTTGTATGGCGGTGTGGTATCTGTAATCTGTATCTTTTGAGTGTAGAAGTTGTTTGTGGATAAAGCTTCACCTTTCAAGTGGAATATATGCTGGTATGCTCTGAGAATTTCTAATAGAGACTTCTGGTCTTTCGCATTTAGATGATTTATTTTAACATGCTTTAATATATCTTTAAATCTTTGTTCGTCCCTGATTTTTCGGGCTACTGATTTACTCATTTCACATGGTTTGAAGTTTCTTAAGGGTTCTTACCTCTTCTTCATTTGTGTTTAATATCTTAATGTGTTTTACGCCTCTTACTAGGATTATTGAACTGGCTATACAGACTCCTGGTGAAATTTCTTTGTTAGTGGTTACACTGTCTTCCTCTATGTTAATATCGATGGGACAGACGTATTCAAACCTTGGTGGTACTGTAACTCTATGTTTTCCTGTAGCAATGGGTATAGTATGGTCTTCATAATTGATATTTATTGTTATTGTGTATGTTTCGTAGTTTATTTTCGCTAACTTATTGGTAAGAAAATCCCTTCCCTATATTCTGTCCGTAAGAACAGGAAAATCAGATTCCACTATCTGAAATGGAAAATTGATGTTATTTCTATCAATCCTCAAATTCAGATTAATTGTTCCAATCGATTGTATTTGTTCATATGTTATTCCGGAAAATTTGCATCTATTTTCTTCATTTATGATTTGATCATCCGCAATGGCACTTGCTTTACACAGTGACATATTTGCTCCAGTTTCAACCAATAATTTTAAATATTTTCTATTATACTTGCAGTAAATTATATCGTTTAATTTTTCTATGATTGTATCACTTCTGTATACCCTACTCGGAGTTTTTTCCAAAATTCACTATAATTTTCGATACTGTATTTATTTGCTCTTCCATTTGAAAATATTCATACCATGGACCATAGACTAGTGATGGGCGATTGCGAGATACTTTAACAATCGAGATAATCGCAATCGGCGCCACAAAACAATCGAGATAATCGCAATCGAGAGAATCGCAATCGATGCACCAAAATAATCGAGAGAATAATCGAGACAATCGAGATAATCGAGACAATCGGGATAATCGAGACAATCGAGCGATCCGAGATAATCGAGACAATCGAGCGATTCGAGATAATCGGCCGATTCGAGATAATCGAGACAATCGAGCGATTCGAGATAATCGGCCGATTCGAGATAATCGAGACAATCGAGCGATTCGAGATAATCGGCCGATTCGAGATAATCGAGCGATTCGAGACAATCGAGGCAATCGAGACAATCGAGACAATCGAACATCTCGCAATCGATCATTCGGTCGGTCAAGTCATCGACAATCGGTTGACGGCAATTGAGTGAGCCATAAAGCACGTTTCGTTGGCGCAGCCAATAAAAAAATGTTCAAATATTTCAGCAAAAATATTACGTGTTATTATTTGATCAAACTGCAATTTTTTGGGAAATATTGATGTATAAAAGGATATGTTTATCTTAAGTTAAAATTAAGATATCTTTAACTCTTTGGTGGCGGTGGGCATGTTAGTGTTTAAGCACACCAGTATACACAGTACGCTTGTAGAACCGCTTGTGAAGAATAGATTTGAATGGATTGGATATACTATTTAGTAGATTTTTTTACGTGTGCATACATATGGAATGTAATGATCAGATATGCATGGAAATTTGTATGGCTAGCATTTATCATGTATAAATGGCTGGTAGTTTTGCTAAAACTATTAAGTCTGATCAAAGTGTATGATCAAATATTATATGAAGTTGAGTTTTGTCATGCTGTTAAGTATGTTAAAATAAAATCTGCTTTTAGATAGTGCAGTTTGAAAGCATATCATTTATCCAGTATTTTCGTACTTGCGAGTATTTTATTCAAATATTCAAAAAGTTTTTAGGGCAAAAGTACCTGAAATCGGCCAATTTTGGGTTAGAGTGGTTTCGGACATAACGGGTCAAGACCTATTGCTGTGATACAAAGATTTCGGTTTTGTAGGGGAGTAAGGGGTTTTTTGGCCATAGTTTGGCAAAAACTGCCTTTACCGCGCTTTCAATGATTGAAAGTGGTCGGGGAGTACAATATTGATATTTTAAGGATGAAAAAAATTTTTATGGGGAAAATTGGGCAAAAACGTCGAAATTTTCCAATTTTTTTTTTTTGCGTAGCTTGACTTCCGGGACATTTCTGAGCTGTTTTGGGGGAAAGTCCATACAAGTCTGGGAAAAAGTGGCCTAGTTTCGAAGATACGGCATAATGCACAGCCGGAGAAGCCAATCATCGAACCAAAAAGGATCTGAACCTTTTCTTATTTAGCACTTTTAGCGCTACTTTCAGTTTTTCCGGTCGGTTTTCCGGCGGATTTCATTTTGCCATATCTTCGAAACTAGGCCACATTTTCACAGACTTGTATGGACATTTCGCCCGAAACAGCTCAGAAATGTCCCCGAATTCAAGCTACGCAAAAAAAAAAAATTGGAAAATTTCGACGTTTTTGCCCAATTTTCCCCATAAAAATTTTTTTCATCCTTAAAATATCAATATTGTACTCCCCGACCACTTTCAATCATTGAAAGCGCGGTAAAGGCAGTTTTTGCCAAACTATGGCCAAAAAACCCCTTACTCCCCTACAAAACCGAAATCTTTGTATCACAGCAATAGGTCTTGACCCGTTATGTCCGAAACCACTCTAACCCAAAATTGGCCGATTTCAGGTACTTTTGCCCTAAAAACTTTTTGAATATTTGAATTAAATACTCGCAAGTACGAAAATACTGGATAAATGATATGCTTTCAAACTGCACTATCTAAAAGCAGATTTTATTTTAACATACTTAACAGCATGACAAAACTCAACTTCATATAATATTTGATCATACACTTTGATCAGACTTAATAGTTTTAGCAAAACTACCAGCCATTTATACATGATAAATGCTAGCCATACAAATTTCCATGCATATCTGATCATTACATTCCATATGTATGCACACGTAAAAAAATCTACTAAATAGTATATCCAATCCATTCAAATCTATTCTTCACAAGCGGTTCTACAAGCGTATGTGTATACTGGTGTGCTTAAACACTAACATGCCCACCGCCACCAAAGAGTTAAAGATATCTTAATTTTAACTTAAGATAAACATATCCTTTTATACATCAATATTTCCCAAAAAATTGCAGTTTGATCAAATAATAACACTTAATATTTTTGCTGAAATATTTGAACATTTTTTTATTGGCTGCGCCAACGAAACGTGCTTTATGGCTCACTCAATTGCCGTCAACCGATTGTCGATGACTTGACCGACCGAATGATCGATTGCGAGATGTTCGATTGTCTCGATTGTCTCGATTGCCTCGATTGTCTCGGATCGCTCGATTATCTCGAATCGGCCGATTATCTCGAATCGCTCGATTGTCTCGATTCTTCGAATCGGCCGATTATCTCGAATCGCTCGATTGTCTCGATTATCTCGAATCGGCCGATTATCTCGAATCGCTCGATTGTCAAGATTATCTCGAATCGCTCGATTGTCTCGATTATCTCGAATCGCTCGATTATCTCGAATCGCGCGATTGTCTCGATTATCTCGATTGCAACAATCGAGTCCAACTTAAATAATCGAGATGTTTCGAGATATTTGAACAATCGAAACAATCGATTTTAATATCTCGTAATCGCGCATCACTACCATAGACCTTTTTTTTGAGTATCTTAATAAAAATATATTGTTTTTTGTTACTAATGTTCGAAGAACATTAGTATTAAAATCGATTCGGCCAAAAATTCATATTTCCCCATATATATATATATATATATATATCTATATATATATATATATATATATATATATATATATATATATATATATATATATATATATATATATATATATATATATATATATATATATATATATATATATATATATATATATATATATATATATATAAATATATATATATATATATATATATATATATATATATATATATATATATATATATATATATATATATATATATATATATATATATATATATATATATATTTTATCACGGGGTCGTTTCCCGGCTGCACTAAGATACGCGTAAATGTGAGAAAACACCAGCGAAATAGGCGAGTTGTATATTAAATTATGGATTGTATACCAACGACTTGTATAATAGATATTGAATTGTATACTAGCGAATGATATATTAGGTCATTAATTGCATAGTAGCGAATGGTATCTTAGAATGAACGGTTAGGGTAGGCCACGAACACACGAACGAGGATGTTGTTGTTGATGCAGCGATTCGCCGGCACCGGGCCAAAACAGTCGTGACTGAACTTCAACACCACAGCCAGCGCCCGTTCTGCCCCGACGTGAGACGAACGATAAAAGACCCCGAGGCAAGGTTGGCGATGAGGGGTGAATTCTCCGAAGTCACAAAGAACCGAGGAACGCGGTCTCCGAGATACACAGGACGCGATCCGGGGCGACCGGACGTGACATACGACGCGGCGCGGTACAATCGGCGGGTCGTAAATAAACGAAACAAGCATAAAATAACTTACCCGAAGAGACCCATGGTGCTGGGACAGATATGACACATTCTAGCCCAATCTACTCCACTCGTTCATACGAGCAACATTCCTCCCAGTTAGACTAAAATGCAACATCTATAAACCGGGGCATTGTGCACATGCTTTGACGCAGGGAATGATTTACATCATCGTACAAGCGGACGGTGCGATCCAACGACGTCGAGATTAAAAGCTGGCTGGAGTCAGGTACGAACTTCAATGCAGTAATTACATCTGATGACGGACGGGATCGTCATACTTCAATTCTGTTTCGATCCATTCGAGTGTAAGCAAGTTCGGACGCAAAACCGACAAATCGCACTATCTACTGTCGGAATTTGATCGATCGATCATGAGAAAGATGTCAGAGCAGGGATAGCAATTCGCTGACCATCTACCGGCGCCCTGTCCGGGTCCGTGATAGAGGATCTGCCCTCGGCAGTTAGATGCAGGGAGTCCCACCGATGTTTGCGTCACTCTCACAAACTAAAATGTAGGAAATTGAAAAGAATTGGACATAAATAAACACTCACCTGGCGACAGCATAAGTATGTTCTGCGAAGTGACAGACGGTGAAGTTCACGGTAGGCGACTTGAAACGACAAGATGGTAAAATTCACAATAGGACTCGAAGTGGCGTTGCCAAATGAAGGCGGTCAAATTCAGGATCAATGACCGCTGTTAGAGGACATTGCCCTGGTAGGGCGGTATAATGCAATATTGAGGAAATTACATGGGAATAGTCCCGCAAAAACGGGGTCGTACAAGCAGGACTGAGGCTCTGCAGGAATCCGAATGTGAAAAATGACTTCTTCTTGATCCAGACTCGGAGGTGAACAGAGCGTAAGCCAACAGAGCGTAATATATCGATTAATTTCGTTCTTTTTTTTGCTGCGAGCATCGAAAGGAATACTTGAACGAACTTCGTGGAGAAATAGAACTACGCAACGAATAATAACTAACGAAGACGGCGATTTCCTCTCAAGCGACAGTGGTTTTGAGGTTGAATAGACTAAGGCGGCGACTCGCGAAAATATTAAACTGAATGGTGAAGCGAAGACGGCGATTTCTTCTAAAGCTACAGTGGTTCTGAGGTTGGATAGACTAAGGCGGCGACTCGTGAAAATATTTAATTGAATAGTGAAGCGAAGACGGCGATTTCTTCTAAAGCTACAGCGGTTCCGAGGTTGAACGGACTAAGGCGGCGACTCAAGAAGATATTGAGTTGAAAGGCGAAGCGACGACAGCGATCGATACGAGGCGGGAAATTCAACGAATGAATGGTTAGTGGCGAAGGTACGTGGCGATATCATTAAGTTTAGTTTAAGATAGATGTGTGATAATAGTTAAGGAATAAGTGGAAATTTCTCTCAATTTGCGGCGCCGTATAGATTTGGTTAATAAAGTCGATGTATAATTTTGTAACGCGGTGTTTCTCGTAGTGGTTGGAAATAGTGAGATATCGTAATCGAATAAACTGTCTGGCCGAATTCTCGTTTCGCGGCGCGGATAATCAAGGCAGCCGAGGGCAAGAAACGAGTGGCGCCCGGACTCACCCCTTTCTCTCGACAAGTGAGCCAGGCACCCGAGGCTGTCGCCCTGGCCTTCTGGGTAGAAGACAGGGTTTGAATTCGACACGGCGGAGGCCGTTCGCTAATAAATTGGCGCCCAACGTGGGGCATAACGGTATCAACACATAACGGCACTAGTGAAAATTTTTAGTTTGCCAAGTCCCAAATTGTGGGAAGGCGAGTAACGGAGGAAAATCGCGTTGGTAGGGTTGAAATCGTAGTAAGCCGTTAAGATAGCGTGGAATTCCGAAACCGGATTTGCATTTATCGCGTATCTTCGTGATATTGAATTGAACAGATACTTATTTCGGACGCATATATTATCGGAACTCATATCAATCGCTATCCGAGTTGTAACAATATACGTATCCGTTAACATAAAATTTCTAATTGAATTCTGGATAGTTCGTATGGTGAGGTGTTGGGTAAAGTGTGAAGAACAGAGTGGAGCAAGAGTTGAGAGTGTGGATGAGTGAGTGTATGTGTAAGCAAAGAAGAGGCAATATACAGTAACGACCTTCTAGATTTTGAAGTTGGCGTATAAGAGGCACCGTATAGGGTTGTTATTCTAGGTCTTAGAATTAGCCTATAAGAGGCAACATATATTTAGATTGTTTCAGATTTCAGGGGGGGAGTTTGTCTTCTAGGGATTGTCGCAGACATTTTGCGGCGTTTATTATGGGAAAATTGTGTTAAATTTTCAGCTAATAGCAATTTTCCGCAGCCAAAATGAAAATTCTGGTGGACCGATTAAGTAAGGATGAGCTTACTTATGAGCTAGCCATCCGGGGATTCGACGCTGATACTGTAGACAATATGCGGAAGGCATTGAGGGCGACGCTGAAGGCCGAGGCGGAGTCGGACACGTCATATGTAGAAACAGACTATCCGTTTGACTTCGAGACGGACTGCCGGGAACTAGAGGCAAAGGTTACGGAGGCCGAGGAGCTGGTGGAAAAGGTGATGGGCAGCAAAGCATCCTTAGAGTTCCTGAAAGCCAAAGTGAGGATTGAGTTCGGGTTCCGCAGGCTGGGGAACGTGAGGCCATTACCTTGGAACAGAAAGAGAGCTCGAGGAAGCTCCGGAACAGACTCATTCTGGCGATGGGAACATTGGCGGAGAAGGTCGAAGATCCCAGCGAAGATGAGACTGAGCAAAGTAGTAGAACGCCGGAGGTGTCGACGGTACAGCAGACGAAGGCAGCAAATCCAGCGGAGGTAGCTAAATGGGGGCTGCGGTTTAGCGGAGATGCGAGTGGTTCCGTCAACGCTTTTTTGGAGCGCGTTGAGGAACTGCGTCAGGCTCGAGGCCTGTCAAAGCCACAATTGTTTACGTCGGCAGTAGACCTTTTCGAGGCCAAGGCTCTCATATGGTTCCGTGCCAATCGCAGTCTGGTGAAGTGTTGGGATGAACTGGTGGTGGAGTTGAAAGCTGAGTTCCTGCCGGCGGATTATGAGGACCGCTTGTGGGAGGAGATCAGGAGGCGAACGCAGGGAGAGAACGAGTCTATGGGTGTGTACGTGGCGACCATGGAACGTCTCTTCAGCAGACTATTGCGCCTTTTTACCAACAACAGCTTTGTTTGACCCCGGTAGACACAATCATGGATCTAGTCAGGATGGGCCGGACCTTGGACGCCACGAGGGCCTCAGTAGCGGCATTTATACCTCCGAACACGCGATCTAGACGCTGCTTAGAGCCTGACCTGGCATATGTTGGGACGGGAAACGCAGAACAAGTGGCAGCGGTAGGTGGATCGCGAGTAATGCAGTGCTGGAATTGCAAACGCGAGGGTCATCTATCGAGGGAGTGTCCCGAGCCGCGGCGATGCTTTCGGTGCGGTCGGCTGGGGGTTGTGCGATCCTCGTGTCCTGCATGCCGGGCCAGGGCGAGTGAGCTAGGTCCGCGGGACCGATCAACCCAGTCAACTCCGGGAAACGACCGGCGTGCTCACTAAGCGGTCGAGCGAGCACGTTGAAGAGGCCGCAACGGGTACTAGCTTCTCCGATGGTGGACTACGCGCTGGCGAAGGGGAACCAGGACAGTAGGCCTCATTTGCAGGTGAGTGTGGAGGGTATAGGGATGGAGGGCTTGCTGGACTCAGGAGCTAGTCGCACAATCATAGGGAAGGAAGGGTGGCTTCGGTTAGGAAGAGAAGGCGTGGCGCTAACAAAGAATGAGATCGGGGAAGTTCGGCTGGCTAATGGGGAGACGTGTCCAGTGGCGGGTATGACAAGGCTGAAGTTTGAATTGAACGGTCGACAGCATGAATTAGAAGTATTAGTGATACCTTCGGTTCCTCAGGCGTTGATATTAGGCATCGATTTTTGGAAATGTTTTGGGGTGGTCCTTGACATGAAGGGGCAACAGTGGACTTCGGTCGCTACAGTGGAAACAACGGCCGGAAAGACGCTGCGGAGCCTGTCCAATTTATCGGTTAGTGAGGCTAAAATCTTGTCAGAGTTGTTAGAGGAACAGTTCGAGCTGATGGGAGAGGGGCTGGGCTGCGCAAAATCGGTGACCCATGTCATCAAAACTAACTCTCCTCCGATTAAGCAGAGGTACTACCCGGTTTCGCCGGCGGTTCAGAAACAGATTAACACCGAATTGAATGAAATGCTAGAATCTGGAGTGGTAGAACCATCGGCAAGCGCTTGGTCATCCCCGATATTGCTGGTTCGAAAGAGAGACGGATCATATCGGTTTTGTGTCGATTTCCGGAAACTGAATGCGGTGTCTGACAAGGATGCGTACCCGTTGCCATATATGTCATCAGCCCTTGATTAGCTGCGGAATGCTAAGTACCTGTCAACGCTGGACGTAAAGTCGGCGTATTGGCAGGTACCAATGGCGAAGGAATCACAGAAATATACAGCTTTCACCGTGCCTGGAGGGGGCTATTTCAGTTTCGGAGAATGCCTTTTGGGCTCCATAACTCAGGGGCCACCTGGCAAAGGCTCATCGATACCGTGTTGGGTCCCGCACTCGAGCCGTTCGTGTTTACTTATCTAGATGACATTATCATCGTAACCGAAACGTTCGAACACCATATGGACGTGTTACGAGAGGTTTTTGTGCGATTGAGGGAGGAAGGGCTAAAAGTATCTAAAGAGAAGTGTCAGTTCTGCAGGGCGCAGCTAAAGTACTTAGGATATCTGGTGGATGAAGAAGGCCTACATGTGGATCCTGAAAAAGTGCAGGCTTTCAAGGATTTTCCTCGACCAAAATCGGTCAAACAAGTCAGACAACTATTGGGGATGGTATCCTGGTACCGTCGATTCATATCGGGTCACGCGACGATGGTGGCGCCTCTTAGTGATCTGCTAAAGAAGGGACGGAAGTTTTCGTGGTCAGATGATTGTGAACGGGCATTTGAGGCCTGCAAACAGAGACTTACGTCGGCTCCAGTGTTAGCGTGTCCCGACTTCGACTTACCTTTCAAGGTACAAACGGACGCATCCGATGTAGGGATAGGAGCTGTCTTGAGTCAGGCACACCCAACCGGTGAAAAGGTGGTGTGCTACCTTAGCCGCGCACTCTCGAAGTTCGAAAGAAAGTACTCCGCTACGGAAAGAGAGTGTTTGGGTGTGTTATGGGCGATAGAAAAACTCCGACCGTACATTGAGGGCACACGTTTCGTTGTGATCACCGACCATCATTCTCTTGTGTGGCTCAACAAATTGAAGGATCCGACCGGCAGATTGGCGAGATGGGCCGTCCGTCTCCAACAATTTGATTTTGAAGTTGTGCACCGGAAGGGAAAGGAGCATGTCGTACCCGATGCGCTGTCTCGAGCGATTGCGGAAGTGGGTGACATAACAATATCCTCGACATCAGATCGGTGGTTTGAGAAAATGGTGAACAACGTGCGGAACGACCCGTGTAGATTCGTAAACTGGATGGTGACAGAGAATGCGCTGTGGAAGCAGGTCCCAGCGCGGAAGAATGATGACAGAAACGGCCTCGTCTGGAAAAGGGTGATCCCGAAGGCAGAAAGGGAAGTAATACTGAACCGATATCACGACGATCCGAAAGCAGGTCACATGGGTGGTACTCGAACGTGGTCGCGTGTCAACCAAAACTATTATTGGCCACGAATGCGGAGAGACATACAGCCGTATGTACGGCGATGTAAGGTGTGTCAAGCCTGCAAGGTGGAGAGGAAATCCCCAATCGGTCTGATGGCAAGTAGGGCTGGCGAAGCCAAGATACCCTGGGAGATGATTAGTATGGATCTGGTGGGACCATTACCTAGATCAGCGCGGGGAAATGTCTACATCTTGACGATCGTACATTACGTCACGAAGTACTCGGTAATATTGCCGCTACGAACAGCGACAGCATCAACTGTCTTCCGACTGTTGGAGGATAACGTGTTTTTGTTATACGGAGTACCCCGGATCCTGATATGTGACAACGGAGTGCAATTCAGGGGCAAACAGTTTAAGCCGGCGGTGGAGGGTTACGGCGTAAGGATATGCTACACCGCCCTATATCATCCCCAGGCCAACCCCACTGAGAGGCGCAATCAGGACATTAAGTGCATGCTAAGATGCTACGCTTCTGATAACCATCGCCTGTGGGATCAATATCTGCCTAAGATCGCGTGCGCGTTAAGGACGTACAAGCACGAGGTTACGGGTTACACCCCATATTTTCTGAATTTTGGTAGGGAAATGGTGACGTTCCGCGACGGAGTCGAACCGCCAGCAGACAGGGGACGCGATTTTTCGCCGTCGGGAAATACAAAAGTATTGGAAGAAGCCCGCCAAAAGGTGGTTAGCCGAATGCAGCAAGCCGCCACCCGAAGTAAAAAACGTTATGACCTACGCCGTCGCCCCATGAACTTCCAGGTGGGAGATAAGGTATGGAGGAAGAACTATGTTATATCCGATGCGAGTAAGAACTTTGCAGCAAAGCTAGCTCCGGCGTTCAGTGGTCCGATCCGCATTAAGTCGAAAACCTCGACATGGACTTATGAGCTTGTTGATGAGAGGGGTAAAACCGCAGGCATTTGGCATGTGAAGGACCTGAAACAGTATGTCGACGGAGAAGAATAACGCCAGTGGCGTGACCTAAGATTAGGCGATCCAGGAAGGGGTAGAAGGGCTTGCGGTCAATACATTAAGCAGTGGTGGTGGGTTATATTAGGGTATAGTAGGATAGCCGGTGAAGGGTATTAGAGATAGATTTAGGTTAGTCTTAGTAGATAGT
Organism: Nemotelus nigrinus; assembly: GCA_947369275.1. Classification (NCBI taxonomy): domain Eukaryota; kingdom Metazoa; phylum Arthropoda; class Insecta; order Diptera; family Stratiomyidae; genus Nemotelus; species Nemotelus nigrinus. The sequence continues at coordinate 108,280,870 of OX376373.1, forward strand.
TTTCTTGGTGGTGGGATATATTATTTATCGAATATGCGAAGGTCGTGGAAATACTCACAGTTGAGGAAAAACACATAGTTCAACTGAGGGTAAGGGACAAGCAGAGAATAAACCGATCAGGAAGCAGGTACAACTGGGAAGCTGACTGCCGGCTATCATTAAATGAACTCAGGAATTTAGAGAGGAGCGTTATGTGACTAATAAAAAGATAATAAATGAGAAAAAAACATTCCGTAGTTAGAGTGAAGTGCCGCGATCGCCTCCAGGTTTTCCTTTCTGGCCTCCTTTTTGTTCCTTGTTCGTGTTTTTTCCCTCTCCGTGTAAAAGTCTGATGGTGTCGTGCGTGTCCATACGTGTGGTAGTGTTGGCGTCCTAAAATCGTGATCATAGAAGATTAGAAGATGGCATCACGAATGGCGCAAATACTTATACTAGCCTAAACTACTACATGAAATATATAAACAAGCGTGACAGGGTGAAAAGAGTTATCGTATTGTGATTGTCTGAGGTGTAACTGTCGGGCTCAGTGCCTAGCGGGCGTAAAGAGTGATTGAGAATTCAAATCGGAATCATAAATAACCGGAATAAGCTTCGCGAGATTGTGGGCCTATCGAAAGGTCAAATGGCGAATCAGCACATAATCGAGAGTTAGATCGGAAAGAATTGTTAACGAGAATTCCGGGATAATTCTCTGGAGAGGGGGGTGATATCACGGGGTCGGTTCCCGGCTGCACTAAGATACGCGTAAATGTGAGAAAACACCAGCGAAATAGGCGAGTTGTATATTTAATTATGGATTGTATACCAACGACTTGTATAATAGATATTGAATTGTATACTAGCGAATGATATATTAGGTCATTAATTGCATAGTAGCGAATGGTATCTTAGAATGAACGGTTAGGGTAGGCCACGAACACACGAACGAGGATGTTGTTGTTGATGCAGCGATTCGCCGGCACCGGGCCAAAACAGTCGTGACTGAACTTCAACACCACAGCCAGCGCCCGTTCTGCCCCGACGTGAGACGAACGATAAAAAGACCCCGAGGCAAGGTTGGCGATGAGGGGTGAATTCTCCGAAGTCACAAAGAACCGAGGAACGCGGTCTCCGAGATACACAGACGCGATCCGGGGCGACCGGACGTGACATACGACGCGGCGCGGCACAATCGACGGGTCGTAAATAAACGAAACAAGCATAAAATAACTTACCCGAAGAGACCCATGGTGCTGGGACAGATATGACACATTCTAGCCTAATATACTCCACTCGTTCATACGAGCAACATTCCTCCCAGTTAGACTAAAATGCAACGTCTATAAACCGAGGCATTGTGCACATGCTTTGACGCAGGGAATGATTTACATCATCGTACAAGCGGACGGTGCGATCCAACGACGTCGAGATTAAAAGCTGGCTGGAGTCAGGTACGAACTTCAATGCAGTAATTACATCTGATGACGGACGGGATCGTCATACTTCAATTCTGTTTCGATCCATTCGAGTGTAAGCAAGTTCGGACGCAAAACCGACAAATCGCACTATCTACTGTCGGGATTTGATCGATCGATCATGAGAAAGATGTCAGAGCTGGGATAGCAATTCGCTGACCATCTACCGGCGCCCTGTCCGGGTCCGTGATAGAGGATCTGCCCTCGGCAGTTAGATGCAGGGAGTCCCACCGATGTTTGCGTCACTCTCACAAACTAAAATGTAGGAAATTGAAAAGAATTGGACATAAATAAACACTCACCTGGCGACAGCATAAGTATGTTCTGCGAAGTGACAGACGGTGAAGTTCACGGTAGGCGACTTGAAATGACCAGATGGTAAAATTCACAATAGGACTTGAAGTGGCGTTGCCAAATGAAGGCGGTCAAATTCAGGATCAATGACCGCTGTTAGAGGACATTGCCCTGGTAGGGTGGTATAATGAAATATTGAGGAAATTACATGGGAATAGTCCCGCAAAAACGGGGTCGTACAAGCAGGACTGAGGCTCTGCAGGGATCCGAATGTGAAAAATGACTTCTTCTTGATCCAGACTCGGAGGTGAACAGAGCGTAAGCCAACAGAGCGTAATATATCGATTAATTTCGTTCTTTTTTTTTGCTGCGAGCATCGAAAGGAATACTTGAACGAACTTCGTGGAGAAATATTATAACATAATATTTCTATACATAACGATATAACATAATATTTCAATACATAACGAATAATAACTAACGAAGACGGCGATTTCCTCTCAAGCAACAGTGGTTTTGAGGTTGAATAGACTAAGGCGGCGACTCGCGAAAATATTAAACTGAATGGTGAAGCGAAGACGGCGATTTCTTCTAAAGCTACAGTGGTTCTGAGGTTGGATAGACTAAGGCGGCGACTCGTGAAAATATTTAATTGAATAGTGAAGCGAAGACGGCGATTTCTTCTAAAGCTACAGCGGTTCCGAGGTTGAACGGACTAAGGCGGTGACTCAAGAAGATATTGAGTTGAAAGGCGAAGCGACGACAGCGATCGATACGAGGCGGGAAATTCAACGAATGAATGGTTAGTGGCGAAGGTACGTGGCGATATCATTAAGTTTAGTTAAAGATAGATGTGTGCTAATAGTTAAGGAATAAGTGGAAATTTCTCTCAATTTGCGGCGCCGTATAGATTTGGTTAATAAAGTCGATGTATAATTTTGTAACGCGGTGTTTCTCGTAGTGGTTGGAAATAGTGAGATATCGTAATCGAATAAACTGTCTGGCCGAATTCTCGTTTCGCGGCGCGGATAATCAAGGCAGCCGAGGGCAAGAAACGAGTGGCGCCCGGACTCACCCTTTCTCTCGACAAGTGAGCCAGCCACCCGAGGCTGTCGCCCTGGCCTTCTGGGTAGAAGACAGGGTTTGAATTCGAAACGGCGGAGGCCGTTCGCTAACAATATATATATATATATATATATATATATATATATATATATATATATATATATATATATATATATATATATATATATATATATATATATATATATATATATATATATATATATACATATATATATATATATATATATATATATATATATATATATATATATATATATATACATATATATATATATATATATATATATATATATATATATATATATATATATATATATATATATATATATATATATATATATATATATATATATATATATATATATATATATATATATATATATATCATCACAAAATTTCAGTGATATAATCTCGGGAACGCGCCTTCCGATTGAGCTGAAACTTTTAGGGTACAGTGATGTATGTGCAGAATAGGTCCAGGTCTCACCAAATGTCAGTTATTGTTAACCTTTTGGCGCCGGCGGCCATTTAAGTGATATTTGTAATATACCTATTATTTCGTACACAAATAATTTTCGCAAAAATAAAGTTGACGGAATAAATTTCGAACGTGTTCTACATGTGAATCGGATAATGTTTTGGAATTTTTTAACCCCATGTGTGCGCTGGGTGCCTAAAAAAGAACGGAAAAATTTGAAAATCTTTAAACTGCGATAACTTTTGACACAGCTATTCAATCTTTACGAAATTTTCAGGACATATATGTATTATTTAGTTGTAGATTTGTGTAGTGCTGGCAACTCTGTAGCTAGGGCAGGCAACTAAAGTGAAAACCTTCACATCATCGTTTCTCTTGAAAAAATGCCGCTTCTTCAAAAAAAAGCCACTCATATGTAAATCTTGTGCTTTGTTTACATAGATAAAAAATAAAATTTGATATAATGTAATTTATGTAATTTATGTAGGTATAACGGGCACGCCTGGTAGCCCTTGCCCAATTTACCAAAATTTTTAACATCAAAAACTTCTGTTCTCGGAAACTCACGATCCGATGAGCAGAATTAATTGAAATTTACAGAATGTATTGGTCTTGAGTAGGACCAAATCTGATAGAAGTGATTTTGAAATGCGGGCGATTCTGTGCCAGTGGTGCCATCTTGAAAAATCACTAAAACAGATAACTGCTTTCAGCCCTATAAATTCTGATTGAATCGTTCGATTTTAACAAAATTCACAGAATAGCTGGAACTTACTTCAAACCACGTTTGATAGAAATTTGGTTGAAAAATTCGGTTGGAGCTGCCAGCTTTGATGGTTTTGGTGTCTTAAATTTGAATAAATATAAAAATTTGGAAGTGAAAACATTCAACCATCGAATATCCCAAAAAATGTCCGTTTGTTACAATAAAACCAATCTGTATACGAATGTTATGCTTTATCTACACGTTCAAAGTAAAACTTTGGAAATTTCATGTCGGACAAGAACGGTAACCCTTTCCCAATTAACCTATATTTTTAGCATCAAAAACTTCTGTTCACGGGAACTCACGAACCAATAATCAGATACAACTGAAATTTACAGAATGCATTGGACTTAAGTAGGGCCAGATTTGATGGAAGCGATTTTGAATTGTGGGCAACTCTGTGCCAGTGGTGCCATCCTGAAAAATTACAAAGAAAAAAAAACAGCTTTTTGCCCTATGAAATGTGAAAAAGTTCCCAGATTTTCATGAAATTTACACAGTAGCTGAACCTATTTTTCATCTCTGTTTGGTGGAATTTTGGTTGAAAAATTTGACTGTTGCTGCCAGCTATGGTAATTTTTGTGTCTTTGGTTTTGAAAATTCGCTCAGGAAAATAAAACTTTTTGCCCTATAACTTCCAGTGCAGTCATGAAATCAATACGAATTTCATACAATTAATGGAACCTATTATAAACTCTACTCAAGCCAAATTTGGTTGAAGAACCACGATAGAGTTGCCAGCTATTGTTGGTTTTGTGTTTAATTGCAATATCTTTATTAAGCGGTTTTATCGTAGAATTTTCAAATGGTAATGATATTGTAGTGACAATAAACAGCAAATATTAAGTTTTCGATTATTTGAAAAAACTCGCTGCAGGTAACCCTTAATTTCTTTATACTCCTATAACTTCGAATGTAATATAAGAACGTGAAGCAGATGTGATATATTTTGGATTTGATACTGGCAGAAGTTTGCCAGCACGAGTCGGTTGTGCTACTTTTGTATCAATAAATGCTTACAGTTAGTATTCATACCGGAAACATTAACAATGAAAATAAATAACCGATGTTTCAATTCCCAAAGTTCTGCAAATTTTTCGGATCGCAGCCTCAAACACCAACTTCAGTTACAGTGCTGCAGGCTTTGAGCATTTTCTTCATTGATGTTATATGAGATGCTGCTTTCAAAATTTTGTGAAATAAGCAACTGATAACGAATATAATTAACCCGTGTTTTGCTCTCATAAACGTTGAAATTCATGCCAGTGGTTCAGATATTATTCATGCCAGTGGTTCCACCATATGAGTTACAATGCATTCTCGAGACCAAATTAAAACGTGGTTTTTGAAACAGTTTGGCCGTAATAAGCAGCTCATGTGGTGGAATATGCACTCAAAACATGCACGATTCTTCTACTGTTCTTCGAACATTAGTGTTTCTAGCGGTTCAGGTGCGCTAGAGTTTTTTATTTTCATTCATAATTTTTTTTTTATCTAATTATAATTTACAAATGTATGTACATTAATTGATTTTAAATTATTTTAATGATTTTAAATTTATGTATGTACATTAATGTTTATTCAATTTTTATTTATGTATATTTTCCTCTTTCATTCATTAGCTATTTCTTCTATCTGCTCGAATAATTTTCCTTGGCGATCAAAGGGTAGTGGATTCTCTTCATCAGTTGCTTTCCTCCTTAGTGCCGTTCGGAGCCTCCTTAAGTACACCATTCTACCCCCTCGTTTCTTCTCCTTTCGACCAGTGTCCTGGTAGGATATTGCTGTTAAGTTTTGCTCGTCCTTTCGCACCTGGATGATCCGCGGGTCTTCTCGTGGTTGTGGTCCTCCTTCTTTGGGAAGGTTGAACTTCGAATTAATCCTGTCCGCAGTTGGCACGGTCGCCATGTAATGCAAGGTAGTCGGTGCAAGGTAGTTTGCTTTGCTTTGGCGAGCCTGTCGCCGCTTACGCAAAAATAGACCAAAAACTTTGCCTTGGCGAGCCTGCCGCCACTTATGCAAAAATAGACCAAAAACTTTGCCTTGGCGAGCCTGTCGCCACTCAGCTAAGTCAAGATCAGTTTTACTATTTTCGTGCAGAAAAAAACAATTCTTTTTGTACGCCTGGTCGCCACTTGATGTTCTGGCTTACCAGCAAAGAATGTAACTTTATTGATAACAAACTCGAGGTTTTATAAGAACAATAGTACAGTTATTGTTTTTGGAAAATCTGCGCGAATCCAAATAATTCAATTTAGTTCTGGGTATTTACCACCGCGTTCAATCAGGGCGCTCTAGTCGCTATATGGGTATGTGTGACATTTCAACAAGTGTCAAAACGTCAGTGTCAATTTAGTGTACTTAACATTAGTCAATTGCCTGAACACAACAGAATTGCTGGAATATTGACTGATGCATCATTTCAAACAGTTGAGTATTTGGATATCATATCCCAAATTGATAAGAGCCCCGATGTGTACAAGAAAATAAACGTTAGGGAGGGTCGTGTGTTCATCATAACTGGAACTCACAATGATTGTACAATGATTGTACAATGTGTACTGATATTCCGAGAACAAAACTATGGGCCCCTGAGAGCGCAAGGAAACAACTCATCGTCCAGGCACATGATGACCCTCTTGGGTCTTATTATCAGGCTCAGAAAACTTTAGAGCTGTTGCAACGGTATTATTATTGGCCGCAGTTGAGGAAGAATGTTAAAGATTATATTTCCTTCTGTAGCATTTTTAATCAGATCAAACCTCCGAGCCGCACTATGAGGCCACTGGTGGGAAGTCGGCGTGAAACAAGTCGGCCACTGCAAAGGCTTTTCATCGACTTCATGGGCCCATATCCACATTCGAAAAGGGAAAATACTCAGTTGCTTAAAATTTTGGATTATTTTAGCAAATTTGTTTGGTTTAAGGCCTTCCCCAAAGCAACTTCAGAAGCAGTTATCAAGGTTTTGAGGGATGAAATATGTCTGACCTATGAAGTTCCGGAGTTTATTCATTCGGATAATGGAGTGCAATTTGTTTCCAAAGCCTTCAAAACTTTTCTTCTTGAGCATGGGGTCCAGCACATTACCACACCCTTATATTCACCACAAGCTAGCGTATCGCAGCATGCCAACCGATCTATACTCAATGCAATTCGTGCCTACATCGGTGAGGACCACCCACAGGACTTGGGATGAGCTGTTGGTTGAATCATGTGCAGCATTTCGCAATGTTGAATATGAGGCGACTGGCTGTTCACCCCATTTCCTTTTATTTGGTTTTCACCGAGACCAGCATGGCAGCGAATATGAGTTGCTTAGAAGTTTGCAGGCATTCGAGGATGGAGAAGTTGAGTTATGCTCACAAACAGACAGGCTACGGTGGATACAAGGAAAGGTGAAAAATAAATTGTCTGAGGCTCATGCCAAGGGGGTCCGTGTGTATAATCTTCGGGGTCGCATTAAATCTTTTACTCCTGGTCAGCAGGTTTCCTTGCAAAATTTTGTGCTTAGCTATGCGGCGGATCGATTTGCTGCTAAGTTCGCACCGAAATTTGTCAAAATTGTTGTGCGTCGGAAGTTGGGGGAAGTGATTTATGAGCTTTCCGATGGCAGTGGGAGAGCCATAGGGGTGTATCATGGCAAAGACATACGGGATTAATGACTGGGTCTATGTTTCTAACGTCCTATTTATAAAGTTTGCCCGGCGAAAGTAGACTCTTCTCAGGGCAAGTCGGCCCCACGATTTGTAACAAACACTAAATACATCCAGGTGGTAAAACCCCTTTCATAGCTCTGGTGGTGCAGCTTGTGTGGGTTAATTTATCGACAGCGAGCTGGACGAAACCGCTGATGTCCAATCTGTAAAAAAAGGCAATATAATACGTTTGGTATAATGTGGCCTAGCTGTTGTACTTACGTAGCGGGCTTAGTGCCTGGGTGTAATCATTAATATCTGCCAAAGTCGCACGTGCAATCTGTTTCCACCAACAGTAATCACTTCGGTAAGATGTTGACTGTATAGAACAGACAGAAAAAAAGCTAAAGAAAATCGTATGCAAACTTGAGGAAAATCTCATTTTTACTCCAGTTGCCTTACCAAGCGTATCAGCATATTGAAATTCAGGACTGTTCTCATATTCACACATGTCCAAAGCAATCTCACAACTTTCCTTAACAACACGTTTGTCATCTTGCACATAATCATTTAAAATTCTCACGCAATCATCTGTTGCGACCGCACCAAAAGCTTCAGCACATTCGTGGCGGACCATTTCGTTTTCTTGCGTATCCCGCAAGTTTTCAGCTAAATACGGAATACTATTCACATTTTGCATTTGTCCTAAACAAAAAAAAAAAATTTGGAAGTGAAAACATTCAAACCATCGAATATTCAAAAAAATGTCCGTTTCTTACAATAAAACCAATCTGTATGTAAATCTTATGCTTTATCTACACGTTCAAAATAAAACTTTGGAAATTTCATGTCGGACAAGAACGGTAACCTATAGTTAACCTATATTTTTAGCATCAAAAACTTCTGTTCACGGAAACTCACGAACCAATAATCAGATACAGCTAAAATTTACAGAATGCATTGGACTTAAGTAAGACCAGACTTGATAGAAGCGATTTTGAATTCTGGGCAAGTCTGTGCCAGTGGTGCCATCTTGAAAAATTACAAAAAAAAAAAACTGCTTTTTGCCCTATGAAATGTGAATAAGTTGCCAAATTTTCATGAAATTGACACAATAGCTGAACCTTACTCTAAACTCTGTTTGATGAAAATTTGGTTTAAAAATTCGATTGGTGCTGCCAGCTATGGTAATTTTTGTGTCTTTGGTTTTGAAAATTCGCTCAGGAAAATTAAACTTTTTGCCCTATAACTTCGAGTGCATTCATGAAATCAATACGAATTTCATATAATTAATGAAACCTGTCATAAACATTATTCAGGCCAAATTTGGTTGAAAAGCCACGATAGGGTTGGCAGCTATTGTTGGTTTTGTGTTTGTTTGCAATATCTTTATTAAGCGGTTTTATCGTAGAATTTTCAAATGATAATGATATTGTAGTGACAATAAACAGCAATATTAAGCTTTCGTTCATTTGAAAAAACTCGCTGCAGGTGACCCTAAATTTCTTTATACTCCTAAACTTCGAATGTAATTAAACAACGTGAAGCAGATTTGATATATTCTGGCTTTGATACTGGCGAAAGGTTGCCAGCACGAGTCGGTTGTGCTACTTTTGTATCAATAAATGCTTACAGTTAGTATACATACCGGAAACATTTACAATGAAAATAAATAACCGATGTTACAATTCGCAAAGTTCTGCAAATTTTTCGGATCGCAGCCCCAAACACCAACTTCAGTTACAGTGCTGCAGGCACTGAGCATTTTCTTCATTGATGTTATATGAGATGCTGCTTTCAAAATTATGTGAAATAAGCAACTGATAACGAATATAATTAACCCGTGTTTTGCTCTCATAAACGTTGAAATTCATGCCAGTGGTAATATCTGAAACCTTCCACCATATGAGTTATAATGCATTCTAAGACGAAAGTAAAACGTGGCATTTGAAACAGTTTGGCCGTAATAAGCAGCACATGTGGTGGAATATGCACTCAAAACCTGCACGATTTATTCTACTGTTCTTCGAACATTAGTGTTTCGAGCGGTTCAGGGGCGCTAGAGTTTTTTGGAATTGGATGCTGTCATGACTGACCGAATGACCTATTTACATTCGGTCAGCTTGTAAGGTGGACTCAGCTGTTATGTGAATCCAGCTGTTGTTTGGATTCAGTGGGGCAGTGTGAATTTGGTACTTAGTGTAGATCCCAACCCAGAGTCCACTTTACAATGCTACCCCAGTGAAATCCAATGTAACTAAATTATTTGTGTTGGCGGAAACAAAGAATGTGATACGGAGCTGTAACTAAATTATTTGTGTTGGCGAAAACAAAGAATTTATGCGGAGCGGTAATTGAATTATTCATGTTGGCAGACAAAAAGGAATTTATACGGAGTTGCAAGTAAGTTTCTGTACATTTGATGAAAGTGAAGCTGGAAAGATCAAGGCGTTTAAGTATTGAACAAATCCTTTTTTTAAATACGATAGACGGAAAAGGAATTACAAAAGTCATAAATCTTGTCGAAGCATTTTAAGACTTTTAAGAGGCAAAAAGTCTAGCGCATCAGAACCGCCCAGAAAAGAGTCACCAACAAATGTGGAAAGACGTAATACACTTTTTGTAGAATCATATCAACCATTCCTTATCCAAAGCAACAAAACTCAACTATAACACAAATGATGAAAATGTTTCAGTGCTGGCAACACTTTTCCTATGAAGCAGATATAAGTAAACCATAAACAAGCTCATACTTAAATCAACTAATCCTTTGAATTTCGTTCTCATCGCAGGATTCATCGAAAGCTTCAGCGGTTAAACCGTTGTTTGATGCTGCCATCCGAAAAATGTTCAAAACTAGGAAAATTAGAAATTGGTTTGCTTATTTTTATTGCAAATTCTTTGCATATGAGAACGTAATTCAAGCATCTGTTGGTGCAATACTTACGAAAATGGCTAAAT
>OX376373.1:108291743-108373330 GCA_947369275.1 Nemotelus nigrinus
TGGATCATCGCCAAAATTTTTAGAGCGTATTGACATGAACTAAAATTTTGCACACGTGGACTTTCAAGACTGTGCGGGCAACTCTGTAGCTACAGCAGGCTCCTGAGGAAAAATCCTTCAAATCATCGACCTTCCCGAAAAATTTTTGATTTTTGAAAATAAATTCAAATTATTGATAAATTTTGACTTTTGTCCACCAAGTCAAATAAAATTTTTGCAAATTCCGCGCTTAACAATTACGGCAGCCCGTGATCAAATCGCTTCTATTTTAAGCACTCAAAACTTCTGTTCACGAGAACTGACGATCGGATAATGCGATCAATATGGAATTTACAGGACATGTTGGAATTTGCTAGGACCAGGTCTGATAGAAGTGATTTTGAAAAACGAGCAACACTGTTTCATTTGGAAAGCCGCTGAGAAAAAAAAATTGTTTTTGGCAATAGGTGAACCTTACTCTAAGATATATTGAAAAAAATTGCTTTTGGCAATAGGTGAACCTTACTCTAAGATATATTTCATAGAAATTTGGTTGAAAATTTGGTATAGGGACGCCAGCTACGGCAATTTTTGTCTCCTAAATGTTGTAAATTTGCTCAGGAAAACAAAGATTTTTTTCCTATAACTACCGATGCAGTGACGAAATCAAAACGAAATTCATGTGAAAAGCAAGTCTTGTTGCGATTGTAATTCTGTAGGAATTTTGTTGAAAAACCGTGAAATGGTTGCCAGCTATGATTAAGTTCGTAATTTATTGACATTGCTTTATCGAGCGATCTTGTCATAAAATTTCCAAATGGGAATGTTCCTGCAATGACAATTAACAACAAATATTTACGTTTCAAAAATTTAAAAAGTTTGGACGATGTTAACCCTAAAATTTAATTCACTCCTATAACTTACAGCGCAGCCATTCAATCGAAACGAAATTCATAGGCTGGGTTTAACACATCGTGAAGCAGCTTTGGCGCTAGCACATGATTGCCAGCACCGGACAATTTCGTAAGTATGGCACCAACAGATGCTTCCATTTTCTATTCATAAGCAAACCATTTACAATAAAATATGCAACCGATATTTGAAAGTTCCGAGTTTTGGAAATTTTATTGTTTGTTACTTGAATCTGTAACCAAGTTTATTAGCTTATTCATCTACATCATCCCCTTTCTATGGTAAGCATAATTTATGACAAACGACTTCGATTATATAAAAGCACTAAAAGATTATATAAAAGCAAAGCATCTAAGTTATATATCTATATGCTTTTAGAATCGTCAAAAATTGGTGCAACTCCACCAAATTTTTTATATAATGTTATTTTATTTGAATAAAGCTCTTTGCTCTATAGGCTCTAGTACAGTCATGGTATCATAACGAAATTCATATGGCAAATTAAAATTATTGTAGATAGTATTTAGTATAAATCTAGTTTGAAAAACAATGATAGGGTTGCCAGCTATGATTGTTTTTGTATTTTTTGACATAGCTTTAGTAAGTGATTTTATCATAAAGTTTTCAAATCGTAGTGGTCTTGTAGTGAAAAAAAAACACCAAATACTAAGATCTAGAAAGTTTGAAAGCTCTAACGGATGGATACCCTTAATTTTTATTTATCCCTTTAACTTCCAATGCACTGATCGGATCAATACGAAATTCGCAAAGCAGGTTGACTTCAACGTGAGGCAGATATGACAAATTTTTGGCTTCGGTGCTAGCAAAGGACAGCTAGCACGAGGTGGTTTTGTTATTTTCGTACCAATAAATGCTTGCATTAAGTATTCACATCGCGAATATAAAATATAAAACAATATATATGACATAACATGCAATATATAATAAATAAGACAATACAAACAATATAACAACAATATACAACAATACACTCAAAATCTGCACAAATCCTTTACTGTTCTTCGAACATAAGTATTTCTAGCCGTTCTGATGCGCTAGGGTTTTTTGTTGTTCGGCCCTGGTGACCAGCGGGTCCCTGTGGTCAACATAATACATCTGGTAAGGGTCAGCCTGCACGGCTCTTACTGGATTTTTATGTCCAGTATACGATCGCGGTTGTTTTTCGGTATTTTGTCCGTCCTTCAGGCACACGAAATAAAAATGTGATGATTCCTGGGACACGTGACAGGCAAAAGAACCCATCCACATCTCCCGAACAGAACTAGAGGCAGCCAGCATGTGCCGACCTCCTTCTCACGTGAGAGTCGTAGCTACTCCGAGTAGCTCAGTCCTTATGGCTCGGACTTATGACTCGCTATCTTTTGATCGTTATTCGAGACCGTCACCACACACCAAACAACAAAGCAAAATCATTACAAATGGCACCCAACGTGGGACTCGAATCGCCGGTAAGAGTCCTAAGGTTCGCTCGAAGAAATTCGAGTTTAGAACTACAGGCTTCGGTCTTCACATAATAGGAGTCCCCACACTTTAAAGTGAAACCGACTTATGCTCATTAGAGCATTACTTCTATTAGCTGAACGCGTTAAAACTCCCTGTCGGTTGTCACTCCTGCAGACTTACTTTCTGTGGTTTCATCCCACCAGTTCTTCTCGTTAGCTATCTGTAGCCCCTTTTATAAGCTGCCCCATTAAAAATTTCATTAACGTTCAATAACAGACTCTCGTATTTTGTATTTCGGTTTAGGCCTTAAGCCTGAAAGCAGTTTGCTTTCCAGTTTTGTGAAATCTGCTTTATTGGCAACCAGCCATTTAGTTCAGTCCAGCCTGCGGAAGCAGATGTCGCCTCCCTTCCTGTAGAACGAGAAGTCTTGTGCTATAAATTCCGTCTTTGAAGGTGGTGAACCGTTACTGGGACTTAAGCCAGCAGGGGGCAAACCATCTGCAAAATCTGCTATCTGGCAACTAGCTAGTTAGTACGTCCAGTGGTCTTTCGCTTTGTTGCTTGAAGTCCCAGTATCGGTAGTGCTAACTCTACCTCGCTTGTATTCATTGTTTAAATTTGAAATATCGCTCTTTTGATTCGGGAACTATCGAGAATCATCACCTGCAAGAAGATAAAAGCCATGTGCGATCCCTTTAGAATGGAAACGTATCTTTTAAAATTTTCTTGTCATTTTAATTCAACAGACAGTAATTGATTATACCTTAAACCGTGCTTTGGGTGAATAACGTAGTTTACCGGTAGTTTGTTATTAAGTCAGAAACATTAAATGCCTTTTTTGTTTCCATTCGTAATATAATTCTTAGAACCAAGAGTCATTTTAATGTCAGGTTAAATTTCTCAAATATTTTCTCGTTATAATTTTTGACATACTTAAATCTAGTTCTTTTTTTTTCATTTAAGGAAATCTAACACCGCTGCTCTCACAAAAGAAAAAAAAAAGAGTCCAAGTTAAATTCATTTAAGCAAACTCACTTGATATTACTTGATCTATCGAAACTAGGGTAAAGCACTCTCTGAACACTTTTTGCTTATAGTTCTTAATAATCAACTTTCTTTGATCCTATAGGAATTACCGCAAAGTTTCTTTAATCAATTGCACACTTAAAATTTATTATCGTTTATCCATAATACTAAGGATTAAGTATTACTTAGTTGTTAATCTACTTTAATCTTTTAATTCATCTTTCAAACAAGCCGTTCGAAAGAACACCACTGCTACAGGCAGCGAAAGACTTTGAGGTTGGCAGCCATGAGAGCTGTGCCTTCTGCCAACATGCGTATCAGCTAGGCGATCGCTTGTTGCTTACCGGATGTGACCAAAAGTACCACAAGGAGTGCCCCTAATGTTGATTGAAACAGTCCACCGCATGTCCATTATGCCGCAGTGAAGTTAAAGCGGAGGACTTGCGTGGACCCGATTTTCGCGCCGAAACCAATAGGCGACTGAAGCAAGGCGCGGTGCCTAAGGGCCACCGACCCGTAACCTGGTCTCACAAAATCTGACCGCTGAACGGGGAATCATACGTCTCAGAGCCACCGCTGCTGAATTTGCTCGGGGAAGCCGAAGACGCGGCATCAGCTCTTCCGACAGATCCCAAGACCTTAACATCCGAAAAGGAAATCGGAGAGCTTAAAAGCCACATGAGTCAGATGTTGCAGACCATGAGGAACCTGCAGCAACAGATGCACACACTGGCACTCTCTAGTCCAGGCGCTACACCCCGAACTTCACCAGTTAAACCCCGTCTAGATGGCTCGGTGAGACATTCCGAGAGGGGAACGTATACTCCAGCATTAACTGGGAGAGTTCGCTCCTCACATTCAAGGGATGTTAGGCCTTCAGACCACCTGGCTGCAAACAGGGCCCAACATGGTATATCAGAGCCGATGGTTCCCAGAAATGCTCGTGCCTATCGAAATGGAGGACTTGCTTCAGGTCGAGTCACCGCCATCATGGCAGGGTGGAATTTTAAGTTCAGTTGAGAATCTGGGAGTATTCCCGTTGAGAATTTTTTATACAGGGTGACGACCCTTACACATCATACTTTACAGGGAGATTTTTGTGCCCTTTGCCAACACATTGACGGTTTGCTGATGGGGGAATCGGAAGAGTGGTACTGGCAATACCATCAAGAAGTCAGGAGAGTGGAATGGGTAGCATCCAAAGGCGTCGCCAGAGGGCTGGCGGGTTGTGTGACGATTTTGGGAAAGGTGAAATAGCTGTAAGTTTTGGTGATCCCGACGCTTCCGCAAACTCCGATTCTATGAGTTGATTTAGTTCGGCAGTTTGGTGTGGTGATACGACTGAGTGAGGAAAAGTGGGAGATCATGAGTGCTCTGCAGAAGGAATCGAAGGAAAAGCTGCAGTCACGGAATCGGTTAACTGGCGGAGAGGAACAAGCACTGAGCAAGTTAAAAGCAGAGGAGTTCCCACTTATGGAGGAGGATACCGGCTGTCCCAACAGTGTCGAGCATATTATTTTGTCCAATTCTACACCCATAAAGCAACGTAACTGCCAGCTTTCAATAGCGGTTCAAAAGCTTACTCAAGCTAAACAAAATTAATTGCTCGCTCAGGGGATAAGGGAACCCTGCGCATGTTCATGTGGTCATCACCAATACTTTTGGGGAAGAAAATAACAGCACATACCGCTTTTGTGTGGAGTACCACAAGCTCAAGAGCACCACCAAAAAGGCTGCTTATCCCATCCTTTACGCGTCAACAACTTTGGATAAGATGAAAGAAGCAAAATATTTGTCCTCATTGGACATTAGCACTGTGTATTGGCAAGTTACCATGGCCGAAGAGTCGAAGAAATTCATTACAATCACAGTGCCATGTAAAAAACTTTTTCAGTTTCGCTGTATGCTGTTTGGTCTACAAAATGCTCTCGCTACATGGCAGAGACTCATTGATCAGGTCCTTGGTCCCGACATGGAGCCTTTCATCTTCACGTACATGGGTTATATCATCGTGGTGATTCAAGACTTTCGGAGACACAAAGAAGTCCTGAGGAAAGTCTTTAACCACTTGAGATAGGCTGGTTTGAGAGCGTCACGGGAAAAATGCGCATTCTGCCGCCCGCAATTAAAATATCTGTTGTACGTCGCAGACGAGAAAGGTCTAAAAGTGGACCTGGCTAAGGTGAGGAGTATGATGGAAGTTTCACCATCTATTAATGTGAAGTTGTACAGTTCATGGGAATGGTCTTCTAGTACAGGAGGTTTGTACTTGATTTCACTACTTTGATGGCACCTTTAACGAACCTCCTAAAGAGAATAGGTCCACTTGGGTCCCGGGTTCGCTCAATGGAGATTGGGCATGGGCGCCACTCACTCACCCACTGGGGGACCTCGAGCCGTGGAATGAGGTTCGGCTTCCTGATGTCGGTGGGGCCCTGCCTTAGTTAAAACTCGCCCCTACGCGGACACCGAGCTCTCTTAAACAACCCTCGACCAATCGTATGGCAGTCTCAATCAAATTCGGGACCTACCCCAGTAGGTTTGACTCGAATCGAGCTCAAGCTCGGATATTCGATCCAAATCGCTGGTCCGATTACGCGCGGCCCTCGGCCAATAAATACAATACGCCACTTCCAAACGTTTTAACTCAGACTCCCGATTACGTATCCTTCTACACTCAATTATCGCAACTAATCCCCCGTACTCGTTTCACAAGCTCGATTCATCTTATATTCCATTCACCGACACACTGAGCTATTCACAATGAAACTTGCTTTTACTATTTTTATTCAGTTCAATCTTATATTTCTTGCATTTCTCATAAGTCACTTTAAGCTACATCAACATAATAACCCTACCCCTCACGATTCCACTACTCAATCTGTACAATTAAATGCTACAATTTACTAAATTCGATCAGCTAACCTTTCATTTAAATACTAATGTTGATTAACAATGATCATTTGAACCGAATCGATATAAAAAAGTTAAACTAATTCACTAACCATTTCTTTTGACAAACCATTTGGGTCCGCCCACTCGACCTCCCGAACTCAAATTTGATCTATTTTTTTGAGTATTGTCGTTGCCACACACTCCGCTGTGATATTGGAATTTTTAGAGCTTTCAGCCGCACACGCCGCTGGTTCGATTCCAAAAGCCAGGAAAATCGAGAATAGAATTTCGATCACGCACCTGTGATATTGTAATTTTAGTAGCCTTCGTCCACACACGCTGCTGATTCGATTAAAAAAGCACCAGAGAAGTCAAGAACAGAATTTCGATCACGCACCTGTGATGTTGTAATTTTAAGAGCCTTCGTCCGCACACGCTGTGGTACTATAACCTTAAGAGCCTTCGTCCGCACCAGCTGCTGGTTTGATTCAAAAAGCGCCAGAAAAGTCGAGAATGTAATTTTGATCACACACCTGTGATATTGTTATTTTAAGAGCCTTCGTCCGCACACGCTGCTGGTTTGATTCAAAAAACACCAGAGAAATCGAGAATAGAATTTATACGAAAAAAAATTCCTAAATAATGTATAAAATATGATATTCGGAATTTTTTTAAGACAATGTAATTGAATATTTGTTAAGAGCCTATCAAGAATACATAACCAACAAATTAGTCTCGCATTTAAATGTAAATGCTCGACTCCTTGAACCGGAAGGGGTGTAATGGGTCAACTACTTGGATATATATACACGTAAGACAAGATAGAAAGTAATTGGCTTTCAAGACACTTAACCTTGATAAGCATAGACTACATCCATATTCCACTGTAGCATTGATCTGTATAAGACATTTGTCCTGGTTTGGACATATTCTATGTGGATTATGTATATGATGTATATCTTGGTTTGGAACATGGATGATGTATATAATGAGAATATGTAGATAGCTATCACGTGGAGTCAATATGAACTAGAAAACTTAATGTGCGACAAACATAGTATGCAACTCACATGAATTAGGTCATGAGTTTATGCCTGGGAACTAATAGGGTAATAGTTATGCATTGTCGATAGGTAAGAATAGCGTAAGCAGAAATTTAGCGCACATAGAATGTAAGAATGATATGAAGAAGGAGTTGTATAGTAGTCTTAAAGAAATAAACATCAGTTTAAGATTACTACATTTAGTTTCATTTTAACAAAATCGTTGTCTTCCATCAGCAACACATTATCTAGCCTGCATTGGCTTATTAGAACATATTGGCTGCACGAAAAACACTCAGCGCCAAACACGCGGCAATGTACGGGTTGCCTTAGTCACAAACGCGTATCTCTCGATGATTATCGTAGAAGAATAATCAATCTATATATAAACAAAGGACTTTAACATTAAGATCCTTTACAAAGTGGTCCTAGTATCTCTTTTTTACCTTCCTTAAATCTGGGGTAAGGGCCCAATAGGTCTTCATACAGACGCTGAAAAATCCTGTCACTAGTGACTGACTTGGCGCTTTGTTCATCCGGCAAGCGTCACATGCCAGAACATAATCCTTGACCTGTGAAGCCATTTTAGGCCAAGAGAAATGTGTCTGCAATCATCGCAAAGTCTTGCCGATGCCTCCATGCGCACTTGTGGGATGGTCATGGGCCCGCATGATTAAATCAGCAGCAAGTTTGCTACGAACCCATTAACTTCCAACTGTCCCTTTCCTGGATGAGATCCCCAGTGGCATATTGACAGCCTCTGTAGACATACCCATCGTTCACCCTTAGATCAGGAAGGCCGCGTTTGACCGCGTTGATGAGATTTTGTTGAGGTGGATCCAGATCAATGTCGATGAGATGCGAGGTCTCAGGGATGATGTCACAGGCCTCTGGTGTGTGAACGCGGGAGAACGGGTCTGGAACCACATTCTGGTTCCCTTTTCGATGAGTTATGGTGAATTTGAAGCCCTGTAATTTCAATTCAAAAAACCTCTAGCGCACCTGAACCACTAGAAGCACTAATAATCGAAGAACAGTAGAAGAATTGTGCAAATTTCGAGTGCATATTCTACCACACGAGCTGCTTATTACAGCCAAACTGTTTCAAATGCCAAGTTTTATTTTAGTCTTATAACTCATATGGTGGAAAGGTTTCAGATATTACCAGTGGCATGAATTTCAAAGTTTATGAGAGCAACACTTGTTAATTATATTTGTCATCAGTTGCTTATTTCACAAAAATTTTCAAAGCAGCATCTCATAAAACATCAAGAAAGTAAATGCTCAGTGCCTGCAGTACTGTAACTGAAGTTGGTCTTTGGGGCTGCGATCCGAAAAATTTGCAGAGGCTGGGAATTGAAACATTGGTTATATATTTTCATTGTAAATGTTTCCGGTATGAATACTAACTGTAAGCATTTATTGATACAAAAGTAGCACAACCGACTCGTGCTGGCAACCTTTTGCCACTATCAAAGCCAAGAATATATCACATCTGCTTCTCGTTGTTTAATAACATTCGAAGTTATAGGAGTAAAAAAAATTTAGGGTTACCTGCAGCGAGTTTTTTCAAATAATCGAAAACTTAATATTTGCTGTTTATTGTCACTACAATATCATTACCATTTGAAAATTCTACGATCCAACCGCTTAGTAAAGATATTGCAATTAAAGACAAAACCAACAATAGCTGGCAACCCTATCGTGGCTTTTCAAACAAATTTGGCCTGAATAATGTCTATAACAGGTTCCATCAATTGTATGAAATTCGTATTGATTTCATGACTGCACTGGAAGCTATAGGGCAAAAACTTTTATTTTCCTGAGTGAATTTTCAAAACAAAAGATACAAAAATTACCATAACTGGCAGCACCAATCGAATTTTTCAACCAAATTTCTATCAATCAGAGATTAGAGTAAGGTTCAGCTACTGTGTCAATTTCATGAACATCTGGTTACTAAATCACATTTCATAGGGCAAAAAGCAGTTTTTTTTGTAATTTTTCAAGATGGCATCACTAGCACAGAGTTGCCCACATTTCAAAATCGCTTCTATCTGACCTGGTCCTACTTAAGTCCAATGCATTCTGTAAATTTCAGTTGTATCTGAAGATTGGTTCGTGAGTTCCCGTGAACAGTAGTTTTTGATGCTAAAAATATAGGTTAACTGGGAAAGGGCTACCGTTCTTGTCCGACATGAAATTTCCACAGTTTTACATTGAACGTGTAGACAAAGCATAAGATTTGTATACAGATTGGTTTTATTGTAAGAAACGGACATTTTTTTTAGGATATTCGATGGTTTGAATGTTTTCACTTCCAATTTTTTATATTTTCGAATTAAAGACACCAAAATAATCATAGTTAGCAGCTCCAACCGAATTTTTCAACCAAATTTCTACCAAACGTGGCTTTAAAATGGGTCCAGCTTTTGTGTGAATTTCGTTCAAAGCGAACGATTCAATCAGAATTAATTGGAATAAAAGCAGTTATCTTTTTTAGTGATTTTTAAAGATGGCACCACTGGTACAGAATCGCCCGCATTTCAAAATCACTTCTATCAGACCTGATCCTATTTAAGACCAATAAATTCTGCAAACTTCAACTTATTCTGCTTATCGGATCGTGAGTTTCCGTGAACAAAAGTTTTTGATGCTAAAAATATAGGTAAATTGGGCAAGGGTTACCAGGCGTGCACATTATACCATAATAAATTTTTTTTTGTCAATGTAAACAAAGCAAAGATTTACATATGAGTGGCTTTTTTTGAAGAAGCGGCATTTTTGCAAGAGAGACGATGATTTGGAGGTTTTGACTTTCAGTGCCTGCCCTAGCTACAGGGCTGCCAGATTGCTCATTAAAAGCTACATAAATTTACAACTTAATAATACCAATATTTCCTGAAAATGTCGTAATGATTGAATATCTCTGTCAAAAGTTATCATAATTTAAAAATTTTCAAGTTTTCCCGTTCTTGTTTTAGGCACCCAGTGCACACATGGGGTTTAAAAATTCTAAAACATTATCCGATTCATATGTAAAACACGATCGGAATTTATTTCGTCAACTTTATTTTTGAAAAAATTATTTGTCTACGGAATAAGTAGAAATGTATATTAAAAATATCACCTATATGGCCACCTGCGCCAAAGGGTTAAAGGTTATTCAAATTAAGTGAAACCTGGACCTATTTTGCATATGCAACAATGTATCGTGAAAGTTTCAATTCGATCGGATTGACGCGTTCCCGAGATTATCTCACTGAAATTTTTTGATGATATATATATATATATATATATATATATATATATATATATATATATATATATATATATATATATATATATATATATATATATATATATATATATATATATATATCTATTTATATATATATATTTATATATATATATATATATATATATATATATATATATTTATATATATATATATATATATATATATATATATATATATATATATATATATATATATATTTTTTTTTTTTTTTTAATTTTTTGATGATATATATATATATATATATATATATATATATATATATATATATATATATATATATATATATATATATCTATTTATATATATATATTTATATATATATATATATATATATATATATATATATATATATATATATATATATATATATATATATATATATATATATATATATATATATATATATATATATATTTATATATATATATATATATATATATATATATATATATATATATATGTATATATCAGGTTGTTTCATACCAAATGTCGGATTTTGAGGGGTTAAGAGAAACTCGATTATTTTCAAATGAAATGGTTTTATTCCTCAAAATATTCACCGTTGGAGTCTATAGTTTGTTGCCAACGTATTGGCAAATCAAAAATTCCTTCTTTGAAAAAATTAATATTTTTTTTGCCCCAAAAACTCTTCAAAGGACGCAATTACAGCGTTTTGGTTGGAGTAGCACTTTTCTTGTTAATAGTTTCCCAGGCCCCGGAAAAGATGATAGTCTGTTGATGACAGGTCTGGAGAATATGGAAGGTGAGCTAAAATTTCGTACTGCAACTCCTGTAGTTTTTTCATGGCCAAACGGGATACATGCGGTCGTGCGTTATCGTGTAACAGAATTGGTCCATGCCTATTCACCAGAGAAGGCTGTTTAAAATGCAATTTTGCGTGCATTTCGTCCAATTGTGCACAGTAGGTCTCTGCAGTTATCGTTTCACCAGGATTCAAGAACGAATAGTCAACGACGCCTTCTGAAGTCCACCAAACAGTAACCATGACCTTCTTAGGGTGCAGTCCAGCTCTTGCTTTGTAGCTAGGTGCTTCTCCGCTGTCCAACCATTGTCCTGAACGCTTCCTATTATCATCGAGAATCCATTTTTCATCTTAAGTCACAATCCTCTTCAAAAATGGTCCTTTTTTATGTCGCATCAGCAGTGAAGAGGCTATTCCAACTCTTTGTTTCTTTTTGACAATTCGTGTGGGAGCCATTGATTGAGTTTTTTCACTTTTCCAATATTTTTGAGACAGCAACTAATGGTTGATTTCGATACATTGAAGGTCTCAGCAAGGCACTGTCAAGTTGTCGATGTATTACTCTCAACTTCTGCTCGCAGTTCGTCATCATTAACACTGCTACCTTGTTGACCACATGGTTCGTTGTCTGAGCCAAAATTACCTTCTCGGAAATTGGCAAACCATCGTTGCACTGTGGGTTCGTTGCAGGTATCTAGTTCTAACACCTGATAAATTTCTGTCGCCACTGCAGCTGCATTTTGTCCTTTTTTAAACATAAACAGGTAAAGCACCCGAATATCTCTTACTGTGAACATGTCTATAAGAGCGTAAAGGACAGATATAGGAAACCACACGGGTGATAAATTAGGCACTAAAAGAAAGGTATTTACCTTTATTTTCAAACACAAAACTTATTTTGAATTTTACCAAACAACTCTGTTCACCATGGGATCACTTTTAAGACTGTCAGGAAATCCAACATTTGGTATGAAACTACTTGATATATATATATAATGTTTTTCGAACATTAGTAAAAATTCAGGTTCATCAACCACTTCAGAGATGCATGATCAGTAATAACTTCAAATTCCTGTTCCTCAATGTATGCTGGAAACTTCTTTGTAGCTAAAACAGCGGCTAGGCATTCTTTTTCCGTCCCTTTAAAATTGCGCTGAGCGGAACTTAGCTTTTGAGACATGTAAGCTATAGGTACTTCACTTCCATCTTCCAGCTTATGCATCAGAACAGCCCCCACGCCATATTGACTTGCATCACAGTGTATCGCAAAGGGTTTAGCGAAGTCTGGACTATGCAACACCGGTGCGGAAATAAGGCACTGCTTCAGAGTTAACTGGACAGCATGCCAGTCAAGGGTGCAGACATACCCGAAAAAGCGGGTACAAATTTCCGATGCCAGCCACAAATCGCTAGGAAGCGTCGCAACTGTCTGACGGTCCAAGAAATTGGGAATTCCCTTATGGCCTTGATTTTATCGGGATCTGTCCGAACAGTCCCATGACCGAATATGTGTCCGAGATAATTCACCTCTTTCATCAGGAACTTGCTCTTCTCCACATTTATCGCTTTATACACTTTCTTGAGTAATGCTAAGTGCTCTTGAAAAGTTTCCGTAATCAAAAGCAGGTAATCTAGGTAAACGAAGACTTAATTTTAGAGACGTGCTGGAATTGCCCTATCCATCAGCCGTTGCATGGTTTGCGGTGCATTACAGAAGCCAAATGACATGGTCACGAAATGATAGAGGGGTCGTCCAAGAACAGTGAAGGCCGTCTTATCCTGTGAGTCTCTATCGAGTGGTATTTGTCAAAAGGCGTCCGTTAAGTCCAGACTACTTATGTATTTTGCGGGTGGTAGTCGACTTAGTATACCATCAATCAGAGGCAAGGGATAAGCGTCCTCCATCTTCCCCTGGTTGACCTTCCTAGCATCCAGGCATATCTTCACCTTCCCTGGTTTGACGACTAAAGTTACTGGAGAAGACCAACTGCTCTGCGATTAATTGATTACACCTAGACTCAGCATTCGATCAACTTCTGCAAGTAGTAATTTTTCGACTGCAGGTGAGATGGCAATGTGCCGTTGCTTGATGGGCTTGTGGAGCCCACATCAATCACGTGTGAAGTGAGTGTTGTGCGTCCCAATCTCTCTTTCACGAACGATGGAAATCTCGCAATGACTGAGTCTAGTTCTTCTTGCTGCTCCGGAGATAAGTGACGACGATTAACAGGTGATAAAGTAGACAAGGACAGCTCCTGTCCACGATGGCTCAGGTCAAACAAATCAGTGGCCAGATTAAACAAGCGCACAAAGTCAATTCTCAAATAAAGGTCCTGATTTAGCGAAGGCATTTCCAGGAACTCTATAGTTTTTGTACGTCCCCGAAATTGCATGGAGCCTGTGATGCTTCCGATGGCTGAATGTTTGGTGCCATCTGCAGTCCTAAGGCTCACATGTAACTTTTTCAAACGGTGTCTAGGGTCAGCAATAATTTTCTTCGCTAAGTCAGCCACCAGTCAGATGACACTCGCTCCCGTGTCTATCAATCCACTGGCTTTCTCTTCGCCGAACAGTTAGGACCCATTTCGTTGTTTAACGTCTGTACCTGCAATCAAGCTTAATCAGACGGCCCACCATTAGGGCTGGGATTAACAATGTCAATCACCATCGACTAAGCAAACAAGGCAAGCCTTGCTACTCATGTCTTCCAGTGTGTGCTGGGGAAGGGTCCCAGTCACCATACTGGTTAATACGAGGTCCACCCAAACCTCTGATATACTCCAAGGTATAACACCCGGCCATATACGCGGCTCCACGTCGCCTCCGGAGATAAATCTCCGGTAGACTAACCCAGCGCCGGTTTGGATAACTACTTAGCTGTTGTGTAGCATCCTCCCCGGATTAGGCTCTAAAACCACAACCCCCGCGTTGCTCCCACAAGGGGGCCAATCCCAGAGGTAGGGCTGGACCGAAGTCCAGGGGCTCCTACCACCCGCGGTCTCGTGTATTTTACAACCCCCGTAAACTGGTTGGTTATACCCTCTGTGGCCACCCTCGGGCACAGAGGGGACCTGACACCTCTTGCTCGTTCAGCACAGTGGGGACACACACTGGCTAGCCTCTACAGACATCAGTCTTTATTTAGGGCTTCTTGAGTCATTTTTCTTGGTCCGACTATTTTTCTTATACTAGTCTTATTCGAATACTTAAATTTACCCCAACTTATAAACTACTAATCTTTGTCTATAGAATGGTGATGGTTAAACAGCAATATTATTGCTACTTTTCTTAATTTAAACAAATCTTATTTCTACCCAAACTTATGACTAGGACATCACAAGGTGGAGGTTTGTATGTTTGTTTCTATATTCCTTCGTTTTTCTACAGCACGTATCGTTTATAATCTCATGATTATCTTACGACTTTCATACCGACATTATGGGGAAGTGCAGGGATTCGCGCTCCCTGAAGCCAGTCCCGAGAGACTGACCCCCCATACACTAGCCGAGGATGTGTGGGATGCCATCCCCTTTGGACCCGTTGCAATTCCCGAAGGAAAAGCAGGGGTCCTCCTCGCACAATCTCCCAGTGAGGGTGTACCTGAAGAACATATATAGTTCAACTGGCGTTGTTTACCCCCACTGGGGTTCTTCGCCGAACAGTGTAACTTGGTGTAACTAGATCACCAGTGAGTTTATTCACTACGGTAGATAAACAGTACTGCCGCCTTTGTCTTTTAATACACAGCCGAAAGTTACGTAGACGAAGCGTGGATCTCTTAGTTCGTTTCACGTGAGAGATTTCCTCACCACCAAAAATACGCCGAAGTGCGATTTTGTATTCCCTCGATCTGAAGCAAGTCCTCTATTTTGATAAACACAAGGGTTTCTGGGAACCAGCGGCTCTGATATACCCTGTTGGGACCTGTTTGCAGCCAGGTGGTCTGAAGGCCTAACATTCGGTGAATGAGAGGAGTGAACTCTCCCAGTTAATGCTGGAGTATACGTTCCCCTCTCGGAATGTCTCACCGAGCCATCTAGACGGGGTTTAACTGGTGAAGTTTGGAGTGTAGCGCCTGGACTAGAGAGTGCCATTGTGTGGTCGACATTCAATCGACTCGACTGCGACTCGAATTTGAACTCCTTGCGATTTCCAATGTAAATGAATGGAGACCCGCACACGTGTCGACTTGTGCTCGACTCGGACTCGGTGCGACTGCGACTCGACAGGCACTCGTCTCGCTCGAAGTGTTTGGAACGGGAAAAGTCGAGCAACACGCGTGATATTTTTTTTTCGAAATATATGAAAGTGTTTTTTTTATAATGCATGCATTATTAATTATTTTATTTTATGTATTATTATGATTGGTTCTTTGAAAAATATTAGTGTTTCTGATAACGTATCATGTATGTATTTTTTATATGTTTGCGTAATGTAATGTTACATATTGTTATGTTATATACATGAAACTTTCCTACATATTTTTTAATTATGTTGGCCACAAAATAGTTACACATATATACTCATAAAGGTGATAAAGGTGATTTGTGATCATGGTTCCTTTCTTGTCTATAAATCAGGATAGATAAAGCAGAGCATAATTTATGCGGGAAACTCGATCGTTTTGCGGAATAAGCCGCCGAAAGCAGAACCAAAGTGGAATTATTTTTGCGGGATGATTAAAATTGAAAATTTTATACAAAATGTTTTTTCTACAAAATGGTTTCGAACGTATGCACTGATTCTCATCAGACTCCAGCTTACAGTGCTTACTTGACTGATGTGACCACTTGCAGTTGGAAATCAGTAATTTTTACTTACGTTAGTTGTGACAAATTTTGACATCTTCGCAAAACGCAAAACAATCGAGTTTGTGTGAGCTGGTGTCTGATGAGAATCAGTGTATACTTTCGAAACCACTTTGTCAAAACAAAAGTTCAATAAAATTTTTAATTTTAATCATCCCGCAAAAACAATTCCACTTTAGCGCCTATATATTTATTCAAGCAACAGCGAAGTGTTTCGAGCAACCTCAGTCAAATGGTCCCCGTGCAGACAGATATGAGTGCCGACCAGTCGTCCAGCGCGGAGTCGATCAATTCTCTGACCAGTCCTCAAATAACCGTTCGTCCTAGTATGCCCATCAACGTAGTAACAAATTCTCCATACAAAAATTTCTTTCAGGAAATGAAAAAGAAAATTTCGGCAAAAAAGAATGTCGGAGTTAAAAACAATAAAAATTGTGAAACTGCACATAGCGGCCAAAATGATACCAATAAAGCTAGGAAAGACTCTCTGCATGAAAATCCTACTCCAGCCCAGTTATCACCTTCTCCATATACAAATTTCATCCGTGGTGAAGATCAAATGCCATTCTCGTGAACACAAAATTTCCATTACAACCTGCATCCAGTTTTTTAGACCCGTTAGTGCCTCCACATGTGAAAGCTACCATTACATCAAGTGCTGATTTAGAAAATAGGTATCTTCTTTCTCGGCTAAGGGATGGTAAAATATACGACAATGTTCGTCTTTTCCTGGCTTATATCCACAAAGCCAGCGACTGCGCATGTTTTGAGGGTAAAACTAAAACCCATTTGAAAATTATGAACCAGCAAGAGAGTCTACCAATCGACTTTGATACCCTTCATCTTATCTTTACTCGGTACCACGAACAGCTTGAAGCATCCGCAGACCAAGTTAAAAGTGACCTAAAACTATACGCTTCACATGTCTCCTCAAAATATATTTCTCAGCTTCAGAAAGCAAGGGAAGATTTCAATAGGTATCGATCCTAACAGAAAACAATTTAAACATGGCCTCAAACTTTTTTACCACAATTGCGGTGGTATGAGAGGCAAACTAAATCAACTCTTCCTTGACGCCAAATCTTGCAAATTCAATGTGCTTACCTTTACCGAAACCTGGTTAAACCACTCTCATTTAAACGAGGAAATACTCGACGGTTGCTGGACCATATACAGATATGACCGTAATTATATCCATACTGGACAAACCAGAGGTGGTTGTGTACTCATTGCCGCTCATAACTCCTTCTCAAGTGAAATAGTCGAGACCGAACCACAATATCAGTTTGAACACAAATTTATTCGTATTTCTGGGTTAAAAGGTTTCTTGTACATTGGTACTTTCTATACAACAATGACATATGCGAAACCATATCTTCCCTGGTCTCATCACTTAATGATAATGATAAGATTATAATACAAGGAGATATTAACCGTCCAAATTTAAAATTCATGGAAGATAAAAACGACAAAAACCTCCTTCCGTTCAATATCGTTGATTCATCTGATTTAAATCTTGTAAGTACATTTTACAGCAATGATTTGCAGCAAATCGCCCCGACTTCTAACCAAAATGGCAATTGGTTAGATCTATCTTTTACCAACAGTTACGACGATAAAGTAGCTAATTTGACAGTAGATGCAGAGCACCTTTTTTTCCAATACTTTTCACCACTCTGCTTTTACAGTCGAGCTATCTTTATCTGATTTGATAACCTCAAAATCGTACAACAATTCATTTGTGTATGATTTTCGATATGCTGACTATGAGAGTATTAACCACCACTTGAATAATGTTGACTGGAATAGATCTCTATTAACGTTGGAATTGAACGATGCTGTGTCTTTATTCTACCAGTGGATTTTTGATGCGGTTGAAAAATTCGTCCCAAAAATAAAGAAAAAAGATAAACTATCTGAGCCTTGGTTGGATAGAACTCTGAGGTGTTTACGAAATCAGAGAAACAAACTTTATAAGATAATAAAAACCGACACCAATGCTAGCGAAGATATCAAGAGAATATACAATGAACTAGCTAAAGAATTCTTAAGGAAGTCTCGCGAAGCATATGAATGTTATATTAATATAGTTGGGGAAAATATAATCTTGGACCCCAAAATTTTTTTTGACTTCGTGAACACCAAGCTCAAAACTTCAGGCTGTCGCATAAAAATATGCGGCATGTTTGCCGACCATTTTCAAGAAGTTTTCTGTCCACCCGGTGGATTATGTAACATGTCGCTTGCCTCAACACCTCAGTTTGCTATCGCTGATGAAATATATTTAACTAGAGAGGACATTGTAAAAGCGATAAGCGAACTTGACATTAAAAAAGGCCTTGTACACGATCTACTTCCTCCGAGCTTCATAATCAACAGTGCAGAAACTATCATCTCACCCCTGCTTATAATTTTCATCAAATCACTATCATCTGGTAGATTTCCTCAATTCTGGAAATCTTTTCATCTCACGCCAATTCATAAAAGTGGTGACAAGCACTCGGTTAAAAATTATAGAGGCATTGCCATTTTGTCAGCTATACCTAAACTATTTGAAAAAATTGTGTGTGATAAACTCATTATAGCTTTTGATCCTCTTCTTAACGAACAGCAACATGGTTTCAGAGAGGGCAGGTCAACTACCACCAACCTTTTGATGTTTATCTCGGATGTACTTTGCAATATGGAGAAAGGGTGTCAGATCGATGCCATATATACTGATTTCAGCAAAGCTTTTGACCGTGTTGACCATGATGTTTTGAAATATAAACTGCAAAAACTAGGCATTTCCGGAAATTTGCTAGGAAGGTTGGATTGCTACCTTCGGAATCGAACACAACATGTAAAATTCCAAGGTTTTCTCTCAAAAATAATTACTGTCTCCTCGGGGGTACCTCAAGGCAGCCACTTAGGTCCACTTCTCTTCAATATTTTTATTTCGGATCTTTCGGAAGTGTTATCCGATATTCCACACCTTTTTTATGCGGACGATCTAAAATTATACCACACTATTCAATTGGAATCCGATTCAAACTTCCTTCAGTCAAAACTCTTATCGTTGGAGAGATGGTATGACCGCAACAAACTTTTTCTTAACGTAGACAAATGCCATGCCATAAGCTGTTCCCGCAAGTCATGCTCTTTAAATTTTGACTACCGCCTTAGTAATCAGTTGCTGAAAAAAGTGGATAGTGTTGTAGATCTCGGAGTCGTTCTAGATAAAAAGCTGCGCTTCAATCTTCAGCAAGAGCCAGCAAGCAATTAGGATTCATTAAGAGACGTGCGAAAGAATTTAAGAACTTATGGGTTACAAAATCTCTTTACGTATCCTTAGTTCGCCCAATATTGGAATATGTTTGCATCGTTTGGAACCCATTTTCAACTGTCATAGCGATAGATTGGAATCCATCCAAAAGCAGTTTGTTATTTTTGCTTTGAGAAATGTATATAACCCACACGATTTTGCCTTTTAAACCTTGAGACACTTTCTTCGAGGAGAACGGTATTATGCTCATGTTTCATTTTTGATGCAATTAGGGCTTGATCAAAATTGAGTATCTCTCGAATAAAATCACTTTCAATAACCCTGTAAGACGTACTACGTATACACATATTCTCAATGAACATCAGCATCGGACTGTTTATGGACTGTTTATTAACTAAAGGTAAACCTTTAGTTAATATGTCCGCGACCATAAATTCAGTGCTTTCGGGTTCTATACGTATTTTTCTTTCCAAGCACTTCTGTCGAACGAAATGATGACGAACGTCGATGTGCTTGCTTCGAGGATGGTACGCGTCAGTTTGCGTGAGACAAATGGCACTCCGATTGTCGCAATAAATCTTCGTAGGTTGCTCAGATGACCAAAATTCGTTTTCAAATTGTTGCAGCCACATGGCTTCCTGAGTTGCTGCCGATAAGCTCATATACTCCGCCTCAGTCGAAGACAGCGCAACTGTTTGCTGTCGTCGACTGTTCCATGAAATGCTCCCGTTACGAAGGAACACATATCCTGTACAGGAACGCCTATCATCAACTTCGCTAGCCCAGTCTGCAACCGCATAGCCAAATAAGCGAGTATTTATATCGTTACCGAACTTTAATTTTAAGCTAGCAGTCCCTTTCATATAACGGAAAATACGTTTCACCGCACTCCAATGCGAGTTACCTGGATTTTTGTTAAAACGACTAACATTGTTAACTGCGAACGCGATGTCAGGACGAGTACCATGCGCTAAATATAGGAGACTCCCTACGGCTTCTTGGAACGGTACCTTCAACATTATCTCTACTTCTTCTCGGTTTTTTGGTGACATTTTCCTAGTCAGCTTTTGGTTGGGATCAACTGGTGTCGAAACTGGATTGCAGTTCTGCATTCCAAACTTATCCAAGATTTCACGAATGTAGCGCTCTTGATCCAAGTATATTTCATGTCTGCCAGGGTCTCGCGTGATTCGAAAGCCTATGCAATTTGCTGCCGCCCCAAGGTTCTTCATTTTGAATTCCCTCATCAAAGTTGACTGTAGCTCCGAAGTTTCCCTTTTGCTGCTACTAAATATCATCAAATCATCCACGTACACAGCGACAAAAATCATCATTTTCTCTTTAACTCGAAAATAGACACAAGGATCAACAGAAGATTGTTTAAACTTAGCGTTTACAAGCGCCTTATGTAACTTTTGATTCCACAGCCGACTTGCCTGCTTAAGACCATATATTGACTTATTGAGCTTACATACTCGATCAGTTCCATTGTGAAACAATACGGGCTGTTCCATGTATATGTCTGCACCGATATCGCCTTGAAGGAAAGCAGTTACCGCATCCATGTGCAATATATCCAAATCGTATTGAGCTGCAATGGAAATAAGATAACGTATGGAAGTATGCCTTACCACCGGTGAAAATATTTCTTGGTAATCAATTCTAGCCTTCTGTGAACAGCCTTTAGCGACCAGTCTCGCTTTGAATCGAACCACGTTACCATCCCCATCAACTTTCGATTTGAATACCCATTTGCAGTTTATTGCGCGTTTGTCCTTCGGTCGTTCGCACACATGCCAGGTCATGTTGTCCTTTGGACCCGTTGCAATTCCCGAAGGAAAAGCAGGGGTCCTCCTCGCACAATCTCCCAGTGAGGGTGTACCTGAAGAACATATATAGTTCAACTGGCGTTGTTTACCCCCATTGGGGTTCTTCGCCGAACAGTGTAACTTGGTGTAACTAGATCACCAGTGAGTTTATTCACTACGGTAGATAAACAGTACTGCCGCCTTTGTCTTTTAATACACAGCCGAAAGTTACGTAGACGAAGCGTGGATCTCTTAGTTCGTTTCACGTGAGAGATTTCCTCACCACCAAAAATACGCCGAAGTGCGATTTTGTATTCCCTCGATCTGAAGCAAGTCCTCTATTTTGATAAACACAAGGGTTTCTGGGAACCAGCGGCTCTGATATACCCTGTTGGGACCTGTTTGCAGCCAGGTGGTCTGAAGGCCTAACATTCGGTGAATGAGAGGAGTGAACTCTCCCTGTTAATGCTGGAGTATACGTTCCCCTCTCGGAATGTCTCACCGAGCCATCTAGACGGGGTTTAACTGGTGAAGTTTGGAGTGTAGCGCCTGGACTAGAGAGTGCCATTGTGTGGTCGACATTCAATCGACTCGACTGCGACTCGAATTTGAACTCCTTGCGATTTCCAATGTAAATGAATGGAGACCCGCACACGTGTCGACTTGTGCTCGACTCGGACTCGGTGCGACTGCGACTCGACAGGCACTCGTCTCGCTCGAAGTGTTTGGAACGGGAAAAGTCGAGCAACACGCGTGATATTTTTTTTTCGAAATATATGAAAGTGTTTTTTTTATAATGCATGCATTATTAATTATTTTATTTTATGTATTATTATGATTGGTTCTTTGAAAAATATTAGTGTTTCTGATAACGTATCATGTATGTATTTTTTATATGTTTGCGTAATGTAATGTTACATATTGTTATGTTATATACATGAAACTTTCCTACATATTTTTTAATTATGTTGGCCACAAAATAGTTACACATATATACTCATAAAGGTGATAAAGGTGATTTGTGATCATGGTTCCTTTCTTGTCTATAAATCAGGATAGATAAAGCAGAGCATAATTTATACGGGAAACTCGATCGTTTTGCGGAATAAGCCGCCGAAAGCAGAACCAAAGTGGAATTATTTTTGCGGGATGATTAAAATTGAAAATTTTATACAAAATGTTTTTTCTACAAAATGGTTTCGAACGTATGCACTGATTCTCATCAGACTCCAGCTTACAGTGCTTACTTGACTGATGTGACCACTTGCAGTTGGAAATCAGTAATTTTTACTTACGTTAGTTGTGACAAATTTTGACATCTTCGCAAAACGCAAAACAATCGAGTTTGTGTGAGCTGGTGTCTGATGAGAATCAGTGTATACTTTCGAAACCACTTTGTCAAAACAAAAGTTCAATAAAATTTTCAATTTTAATCATCCCGCAAAAACAATTCCACTTTAGCGCCTATATATTTATTCAAGCAACAGCGAAGTGTTTCGAGCAACCTCAGTCAAATGGTCCCCGTGCAGACAGATATGAGTGCCGACCAGTCGTCCAGCGCGGAGTCGATCAATTCTCTGACCAGTCCTCAAATAACCGTTCGTCCTAGTATGCCCATCAACGTAGTAACAAATTCTCCATACAAAAATTTCTTTCAGGAAATGAAAAAGAAAATTTCGGCAAAAAAGAATGTCGGAGTTAAAAACAATAAAAATTGTGAAACTGCACATAGCGGCCAAAATGATACCAATAAAGCTAGGAAAGACTCTCTGCATGAAAATCCTACTCCAGCCCAGTTATCACCTTCTCCATATACAAATTTCATCCGTGGTGAAGATCAAATGCCATTCTCGTGAACACAAAATTTCCATTACAACCTGCATCCAGTTTTTTAGACCCGTTAGTGCCTCCACATGTGAAAGCTACCATTACATCAAGTGCTGATTTAGAAAATAGGTATCTTCTTTCTCGGCTAAGGGATGGTAAAATATACGACAATGTTCGTCTTTTCCTGGCTTATATCCACAAAGCCAGCGACTGCGCATGTTTTGAGGGTAAAACTAAAACCCATTTGAAAATTATGAACCAGCAAGAGAGTCTACCAATCGACTTTGATACCCTTCATCTTATCTTTACTCGGTACCACGAACAGCTTGAAGCATCCGCAGACCAAGTTAAAAGTGACCTAAAACTATACGCTTCACATGTCTCCTCAAAATATATTTCTCAGCTTCAGAAAGCAAGGGAAGATTTCAATAGGTATCGATCCTAACAGAAAACAATTTAAACATGGCCTCAAACTTTTTTACCACAATTGCGGTGGTATGAGAGGCAAACTAAATCAACTCTTCCTTGACGCCAAATCTTGCAAATTCAATGTGCTTACCTTTACCGAAACCTGGTTAAACCACTCTCATTTAAACGAGGAAATACTCGACGGTTGCTGGACCATATACAGATATGACCGTAATTATATCCATACTGGACAAACCAGAGGTGGTTGTGTACTCATTGCCGCTCATAACTCCTTCTCAAGTGAAATAGTCGAGACCGAACCACAATATCAGTTTGAACACAAATTTATTCGTATTTCTGGGTTAAAAGGTTTCTTGTACATTGGTACTTTCTATACAACAATGACATATGCGAAACCATATCTTGCCTGGTCTCATCACTTAATGATAATGATAAGATTATAATACAAGGAGATATTAACCGTCCAAATTTAAAATTCATGGAAGATAAAAACGACAAAAACCTCCTTCCGTTCAATATCGTTGATTCATCTGATTTAAATCTTGTAAGTACATTTTACAGCAATGATTTGCAGCAAATCGCCCCGACTTCTAACCAAAATGGCAATTGGTTAGATCTATCTTTTACCAACAGTTACGACGATAAAGTAGCTAATTTGACAGTAGATGCAGAGCACCTTTTTTTCCAATACTTTTCACCACTCTGCTTTTACAGTCGAGCTATCTATATCTGATTTGATAACCTCAAAATCGTACAACAATTCATTTGTGTATGATTTTCGATATGCTGACTATGAGAGTATTAACCACCACTTGAATAATGTTGACTGGAATAGATCTCTATTAAAGTTGGAATTGAACGATGCTGTGTCTTTATTCTACCAGTGGATTTTTGATGCGGTTGAAAAATTCGTCCCAAAAATAAAGAAAAAAGATAAACTATCTGAGCCTTAGTTGGATAGAACTCTGAGGTGTTTACGAAATCAGAGAAACAAACTTTATAAGATAATAAAAACCGACACCAATGCTAGCGAAGATATCAAGAGAATATACAATGAACTAGCTAAAGAATTCTTAAGGAAGTCTCGCGAAGCATATGAATGTTATATTAATATAGTTGGGGAAAATATAATCTTGGACCCCAAAATTTTTTTTGACTTCGTGAACACCAAGCTCAAAACTTCAGGCTGTCCCACAGTAATGTATAAAAATGACTCACTTTCTTCTGATCCACTAAAAATATGCGACATGTTTGCCGACCATTTTCAAGAAGTTTTCTGTCCACCCGGTGGATTATGTAACATGTCGCTTGCCTCAACACCTCAGTTTGCTATCGCTGATGAAATATATTTAACTAGAGAGGACATTGTAAAAGCGATAAGCGAACTTGACATTAAAAAAGGCCTTGTACACGATCTACTTCCTCCGAGCTTCATAATCAACAGTGCAGAAACTATCATCTCACCCCTGCTTATAATTTTCATCAAATCACTATCATGTGGTAGATTTCCTCAATTCTGGAAATCTTTTCATCTCACGCCAATTCATAAAAGTGGTGACAAGCACTCGGTTAAAAATTATAGAGGCATTGCCATTTTGTCAGCTATACCTAAACTATTTGAAAAAATTGTGTGTGATAAACTCATTATAGCTTTTGATCCTCTTCTTAACGAACAGCAACATGGTTTCAGAAAGGGCAGGTCAACTACCACCAACCTTTTGATATTTATCTCGGATGTACTTTGCAATATGGAGAAAGGGTGTCAGATCGATGCCATATATACTGATTTCAGCAAAGCTTTTGACCGTGTTGACCATGATGTTTTGAAATATAAACTGCAAAAACTAGGCATTTCCGGAAATTTGCTAGGAAGGTTGGATTGCTACCTTCGGAATCGAACACAACATGTAAAATTCCAAGGTTTTCTCTCAAAAATAATTACTGTCTCCTCGGGGGTACCTCAAGGCAGCCACTTAGGTCCACTTCTCTTCAATATTTTTATTTCGGATCTTTCGGAAGTGTTATCCGATATTCCACACCTTTTTTATGCGGACGATCTAAAATTATACCACACTATTCAATTGGAATCCGATTCAAACTTCCTTCAGTCAAAACTCTTATCGTTGGAGAGATGGTATGACCGCAACAAACTTTTTCTTAACGTAGACAAATGCCATGCCATAAGCTGTTCCCGCAAGTCATGCTCTTTAAATTTTGATTACCGCCTTAGTAATCAGTTGCTGAAAAAAGTGGATAGTGTTGTAGATCTCGGAGTCGTTCTAGATAAAAAGCTGCGCTTCAATCTTCAGCAAGAGCCAGCAAGCAATTAGGATTCATTAAGAGACGTGCGAAAGAATTTAAGAACTTATGGGTTACAAAATCTCTTTACGTATCCTTAGTTCGCCCAATATTGGAATATGTTTGCATCGTTTGGAACCCATTTTCAACTGTCATAGCGATAGATTGGAATCCATCCAAAAGCAGTTTGTAATTTTTGCTTTGAGAAATATATATAACCCACACGATTTTGCCTTTTAAACCTTGAGACACTTTCTTCGAGGAGAACGGTATTATGCTCATGTTTCATTTTTGATGCAATTAGGGGCTTGATCAAAATTGAGTATCTCTCGAATAAAATCACTTTCAATAACCCTGTAAGACGTACTACGTATACACGTATTCTCAATGAACATCAGCATCGGACTGTTTATGGACTGTTTATTAACTAAAGGTAAACCTTTAGTTAATATGTCCGCGACCATAAATTCAGTGCTTTCGGGTTCTATACGTATTTTTCTTTCCAAGCACTTCTGTCGAACGAAATGATGACGAACGTCGATGTGCTTGCTTCGAGGATGGTACGCGTCAGTTTGCGTGAGACAAATGGCACTCCGATTGTCGCAATAAATCTTCGTAGGTTGCTCAGATGACCAAAATTCGTTTTCAAATTGTTGCAGCCACATGGCTTCCTGAGTTGCTGCCGATAAGCTCATATACTCTGCCTCAGTCGAAGACAGCGCAACTGTTTGCTGTCGTCGACTGTTCCATGAAATGCTCCCGTTACGAAGGAACACATATCCTGTACAGGAACGCCTATCATCAACTTCGCTAGCCCAGTCTGCATCCGCATAGCCAAATAAGCGAGTATTTATATCGTTACCGAACTTTAATTTTAAGCTGGCAGTCCCTTTCATATAACGGAAAATACGTTTCACCGCACTCCAATGCGAGTTACCTGGATTTTTGTTAAAACGACTAACATTGTTAACTGCGAACGCGTTGTCAGGACGAGTACCATGCGCTAAATATAGGAGACTCCGTACGGCTTCTTGGAACGGTACCTTCAACATTATCTCTACTTCTTCTCGGTTTTTTGGTGACATTTTACTAGTCAGCTTTTGGTTGGGATCAACTGGTGTCGAAACTGGATTGCAGTTCTGCATTCCAAACTTATCCAAGATTTCACGAATGTAGCGCTCTTGATCCAAGTATATTTCATGTCTGCCAGGGTCTCGCGTGATTCGAAAGCCTATGCAATTTGCTGCCGCTCCAAGGTTCTTCATTTTGAATTCCCTCATCAAAGTTGACTGTAGCTCCGAAGTTTCCCTTTTGCTGCTACTAAATATCATCAAATCATCCACGTACACAGCGACAAAAATCATCATTTTCTCTTTAACTCGAAAATAGACACAAGGATCAACAGAAGATTGTTTAAACTTAGCGTTTACAAGCGCCTTATGTAACTTTTGATTCCACAGCCGACTTGCCTGCTTAAGACCATATATTGACTTATTGAGCTTACATACTCGATCAGTTCCATTGTGAAACAATACGGGCTGTTCCATGTATATGTCTGCACCGATATCGCCTTGAAGGAAAGCAGTTACCGCATCCATGTGCAATATATCCAAATCGTATTGAGCTGCAATGGAAATAAGATAACGTATGGAAGTATACCTTACCACCGGTGAAAATATTTCTTGGTAATCAATTCTAGCCTTCTGTGAACAGCCTTTAGCGACCAGTCTCGCTTTGAATCGAACCACGTTACCATCCCCATCAACTTTCGATTTGAATACCCATTTGCAGTTTATTGCGCGTTTGTCCTTCGGTCGTTCGCACACATGCCAGGTCATGTTGTCCTTTGGACCCGTTGCAATTCCCGAAGGAAAAGCAGGGGTCCTCCTCGCACAATCTCCCAGTGAGGGTGTACCTGAAGAACATATATAGTTCAACTGGCGTTGTTTACCCCCACTGGGGTTCTTCGCCGAACAGTGTAACTTGGTGTAACTAGATCACCAGTGAGTTTATTCACTACGGTAGATAAACAGTACTGCCGCCTTTGTCTTTTAATACACAGCCGAAAGTTACGTAGACGAAGCGTGGATCTCTTAGTTCGTTTCACGTGAGAGATTTCCTCACCACCAAAAATACGCCGAAGTGCGATTTTGTATTCCCTCGATCTGAAGCAAGTCCTCTATTTTGATAAACACAAGGGTTTCTGGGAACCAGCGGCTCTGATATACCCTGTTGGGACCTGTTTGCAGCCAGGTGGTCTGAAGGCCTAACATTCGGTGAATGAGAGGAGTGAACTCTCCCAGTTAATGCTGGAGTATACGTTCCCCTCTCGGAATGTCTCACCGAGCCATCTAGACGGGGTTTAACTGGTGAAGTTTGGAGTGTAGCGCCTGGACTAGAGAGTGCCATTGTGTGGTCGACATTCAATCGACTCGACTGCGACTCGAATTTGAACTCCTTGCGATTTCCAATGTAAATGAATGGAGACCCGCACACGTGTCGACTTGTGCTCGACTCGGACTCGGTGCGACTGCGACTCGACAGGCACTCGTCTCGCTCGAAGTGTTTGGAACGGGAAAAGTCGAGCAACACGCGTGATATTTTTTTTTCGAAATATATGAAAGTGTTTTTTTTATAATGCATGCATTATTAATTATTTTATTTTATGTATTATTATGATTGGTTCTTTGAAAAATATTAGTGTTTCTGATAACGTATCATGTATGTATTTTTTTATATGTTTGCGTAATGTAATGTTACATATTGTTATGTTATATACATGAAACTTTCCTACATATTTTTTAATTATGTTGGCCACAAAATAGTTACACATATATACTCATAAAGGTGATAA
Organism: Nemotelus nigrinus; assembly: GCA_947369275.1. Taxonomy (NCBI): domain Eukaryota; kingdom Metazoa; phylum Arthropoda; class Insecta; order Diptera; family Stratiomyidae; genus Nemotelus; species Nemotelus nigrinus. Next base: position 108,320,416 of record OX376373.1, read on the forward strand.
AGGTGATTTGTGATCATGGTTCCTTTCTTGTCTATAAATCAGGATAGATAAAGCAGAGCATAATTTATACGGGAAACTCGATCGTTTTGCGGAATAAGCCGCCGAAAGCAGAACCAAAGTGGAATTATTTTTGCGGGATGATTAAAATTGAAAATTTTATACAAAATGTTTTTTCTACAAAATGGTTTCGAACGTATGCACTGATTCTCATCAGACTCCAGCTTACAGTGCTTACTTGACTGATGTGACCACTTGCAGTTGGAAATCAGTAATTTTTACTTACGTTAGTTGTGACAAATTTTGACATCTTCGCAAAACGCAAAACAATCGAGTTTGTGTGAGCTGGTGTCTGATGAGAATCAGTGTATACTTTCGAAACCACTTTGTCAAAACAAAAGTTCAATAAAATTTTCAATTTTAATCATCCCGCAAAAACAATTCCACTTTAGCGCCTATATATTTATTCAAGCAACAGCGAAGTGTTTCGAGCAACCTCAGTCAAATGGTCCCCGTGCAGACAGATATGAGTGCCGACCAGTCGTCCAGCGCGGAGTCGATCAATTCTCTGACCAGTCCTCAAATAACCGTTCGTCCTAGTATGCCCATCAACGTAGTAACAAATTCTCCATACAAAAATTTCTTTCAGGAAATGAAAAAGAAAATTTCGGCAAAAAAGAATGTCGGAGTTAAAAACAATAAAAATTGTGAAACTGCACATAGCGGCCAAAATGATACCAATAAAGCTAGGAAAGACTCTCTGCATGAAAATCCTACTCCAGCCCAGTTATCACCTTCTCCATATACAAATTTCATCCGTGGTGAAGATCAAATGCCATTCTCGTGAACACAAAATTTCCATTACAACCTGCATCCAGTTTTTTAGACCCGTTAGTGCCTCCACATGTGAAAGCTACCATTACATCAAGTGCTGATTTAGAAAATAGGTATCTACTTTCTCGGCTAAGGGATGGTAAAATATACGACAATGTTCGTCTTTTCCTGGCTTATATCCACAAAGCCAGCGACTGCGCATGTTTTGAGGGTAAAACTAAAACCCATTTGAAAATTATGAACCAGCAAGAGAGTCTACCAATCGACTTTGATACCCTTCATCTTATCTTTACTCGGTACCACGAACAGCTTGAAGCATCCGCAGACCAAGTTAAAAGTGACCTAAAACTATACGCTTCACATGTCTCCTCAAAATATATTTCTCAGCTTCAGAAAGCAAGGGAAGATTTTAATAGGTATCGATCCTAACAGAAAACAATTTAAACATGGCCTCAAACTTTTTTACCACAATTGCGGTGGTATGAGAGGCAAACTAAATCAACTCTTCCTTGACGCCAAATCTTGCAAATTCAATGTGCTTACCTTTACCGAAACCTGGTTAAACCACTCTCATTTAAACGAGGAAATACTCGACGGTTGCTGGACCATATACAGATATGACCGTAATTATATCCATACTGGACAAACCAGAGGTGGTTGTGTACTCATTGCCGCTCATAACTCCTTCTCAAGTGAAATAGTCGAGACCGAACCACAATATCAGTTTGAACACAAATTTATTCGTATTTCTGGGTTAAAAGGTTTCTTGTACATTGGTACTTTCTATACAACAATGACATATGCGAAACCATATCTTGCCTGGTCTCATCACTTAATGATAATGATAAGATTATAATACAAGGAGATATTAACCGTCCAAATTTAAAATTCATGGAAGATAAAAACGACAAAAACCTCCTTCCGTTCAATATCGTTGATTCATCTGATTTAAATCTTGTAAGTACATTTTACAGCAATGATTTGCAGCAAATCGCCCCGACTTCTAACCAAAATGGCAATTGGTTAGATCTATCTTTTACCAACAGTTACGACGATAAAGTAGCTAATTTGACAGTAGATGCAGAGCACCTTTTTTTCCAATACTTTTCACCACTCTGCTTTTACAGTCGAGCTATCTATATCTGATTTGATAACCTCAAAATCGTACAACAATTCATTTGTGTATGATTTTCGATATGCTGACTATGAGAGTATTAACCACCACTTGAATAATGTTGACTGGAATAGATCTCTATTAACGTTGGAATTGAACGATGCTGTGTCTTTATTCTACCAGTGGATTTTTGATGCGGTTGAAAAATTCGTCCCAAAAATAAAGAAAAAAGATAAACTATCTGAGCCTTGGTTGGATAGAACTCTGAGGTGTTTACGAAATCAGAGAAACAAACTTTATAAGATAATAAAAACCGACACCAATGCTAGCGAAGATATCAAGAGAATATACAATGAACTAGCTAAAGAATTCTTAAGGAAGTCTCGCGAAGCATATGAATGTTATATTAATATAGTTGGGGAAAATATAATCTTGGACCCCAAAATTTTTTTTGACTTCGTGAACACCAAGCTCAAAACTTCAGGCTGTCCCACAGTAATGTATAAAAATGACTCACTTTCTTCTGATCCACTAAAAATATGCGACATGTTTGCCGACCATTTTCAAGAAGTTTTCTGTCCACCCGGTGGATTATGTAACATGTCGCTTGCCTCAACACCTCAGTTTTCTATCGCTGATGAAATATATTTAACTAGAGAGGACATTGTAAAAGCGATAAGCGAACTTGACATTAAAAAAGGCCTTGTACACGATCTACTTCCTCCGAGCTTCATAATCAACAGTGCAGAAACTATCATCTCACCCCTGCTTATAATTTTCATCAAATCACTATCATGTGGTAGATTTCCTCAATTCTGGAAATCTTTTCATCTCACGCCAATTCATAAAAGTGGTGACAAGCACTCGGTTAAAAATTATAGAGGCATTGCCATTTTGTCAGCTATACCTAAACTATTTGAAAAAATTGTGTGTGATAAACTCATTATAGCTTTTGATCCTCTTCTTAACGAACAGCAACATGGTTTCAGAAAGGGCAGGTCAACTACCACCAACCTTTTGATATTTATCTCGGATGTACTTTGCAATATGGAGAAAGGGTGTCAGATCGATGTCATATATACTGATTTCAGCAAAGCTTTTGACCGTGTTGACCATGATGTTTTGAAATATAAACTGCAAAAACTAGGCATTTCCGGAAATTTGCTAGGAAGGTTGGATTGCTACCTTCGGAATCGAACACAACATGTAAAATTCCAAGGTTTTCTCTCAAAAATAATTACTGTCTCCTCGGGGGTACCTCAAGGCAGCCACTTAGGTCCACTTCTCTTCAATATTTTTATTTCGGATCTTTCGGAAGTGTTATCCGATATTCCACACCTTTTTTATGCGGACGATCTAAAATTATACCACACTATTCAATTGGAATCCGATTCAAACTTCCTTCATTCAAAACTCTTATCGTTGGAGAGATGGTATGACCGCAACAAACTTTTTCTTAACGTAGACAAATGCCATGCCATAAGCTGTTCCCGCAAGTCATGCTCTTTAAATTTTGATTACCGCCTTAGTAATCAGTTGCTGAAAAAAGTGGATAGTGTTGTAGATCTCGGAGTCGTTCTAGATAAAAAGCTGCGCTTCAATCTTCAGCAAGAGCCAGCAAGCAATTAGGATTCATTAAGAGACGTGCGAAAGAATTTAAGAACTTATGGGTTACAAAATCTCTTTACGTATCCTTAGTTCGCCCAATATTGGAATATGGTTGCATCGTTTGGAACCCATTTTCAACTGTCATAGCGATAGATTGGAATCCATCCAAAAGCAGTTTGTTATTTTTGCTTTGAGAAATATATATAACCCACACGATTTTGCCTTTTAAACCTTGAGACACTTTCTTCGAGGAGAACGGTATTATGCTCATGTTTCATTTTTGATGCAATTAGGGGCTTGATCAAAATTGAGTATCTCTCGAATAAAATCACTTTCAATAACCCTGTAAGACGTACTACGTATACACGTATTCTCAATGAACATCAGCATCGGACTGTTTATGGACTGTTTATTAACTAAAGGTAAACCTTTAGTTAATATGTCCGCGACCATAAATTCAGTGCTTTCGGGTTCTATACGTATTTTTCTTTCCAAGCACTTCTGTCGAACGAAATGATGACGAACGTCGATGTGCTTGCTTCGAGGATGGTACGCGTCAGTTTGCGTGAGACAAATGGCACTCCGATTGTCGCAATAAATCTTCGTAGGTTGCTCAGATGACCAAAATTCGTTTTCAAATTGTTGCAGCCACATGGCTTCCTGAGTTGCTGCCGATAAGCTCATATACTCCGCCTCAGTCGAAGACAGCGCAACTGTTTGCTGTCGTCGACTGTTCCATGAAATGCTCCCGTTACGAAGGAACACATATCCTGTACAGGAACGCCTATCATCAACTTCGCTAGCCCAGTCTGCATCCGCATAGCCAAATAAGCGAGTATTTATATCGTTACCGAACTTTAATTTTAAGCTGGCAGTCCCTTTCATATAACGGAAAATACGTTTCACCGCACTCCAATGCGAGTTAACTGGATTTTTGTTAAAACGACTAACATTGTTAACTGCGAACGCGATGTCAGGACGAGTACCATGCGCTAAATATAGGAGACTCCCTACGGCTTCTTGGAACGGTACCTTCAACATTATCTCTACTTCTTCTCGGTTTTTGGTGACATTTTCCTAGTCAGCTTTTGGTTGGGATCAACTGGTGTCGAAACTGGATTGCAGTTCTGCATTCCAAACTTATCCAAGATTTCACGAATGTAGCGCTTTGATCCAAGTATATTTCATGTCTGCCAGGGTCTCGCGTGATTCGAAAGCCTATGCAATTTGCTGCCGCTCCAAGGTTCTTCATTTTGAATTCCCTCATCAAAGTTGACTGTAGCTCCGAAGTTTCCCTTTTGCTGCTACTAAATATCATCAAATCATCCACGTACACAGCGACAAAAATCATCATTTTCTCTTTAACTCGAAAATAGACACAAGGATCAACAGAAGATTGTTTAAACTTAGCGTTTACAAGCGCCTTATGTAACTTTTGATTCCACAGCCGACTTGCCTGCTTAAGACCATATATTGACTTATTGAGCTTACATACTCGATCAGTTCCATTGTGAAACAATACGGGCTGTTCCATGTATATGTCTGCACCGATATCGCCTTGAAGGAAAGCAGTTACCGCATCCATGTGCAATATATCCAAATCGTATTGAGCTGCAATGGAAATAAGATAACGTATGGAAGTATGCCTTACCACCGGTGAAAATATTTCTTGGTAATCAATTCTAGCCTTCTGTGAACAGCCTTTAGCGACCAGTCTCGCTTTGAATCGAACCACGTTACCATCCCCATCAACTTTCGATTTGAATACCCATTTGCAGTTTATTGCGCGTTTGTCCTTCGGTCGTTCGCACACATGCCAGGTCATGTTGTCCTTCAAGGATTCCATTTCTTCTTGCATGGCCAACAGCCAATTCGATGCTTCAGGACTGTCCATTGCCTCTTTAACGCTGCATGGATCACTATGTCTTGCTTCAATGCACATATGCGTGACCACTCCATCGAATTGTCTTGGTTTCGGATTACGATTTGATCTGCGTATTGTATCAACTGACTGCTGATCAATGCTTTCGTCCGGTATATAATCTGGATCGATACAATTACTTTCTTTTTCATCATCTGCAGTTGTTGAATCTTCTTTGGCTGCTGTTTCATTGTCTGCTGCTATTGTGTCATCCATTTCATTCATTCCTGACTTTTTAATAATCGCAGAGTCAAGTAAAAATTTGTTGTTTGCAGTTAAATCAAATTGTGCATCCGAAATATCTTTATCAACCTTTTCTAGAAAAATAACGTCTCGGCTATAGCTTGGTTTCATAGTTGCTGGGTCGATTAGTCGGTATCCTTTCACATTGTCCCCGTAGCCAACGAAAATCATCTTCTTAGATTTTTTTTGCCATTTTGTTCGCTTTGCCTGCGGAATATGCACCATAGCATCGGAACCAAAAATACGAAAATTTCCCACGCTTGGTTTTACACCAGTCCACATTTCATGTGGAGTTCTATCAACCAATGCTGAGGTGACAGAACGATTAATGATATAAACAGCCGTGTTCACTGCTTCTGCCCAAAATTTGACATCCAAATTTGCATCGAAAAGCATGCATTTAGCTTTCTCGACAACAGTCCGATTCATACGCTCTGCTGATCCATTTTGCTCAGGGGAGTATGGATTGGACTTTTGATGAATAATCCCACATCGAATTAAGAAACTGTTAAAATTACTGTTCACAAATTCAGTTCCGTTGTCGGTACGGAGTATCTTTATTTTCCTCTCCGTCTGATTTTCAACTAAAGTTTTGAATTCTTTGAATCGGTCAAGAGCCTCGTCTTTAGTCTTCAGAAAGTATACAAAAACCATTCTGCTGTAGTCGTCAATGAAGAGAAGAAAGTACTTTGCTCCGCCGATCGATACATTTGCCATAGGGCCACAAATATCGGCGTGAACTATTTCAAGAAGGAATTTAGCTCTACTTCCATGTGATTTGAAAGACTTTCGACATTGCTTTCCTTCACAACAAACAACACAATTTCCGTCCTCTATTTTTCCTTGAATGTTCAATCCGTTTACAATCCCTTTCTTCATTTTATTTAAGTCAGTTTCATTAATGTGACCAAATCTTCGATGCCATGTTTGGGCAGAAACACTTGAATTTGCTAGCATGCAATTTTGCTTTTGAATATTCAACCGATATATATTATCTACCAAATCAGCAGTTGCAATTAATTCCGAATCACGATTAAAAATTTTGCAGCACTGATTATCAAAAATCACTTTATTCCCGTTCTTAATCAGTTGACTCACCGAGAGCAAATTTGTGGTCAAGTCTGGTACACATAATACATCTTTCACAATTACATTGTGTATTTTACCATTCGCATTGGTTTCTAATTCGATATCACCACGGCAATGTATAGGTAAGCTCATATTGTTGGCCACCTTGACTTTACTTGTAATTGCTGGTTTTTTAATTTTGAGCTGATCTGCATTAACCGTTAAATGAACAGAAGCACCGGAATCTATATACCAGTCATTTTTACCGTAATCACCCGTCAAAAATACGGCACTGAAAGCATGCACATGTTTTTTGGATTTTTCATGCCTATCATCCGATTGTTTCCTTTTGTTTGGACAACGAGCCTTTATATGCCCATGCTGACCACACTCGAAACACTTTATCAAGTTTTTCTTTCTCCTGAAAGATTTCTTTGCGAAGAACGCACCTTCATGTTTATCACCAATTTCACCGTCAAGAAGTTTTGACTTGATTTCCTCTGTCGTAGTCTTAATTCCAGAGTGTTCAATCGCCATTATCATTGGCGTAAATCTGGGAGTCGGCAAACCAGCTAATAATAAAGAACCGACCCATTCATCGTCGATTTTGAAACCCGTCGACGACAGTTTTTGGGCTGTGTCGACAACATGTGTTACGTACAATTCAATCGACTCGAAATCATCCAACCGTGCAGAAATTAAGGTCCGCAATAATCCAATCCGCCTTGTAAAACCCGAATCTGCGAACAATTTTTCTAACGTTTGCCAAATTTCTTTTGCATCAATCGCATTTGCAATATGCACATACAAGGACGGATCTATCGCCAGCACTAATTTTGATTTTGCCTGATCTTGTTTTGCACTATCAGTTTCATTACCAGTTAGAGAATTTCGCAAGCCGTCTAACAAAAGATAGTGCTTCATCGCAAAAGCCCACTCACGATAATTACATCGCCCTTTCAGTTTCGGCACACTCGCAATTAAATTTGCCATACTGCAAAACTAACCTCGATTATCTCGATTTCGAAAAACACGAAAAATAAAAATCGAACCAACGCGACAGGCGAATTGACTGATAGCAAAAATCAAACTGATAAGCGGACCTGGGCCCATAACCTGTTGCGGATAAATTAAAAAGACAGGTTTTTACTGGTGTACGGTTCGTCAACGACTAACTTTATTGATACAAATGCATATTTGATCTCTATTTCTAACAGACAGGGAGCCCATGAACAGATGCTGCAAAATATTTAACAATTTTTCCAATTACTATTTCTTATCTATTCCCAAGGCAAGTTTCAAATATGCTCTATTCAAGGCTCTAAAATCTTAAAAAAACATTTTTCCTTATCAATTCCTCAAGTTGACAACTAAATATAAGTTTGGAATATGTATTTAAAATTATTTATGCTATTTTGTTATAGTGTAGTTTAAGAAACCTTATATTTAATTCAAATTGTAATTTGTTATTATTATTTTTTGTTATATGCATTGTTTGGCTTGAAATAAATAAATAATATAGTTTCCTAACAAAGAAATAAGCTTGCAATTTTTCAGGATGAATTTCCACTTACTGGAGAAGCTTTTATTGAACACTAGTTGTTGCTGCCAATGGCTAATGATTCGATTGGTATTGACATACTTAGATGATATAGCAGTGCCATCTGCGAGGATAGGAATTTTGCACTTAGAGTGTGGAAGAGAGGCGTATAGCTATTGAATTTAGTTGGACCCTGAGACATGCTTGTCAGAATATTAATTGAAGTACTTCATATCGGATTCAATAAAGGTCGGATCATTATTACTTGTAGTAATCCATAGTGGGTGAATATAAGTTACACGTGACAAAGTGACATATACTAATAACATGCAAGTATATAATATTATTGAAGATCTCTCTAGTAAAATTACTTTCAATAACCGACCAAGACGCACCAGATTTGAAAATCTGCTCAATGAATTCATTCATCACACTACTTATCATATAATGAGCCCATTAATAGGTGCTGTGGAATATTCAATTCTATAAGCAGCCACTACTCTTCGGGGATTACCAAATCAAACTTCAAAAATAACTGGTCCAAAGCCCATTCCACATCCGAACCTGCTTAACTTCCATCGTTATTAGCCTAAATTTAATTAAAATAATGTAGAGTAACTGCTACAAAATTTGTGATGTATTGAAATATTATTTACGTACAATTTTTATTTTAGATTTATAATGATTAATTGTATTTTAGATTTATATAATGTTTTCTTGTTGTGTATGATGCCTTGTTTCGTAAAATAATTATCTAAATAACTAATATATACTATTGTTTGTTTGTCAAAACTTTGCGTAGAAAACGACCGAGTCGCAGTCGCTTCGATTGCATTTCGACCCGTGTGCGGATGCAATTGTCTACTTCGAGTGTGACGCCTATGACGTTTTGAGTTCGAGTCGCAGTCGAATCGATTGAATGTCGACCCGTGTGCGGAGGCACTAACCCAAATACATGGTATATGGTTTCAGTGTGAATGAGCTTAGATGATAATAATTCTTATGCATGTTGATCAAGTGGTGCTAGGAATATCGGTCAAGTGTCGTGTGAGAAAATAGGGCACGTGTGAATCATGAGAAAATATCGTCTTGTGAGAAAATATATTTCATTATGATTTATTTCAGGACATGCTGAGTATTAGTAATAAAATAGGTTAAGTTATTATAGAAAAATCGTATATATGGAATTGTAAAATTGTTGAAAGATAGATTCAGTAGAGTAGAGTCACTGAAAACCGTGGTTTTATTTGAGGGATTTCTGATTTGCTCTTGCAAGAATTTTCCTTGCAAAGCCAACCAATGAAAGCACGGCAAATGTTTAAGATTAGCTTAAGCATGTTGCCAACATTAACTGCGGCCACGCCGCTTTGGTAGGTTGGATCCCCTTTTGATTTAATTCCCCACTGTTGAGTTAAAGTAACTTTTCCTCTGCACCAGTGAGGACCCAACGTCATCGCAGAAGGAAGAAGAAGTATCACAAGGCCCATCAACAAACTTATTTCATGGCGATCCTGATAACCCAAATTTTGGAATCAACTGTGATGATTCAGGCAGCTGCAAAGAGAAGCGAGTAGAACAAGAAGAATACGTGTCAACTATACCATCGTATTATCGACCAACACCGATAACCATACCTGGGCCCAGACAAAGGAAGATTGAAGAGTTTATCAGGCGGAAGGCTGAGGACGACATTTTGAATACCATCCCCAAACAAAGACGGCCACGTGGAGGCAGAAAAACAAGATTGAAACGTGAACGTGCAGAGCTGCATGGACTAATAAGAACTGCCGTTGGGCAGCAAAAGGAGTATTTTAGAAGGAAGTTACGAGAGCTGAAAGATGGGCAATAACTGCTCAACAGAGGAAGTCGCAGTGATACAGGATATTCAGCAGTCACTGACGACGGCAGCAATCTTTTGTATAATAATAGGAATATTTTATTTTTATAACAAACATAACAAAGAATATGTAGTTAAACGATTAAGTAGAAATATAGATGTTTGAACGGTAAAAAAATTATAAAACAAAAAAAATATATATGGTTCTATACATAAATTTTAAACTTTTATTTGTGAAATTTACGGTTCCTTTTTGTAAAGTTTCGGTCATATAATGATTATGTTTGGACACCTTAGGAGGTTTGATTTTAGAAAACGAACAAGTTTGAAGAAATTTGAGAAAAAGTTCAAAGAGTTTAAATACGTTTGAAACGTTTTTAGAAAAATTGAACGATTTGAAGACGCGTAAAGAAAAATTTAGGAAAATAATTAGTAATTTTAATGACGAAAACTCTGAGGTTTTAGATATCAAGCTAAGTTTCAAAGCGATATCAGCAATATTGGAGGGAGAGATCTGGCTTCAGCTCGGTAAACAAGGATATTCTGCGGAAGACGTCCAACAAGAGTGCGACATCACCGAAGAATAAGAGACTAGTTTACAAGTGTTAGGAGACAAAGCCAAGATGTCTGATTTCAGTCTGGAGACTGCCATAAAAACAATTCTTACCTTCGAAGGAAGGTATAAGGAATCAGATTCCTTTTTGAAAATAGTAGAGTTACTAGATTCAACATTAACCGCTGCAGGAATAACCCAACTCATAGATTTCGTCACTAAAGTTAAGCTTACCGCGAATGTAAGACTATCTTTGGTTAACACCTCAATCAATACTTTAGAATCTTTGAGAAATGAATTGTCTAGCAGATTTAAGAACAATAAAACGGTACCACAGATTCATCCTATGCTCGGTAGCATGTGTCAAAACAGATCATCTGTTACTACATACAAGGATAACATTTTATCTTTGGTAGATGAGCTTAATCAATTACAGATGCAAGGGCTAGGTAATCAGGCTACGGAACCAGAAAAGAAGGTTATCGAGAAAATGAACGATACTTATAAACTCACGATCTTTAAAAGTGGACTAAATGACCAGCTGAAAGGCACAATATTTTCAGCTAGGCCCAAAACTTTTGCTGAGGCAGTATCCTTAGCGCAAGAGATTGAGACATTAGAATCACAAACCACGAGTAGCGTAATGCATATCGGCAATTTCGCAAATAATAGAAGTAACCATGGTCAAAGACACAGAAATAACAACAATGATAGGAACATCAATGGTTATAGAAAAGATGTTAGGAAGAGATGAAGGAATAGTAGATACGATAACCATAGAATTTTAATAGAAAGACAGGTAATAGACCAAATCTTTATAGAAATAATGATGGTAGCAGAGGTAATCACCGTAGGAATAACGGCTATGCCACCAACCATGGTAACAACCACAATAGCAATACTAGAAGCCTACATGCTATTTCGGACCAGCGAAACGCCCTAGGCTCCGGAGAGGAAATGAGGAACCTCCCGGAATAACTTGTACGAGTAAAGAATGTCAAATTTATAGAATAACAGATGGCTGCACGAATTTTGTAAGAATTTATAATGATGGAGCGAATAGACAATTATCGTTCTTGATAGATACAGGTGCAGACGTATCAATTTGTAAAGTGGGTATATTTAAGGCTTGAGAACATAGAGTAGATAGCAAAGTTCAAATTAAGCTGACTGGAATTACTAAGGAAGTAACTACGTCTTTAGGTACTTCGAAATTAGATCTATTAGTTGGGAATAGAAGGATAACAGAACTATTTCACATTGTGGACGATAATTTTCCGATCAGTACAGATGGTATTATCGGTAGAGATCTATTGGTTAGTTTCATGAGTAAAATAGATTATGTCAGATGAAAAAATTGTATTACCCATGGATACAAAACGTCAGAACCATTCGGGAATCAATATATCCGCGAGAACTGAAGCGATAGTTCCGGTTAATGTAAGCATCGATGAAGATAGCATTATGCTGAACGCAGAGATTGAGAAGGGTGTTTTCATCGGAACACTATTATATCAGCCAAAGGCGTTCGACACATACAGGTTCTGAACACAACTGATAAAGATAAAGTCATTAACAACTTCAACATAGAGGTTGAACCACTGAGAAACTACAAAGTATATGCAGGAAAACAACAGAGAGGTGATCAGAAGCGTTTCGAGAAATTGCTGAGAGTTATAGATAAAGATAATTTGGACAAAAGATCCATGGACAGCTTGCTTGAGATAATCAGAGAGTATCAAGATGTTTTTCACTTAGAGGAAGAGAAGTTGACAAAATTTCTATAAAGAAAAGCTGCAGATGACAGACAATAGTCCAGTCTACATTAAGAACTATAGGCTACCTCAAGCACAAAACGAAGAGATATTACAACAGGTCAGAGACTAAGAAGATGATGATATCGTTGAACCGTCGGTAAACCCATACAATTTACCATTTTTGGTTTTACCGAAAAGAACTTCAGATGGTAAGGCGAAGTGGAGACTTGTAGTGGATTTTCGTAGATTGAACGACAAAATTATCAATGATAAGTTCCCTTTGACTAGATTGGAAGACGTTCTAGACAGGCTCGGTAGAGTGAAATATTTCTCAACTTTACACATGACCACAAAATCGAACTTGAGAAAGCATCTAGACCCGTCACCGCGTTTTCGACCAGTGATGGTCACTTTCAATTTAAGAGACTATAGTTTGGATTAAACATTTCGTCCAACAGTTTCCAACGCATGTAAACGATAGCTTTGAGGGGTTTAAGTCATGAGGCACTATACGTAGATGACATCATAGTCTTTGGATGCAGTGTCAGACATCACTATGACAATCTTCGCAAAGTGTTACAGCGAATGCGACGGTCCAATTTGAAGTTGAACCCTGGTAAGTGCCACTTTTTGAAATCGGAGGTAGTGTATTTAGGGCATTTGATAACCAGTGAGGGTGTTAAGACAGACCCATCTAAATTCGAGACGATCAGAAACTATCTGGTTCTGAAGAGTGCAGATGAAGTGCGCAGATTTGTTGCGTTCTGCAACTACTACAGGTGTTTTATTCCAAATTTTGCCGGAATTGCCAAAAGTTTGAACTCGCTTCTGAAAAAAAAACGCTACATTTGAATGGACCGAAGAGTGTCAAAAAGCGTATGAAACACTTCAAGGTAAATTAATTGAGCCACCAATTCTGCAGTATCCAAATTTCGAAGAACCATTCATTTTAACAACTGATGCATCTAATTACGCATTAGGTGCTGTATTATCACAAGGTTAAATTGGACAGGATTTACCAATTTCGTATGTAAGCAAGTCACTGCCGAAACACGACATTAACAAACCAGTCATAGAAAAAGAACTTTTAGCCATACATTGGGGCATAAACTTTTTCAGATCTTATCTCTACGGAAGGAAGTTCGTAGTTGTCACAGACCATAGACCACTAGTATTTTTATTCACCCATGCAAATCCTTCATCGAAACTCACTAGAATTAGAGTTGACTTATCGGGTTATGATTTCACGATTGTGTACAAAAAAGGCAGCATGAACATGAATGCTGATGCCTTGTCAAGGATTGAGTTGGGTTCTGACTCTTTAAAAGCATTGATACCTCCAGTTATGATTGATAGATGAAACAGCAAAGCGTAAATTATTAGCAATTACAAGGGGCATGGCAAACAAAACAGAGGATAAAAAGCACGAAACCCGCAGCAAAAGTAACCACGTAAAAGTAGAACCTGATCAATTCTATTGTTGGGACTGCGCTAGCTTGTCGGATATCACTGTTGCTTTGAAGTTAAAATTTATCCTGCGCAATGATGAAAATAAAGGCATAGATATCGTACGTACAAAAGATGTTGTAAAAGTATATTGTAGCGATATATCTAACGCGAAACCAGTTTCCGTTAATACAAAGCTAACAATAAATAGGCGTACCTTCAGAAACAGACGTAATGAGAATAAAAGTGATAATCCACATTCAGAACACGTTTTGATTATGGAGAAACTATAAGATTTTGCTATACGTAACACAATCCTAGAGTTCTCGTTATCAAGTGATGATATTATATTGAAGTCTATAGATAAAGAAAAATTTAAGAAAGTATTTAACCTGTTGCAACGAAAAGGTAAAGGTAATGCGCATATGAAGCAACGAATAATGATACACAAGCCACCCGCTAAGATAACGAATAAAGATGAACAGGTAAATTTAATAGAAGAATATCACAATTTCCCGCACGGTGGACATTTACAGATTCGCAAAACTTTGTTGAAGCTAAAACAAAAATATTGCTGGAAATACATGAACGGTATGGTTAAACCCCACATAAAGAATTGCACAACTTGTCAAATGAACAAACAGGTGAGACACACATAGGAAGAAATGATGAAAACTGACACACCAGCAACGAGTTTTGAAACCATACAAATAGATACCGTAGGTCCACTCAAAATGTCTAATAACTATAGATACATATTAACTTTACAATGTGAACTAACTAAATTTGTAGTAGCGTTCCCAATAGAAAAAACTCTAGCGCACCTGAACCACTAGAAAACTAATTTTCGAAGAAATTGTCTTTGAGTGACAAAAAAATGTGAACAGACGTAATACACTTTTTTGTAGAATCATATAAACCATTCCTTGTTCAAAGCAACAGAACTCAACCATAACACAAATGATGAAAATGTTCAGTGCTGGCAACAATTTCCCAACGAAGCAGCAATAAGTTTACCTTCACAAGCTCATACTTAAATCAACTTATCCTTTGAATTTCGTTCTCATCAGAGGATTTCGTCGAAAGCTTTAGCAGTTAACGTTGTTTGAGGCTGCCATCCAAAAAATGTTCAAAACTCGGAAAATGTAAAAATTGGTTTCTTAGTTTTATTGCAAATATTTTGCATTTGAGTACGTTATTTGAAACATCTGTTGACGCAATAGTTACGAAAATGGCTAAAGCTGGTTACCCTGTGTCAGCAGCAAAGCAAAATATGTACCAAATCTGCTTCACGTTAAATTAAACCCAACCAGTAAATTTCGTTTCGATTGAATCACTGCGCTGGAAGTTATACGGGTGAAAAAAATTTAGGGTAACCACCTTCAAAATTTTTCAAATTTTTAAAGCGTTAATATTTGTTGTTAATTTTCATTGCAGGATCGGTCCCATTTGCAAATGTAATGCCATAATCGCGCAGTAAAGAAATTCCAAAAAATTACAAATATGGTCATAGCTGGCAGCCTTTCATGATTCTTGTACGAAATTCCTATGACATTTGGCTCACATCAAAATCTGTTTACTGCATAGACTTCATTTTGATATTTAGAAGTTATAGGGAAAAAAGCTTTATTTTTGAGCAAATTTGCAAGATTAAGGAGACAAAAATCACCATAGCTGGCAAATTTATTCTAATTTTTCAGCCAAATTTTCACCAAATGTTATTTTAAATAAGATCTCCATATTGTGTGAATTTTGTTAAAATCTGATATCCAAACCGGAAGTTATAGGCCAAAAAGCTGTTTTTTTTTCTCAGTGATTTTTCAAGATGGTACCCTTGCCACACGGTTGCCCGCGTTTCAAAACCACTTCTATCAGACCTGGTCCTAGCTAATACCAACATGTTCTGTGAATTTCATTATGATCGGATAATCCGGTCGTCAGTTCTCGTGAATAGAACTTTCGAGTGCTGAAAATAGAGGTAATTTAGTGATCGGTTGCCGTTCTTGTGCAAATCGGAATTTCAATTTTTGACATGATGTACAAACATTAAAGTTTATCAATGATTTGAATTTTTTGACACAAATCAAAAATTTTTCAGGAGGTCCTTCAATGATATGAAGATTTTTTTTTCAAGAGCCTGCCGCAGCTACAGGATTACCCGCACTACCTTGGAAATCTATGTGTATTAATCTTTAGTCAACATCAATACGCTCTGCAAATTTAACGATGATCCAATGTTTTTGTTAGAAGTAATGACAAATCAAAATTTGAAAAAAAATCCTTGCATACTTTTAAGCACGTTGCACCCACACATGGCTCAAAATTTCCAAGTTTTTGTCATAAACAAGCTTAAAACATAATTAGTTTTAATTTTCAGTACTTTTTTTGAACAAAAATTTACGCTGCTTGGAAATATAGGAGTACCTCAAAATTCACTAAAATGCTCGCCGCCGCCAAAAGGTTTAAAATATCTGAATTTGAGAAAGTTGTGAACCTACCTACTATATACATCTACATTCTCCGAAAATTTCAGCTCAATCGGATCGGCCACTCCAGAGATTATCTCCCTTAATCATTTTGCTGATATATATATATATATATATATATATATATATATATATATATATATATATATATATATATATATATATATATATATATATATATATATATATATATATATATATATATATATATATATATATATATATATATATATATATATATATATATATATATATATATATATATATATATATATATATATATATATATATATATCAGCAAAATGATTAAGGGAGATAATCTCTGGAGTGGCCGATCCGATTGAGCTGAAATTTTCGGAGAATGTAGATGTATATAGTAGGTAGGTTCACAACTTTCTCAAATTCAGATATTTTAAACCTTTTGGCGGCGGCGAGCATTTTAGTGAATTTTGAGGTACTCCTATATTTCCAAGCAGCGTAAATTTTTGTTCAAAAAAAGTACTGAAAATTAAAACTAATTATGTTTTAAGCTTGTTTATGACAAAAACTTGGAAATTTTGAGCCATGTGTGGGTGCAACGTGCTTAAAAGTATGCAAGGATTTTTTTTCAAATTTTGATTTGTCATTACTTCTAACAAAAACATTGGATCATCGTTAAATTTGCAGAGCGTATTGATGTTGACTAAAGATTAATACACATAGATTTCCAAGGTAGTGCGGGTAATCCTGTAGCTGCGGCAGGCTCTTGAAAAAAAAATCTTCATATCATTGAAGGACCTCCTGAAAAATTTTTGATTTGTGTCAAAAAATTCAAATCATTGATAAACTTTAATGTTTGTACATCATGTCAAAAATTGAAATTCCGATTTGCACAAGAACGGCAACCGATCACTAAATTACCTCTATTTTCAGCACTCGAAAGTTCTATTCACGAGAACTGACGACCGGATTATCCGATCATAATGAAATTCACAGAACATGTTGGTATTAGCTAGGACCAGGTCTGATAGAAGTGGTTTTGAAACGCGGGCAACCGTGTGGCAAGGGTACCATCTTGAAAAATCACTGAGAAAAAAAAACAGCTTTTTGGCCTATAACTTCCGGTTTGGATATCAGATTTTAACAAAATTCACACAATATGGAGATCTTATTTAAAATAACATTTGGTGAAAATTTGGCTGAAAAATTAGAATAAATTTGCCAGCTATGGTGATTTTTGTCTCCTTAATCTTGCAAATTTGCTCAAAAATAAAGCTTTTTTCCCTATAACTTCTAAATATCAAAATGAAGTCTATGCAGTAAACAGATTTTGATGTGAGCCAAATGTCATAGGAATTTCGTACAAGAATCATGAAAGGCTGCCAGCTATGACCATATTTGTAATTTTTTGGAATTTCTTTACTGCGCGATTATGGCATTACATTTGCAAATGGGACCGATCCTGCAATGAAAATTAACAACAAATATTAACGCTTTAAAAATTTGAAAAATTTTGAAGGTGGTTACCCTAAATTTTTTTCACCCGTATAACTTCCAGCGCAGTGATTCAATCGAAACGAAATTTACTGGTTGGGTTTAATTTAACGTGAAGCAGATTTGGTACATATTTTGCTTTGCTGCTGACACAGGGTAACCAGCTTTAGCCATTTTCGTAACTATTGCGTCAACAGATGTTTCAAATAACGTACTCAAATGCAAAATATTTGCAATAAAACTAAGAAACCAATTTTTACATTTTCCGAGTTTTGAACATTTTTTGGATGGCAGCCTCAAACAACGTTAACTGCTAAAGCTTTCGACGAAATCCTCTGATGAGAACGAAATTCAAAGGATAAGTTGATTTAAGTATGAGCTTGTGAAGGTAAACTTATTGCTGCTTCGTTGGGAAATTGTTGCCAGCACTGAACATTTTCATCATTTGTGTTATGGTTGAGTTCTGTTGCTTTGAACAAGGAATGGTTTATATGATTCTACAAAAAAGTGTATTACGTCTGTTCACATTTTTTTGTCACTCAAAGACAATTTCTTCGAAAATTAGTTTTCTAGTGGTTCAGGTGCGCTAGAGTTTTTTCTATTGGGAACGCTACTACAAATTTAGTTAGTTCACATTGTAAAGTTAATATGTATCTATAGTTATTAGACATTTTGAGTGGACCTACGGTATCTATTTGTATGGTTTCAAAACTCGTTGCTGGTGTGTCAGTTTTCATCATTTCTTCCTATGTGTGTCTCACCTGTTTGTTCATTTGACAAGTTGTGCAATTCTTTATGTGGGGTTTAACCATACCGTTCATGTATTTCCAGCAATATTTTTGTTTTAGCTTCAACAAAGTTTTGCGAATCTGTAAATGTCCACCGTGCGGGAAATTGTGATATTCTTCTATTAAATTTACCTGTTCATCTTTATTCGTTATCTTAGCGGGTGGCTTGTGTATCATTATTCGTTGCTTCATATGCGCATTACCTTTACCTTTTCGTTGCAACAGGTTAAATACTTTCTTAAATTTTTCTTTATCTATAGACTTCAATATAATATCATCACTTGATAACGAGAACTCTAGGATTGTGTTACGTATAGCAAAATCTTATAGTTTCTCCATAATCAAAACGTGTTCTGAATGTGGATTATCACTTTTATTCTCATTACGTCTGTTTCTGAAGGTACGCCTATTTATTGTTAGCTTTGTATTAACGGAAACTGGTTTCGCGTTAGATATATCGCTACAATATACTTTTACAACATCTTTTGTACGTACGATATCTATGCCTTTATTTTCATCATTGCGCAGGATAAATTTTAACTTCAAAGCAACAGTGATATCCGACAAGCTAGCGCAGTCCCAACAATAGAATTGATCAGGTTCTACTTTTACGTGGTTACTTTTGCTGCGGGTTTCGTGCTTTTTATCCTCTGTTTTGTTTGCCATGCCCCTTGTAATTGCTAATAATTTACGCTTTGCTGTTTCATCTATCAATCATAACTGGAGGTATCAATGCTTTTAAAGAGTCAGAACCCAACTCAATCCTTGACAAGGCATCAGCATTCATGTTCATGCTGCCTTTTTTGTACACAATCGTGAAATCATAACCCGATAAGTCAACTCTAATTCTAGTGAGTTTCGATGAAGGATTTGCATGGGTGAATAAAAATACTAGTGGTCTATGGTCTGTGACAACTACGAACTTCCTTCCGTAGAGATAAGATCTGAAAAAGTTTATGCCCCAATGTATGGCTAAAAGTTCTTTTTCTATGACTGGTTTGTTAATGTCGTGTTTCGGCAGTGACTTGCTTACATACGAAATTGGTAAATCCTGTCCAATTTAACCTTGTGATAATACAGCACCTAATGCGTAATTAGATGCATCAGTTGTTAAAATGAATGGTTCTTCGAAATTTGGATACTGCAGAATTGGTGGCTCAATTAATTTACCTTGAAGTGTTTCATACGCTTTTTGACACTCTTCGGTCCATTCAAATGTAGCGTTTTTTTTTCAGAAGCGAGTTCAAACTTTTGGCAATTCCGGCAAAATTTGGAATAAAACACCTGTAGTAGTTGCAGAACGCAACAAATCTGCGCACTTCATCTGCACTCTTCAGAACCAGATAGTTTCTGATCGTCTCGAATTTAGATGGGTCTGTCTTAACACCCTCACTGGTTATCAAATGCCCTAAATACACTACCTCCGATTTCAAAAAGTGGCACTTACCAGGGTTCAACTTCAAATTGGACCGTCGCATTCGCTGTAACACTTTGCGAAGATTGTCATAGTGATGTCTGACACTGCATCCAAAGACTATGATGTCATCTACGTATAGTGCCTCATGACTTAAACCCCTCAAAGCTATCGTTTACATGCGTTGGAAACTGTTGGACGAAATGTTTAATCCAAACTATAGTCTCTTAAATTGAAAGTGACCATCACTGGTCGAAAACGCGGTGACGGGTCTAGATGCTTTCTCAAGTTCGATTTTGTGGTCATGTGTAAAGTTGAGAAATATTTCACTCTACCGAGCCTGTCTAGAACGTCTTCCAATCTAGTCAAAGGGAACTTATCATTGATAATTTTGTCGTTCAATCTACGAAAATCCACTACAAGTCTCCACTTCGCCTTACCATCTGAAGTTCTTTTCGGTAAAACCAAAAATGGTAAATTGTATGTATATATATATATATATATATATATATATATATATATATATATATATATATAAAGAAATATGAATTTTCGGCGAAACGAGTTTAATACTATTGTTCTTCGAACATTAGTAAAAACTCTAGCGCACCTGAACCGCTAGAAAACTAATTTTCGACGAAATTGTCTTTGAGTGACAAAAAAACTCACCTATAACACAAATGATGAAAATGTTCAGTGCTGGCAATACATTTCCAATGAAGCAGCAAAAAGTTTACCATAACAAGCTCATACTTAAATCAACTTATCCTTTGAATTTCGTTCTCATCGGAGTATTTCATCGAAAGTTTCAGCGGTTAAACGTTGTTTGAGGCTGCCATCCGAAAAATGTTCAAAACTCGGGAAATTTAAAAATTGGTTTCTTATTTTTATCGCAAATGCTTTGCATATGAGTACGTAATTTGAAGCATCTGTTGGTGCAATATTTACGAAAATGGCTAATGCTGGTTAGCCTCTGTCAGCAGCAAAACAATAAATATACCAAATCTGCTTCACGTTAAGTTTAACCCAACCAGTAAATTTCGTTTCGATTGAATCACTGCGCTGGAAGGTATCCGGGTGAAAAGAATTTTTGGGCTACCACCCTCAAAACTTTTCAAATTTTTAAAACGTTAATATTTGTTGTTAATTTTCATTGCAGGATCATTCTCAATTGCAAATCTAATGACATAATCGCTCAGTAAACAAATTCCACAAAATTACGAAAATGGACATAGCTGGCAGCCCTTTCATGATTTTTGTACGAAAATCCTACGACATTTGGTTCACATTAAGGTCCATTAGTAGTATGGATATGCCGGTTCTAGACCACTTTGTATGGAAAATGTTTGCGGTCAGAGACTTCCGGTCGGGCACGGTTTGAGTGCTGCGTGGATGTGTGTGTGTGTGACGGCGCGTGCTTATCATGCTTTGTGATTTCTGGGAGTCTTATCATTTCTAGCTCGAGTTTGCATTGATGCCGATATGTTTGAACATGCGTGTTTGTGGTTGGATAGATTGGACTGATAAGCGTGCGATGTCGAAAAATATTGAGAGATTTTTAACCCTAGAATGTGACCCATGGGATAATTTTTACTTATATACGGGATATATTTCGTTGCGCATCAGTCAGTTGACCACTCTTAAATCTTTTTATGTTTAATGATAAAATAAGAAATGTACATAACACTAATGTTGCCTTCTTTTGAGTAAAAAACATGTACCTAAAATCATCCACAAATTTACCGTACCATTCTAGGGTTAATTGCTCGTGTCTAATGAACAGAACCGCAAAATTTCACTAATTAGCGTGTACGTTTCGAGTTTCCATTGTTTTGATGACGTCACTTTTGAGCATGCGCGTGCGGGCCGGTCGGGAGGGAAGGGTAGGTAGGTATGTGGCGTATGATACAAGAGGGAGGGGGACAGGTGTGTGTAATGACGGTCATTGATCTACGGTTTGATTCATACGTAAAATGTATAATCTTCAAAACATTACGAATACGTTCATTTTCAAACGAAGCTGTATGGCTTTCATATCAACGATACATTTTTGTGCTATTTCTTCATATGAAATTTCATGGTTTTTGGCGTGTGCATATGAAGCGGGATCGTAGCGTCTTATCAACAATGCTCTGTGGTTTTAGCGTTTCGAGTTTGTTTACATTTGTTCGAATGTGTTTACATTTGTTGGGGAAGCCCTTTGCTGGATGACGTCACGCGTCGACACGTTTGAATATGAAATCGTTTTTGAAATTTTACCCTGTGATATTCGAATGACGAAGAATTTGTTAACATGTGGTTTTGAATGATAATAAACAACATATGAATGTGTGATCGTATGAAAACGGCTTATCAGCAATGGAATTTCACGTGGCGGTTTTAAGTTTGTTCGATAGATAATATTATAGTCAAATTAAGTGATTACGGGTTTTTTGTTTTTCGATGTGGTTACCTAGTGTTTTGTAGCAATTGTGTTTTTTGTGAATTGTAACGAATCAGCTTTGCAATATTTTCTTAATTTGTGGTTTTCTAGTGTGTTTCGAGTTTACATTTGACTTTGTTTATGTTGGATAACGACATGTTTGAACATGCACATTGCGGTTTTGTTCGTTGAATATGTGAAGAAGTGATAGATTGAACTGATAAGCGTGCGAGTATTGAAAAAATATTGGTAATAACGAACGGAAGTACTCAACCGCAAAATCTCACTAATTAGCGAAGTTTTGATGACGTCACGTGTCGACATGTTTGAACATGAATTCGGTTGGAGAGTGATTGATTGGTAATGTTCATAATCAGTAAATTCTTTGCGGATGTCTGTATATAAATAGTAAACAAGACCAAGAGTAATCATTCTTTCAAGCGATCTCGGTGCGGAAAAAAATGTTTTGGATTGAAGTAATTCAAGATAAAACTGTATATTGTATCTGTGAACATGTATGGTTATCTTTTCGAATTATCAATATAACCGTGACTGGAGGATTTTTCGAGTTGCACATGACTCCTGAGGGTGGTCCAAAAACATTAGTGTTAAGACTAAGAAATGGCGAACCTATTCCCAAACATTTCAACGTTGATTTCAATTTCGAACCATTTCAACACGTTCAAATTGCAATATATGGTGAGTATTCATTCTTTCTCTTTGTAAGATAATGGTGCTACTTTTCTATTCAAAGAGGTGACATCGTTCTAATGGGATCAACAATCAGTGGCTTTAAAAACTCCCGAGCACTCAATAAATTCCCATCCGGGTTCACCTTCAATCATTACGACGACTGGTATCGTAGCGAATCATTCCACAGATTGCGTCTGGAGAGAATAAGTGAGGAAGCGGGAATCAAAGAGAAAATGCGTAGAGATAGTGGCAAACGCGAACCTAGGACCAACAGCGATTCAGAGGTTCTTTGGGAGAAAGTGCCAGAGAAAAAATAAAACATGTTCTTTTTCCTTATACAACAAAAGTGTAATAAAAGAGATTTTTTTAAATAATTTTTATTTTTTCTTAACATAAGATTGTACAGCTTTTACAGCAAGATAGTGATAAGTTGTTCGAAAATGCAGCTGCAACGGAAGTATTCAACCGCAAGTTAGAATTTCACTAATTAACGAAATTGTGGTTTAGGAAACTATTTCATGTTATGTGATCGTGGGAATTAACTTGATAATAAATTCGTATAAATAGCCATGCAAACTGAGAACAGTATCGTTTTCCTTCAAAGTTAGTCAAAGCATGAACATCGAAGAACAATGGAATCAATCAATGAGCTGTTAAAGTGCAAGCCAGTATTATACGCAAAAGTAGCAGATTTGGAAGTTGGCAAGCGGTATAGAGTTACAGCTGGAGAGAGAATGTCAACACGGTAAGTTGAATTTAATGATTTGCATGAGTACTTGAAAGTAATTTTTTTGTTTTCAGGTATAGAACGGCAATCGTAATCGACTTGGACAACAGCATGCGAATATTTCTGCCAGCACGATTCAACAGCTGTAGCGATAAAGTTTTGGAGGACTTTAACGGTGGAAAGCTAGCGCTGAGTTGTACCTCCAAAGATCACAAAGGACTACAATTCCATGAAGTGGATGAAACCTATTTCTACACTCCCTATTAAAAATAGTTGAAATAAAACAAAATGTTTATTCATAAAAAGTATTCTACACTCCCTATTAAAAATATTTGAAATAAAACAAAATGTTTATTCACAAAAAAGTATTTTTATTCAATGAATGGATTTGATTTCATAATATAATTTTTCAGAAGGAATACATTTTGTTGTGCACAACATCCACTATGCAAAGTACATTGTGATGTTTCAGGATATTGTTTTTTCAGCGCTTTCAGATTAGGGCAATTGTAGTCATCCAAGTTGATTATAGTGGCAATGTTCCCCAACAAGTCAGCGAGCCAGTTTTTCTTCTCCAATCCTTTGACAAATATTATGACATCTTTCATATTTAAAAGCATCCCAATCCAAACCATGATAATTTTCGTATAACCACTCCGCTTGAAATTGAAGCTCTTTTGAAAGTGCTGCAAATCTGAAGGGAGCTTTGAGTAGAAAATGTCGATGAGAATGCTCGTACACATTTACGACAGCCAACTCTTTGACGATGAAAGCATTGTTGGGTCCTCTAAATCCTTGCATGTCGATGGCGAAAGTTTTCGTTGCCATAATGGAAGAGCATAAACGTGATACTGAATAAACATTTATATTTGTCATAGTTTTTATACAAGTTTCTCAACTGTGCTTGTGAGAGGATTGTATTCTAATACGCGATCATGAAGGAGTAAGCAGTAGGCTGTAGTTGAAGCAGGTACATCTACAGATGTTTTGATATCTAGTCGGATGTCAACTGAGCCGGATTTCATGGAATCATTTTGACGTGAACAATCAATTACTACAATTGGTGCAGATTTCTTGTATTCGATTCGTGAGAGTAGTGGTTGTGGTTGAACACTGTAATAAGATTGTTGAAAACTGCTGTACATATCATAAAGCAGAGCAAATCGATCAAGCGTGAATTTGATATTCATATCATCATAGGGATACGATTCAGAGTTCAAATGTAATTTCACATTGGATAAATCACAATGATCGAATTTGCTAGCATCCTTATCTTTGTGATTTTTTCGATTTGTTTGCAATGCTTATATAATATAACGAGGTTTTTCGAGCTGACTGGTGGTTTTTACACTCCACACATGTTCTGTTGTTGTTGGTAAGACTGGATATTCGTATAGTTCCCAACTTCGAAAGCTTACTTGAACTGGTTGTGCTACTTCAATATAGTTCAGCATTGTCAGCTTTTCAGAGCCATCTGGTGTGACGTGTGGCACCTTCCATTGTAATTTAAAGATTTTGACGAGTACATCATCGGTGTTGGAAAGAAAAGCGTTTTCGTCGCTTCTAGTACGAATAAGAATCAGCTCATGTTTGGCATTAACGATAACCTTCTTGTAGTCTTCGGCGAATCCCAAAAGCTTTCTTAGCGGAACGCAAAAGTTCAAGTAACCACTTGACGGGGTGATGAGCTCGTTTGGCGACCGGCCGGCATTATAAAGCATTTTACTTTCGTTTTCATTAAGGGATATATAGTTTTTCAATGTCGATGTTATTCCAACGTTTTTGTTTCGGTCAATTCCGATTCCATTGAGTTCATATTTGATCTCGTCAAATAGGAATGCGATGGTATTATTCGTTAGTTGGGCGGTTGTTGAGCTTGTTCCATCCTTAGTTAGAGCGCCTTCAATATAGATGAAACTCTGGCTGGGTAAAATGCACAAATCCTGTTGTTGTAGAGGAATTCTTATTTCATCACTGCAGTTGAATGATGATAAAAATGGAGAATAGCTGTGGTATTCAATTTTAGAAATACTATTGTCGAAGTTGACTTTACGCGCAACGTTCAGAAGCTCATTCATTTTCTGTTTACTTTGAATCCTAATTGTTTCAAGAACTGCTTATTTTGTAGCGTCAATCGTGATCTGACTCGTTTGGTTTTCCTGTTGCAACTGATTGCGTTGGGCGTGTATTTATCGTTATATAGCAGAATTCTGGGGCTTCAAATGAAGTCTTATAGTTATTGTTTCTCCCTTGAAATTGATTATGTCACCGTCTTGATCAATCAGTTTAAGAGTCAACGTACTTATTCGTTTAACGTTTACCGGTAAATAGATTACATTACTAGGAACTTCCACTATTTTATAGCCTGGCCCTACCTCGGGCGAGAATTCGTGTATTGTGTGTGAAGGTATACTATTAATATAGGAATTTCCAACAATGGTGCAATCAATCCGTATTACGTTCACTTTACTTATGCTCACAGGTAGATCGGAAGTATGTTTTATATTGGCTTTTAATTCTCGTTTATTGAATCCTAGAAATGGACCAATCGATCTTTCTTTATCAAAGTAAATAGGAGCAGTCGACTTGATATCACTTTTGAGGGTTATTATTGGCTCGTATTGTAAGATTTATTTTATTATTGATCTTGGATAGTTCTTTGTATAGGTAGTTAGCAATATCATCAATTTCGTACGATCCAACGGGAATTTCGATAATTTGTTTTCCAATGTGTAGAAGATTATTTTTTCCATCCACATTAGGTATAGAATTATACGTTTGAAAATCAACAAGTCCGCATACATAGTCGCCTTGTAGTTCGATGGGAGGAAAGTAATCTGTTGTAAGAATGGATGAGTTTCCACTTAGAGTCAGTGTTAGTGCCATGGTAGTATACGAAACAATGATTGATTTTTGGTTTATTAATAGTATTTATTCATCTAGAAGCTTATACAAAAATTTCAAACATAAATGACCACAGTTGTATGAATCATAGCTTTGATATGTGTTGTAGTTGTATTTTATACTAGATCCTAGATAGTCAATTAATTCTCTCGGTGGAGGTAAGTTTCCAAAGCTATCAAAGTATTCTCCATTACGTTTTTTCTTGTTGTACGCTACCCAATGTGTACCGGGACCTTGAATATCATCGAGATTGACAATCCCACATTCATTTTGCATTGGGGATTCCTTCGGTAAACTATTTCGCATGAAAACTCCTCTAAAGTAGGGCAAAAATCGTGCAGACTGTGTTAAATCATTCTCGTTTAGGGCTCTCTTTGGTAGCGTTTGTAAGAGTTTTTTTGGGGCCAGTTTTAAATACAAGCCCAATCCTTTCCTGTACGGCTTCAAAGGTAAAACACGACCTACTGCTATCTGCTCCATTTTCTGGTTCTGTCGCTTCTTTTCTTCTAATGTGCTTTTCGCATTACTAGCATCATTAACAGCTTTAGTTATTCCGGTAGCACCACCTGATAAAGCGCCTAATGCAGATAATCCCGCGAAAAGAGGAATCAGAAACGGTAGAACTCCTCCAACTTTAGGAATGGGTATGATTCTGGGAGTTTGGATTGACTTCTTCTGTCCCTTGGTTATACTCTTTGCTGCAGCTAAAGCAATTTTAATACTTATCTTGAGATTGTCGGGCTTCTTTTTTTTCATGATTTTCCGTAGTTTGGTAACAACTGTTCCAAATCTCGTTGTGTTTTTCACTCCCATTCCTTATTTTACTTTAGCTTTCATCATATTGGTCACGAGTAGTGCGTGGGTGCGTTCTGCTAATCCAGCGTCTGTTGCCCGGACTCGTTGCCACGCCTTTTCGGCTAATATTCTATCAAGTTTGTGACGATCGCTCGTTTCTTTGAATTTTGAATATCCAATATCGTGTTCTTTACAGGCCTGATCCAATAAATTTATTCCGGGGTCACCTCTAGCAAGTCGCTCGCTTAGTTTTGTGCCAGGTCCACAGTACTGATAGCCAGGTAAATGCAGTTCAAACCTCTTCCCTCTTCCTCTTCCGCTCACCGCTTTTCGTGATCTACTGAAACATTCCTTTTTGTGATCAATCATTTTATACTATTCGATCCGCCTCGTTCAACAACTTCTCGTAGACTATACCTAAAACCTAATTACTTTCATGTTTTCTGTTAGTTCAACTCAGGATGCGATTCATACAACAACAGCAAAAGTTGTCGGTGGAAAATGCTGACAATACGAATGAAATTTGCTCAGCTAAACATAGCAATTTACTACCTAATAGCATCCGAGGTGTAATAGTGGGTCCTTCAAACTGTGGTAAAACCAACGTAATGATTTCTCTCCTGAAACATCCGAATGGTGTGAAATTCGAAAATATATACATCTACTCAAAGTCATTGCATCAACCCAAATATAGACACTTGGAGCAGGCGGTAAGACCTATTTCTGGACTAGGCTTCCATACATTTTCAAACAATAGTGAAGTGATTGCACCTGAAGAAGCTCAGTCTAATTCTATATTCATTTTCGATGACATTGCCACCGAGAAACAAGATAACGTTCGATCATATTTCTGTATGGGCCGACATCATAATATTGATAGTTTCTATCTGTGTCAAACTTATACGAGAATACCGAAGCACCTTATTCGAGATAACGCAAATTTTCTGATTGCATTCAAACAGGATGATATGAATTTAAGACACATTTACAATGACCACGTGAACACCGATATGACTTTCGAACAGTTTAGAGCCGTTTGTGCGGAATGTTGGAATGATAAATATGGATTCTGTGTAATCGATAAAGACAGCCCCCTGGACAAGGGTCGGTATCGAAAGGGGTTCGATATATTCATTATGATATAGAAGCTTATAAAAACAACTCATAACATCGAAACAGCTCAGTTGCAACTCAAAAGCAGTTAAAAGCAGTTCAGTACTAGTTAAAAGCAGTTCGAAAGCAGTTCAGTACCAGTTAAAAGCAGTTCAGTACCAGTTCAATACCAGTTAAAAGCAGTTCAGTAGCAGTTCAGTACCAGTTAAAAGCAGTTCAGTACCAGTTCAGTACCAGTTGAAAGCAGTTCAGTACCAGTTCAGTTGATTAGTTTCATGCAGCTCGATAGCTGTTCAATACAGTTTGATACTAGATCAATACGGTTTGAGTGTAGCAACAGTGAAGATAGTTCGCGAAAAATCGAGAAGAACGTAAATCGATTTAAATACAACAAAAATCACTTCAAAATCAAATTAGAACCCATTAAGAGACTATTTCAAAATATTGCAGAGACCTTTCGAAACTGTTGCGCAAACACCAATAACAATGAAGTCTGATAAACGGTTGCTCAATGATATTGTAGAGACGACAAATTCGATAAGGAAAAATTATCAAAAGCTGAAAGCCAACAAAGCCGGAATTGAAGTTCAGTTGGAGGAAACATTTAAGCCAATCACCAAACCTCTCAATAAATTCGTGAAAAGAACCAAGCTCTCAGAAATTAAAGAAGAGCCTCTGTCTTCAGTTAAACGTGAAGAAAGAAGTTCGGAGGGGAGTGACGACGATGAAGACAGTTTCAAAGCTCCCACGAGGCGAAAGCTTGACCTCACCATCACCCCATCCAACTCTTCTACAATAGCTATTCGTAAATTTGTTAGCACCCCGAAAGGACGAGAACATCTTAACCAATACATGGAACAAAAACAATTTTCGGAAATTCCTATGCAATATTTACACACATTTATTAATGAACCCTCTGTAGTTGATAATACATATGGGGTATATTAGGATGATGATGATGGAGAACAATGGAAAATAGGAAATTTGAATTTCGCAATCGATGGTAATAAAATACTTGTAAATGAAAAATCATATACGGGGACTCGAGGTTTATATGAACTGCTTTTTATGAAACAGCCAGATGAAACTATATATAACGATAAAGATTTAGAGAATTATAAAAGTATTCTTCTGCACACGAATGCTCACAGACGTTCTTACGACAGTGATAGTCAAATAAATGGAAATCGAAGTTTTAAATATACAAAAATAATTTCAAAGCTTCTAAACAGCAACAAAGGAGGAAAAGAACCTAACATTAGCAAAGACTACAGCTTGATGCAAACATCGAATAAACCAAAAGATTACATATATTGGGATAATCCGAATGAATTAGTGGATCGGTTGCGGCTCCTTATTGCATCACACCAAGCCGGTCACAATAACCACAACAACGAAATTATATCAATCATTGAAGAACTGAAAGAATCACAAATGATAGATTAAACGAAAATGGGTATTGATAAATTTGGTCGATTTTCAACGGAGAGAGGAGCAAAACGTGGCTTACAAGGTCTTCAGGATCCCCCAGGTCCACCAGGTCCACCAGGAGCACCAGGTCAGCAGGGACCACCAGGAAAACCTGGCATCGAAGGTCCCCAAGGTGTAGGGTTCAGTAAAACGGAAGATGGTGACTACGTTCTTAATTATAAACGAATTAAATACCTTGAATCACCCATTGAGGATGACGATGCTTGCACAAAACACTACGTTGATATTAATATTGTAAAACTTAAGCAATATATAGATAAGGAAATTCAAAAACGCCACACTAATGTCTCTGATCATAAGTAGACTGGTTGCATACAATGAGCAAAAGACAAGTCGTAAACGAATCACATAAGACCGCTCGAAAAAATTTTAAACGACGACGAGTTGTAATAAAAGGTTTGGATGATCTGTGGCAGGCTGATTTAGTTGAGATGGGAACATATGCTAGCGAGAATACAGGATTTTGTTTCTTCCTCGCAATCATTGTTACATTTTCCAAGTTTGCGTGGACGGCTCCTATCAAAACGAAGACTGGAATAGAAGTTACTAGGGCGATGGAACACATACTCCAACAAGAACGCATTCCTCAAAACCTGCAAACAGACGATGGAAAAGAATTCTACAACAGTTATTTCAAAAGCCTCATGAAAAAATATCAAATAAACCATTATTCTACGTATAGTTCGCTCAAGGCGTCAATTGTTGAACGATTCAATCGAACACTAAAGAACATGATGTGGAAGGAGTTTAGTATGAATGGAAATTACAAATGGATTCGTATAGTTGATGATCTTGTTAAGTTATACAACAATAAAAAACACAGAACAATAAAAATGTCTCCATCTGCTGTTAATAGTTCCAATGAAAAATTAATTCTGACTAACGTATACAACAACATTAAGGTGATGGGTCCATCTAAATATAAAGTGGGTGATCATGTGCGAATCAGTAAAGACAAGCATGTGTTTGAAAAGGGCTATACACCAAACTGGACTACGGAAATTTTCAGGATCCGTCAAATTCGAATAACCAACCCCGTCACATACCTACTGGAAGATTATGAAAGAAACCCCATCGAAGGCGGCTTCTATGAATCTGAACTATTGAAAGCCAAGTATCCGTCGCTCTATCTCGTGGAAAAAGTATTGAAACGGAGTGGAAATCGAGCGTTTGTCAAGTGGTTGGGATTTTCGGAAAAACACAATTCCTGGCTAAATGTTAAGGATATGATAAGATAATTTGAAACATTGTATAGTTTTTTAAAATTATTTATTAAAAGTACGTAAAGTTGAACATTTTTTTTTCATTTTTTAATAAAACGCATGTAAAGTTGAACAGGTTTTTTCATTTCACATATTATCCTACGAACACTATAACATTCACAAGTATCTGGTCCGGATTTCGCATCATCATAAGCCCAAGGACAGCTCACATAATGTTGACCAAATTTGCTGACTTTCTGTTTCATAACGGTGTAGGGCTTCAAAAACGCATAGTTACTCGTAAATTCATCAAAGTGTTCCTCAAAAATGTATTCTTTGTTAGCGTAGAAAAATTTTTTATAATTCTCAAGAGAATGTTGAAGATCGTTTTCCGTTTCGTTGTTGCTCATGACTACGATGTGCACTGTTTTACGGTTCAAGTAATACTCATGCTATATGTTTGCTTCATCCTCTTTAAATCCAGAAATTCTATATTTGACTTATAGTTTGGATCTTCCTGTTTTATATATTCAACTTCACCACTGCTTAGAATTCTTTCGGCTTCAAATTCATGATATTCATAACACGAGATCTTGAGTGAGCGCATCGAATAATTGCTATCATATGTACATCGAACTGTCAACATTTTTTCATCGTCAAACTCTAATTTAAAATGTCTGTAAAAAATATTTTTGCTCTCGATTATTCCAGCTATTTTCATTTCTTTCCTAAGCAAATCTTGCCGAAATCTCTCTATCGCTTCATCGACCGTAACAAATCTTCTCGATGGTTCTGTTGTTGTTGTAGTCGGCGAAATTTCCGACGATGATGAAATAGCGGCGTCATTCAATGTTTCCGTTTGTGATGAAATTGTACTGATAGTCATAAGTCGAAAAGATAATGCTACTTCCACTGTCTTGTTATCAGGAAGCGCGAGATTAAATGCCAAATTGTTAATGCTTTCGTTCTCACTAAGGGTCACCACTGCCAGGGGGCTACCTTGAAGAAAAGACACTACACTCGAAATAAGAGCTATGTTTAAGAACGCCATTCTGCACAAACTAATTTCCTGCCTCCCAACCTGAAACTATTTATAGTGAAAATTCTTCTACTCTCTCGCTCACACCACCGCTAATTGAAAGAAACAAAAAATTTTTTTTCGTTGTTTTTTATTACTAATATCACTAATCTACATCCATAACTATACTTATATCACTAATCTACATCCATAACTATATTATAATGTCCCCAAGCATACGTACTAACCCCATCTTCCCTTATAAAGCGCTTATCATCTAGATAACTTAATGCAACCTTATTAATACATTCAGTGTATAAACTATGTAACTTAGATCTAAATACATACATACTACCCTTAAATATCTTTTTCCTAAATAAACAATCTCTATAACTATCTAAACTTAAACTATCCATAATTATTTTTTTTACACCTTTTGCTTTTTTAACAGATTCATCGTCTTCGACACTAAACGAATACATTTTTGATATTAACCCTATGAACTCTGTCATTATCTTCCCATGGTTTTCGTCTCTCATCATACCCAAGACTTTCCCATTCCTCTGAGGAATATTATAGACATTGTCGGGGGCATATTCCGAAGTATCAAAATGTCCCCCGATATCGGACAAAATATCTTCATAAAAATCAGAAGTTTGAATTGTATAGATGAATGAGTCAGTGTCCATATAATTGAGAGTTAGTTTTTTATCGTATTTGGGCTTCATGTACTGATAGTGAAAATCGTACATCTTGTACTTTGATAGGTCAAGTACAGTGAAGCCCAGATATGTAGGTTTGTTGTAGCAGGTAAATACTCGGTCTAGTTGGATAGCTGCCATGTTGTGTGTAAATACAGCTGCACTGTGAAAATTGGGCTTCGATATTAGACTTCGAGCGCCCGAGTGTCTACCTCGACTTTCCCAATCTGTGACAATTTTCACGTCCTTCCTCTTGTCGACGTTCTCCATCGTTTTGCCATAAACTGCATTGTTTAGTAGCTTGAAAAAGTGTTTTTCGAAGGAATTTTTACTCATCTTACGGTGATGTGTATTCAAGTCTATATATTGCTTCAGCCAGCATGATTGTTTGAATTGTAAAATTCTGTACACACGAGTCAGCTTCAAGCCATTTCGAATGCACTGCTGCAGATTCCGATAATGAATCACATATTTTGTTTTATTCGTAAAATCAATGATCAGCTTGCTTGTTTTCGAATCATTAACTTTTTTATTTTCCAAACAGAACGGAAGGTCATTGTGTTGATCATGCAATGTTGTTGGATATTCCAAGTCAACTTCGAAAATATAACCAATATCAGAATCTTCTGCAATATTTAGAATGTCAACATCATCTACTTTTTCAACCCACTTGAATTCAGCATATGGAAGTGGTTGTGACATTGCCCAACCATATAAGTTGTTTGCGTCTAAGTAGATAAGATATTTGGAAGGATCGTCCTCCTTATACTTTTTCATGTATTTGTTATTGGCAGTTGAGTGACGGTGAGAGTATTGGACGATACCACCTCTAATTCCACGTTTCACGAAATGATGCATACTGATATCTGTCAGCAGGTCAAGCTTAATAGATGTTGTTTTAAGCATAGCATCCCACGATAATCCCGGAGTTGTATAATATTGGCAAGGGTCTAGTTGATATATATTTTTGCATACTTTCCGGAAATTTTCAAACACATCGGTTAGAAGAAGAACATCAGTTTTCAAGTACAACTCTAAATAATCTCAAATCTTTCCACATTGGAATTCTTTCCAAACATTCTGTGCATGCTGGTAATCAAGTTCGGTGCACTCGGTATTGGTCATCTTGTTGAAAAATTTCTCTCGAGGTGGTAGACAAGTTTCATTTAATCTCTCTCATGAGCTTATGTAATCATAGGGAAATACACCCTTTCGCGTAAGAAGTTTAAATTTTTGTCTATCACCATATGCTGAAGAGACAGTTTTCAAATCTTCTTCAGCTAAATTTTTAACAAGAGCATCCAAACTGCTCTGCATGAATCTGGCTGAATCCAGAAATCGAAGCTCAATTGTTTCGGAATCATCAAACCGTATTCTTTTAGAAAGTGAAACGTACAATTCCTTATTAATGGGTATTATTGAAATATCACCATCAATATCTCCCAATTCTTTAACAAATAGGTGGCAGTCATAGCCGGAGAGGTTGTGAAACAATATAGGGAAAAATTTGGGCACCCGAAATAAAAGGTTGCATGAGCTATGCGCAGGACCCCTATACTTTCCGGTGAAATGGCAATGATCGCGCACTCTATCACTATCAAGTGGCTTTCGACAAATATGGCACAAAATTGACTCACATTGGATCTTTTCTTCGTCCGAAGTCAGGGCATCCATTGGTTTCGGGGACTTTATATGTTTGGTATAGAACCATCTTACATCATTTACTAAAGAATTTACAAATTTTTTCGGTGAATCGGACCCCTTGTAAATCCTAAATCTATCCAAACTCGAATCGAAGGAACATTTGATAAAGTACGAAAGAGCACAAGGTATATGCTCTTGCATTGGCGTTGTTGATGAAATCGCTGGATCCGGCTCGCAGGTGTCAATGTCCTAAAGAAGACACTCAAAGTCAGCGTAGATCACGAACGGTACATCCAGCTGTCGTTCGAAATTTTTGTATTCCAACGTCGATTTCTCTGGTTCCACCATTTTCGTTACAATTCTGTCAAACTCATCCTTATGCGTTTCAAGCATCTCACTTGAATGAAAATGTTGAAGACACTGGTTGCATACATATATTGTGTGACTGTTTAACGTCTGCTGTGAGCCAATTAATCTGTAAAAAAAATCTTTAAGCACATCTTAGAAAAAACCTATTACATTTTCTTACCTTGATATATTTTTTATCCAAACATAATGAAATTTTTCTCCAGCTTGCAGCAGCAATAAATTGATATGATGAGTTTTTTCTTGCTTCGTGAGATAATAGGGACCCACAATTTTCTTGATTTCGTCGTCGTACCTGAACAAATTGATGCTAATCGATTGGTTTAGTTGTTCGAAAACAGCAATGTCTTTAATCTTCATCGGAAAGTCAAGACCCAAAAAATTGAGTAACATCCCATTATTCAACCGTATAACGCAGTCAGCAATATCATCGATTTGGTATGATGATGTTCTGTCGGAATGAATGTCGACTGGATTCATAGCGGAAATAACGCTCCACTTGAAGCAATAAATATCTTTATTCTTCACGTTCACACATGCTCGTTTGGATGTTAAATGTTTGGGTAAAGGAATGAAGTTCGTTCCTCGCAGTGGTTTGAATTCATTGACATTAAGCTCGCAATGAGTTATCCTCATCAAAGCCCATCCGCTGTCTTTTTCTTGGAATTCTTCCATTTTTTCCTTGATTTGCGTGGCCATATTATTGAACGCGATCTCTAGCTCAGAACAATTGATTATGGCCTGCATCTTTGTGTGGAATGATTTTATGCTCACTACACATTCCCTGTCATCCATTTTAACAAACTCCGCAAAGAGCTCAATATTGATTTTAACTCCCAACCGCTCCGCTAATGTTTTTCGGAGATAGTCCATCAAGGGATCTTCCATCCTCTTTAAAAATTCTCCGACATCCAAAAGACTCTCTTCCTTATTTTCGAAAATGAGAGTCTCGATCCGGTTGCTAAAACAGGTTTTCACTCTCTTCAAATTTTGATTGATTGTCTCTGCAGCATTCCGCTTATGCAAATTTGTTCTCAAGTGGAACAGCCACACCGCACTTTCTACATCAATTTTACACGCCTGACAGAACATGATTGTATTTATGAGTCTTATTTGAGTCAATTGGAGTACTTTATAAAACTTGGTATTTTAAACCACTTAAAAATTGTTAATGCACTTTAAAAAAAATTCTAGAAATTAATTTTGAAATGAAAAAAAAAACTTTTTATAAACGTGTTCTAACACAGAATACAAAAAACAATTTTAATCAATATATTTTGAACTTACCAAAAACTGTTTATAGATTTGCTCCAAAAGTCACTTTTCACAAAATATTCAAAACTTTAATCGTTGAGATCGCCTGGATTAACTGAAAGTCGAATACAAACTTGTGTTCAAAAACTCTTGCAGTTGCTTTTATACGAAAATCGTAACCACAATTCTATGCTTATCCAATCATATTTTCTAAAACTAAAATACAAAACTTTTCCCACACTTCTCACATCCTAAAACAATATTTCGCTCATTAGTAAAATTCTCACAAAACACGTGCGGTGCCGACGCGAACCAATATTTTTCGGCATCCAATCCAATCTATTCAACCACAAATGCGCATGTTCAAACATATCGTCATCAATGCAAACTCGAAACACGCTAATTAGTGAAATCTTACGGTTGAGTACTTCCGTTTATTGCTGATAAGACGCCTTCGACATCCAATCCAATCTATTCAACCGCAAACGCATATGTTCATCAAAACAATGAAAACTCGAAACGTACACGCTAATTAGAGAAATTCTCACTTGCGGTTGAGTACTTCAGTTTATTGCTGATAAGACGCCTTCGACATCCAATCCAATCTATTCAAACCACAAACGCGCATATTCAAACATATCGTCTTCAATGCAAACTCGAAACACGCTAGAAATGATAAGACTGCCAGAAATCACAAAGCATGATAAGCACGCGCCGTCATACACACACACACACATCCACGCAGCACTCAAACCGTGCCCGACCGGAAGTCTCTGACCGCAAACATTTTCCATACAAAGTGATCTAGAACCGGCATATCCATACTACTTCCATTCACTGCGTGAACTTCGTTTTGATTTCTATACTGGACCGGAAGTTATAGGGAAAAAAGCTTTATTTTGCTGAGCAAATTTGCAAGATTAATGAGACTAAAATCACCACAGCTGCCAGCCCTATACTAATTTTTCAATCAAAGTTTCATCAAATGTTACGTAAAGTAACATCCAAGTACTGTGTAAATTTTGTTAAAATCTGATGGCTGAATCGGAAGTTAGAGGCCCAAAAGATGTGTTTTTTTCTCAGTTATTATTCAAGATGGTACCACTCCCACAGGGTTGCCCAAATTTCAAAACCACTTCTATCGGACCTGGTCCTAGTTAAAACCAAAACATGTCCTGTAAATTTCATTATGATTGGACTATCTGGTCGTCAGTTCTCGTGAACAGAACTTTCGAGTGCTGAAAATAGAGGTAATTTGGTGATGGGTTGCCGTTCTTATGCAAATCGGAATTTTGAAAATTTTATCCTGAGATGAAGGACAAAGGATAAGATTTATCATAGATTTGAATTTGTGTAAAAAAAAAATTTTTCAGGAAGGTCAATGATTTGAAGGATTTTTTTTTCAGCAGCCTGCCACAGCTACAGGGTAACCCGCTTTATGCTGAAAATCTAAATGTGCCAAATTTTAGTCAACATCAATACGCTCTGTAATTTTCACGATGATCCATTGTTTTTCTTACAAGTGATGACAAATCAAAATTTGAAAAAAAATTCTAGTGTAGTGTATCACTAGTATTAGTAACGCTAAGACCCATTGTGTAGTACTAGGCTTAAGATTCAATATATATGAATAGCTGTAAGATATTAGCGACCTTTTGACATTAAGTATGTATGTGTGTGTAGAAATAAGAAAAGGAAAATAAAGTTGGGTTGTTGTTCGCCATCGCTAGAGAAGAACGGTCGTGTTTAATTTTCGAAGCCGGTAAGGCCACTAAACTAGCCTACTTTTAGGCACCCTGCACCCACAAACAGCTCAAAATTTCCAATTCTTTATCATAAACAAGCTAAGAACATAAATAGTTTTCATTTCCGATACTTTTCTTTAACAAAAATTCACACAGCTTGGAAATATAGAAGTTCTTCAAAATTCACTAGAACCCTCGCCGCCGCCAAAAGGTTTAGGATATGTGAATTTGAGATAGTCACGGACCTTCTTACTATATACATCTACCTTCTACGAAACTTTCAGCTCAATCGGATTGGCCACTCCAGAGACTATCTCCGTTAATCATTTTGCTGATATATATATATATATATATATATATATATATATATATATATATATATATATATATATATATATATATATATATATATATATATATATATTTATATATATATATATATATATATATATATATATATATATATATACATATATATACATATATATATATATATATATATATATATATATATATATATATATATATATATATATATATATATATATATATATATATATATATATATATATATATCTATATAAAGAAATATGAATTTTTGGCGAAACGAGTTTAATACTATTGTTCTTCGAACATTAGTAAAAAACTCTAGCACACCTGATCCGTTAGAAACACGTATGTTCGAAGAACAGTAGAAGAATCGTGCAGGTTTTGAGTGCATATTCCACCACATGAGCTGCTTATTACGGCCAATTTGTTTCAAATGCTACCTTTAACTGTGGTCTCAAGAATGCATTATAACTAATATGGTAGAAGGTTTCAGATATTACCACTGGCATGAATTTCAACATTTATGA
Organism: Nemotelus nigrinus; assembly: GCA_947369275.1. Taxonomy (NCBI): domain Eukaryota; kingdom Metazoa; phylum Arthropoda; class Insecta; order Diptera; family Stratiomyidae; genus Nemotelus; species Nemotelus nigrinus. The sequence continues at coordinate 108,359,427 of OX376373.1, forward strand.
GAGCAAAACACTTGGTAATTATATTCGTTATCAGTTGCTTATTTCTCAAAATTTTGAAAGCAGCATCTCATATAATATCAATGAAGAAAATGCTCAGTGCCTGCAGCACTTTAACTGAAGTTGGTGTTTGGGGCTGCGATCCGAAAAATTTGCAGAACTTTGGGAATTGAAACACCGGTTATTTATTTTCATTGTAAATGTTTCCGGAATGAATACTAACTGTAAGCATTTATTGATACAAAAGTAGCACAACTGACTCGTGCTGGCAACCTTTCGCCAGTATCAAAGCCAAGAATATATACATCTGCTTCACGTTGTTATATTACATTTGAAGTTATAGGAGTGTAAAGAAATTTAGGGTTACCTGCAGCGAGTTTTTTCAAATAATCGAAAGCTTAATATTTGCTGTTTATTGTCACTACAATATCATTACCAATTGAAAATTTACCGATAAAACCGCTTAATAAAGCTTTTGCAAACAAACACAAAACCAACAATAGCTGGCAACCCTATCGTAGCTTTTCAACAAAATTTGGCTTCAATAATGTTTATATCAGGTTCTATGAATTGTATGAAATTCGTATTAAATTCATGACTGCACTGGAAGTTATAGGGCAAAAAGGTTTCAATTTTCAAAACCAAACACACAAAAATTACCATTGCTGGCAGCACCAATCGAATTTTTCAACCAAATTTCTATCAAACAGAGTTTAGAGTAAGGTTCTGCTACTGTGTCAATTTAATGAAAATCTGGTAACTTATTCAAATTTCATAGGGCAAAAAGCATTTTTTTTCTTTGTAATTTTCAAGATGGCACCACTGAAACAGAGTTGTCTATAACTCAAAATCGCTTCTTTCAGGCCCGGTCCTTTTTAAGTCCAATGCATTCTGTAAATTTCAGTTGTATCTCATTATTGATTCGTGAATTCCCGTGAACAGAAGTTTTTGAAGCTAAAAATATAGGTTAACTGGGAGAGGGTTACCGTTCTTGTCCGACATGAAATTTCCAAAGGTTTACTTTGACTGTGTAGATAAAGCATAAGATTTGTATATAGATTGGTTTTATTGACGACATTTTTTAAGATATTCGATGGTTTGAATGTGTTCACTTCCATATTTTTTTTTTTTCAAATTTAAGACAGCAAAATTATCATAGCTGGCAGCTCCAACCGATTTTTACGCCCAAATTTCTATCAAACGTGGTTTAAAGTAAAGTTCAGCTACTGTGTGAATTTTGTCAAAATCGAATGATTCAATCAGAATTTATAGCGCTAAAAGCAACTATCTATTTTAGTGATTTTTCAAGATGGCACCACTGGCACAGAATCACCCGCATTTCAAAATCACTTCTATCAGACCTGGTCCTATTTAAGAACAATACATTCTGCAAATTTCAATTAATTCTGCTCATCGGATCGTGAGTTTCCGTGAACAGAAGTTTTTGATGCAAAAAATATAGGTAACTTGGGCAAGGGTTACCAGGCGTGATCGTTACACCATATCAATTTTTTTGTTGGTTTATGTAAACATAGCTCAAGATTTAGATATGAGTGGCTTTTTTTTTAAGAAACGACATTTTTTCAAGAGAGACGATGATTTGGAGGCTTTCACTTTCAGTGTCTTCATTAGCTACAGGGTTGCCAGCACGCCCATCAAAAGCTACACAAATCTACTATTTGACAATAATAATATGTCCTAAAAATTTCGAAATGATTGATTAGTTTTGTCAAAAGTTATCGCAATTTAAAAATTTTCAAATTTTCCCGTTCTCTTTTTAGGCACCCAGCGCACACATGGGGTTCAAAAATTCCAAGAAATTATCCGATTCACATGTAGAACTTGTTTGAAATTTATTTCGTCAACTTTATTTTTGCAAAAATTATTTGTGTACGGAATAATAGGTATATTAATAAAATCACTAAAATGGCCGCCGGCGCCAAAGGGTTAAAAATTATTAGCTTTTTGTGAAACTTGGCACTATTCTGCATATACATCAATGTGTCCTGAAAATTTCAGCTCAATCGGATGGCGCGAATTACATCAACCGACAATTCAACGTTGAAAAAAAAAACACAATTTGAATTTCTGATTCTTAAGTTTATTCGTCTAGCTCCAAATTCTGACTGACTCTAAGTCTAAATTACAACATTTAATATCTTTCCAAAAGTTGCTTGATATACATTTCAAAATAACAGGTAATGTTTTAAATTTACAATTGTGCAAAAAGTGAATTAATAGGAATTATGTCGAAGTACAATGTACCCGTAAAGTGCAGGTGTCGGATTTGGGTCAGCAGCGTGTGTCGGATATCTGTCTGTGGGAACGGATGTCGTTGCAAGTGGAGCCGTCCATGGGAATATATGTAGTTGCGGATGTAACTCCTCCCTCCTTAAGAAGTGCGACAATCAGAGAAACTGTGGTGTTGAGGTTTCTCTTATGTGGAGCGCTTGTAAATGTTGGCTGCTATTTCTTCCTTGGAATTGTAGGTATAGGCTTATTATTAAGATAATTGATAGCAAAATGGTAAGTAGTGGTAGGATGGATACGTTAGCGGCGTCAAGTTTTCCGAAAAATTCGGTTAAATCCATTTTTGGGAATTTGGTCTCTGTTAAGGTAGGTAAGTCGATGGTATCGTTGATGATCGTGTTATTGTCGGGGATGATGGAGTTTACGTTAACTTCGTCCCAGAAAACGCTATTTTGGCTCATGTAGGTAATCTCATTTATGTCAACCTGGCAGTCCTGATGGTGGATTAGAAGAGTTCCGGATATGGATCTATTAGAGATTCCACAGGTTGAACTGAGCGTGGTTTCGGGAATGTTGATGGTAAGTATATAATTTGGGTTGGGCTGAATTGTTTCTGATGTTTCTGCGACGTTCTTAAACTGGCATGATGCTGGTGTGCCATTAATGATGTTGATGATACACCTGGAATTACTCGAATCTTTTTGATGGTTTATCTCTTCGCAGTAATAAATCCCTTCAATTTTCGGACACTTTTTATCAAAAAATTGGACACTATTATGGTTAAGGATCATGTAAAGCTTTGAGGAGATAAGTTGGGTTTTTTGTATGGGAAGAGGTATTATGTGGAAAAAGGAGGAGTTTTCTGCGGATAGAATCGGTATCTGAATATTAAATATAATGTTCGAACCATTGTAATAAGCTTGAAGATTTAACATTTCATATATGTGCTCATCGGATTGAATTTTGATCGATTGTTTTTCAAGTGTGTTTGAAATTTCAGTTAGTTCAAATGGGCTTAGAATTTGTTTAGATATAATGTTTAATTTAGCGAGTAATACTGCTTCTGCTATTCCCGATAGATGATTATCTAATATGTCTATATTGTAGTGCAATTGATTTAAGTATTGTATTCGAACCATGGAGTCAAATTCTCTGTTAATTTTGTTCTGTGAATGTTCTAAATACTTCCTGATAGTGTCGCTTTGGGTATTGATGTGACTTGTTAGGTTATCGAAACGCTCTATCATAAGGTGGTTTAATTTAATTTGTTTGTTCATTTCATTTTTAATGTTGGATTGATTTGTCAATAATGCTTCGACATCTTTATTTATGCGTGAGGCATCATTCGCGTCCATGTTACCTGTAATCCCTTTAATGATTGTCCCGAGTCCGTTGATTAGACCCCTTTTGGGACGTAGCCTAGGTTTTAGAGTTTGAAGTTTATGGGATAGTTCCTTAAGTTTCAGCTTTGTAATTTGGATTGTATTTGTCGCGTCGTTGTTTTTGTCGAATTCTGAGAGCGAGTCCTTTATTTTCTGTACAGCGTGTTCGTATTTGTCTAAATTTACAATGTGCACCAAGTTTTCATAGGTTTGTATCATTCTGCTTGTTCCCAATCGGAGAGGTAGTAGGCCGCGATTCTTGGTCATGTCCTGTATCTCTATTTTCTGTCCCTGTGTCATGATGATTAACCAGAAATTTATGTTTTTTCTTAATTTTGGACTTGTGTAGCTTTTGATTTCTTGTGGTGATTATAGTAATTTTGTTATCTTTTTTTACTTTGTGTTTGCTAAACCTAGGTGTAATTTTGTTCCTCCTGCATTCTTTCCTATATACAGTTTCGTTTGGTGTTAATATTTCGGGTACTTCTCGATTTTTATTTAGTATTTCTATATTTCTGTTCACTAAGTCATCTACTCTACTTTTAATGCTCGGATATAATTTAGTCCTAAATTCGTTGAGTTTCTGGAGATATTCGTGATCGTCGCTGTAATTAAGGTCTTTACTAAAAATATGTGTTCTGCCTGAAAATAATTCGTAGGGGGTAAGTTTTGTTGTTGAGTGTATGGCGTTGTTGTAGGTTATTATGGCTTCGTTAAGTATGTCGTCGTGGTCAGTGTTGAGTTTATTCTTTTTCCTTTTTTCTAGAACAATTCTGTAGATTTCTGTCAGAGTTGAGTGCCATCTTTCCACGTATGTATTGCTACTAGTCTGCTGAAAGGATGTAAAATGTGTCGTGATACCGTACTGTGCGCAAAAGTCTTTGAATATCGAGGAAGACATCTCCGTGCCTTGATCGGCTACTAATATTCATGGCGTGCCATGGAGGCAAATGAAGTGCCTGAGCGCTTTAAAGATATTCAAACTATTTTTGGACTCCAGAGTGTAAGCTGCTGCGAATTTGGAAAATCTGTCAATGATAGTTAAAATTGGTTTGCCAATAATTGTGTATATATCTATGTATATACTGTCTAAGGGTTCTTTCGGGTTTTCTGAAATTTGGAAATGTGGTTTTTGTGGGTTGCGATCATACTTTTGCGTTTGGCATGTCTCGCAGTTGTTGATAATTTTAGTTATTTTTTCCTTTAAGTGGGGGAAGTAGTATTTTCTTCTAAGGTGAAGGACTGTTTCGCATATGCCTCTATGATTGTTATTTGTATGATATTCGTTGATGAGTCGATCTTGCTCATCGATGTCGGTGACGTCCTGTAGAACTTCCATGCAGCGGATTAATTTGAAAGTTTTAGACTGAGAAAAGAATTTAGAGTAAACCGTTTGGACAATTTTGAATATTTCATCGGATGTAAAGATTGCGTTAAGTTTATTTGGAGTTAGAAATTTTTTGAACATATCTAGGAGAGTGCCCTCGGTATAATCAAACATGCGAATTGTTCTTCTTTGGCGGTTTTTAAATAGCATCTGCAGCGATGTTTGTGGGGCTCTTGCCGATTTCTCGAGAACGATTTGAAGGTTGAACTCGTTTAACGGTCTTTCGGATATTGGGATGCCGTCGTTTAGGTTTTCCTCTGCGGAATGAATTGTGGAGCCGTTGTCGGCAAGATTTGAGGTGTTTCCTTCCTCCAAGAAGGATTCGTTAACATTTAATTCGCTGAGTTTATCGGGGAGCTTTATTCTAATAGTTATCGTTTCTGATGCTTGTAGTTTGGATTTAATAATAAAAATAAAAATCCGTAGTTTCTCCTACTACAAAATTGTTTATTTGCGTAGATACGTATTTCGGGAGCTATTTACTCCCTTCTTCAGTATTTTAGCTACTAAATCATTTGCAAGGTTACATGGGCTTAAATACAAAATCGGTACAAAGATACAGGTAAAAATTATAAAAGTTACATTAAATGTGGGAAGATACGTAACTCTGGTAAAAGTAATTAGAGAAATATTAAAAGTAGTTAGTGTAACACGCCCATTAAAAAGTAATTAGTGTAAAATGCTCATTAAAAAGTAATTAGTGTGACACGCGATTTGTCCATCTTTTGGCGAGCAGTTTTGTTAATTTGGATGAACAATTTCCTTCGTCTGTGTTCATCAACTTTTCCGCATCCTTCCGCAATATTTCTAAACTCTCCCAGGTGTCCAAAGTATAGGGTTTGTTTACGTGTCGTAACAATTCCAGGTTTTCTTTCGTCACAGAATGTCCTTCTTCGATAATATGCATTGGCACCGCTGATCGAACCGAATTAATTCCTCGTCTTTCCCCGCTTGCTACTTCCTTTATGTGCTCTTGGAACCTCGTCGTGATGAGCCGTTTCGTCTGGCCAATGTAATATTTATCGCAATCACCGCAGCTTATTTGATATATACCGCTTTTTTCTCCGTCTGTTAGTGGGTCCTTCTCGCTTCCTAATCGTCTTTTCAGCGTAGCGTCTCTACTGAATCCGACAACTTTGATGTTGAACTTTTCGATAAATGATTTGATTTTGTAGAAATTACTGGACATCGGTATACTAATCCATTTTGTTTCTTCTCTGGCGTTGGCTTGTTCGAATAATGTTGTATGCTGGTTTTTCCATATTTGGTCTTCTTTCTTCCTCATTAGTTTTTTAATTGCTTCGATGCAGTACCCGTTCTTTGTTGCTGTATCGAGGATGTATGCCCTGTCTTTTTGAAAACCTGCTTTTGTTAAGGGGTATGTGAACAGCCGATGTACCATTGAGTTATATGCTGCCATTTTTTGTGTTGTGGTATGTGATGAGGTTTGAACTATCGTCCTCTGAGTCGCAGTTGGTTTTCGGTATACTTCATATTCGAGCTTCCCGCTGTTGTTTATTATCCGCAGATCTAAGAATGGTAGTGAGTGCTCTTTTTCCATTTCCATTGTAAATTGGATGTTCGGGTGAATGTTGTAATTCTCGGCCTTATCCTTTTGAACTATGGCGAAGACATCGTCGACATACCTTAGCCATACTCTCGGCATTACTCCTTTTTCCTCAATGATTGTTTCAATGTAGGCCATGAACATTTCGGTTACCAGTGGTGACATTGGGTTGCCCATCAAAACTCCTGATGTCGTTTTGTAAAATTTTCCGCGGGACGTAAAGTAGCCTTCGCTCGTACAAAGTGACGATAGTTTTATATAGGCTCTCACCTTCTTCCTCCATTCTGGCATGTTTTCAAATTTGTTGAGCCAAACTTCTAGTTGGTAAATGGCTTGTTTGACAGGTGTGTTGGGGAATAACGCCTTAACGTCGAAGGATATAAGTACCTCGTTGTCGTTGATGTTTCCGCCGTTCTGTAAATGATTGCAAATGATTTAGTAGCTAAAGTACTGAAGAAGGGAGTAAATAGCTCCCGAAATACGTATCTACGCAAATAAACAATTTTGTAGTAGGAGAAACTACGGATTTTAATTTTTATTATTAGAGCTTTATTCTGCTCAGAGCATCTGCATTTGAATTCTGATATCCCTTTTTATAAGCAACATTGTAATCGAATTCTTCAAGTTTCAATCGCCATCTCACTAGCTTTGAATTCGGGTCTTTAAGACTCATAAGCCAAGTGAGAGGTTTATGGTCCGTTACGATCTTGAACTTCCGCCCGAAAAGGTAGGGCCTGAAATATTTTACAGCCCAGACTATCGCCAGGAGTTCCTTTTCGATCGTGGAATAATTGATCTCGGAATCCGTCAAGGTCCTACTAGAATAGCAGACGGATTTGTCGTTTCCGACGGTTCCTTGCGACAGCACTGCACCAATTGCAAAGTTGCTGGCGTCGGTGGTTAAGATGAAGGGTTTACTGAAGTCTGGATATTGTAAGATAGGGTCGTTCATTAATAAGTCCGTACAGTGTTCGAATGTTTTTACGTATTGTTCCGTAAAGTGGACGCTTCTACCCTTTTTCAGACATTCAGTGAGGGGTTTGGTCAATTTGGCGAAGTCTCGAATAAATTTTCGGTAATAGCCTAGCAGTCCTAGGAAAGATTTTATTTCCTTTTGGTTTCGGGGAATCGGGAAATCTTTTATTGCTCTGATTTTGTCCGGGTTTGGTTTCACTCCATCTGTTGTAACTATGTGGCCTAAAAAGGCTAATTCCTTGTGAAGAAACTCCGATTTGTCTAACTGTACTTTGAAGTTGGCATCGCGTAATTTGTCGAAAACTTTTCTCAGATTTTCTCCGTGCTCTTGTAACGAGGTGGAGAAAACAATAATATCGTCTAGATAGACCAGGCATATTTTCCCTTGAAGATCTTGGAGAACGTTGTCCATCACCCGCTGAAAAGTGGATGGAGCGTTCTTCAGTCCGAATGGCATCCGAACATATTCATAGTGCCCCCCCTTCCACTGTGAAGGCGGTTTTTTGAATATCTTTTGGGTCCATTTCGATTTGGTAAAACCCGCTGGCAAGATCTATTGTCGAGAAGTAAAGACTTTTGCCCAGTTTTTCAAGGATATCGGATATGTTAGGAATGGGGTAGCGATCGGTTATCGTTTTTTCGTTGAGCTTACGATAGTCTATCACAAGTCTCCATTTCTTTTTGCCACTCGCGTCCGTTTTTTTCGGAACAATCCAAACGGGAGAGCTCCATGGCGGATAGCTTGGCCTAATGATATTTTGGTCTAGCATATCATAGATTTATCTTTTCACCTCCTCTTTATGTACATGAGGATAGCGGTAAGACTTGGTATCGGTATATCATCCGTAGTCGGGATATGGTGTTTAATTTTGTTTGTGAACGTGAGATTTTGTCCTTCACGGTAGAAAACGTCGTCGTATTCATGGCAGATACGAAAAATCAAGTCTCTTTCCTCTTTATTGAGGTGAGATACTCGAATCAATTTAGTGACGTTTTCAGGAGGTATAAAGGTATCGGGACCGCAATTATAATCGATATTGAAGTTGTTGACTTCTGTGAATTCGGAAGATGAAAATTTGGAGACTTTTAATGGTTGCTCTATGAAGAGTGTTTGTTCATTATCGGACTGGTTTATGACAGTGATGAAACTGTGCCAGTCGTCAGCAGTGTAAATGCCTTCGGGGATGAGTAACGTGGGGGAAACTTTGGTATTCCCAACATAAATATCTCCTTTACAAACGTCAACTGGCAATTTGGCGATAAACTTTGATTTTGCGGGAACTGTGAAATTAGAAGAGGTTAGATTGGGTTTAAAGAAGAGAGGAATTTTTGCGTTGTCTGTTATTAGGACTTTCTGAGCTAGATCTACTTTAGCGTTAAGTGCTGTTAAAGTATCGAGTCCCAGTAGTCCATCAAAATATTCATGAAACTTAAAGATTAGGAATCTTAGTTTCCCAGGCTGATTAAATTCATTAAATGTTGGCAAAGAGATTTGTTTGTTCAATGCATATTTGTTGAGGATAGTTTTAATAAAGATAGGTTTAGTTATTTCTACGTCTTCCGGATGAACAAATTCGGGATCGATGAACGAGGAAGATGCAACCGTATCAATAAGGAACTTGAGATTTCGCCCGAAAGGAGATGATATTTCTACGAAAGGAAGGGTTGAACCATGAGTATTTATATCTATGTACCCGGTTGAACTACTGAGGCAGGTGATGAAAAATTTTCATCATCAATTACGTGAATATCGGATTGACTTTGATTGTCTTGTTGACTTACATTGTATTGGTAAGGGTCCTGATAATTTCCCTGATTCTGTTCATTGAAGTCATTGTTCGTAGAGCTAGGTTCTGTATAGCAGTAGTAGTCGTCCAAGTCTTGTCTGTAAAAATCGTTTGGGGACGGTTGAAAATATTGGGGTGTATTGGCAAGGTTGGTCTTGTCGGTCGAGTCTGTTTCTGTAATGTTGAACAATTCTTTGCTAACAAATCTGGGTGGCCCCGTTGATTTAAAGAAGTTGTTATTTGGGGGATTAGTGGCTCTGGGTGGTCCCATAGGTCTAAAGAAATTATTATTTGGGGGGTTGGTGGTTCTGGGTGGTCCCATAGGTCTAAAAAAGTTGTTCTGTTGTGGGGGTTGTTGGTTATTTCCGTGGCGGAGATGAGTATACCCTGAGCTTGTGTCCATGGGGATGGGTTTCGGAAACGCTGATCTATTAGATTGAACATTTGATTGATGATTGAATGGGTAAAAATTATTGTTTTGGCTATGAGGCGGAATGAATCTTGGTTGAAAAATGCTTGGTATTTGAAAGTTGGGCCTTTGTGGCATGATTGGAGGTGTAGAGTTATTCAAATAATTGACATGTGTACCGATCGTTTGCATCGCTGGGTTTTTCAGTACGACAAAATGGGGAGTTTGTGTTTTTCCTTGAGAATTGGGGTTGTTATGTCTCGAATAAAAAGTATTCTGTTCTTTTATGCAATAAGAAAATGCTAATGCTAGAGAGCTAGGTCTCATAGCACGTATAGTTACCCCAAGCGGCTCTTGGAGTCCTAATAAAAATGCGTTAAGGCACATTTCAGAATATAATTCGCGTTTAACGGTAATTACACTTGCGTCGGTCTCATGAAGTTGGATGTGACTAGTCATCGTAGCCAAAGTTTCCATAATTTCACTATAGAACTTCTCAACTGTTTTGCCGCGTTGACTAAGATTATGTAAATCTCTTATCAGCGAGGTTTAGTTTCTCTTGTCGCTATAGTGAAGAATGAGGTTTTTCTTTATTTCTGCCCAGTTCAATGATGTGCCATACATATTTAACACTTCATTGGCTGGACCTTCGATTTTGTTTCGTATAGCGCGGAGTATCATTTTATTATAGGCAGGTGTTATGATTGGAATCATGGAGGTGATTTCCTCAACATTTTCAATGAAGTCGTGGAGCAATCTGGGATTGCCGTTAAATTTCGGCAAATCCTTGATCGCATCAGGGATTCTCAAGGAATTGAAAATTTCGACAATTTCCGTCATGTTATTATCTGGCAAATCAATCTCACTATTTATTAAAGTTTGAAATTCGTTTCTAACGCGATTCGGAGAATTTTCACTTAACAAGTCACAATTATTTATTGGTGCAACACTGGAAGCACTTAGATTTTCACGATCACTTTCCAAAATTGTAGTTAAAGGAATCACTCTTAAATACTTTCTTAATCTAGGATATGGTCTAATTCTATCTTTAGTATTTTGTGCGTATGGCATAGGTAGAAGGATGGAAAGGAAAGTATCCAATTATATTGACTTACGTGACTATGATTAGTATCATTCTCAGGTGGTCCTTTTCGATGAGCCGTCGACTGGGACTTCACAAAATTCGAATAAGCCGTCGATGTGTTGAATTTAACTCGATAATCCTTCGAGGATTGGTAATAGACCGTAGCTGTATTTTTCTCGATAATCCTTCGATGAGAGGAACCTTTTCTCGATAATCCTTCGAAAGCAGGAACACACAAAACTGCACTACCGATGTCGAATAACTTAGCACGATCGCGTAGCGCAAAGATCCGTTACGACTGCGCCAATTATATCAACCGACAATTCAACGTTGAAAAAAAAACACAATTTGAATTTCTGATTCTTTAGTTTATTCGTCTAGCTCCAAATTCTGACTGACTCTAAGTCTAAATTACAACATTTAATATCTTTCCAAAAGTTGCTTGATATACATTTCAAAATAACAGGTAATGTATTAAATTTACGATTGTGCAAAAAGTGAATTAATAGGAATTATGTCGAAGTACAATGTACCCGTAAAGTGCAGGTGTCGGATTTGGGTCAGCAGCGTGTGTCGGATATCTGTCTGTGGGAACGGATGTCGTTGCAAGTGGAGCCGTCCATGGGAATTGTAATAAATCAGTTTCATTTGTATTTCGCTAAAAATCGGATCCTTTTCTTTAAATCAACAAAGCTAACACTTTGTTTACTGGCGCCCGAGCATTTAGGGAATCGTTGCGTACATAAAATACCGTGAATCGAAAAAATCGCGTTCTAGTTAAAGCAAAAAGTATTTTTGAGTACATAAAATACCGTGAATCGGGAAAATTTGCGTTTCTAGTTAAGGTAAAAAGTAGTTTCGGGTACATAAGTGTGTATGTGAGCGAGCCGCGTACCGCGAGTAGGTTGTGCAAATACGTGCGAATCAGTGAAAAAACCGTGAACGCTACAACCAAAAGGGAAGAATACGCCTTGTCCTACACCACCAACGACGGAAGTATTGAATCCAATACAGAACCCCCTTATCTGGCATCCGGTGTGAAAGGAAGAATGGAACTCAGAGGCAATTGCACAAGAAAGATGCTAGCCTCTTGTTTAATGTAAGTACAAGATTTTACTTACCCTGAAAACATTTTTACTTGCCTTGTCAATATTTTTTGGCATTAGTTGAATGAAATTTCAATGAATAAATGATATAAATAAAATATTTGAATAAAATATATGGTCAAATTCACACAAGTGATCGAAAATATATCTAAAGTGAAGTGATCCCAAGAAGTGATCCCAATATAGTAGTTCTTATAGTGTTCTATAGAGAAAAAAGCGCAGAAGCATTTATTATTAGTGAACCGAGATTCCAGGAATACACTCGCGATTATTATTCGACATGGAACAACTACAGGATGTATTGACACAATTAGTTGGTGCCGTAAATGCTCAAATCGAGCTCAGTAAAAGAATGGAGAGGAAGCTCGACAGTCTTGGGTGTACGGAAGAGACTCGTGTACAGCCTACCACCAGCAGAATGACTGACATTCAGGAAGCTCCACTTCAAGCACCACAAAACGCGGAGGAGTTGAAAGAGATTGGAAGACTGCCAGATTGTGTGAAGGAGTTACAAGTCTTCGATGGAGATCCCTCGAAATACGTTTCCTGGATCCACAACGTAGAGAGTATTTCTAGAGATTACGGAGTGGTTCGCGACAAGCCGATATACCGCGCTATTTTACAGAGTATACGACAAAAGGTGAGAGGGCCCGCAGACGTTGCTTTATTATCCTACAACATATTCGACGGTAATTGGAGTGCCATCAAAAAGTGCTTATCTCTTCACTACGCCGACAAGAGAGACATTCGGACGCTGGAACACCAACTCAGCACCATGACGCAGGGAGCTATGAGTGTAGATGAATTCTATGCCAATGTCAATCATCAATTCTCGCTTATTCTCAACAAATTGAAAACTGAGGATTACTCATTGGAAACTATGAATGTGTTAACAGAGACATATAGGCATCGAACTCTCGATGTTTTCATTAGAGGATTGAGAGGTGACTTATCGAGAATGTTGATCATCCAGAGGCCTTCAACACTACCTGAAGCATACGCATCGTGCCTGGAGTTCCAGAATTTAAATTTTCGTAATGCTAATATACGAAATACTTCTACGCCAAATTCTGTAACTGCACCAATGAATCAGTTCTTTTCGCGTAACCTAAATCAACAACCACCTAAACCAGGCTCGCGAGCCCTACCCAGGACACTACCAATTAATCAAAAAAACGAGATTTATCGCGTCCAACATGAGCAGCGCCCACAACCACCCCCAAGGCTGCAGGCGCAGAAGCTACCTACCCCAATGGAGGTGGACCAATCGATTCAAACTAGGCAACTTGATTACATGAACCGGCCAGGATTTGGTAAACTTCCGAAGAGATACAATGAATCCGATAATTACCCCCGCAAGCAACAAAGAGTTAACGCTCTGAAAATAAGTGAAGAGCCAACATGACGAACTGGATCAAAACGACCAACAGGAAGAGGAATACGAGCAGGAAGATGAAATAAATTTTATGACACAAGCCTCTCTAGCGTTCCATACCTAGAGTACAGAACTAGAGACGGCAAAATTTTAAAATTTCTTATCGACACCGGTGCTAATAAGAACTTCGTGAAGCCTGACTTAGCACCAAAAACCCATCCAGTCGATAAAGTCTTCAATATTCAGTCAGCAGGAGGAGACATAGAAATCAAAGAAAAAGTGTCAGGAAAATTTTTCAAAAGTATAGGGATTGATCTTATAATACATTTTTTCGTACTTCCGGGTCTTAAGTCCTTCGATGGCATCATCGGAGATGATACTCTTAAACAACTCGAAGCCATAATCGACAGAAAAAACAATTTACTCAAGTTAAAACCAGATGTAGAAATTTCTCTAAAAGGGAAAGAATCTATTCAGGTCAACAACATCCAAATCCGGGATAGTCACCTTAAACCAGAAGTAAAGCAAAAGCTTAGCAGAATAATTGAGGCACATAAAAGACTCTTTGGTCCCGTCAATGGCCAC
>OX376373.1:108373530-108462047 GCA_947369275.1 Nemotelus nigrinus
ATATATATATATATATATATATATAAATATATATATATATATATATATACAATATATATATAAATATATATATATATATATATATATATATATATATATATATATATATATATATATATATATATATATATATATATATATATATATATATATATATATAGATATTTATATATATATATATTTATATATATGTATATATGTAAAGAAATATGAATTTTTTGGCGAAACGAGTTCAATACTAATTTTCGAAGAAAATTAGTAACAAGGATCTAATGACTAAATTTTCCGAATTTTTAAAATTTTTCAGATGTCAGCCTCAATGAACGTTTAATCTTCCAAATTTTCGATGAATACTCGGATGAAAACCAAATTCAAATTAAAGGTTTATTTAAACCTGAGCCTGTTATGGAAGATTTATTGCTGCTCCGTTGGAAAAGTGTTACCAGCACTGAACATTTTCATCATTTTTATTATTGTCAAGAAATGTTTTTTGTGCTTCGGGTAAGAAGTGGTTGATATTATGCTATAAAAAAGTGTATTACATTTTTCCGCATGTTTTGGTCACTCAAAAACAATTTCTTTGAAAATCAGTTTTCTAGCGGTTTTGATGCTCTAAAGTTTTTTATCCATGTTTCTCCATTTGCATACTGACTTAGTACTGGCTTTTATTTGAAAGTGGCGTGATACACCAATTACTTTGTTGTTACAATAACGCTTAGCAGTGCTTAGCGCTTAACAGTAACTTTGTGCTGTATTTGCAAGTACTCGGTAGCATTTGTTGCGCACCACAACAAAATACAATAAAACTTTAAAGAACCCCAACTTAAGGGACTTCATGTAACGTCGTTTTTGGAAATCATGACCAGTCAATTATAAGTTTTCTCTTCATAATTGTCATTTTAGGAATTTCGCTTCAAATAGGAAAACTAAGAGATGGCGAAATAATGAAGAAAATATATTTTCCTATGAGCGTTGCTCTTTTTCAACTATACTTAATTATTTTCAGAAGCATTTTTTCATACCACATCGTGTTTTGAAAGAATCATGCTACCAAAAAATATTTTAGTCCGCCTGTGATGCACGTAGATCACAATTTTTTTTTTAATTATATGACAATTGTATAAAACTTCAAAGGTATGGTAGCTCAAGCTCAAACCTATAAACCCATACTCTCAGATTCTACTATTAAAGAATTTATTCACTAAAACTATATCTACAAAACTCACATTAAAATACTTTAGGTCCATACATAATTTAACACTCGTGATACAATAACCCTATTCATAATCTTCTTCATAATCTTCCTCTCCCACATAATCCGGTTTCGATTTTCTTCTGCTTGAAAGATTCTTTGAGCTAGAATACCTACTACTATGATATGATCCACCATTGGTTGATCGTGAAACCTCGATTGGATATTTAATTTCATCAGATTCAGATGTTACTTTGTCGATTTCTTTTTTATGAACTGGATTTTCCTCCTCCCAATGGGCGTTACGTGGCCAGCCACGATTAAAAGCAGGTCCACGTGCACCACGTGGTCCTTCGGGTCCTCTTGGTCCAGGCAGTCCTGGTGGTCCATCAGGTCCTTGTGGTCCAGGTGGGCCTTGTTGGCCTGGTCGTCCAGGTGACCCAGTTTCTCCAGGTGGACCTGCTGGTCCCAATTCGCCAGCTGGACCTGGTGGCCCAAACGATCCAGGTTCACCGCTTGATCCTCGTGATCCTGGCCGGCCTGGTGATCCTGGTGATCCTTTGGGTCCCGGATGTCCGGGTTCACCAGGCTGTCCAGGCTGGCCGGCGGGTCCTGGTGGGCCTGGCGGACATGTGCACTGGGATCGCGGGTATGAATATAAAAGTGGTACTCCTCCAATCTTAATCGATCGATATTGTGCGTGTGACGCAGTCACTAAGCTACCTGTAAAAAGCGACATAAATCAAATTTGGGTCTATTCCAGAAAGGACAACAAACTTTTCGATTGACTTACTTAGCGCAATTAATATAAGCGCGAAGTTCATCCTGAACGATCTGTTCTATGGTCCATTCTAGATCTGTATTTATACCAGTGAATTCTTCTCATAGGAATATCACGTAAAGAAACACAGAGAAACATCAGCATCTATCCAGCTCATCAAAAAATTATTGTTGTTGTGATTTGTGTCTTTATACCACACAACCTTTCTTTTAGATACATTATTCTCACATTTCGCAAGACTCCAACGCTGGGCATACGAAATTTGCATAACTCGTAGCATCAACTAAAAAAGTATATACTTTTTCTTGAAAATGGAAAAAATAAACTGGTTTCGAATCGATTCAATGAAAGATTATCATTTGATTAGCCGCAACTAAATAGTAGAGCAATGTTTTTCTCTAAAACCCAACGTGACATTGGATATAAGAGATTGATTTAAGATCAATGATCGCATTGAATGTGAAAACATACGGATATTTTTGGCAAAGAGTTATCGTTTTGAAGTTATTTCAATAAAAGGAAATTATTTCCTAAGTTTTCAGTCAAATTCTGTTTCGATACATGAAATAAGTGCAAAATCTTTAATGCTGGTTATTAATACCATAAATCAGTGAATTATTTGCAAATATATTGACCGGGTTTAATTTTATAGAAATAACAGTTGCGGTTCAGAAAAATGTTGACTCCATGCTGGCAATACTGCTCTTTCAAAAATTTCTCCAGGCAACGACAAGATAATCGTTTTACTGTTGACCATTTATAATTTTGTCAGTCTGAGACGGCCTGGAAAAAACCCATACATATCCATTCTTTGCGAGTAGACGGCAATGGACTTGAAAACCTGGTACTAGGGCACTGTTGCGCTACCACCAACACCCTAACGCAGAGGAAAAGTATCACGGTAAGAAATAAGAAAAAAATACTTCATCGTCACCAAGATACTACTTATTCTCGATTTGGATATACCAAGAATGAAGGAGTGAAAAAAGAATGTATAACGGTATCAGTGTGTGGTATTTTTTCGAACAAGTTCTTCCAGGAATAACTTGATTTATAGCAGGTATGGTAGTATTCATTTAAGTGGTAACAATGTGATGTTTACACCATACACTGGTTTACGGAATTTCCGCAGTTTGAATTGATTATAGTTGTATTGGACAATCAAGAAAAGTTCATTGCACTTTGCGGGTAAGTTTATTTTTGGAGATTTCGATTGATGCTACGACGCTTCGTTGAAGATTTCGAAGTGAAAATGTGTAGGATTTGTGTTTTATGGAGTTCCATTACATTATATAGGATTTAATTTGACAGTTAGGACATAAGTAGATGATGGGTCTAAGATGGTGAGCAATAAACTGTGGTATTCCACTTATGTGTCATCATACTTCAATTTATTCTCATGCTGAACTGATTAGCTTCTTACCAGAACAGAGCAGATATTTAAAATTTGTAAAATTCAAGCTCGTTAAATGCGTCAATCAAAAAACTCGAAAAAAATGATCACCTTATCGAAATATGTCCCACGGCAAAAATAAAGCAATGCGCCATTCATTATTATAATCGAAACCGTAGAGCTAATTTCAATTTGCATACATATATACGAAATGCATATTAATAAATCATTTAGACATGGCCACAGCTTGATAACACTTTGTTGAGTTGAAATGGCCATTTAGAATTGGTAATGTACATACTTATTAAAGAAGCGAATTTTGTGTATATGCTTGCCAATCGTAATTCGATATGAAGATATAAAAGTAGAAAATAATTTTGAGGAACTAGTGTATTTAAAGTTAATATCTTAGCTTAAAGTTAATATATAAGCTTAAAATAAACTACTGCGAAATTCGAAGTATGCTTTCAAGCAAAATAAAACGTGTGGAAAACGTTATATATACCCATAGATATAGAGAGGAATGGATACGAAATGGGCCGAGAGAAATGAAGCAATTTTCGACCTCTGGTGTAGTTGTGTGAGCGAGAGGTCGCAATGTGTTTGTATGACGAGGGCGGGGTGAAATATTGTAAAATTAAAGGGCAACTTTTTTGGTGCAAATAAAAATTTGTTAAAATTGATGTAATGTAATTCACGTCAATAGCGAATCAATGAGTTTCGATTTGCATTAAAACTGTGCGTAGTATTTCAATTAGTTGTGCGGCAGCTGAACAGGTTTTTTTTTATGAAAATGATTAGCTCTGAGCAGAGCTGAAGTCTGTTCACGTACTTTCAGTCACAGAATTTTTGTGAATCATGTGGTGGGGGACATTCAGGAAAAGTACGAAAACGCTCTGATTGCATTTCCGGAAAAGATTCAGTTGTCGGTTTTTGTGAGAACAATAGTAATTATAAAGTCATTCTAAGTGGTGATAAATTATCGCCACAAAAATATTCGATCTTCAAAACAACATTACGCAAAAATATGTTGCTTGCCGCGCACATTTGGAAATTTTTACTCGCGACACGCGTTTCACATTTTTCACTGTTTTTCAATATCTCAGACTCTACTGAAATTTACTGAAAGAGGCGAAATTTTCAGCATTGAGTAAAACGAAGTACATAAACGGCTTCATTGCAATTAATTGTAGCACGCGAACAGACCTAATTGTTGCCGTGTTGCCACATAACGCAGATCACTAAGCATAATTCCGTGAAAAAAAACTTCACTTGGATTTATTTGGTAGAGAAATTCTAAATTCAATTTCAGCGGCACATTCAAATAAAACAATCTGAAATAAATGTTTTAATCTAACGAGTATTAAAAAAGTTTCAAATTATATATACACTCAAGACATTTACGCGCAAATAATGTTAGAAAATTCTCGGCATCCACAAAAAACAAACAATTTATAAAGGTTATTGATTTGTGATCTGGTTCCCTTCTAGTCTATAAATCAGCATAGACAACGTATATCGTCTCTAAAGCTAAAGCCGATAATATTTTATTGTATTATTTAAAATGGTACTATTTTGTAATTTTGAAGGTACATTTTTATCCCCCTAAATGCGCTCAAGCTGTATAGCCTTTGTCTGAAAAAATCACTTCACAAATCGCGGCGTCTATTTCGACACAAGTTTTACTTGCAATATTTGCTGTGGTAAATTCAAATATTGTTTACTTACCGGAAAAAAGAAATCGCCCTCGCACTGCGTTTATAATCACTATCACAATTCACAACACTACACTTCATTTTGCTCAATACGAATATTAACGCTTCCACTCGCCGTAAATTTTGCTTTCAAAATGTGCGAATACAGATTCTTCGCACATTTCTTGTACGAAATGATCCTTAAGCACATGCTTTTAATTACCTTTTTGCCCGACAAATCGTCCCAACGTCATATACAAAATTCTTCGCACTTTTCTTGTAACAAAAGGATATATTTCTTTCAGGTAAAACATATTTTTTTCAAAATTCATGATCCCTTTGTTTTACATTATGTTCCCACCCTACAAATTTGTCCCTACATCGCATGTAAAGTCTTGGCTTTTTTCAACCAAGGGGACGTATTTATTTCAGGTTAAATAGGTTATTTCCCGAAATTAGCGATCCTTTTGTTTTAAATTATCTTCCCACTCTACAAATCGTCCCTCCATTGTATGTAAAATAACCGCACTTTTTTGTAGCAAACGGACATATTTATTACAGGTAAAATAGGTTTTTCAAAATTAATAAATTACGTTTCCACCCTAGAGATCGTCTTTACAAAGCCCAGGAAAAAGAAAGTAAATTGGTATGCTTCATACGAGAGAGTGGCAAGAGTGGTGTACATGTTTTTTTTATGTGAACGAGCTCATAGATTTGATTGCCATAAATGCAAATTTGATTGCCATAAATTTGATGCCACAAATGTTCGATCGGGTTTAAGTTCGGTAATAGCATTTGGACAGTAACAAATAGCCCAAAGCCTACGTTGCTCCGGATACATGTGAAAATTGTATAAAATGCCTTATTTTTCAGCACTTTGTTTAATATTTCTTTTAAGAATACCCAGGCAACACGTTTGATCAAAATCTATATATAGCATAATGTTTCCTCCGCTGTATTTTACAGTGGAAGTAGTATGTTCCCTCCTAAACTCTGTATTAAACATTCGCCGAACATATTGCCGCTTATTAGATTCAAAAACATTAATTTTTACTTCAGCAACAAAAATTATGGACTTCCAGAATTATTTTGGCTTTTTTGCGCACTCCAAAGCGAAACGTTATTTAACAAATCAATTTTTTTTAAACTATTATAAGGTTAGTTTCCGCCATTCTGCCCTTTAAATTCGCTTCCTTTTTTGAATTTCGAATAATTTGAGTAGAGACTTTCTTTTCAACTCGTTTGTTCACCTTAATTTGTAAAACTGGGGCACTTAATTTAAGGATTTTCATAATTTTTCTGATAATCCACTTTTTTCACACTCAGATAAGATTTTAGGCCTTTCTGACCGATGCTTTGTTTCAAAAAATTTGGTTGATTTATTTATTGTTATTACATTTCTCACTGTATGTCTTTAATAATTAATTTTATACCTATGACGCAAATAATGCAACAACAATAATATTATTTCTTGATTAGCCACCTTATTCAACGTATTTTCTATTAACATAAAAAAGTAAACTATAGTGTAAGAAATACCATTTAGAAAATTTAATTTGCAGACAAACACAGCCATCAAATCTAAAATTCCCTTAAATTCCCTAAAATAGATATATTTGAAATCAAACTGAAATAAAATTTTCGCGACCAAAACACTTGCTAATTTAATTTCAATCAACCGGTTTGCCTACCAACGTAACATAAAACATCTACATGCGTATAGATCATTTAGCATCATAATCTGCACGCAGCATTCGTAAATAGTAGCCCAAGTCAATTACGAAGTTTACTTGTGCTACTTTAAATCGTTCATTCACACCGGTTTTCATCGTTCGAACAATTTTCTTCACCTAAATGACGTCAATTCATATAATTGATCAAACTTAATGCCCCTACACGCTATAAAGCTTTCCCCGCCTATGAACAAAAGCAATCAATAAAAATGGCGATCGGGCGGTTTGGCACATGTTTTATTTTCGTGTTTTCATCAATTAAAAGTATAAATGTTTAGATTGATCAATAAACAGTGTGAAAGTAAAAAGTGTTTTGCACCAATTACTCATAGTATTTCGCCCTAGAATGTGTGATGTAAGTACAAATTCAATTTGAATCAATGTACCTCTTTTTACCGGATTTATGATAGAAAGCTTTCGAATTGTGGCAAGAAATGGTTGTTATATGTGTGCAAGCAACATTTTCGACCTCCCCATACAAAATAATATCAAATTTCATTCAGAAAATTTGATTAATTTTGAAATGTGTGCCCCATGTGACACATATTTTATTTTCCCTGCTATTCCAACTAACCCGAAAATCGACCATGTTCACAACAATAGAAATGTATGGAAATGTTTGTTTACATAGAGAGTCAACAGCGCAGAAGGGTATAGTGTGCGGCATTGAGGGGAAAGCTTTTTTGCAGAGAGTAAGTTGCATATGTAGTAAAAATGTTTCATTCACGTACGGGTTCATGCCCAGCAAACGTGCGTTCAGCAATTTCACATACAGTTGTAAAAACTTTTCCATGTGTTGATACATTTTCTAATGAGTATTTATCTTTTCTATTTCTCAATGATTATACATGCTGCTGTACTATTGCTAAACACCTGAACAGGCTGTCTAGTTGTTGTAGTTTTCCGACACGTTGATTAATCTCTTATATATTTACGGTTCCCTATTTACAATGAATGAAAAGTACTGCTGCACTACTGCCAAACTGGTGACCAGATGGTGCAATTCAAATCGTTTCCCAAAAATCAAATCGAGTTGCCCATACGTCAAGCATCAGTCATACTTCGCAAGTGCTACGTGAAATATTTTGAAATTTATAATCAAAACAGGTCTTTTTTGCTCTAATTAAAGATGACATGAATAAAAAGTAATGCAAATGTGATGGCATGAATGCAAAGTAATGCGAATATACTATTGGTGACATTATAGCTGGGCAGCCATATCAATGTCCTGCTATACTGCTTCTAAGGCAGTAGTACAGCAGTACATTCTACGTGCTGCAGTTTCACCACTTCAGCAGTAGTATAGCAGTGCTTTTGCACTCCTTGTATTCCTATCGTTTGTCTTTTTCCTATTTGTGGGATGGAAACGATGAACCATGAAACAAAACATATTACACGTACGCGGGTAATATGAAGTAAATAGGTGAATTTTGGCGTAAAATGCTATCTCTAGCATTGAAAGCATTCACGGGTTTACTCACGACTTCTGCAGCACTTTAGAAGTAGTGCTGTGTTTGCTGGGTGGATTATCATTTCGTGTCCATTCTTTATATGTCTATGTATATACCTATGATGGATGCTTCCATCAATATTTTGAGTATGATATTTTAAATTCGTGTAAATTGTATTATGTCGTTTTTGTGTATTTTAACATTTGATAAATATGTGTTTTATTACTTCTGATATTTTTATATGATTTATAAAACTTTTGAATTCCATTTGACGAAGAAGCATTTTTATGGTTCCTGAAATTCAAATTTATGTGAAATAGTGCTACGTAAAATAAAAAAAAAACCCTAGCGCATCATAACCGCTAGAAACACTAATGCTCGAAGAAAAGTAGAGGATTTGGACAGATTTTGAGTGTGTATTCTACCACTACTTACTTTTCCTACTTAAAACTAATACACCCTTAGTAATAATAGAATCTATGCTTATTTTAATTTTGGTGACTTCATGGAAATTTACAACGATAGAAAGGTGTTTAGGGTTGTCATCAAAAAAATGTGCAGATCTCAGAAAATTTAAACATTGTTTAGTTATTTTCATTGCAAATGTTTGCGATGAAAATACTTAATGCAAGCATTTATTGGAACGAAAATAACAAAAAAGGCCTAGTGCTGGCAGCCCTTTGCTAGCACCGTAGCAAAAAAAATGTCGCATCTGTCTTCCGTTAAAGTCAACCTGCTGTGCGAATTTCGTATCGACCCAAAGGCTGCATTGGCATTGACCCAATGGCTGCATTGGCAGCACTTATGTGCCATCCGAATGAACTCTGGCCAGAATTATTACCAACAGTCCTTCTGGGACTTAGAACGTGTTTTAAAGAGGAGCTCAGAGCATCTGCGGCAGATATGTTATATAGCGGACCAATCCAATTGCCAAACGAGTTTTTCAGCAAAATTGACATGCCAGCTGATCCACAGATATTCGTCGAAAAATTCTGCGAACACATGCGGCTAATCCAATCAGCTCCAAATCAAAAAAATCATGTTCGTTCTTAGAGATTTATTCAAGTGTTCTCATGTTCTCCTTTGAACGGATGCGGTAAGACTTCCACTCGAACCTCCGTACACTGGACCATACGAAGTCCTCAAAAGCCTGTTCGATCGTGTGTTTACATTGCGAATAAATTCCAAGGATGTCAACGTATCAACTGATCGTCTGAAACCGGCGTTCATCACAAAAGAAGATAATCCAGCGCCAGTTACACAACAACAAGGGATCATTCCACTGGAACAACAGACAACAACATACCAGCCTCTCCGCACTTACGGGGAAAAACCCAAAGTATCATTCGTCCAAAATTGTGACTTGGTCATTGGAAGGGGAGTGGATGTGGCGGTATCACAACCGATAACACCGAATTCGGCAACACCGCAACCGAATACATCACATTCGACAACGCGACCACTACAACCTGCAGTATCCTTGCAGGTAGTGCAAGGAGATGAGCAAGAGACGCCACCCTTATCATCGGCTGTCGAGCAACGGCGACGTCGTAAGCAGAGCCTAGTTTACCGCGAACTGTATACTGTGACAAAACAATAAGTACAAACATATAATTATAGTATATTGTGTCTTTAATTTAGTAATAAATTTCTGTTTCTGTTAGTCTTTTGTTTTACTGTAATATGAAGCATCTATACAAGAAGTTCAACATAAAGAAGAAGTTCAACATAAAAGACTATTAGACTTTGCATAGCGGCGACAGGTTCACCAAAGCAAAGTCTTGCTGGTTCAGTTATAAAGAAAAAAAACTATGTTCAATTTGCATAGAGGCGACAGGTTCACCAAAGCGAATGAAACAGGATTCTTGAGCAAACTGAAGCGCTCGACAGATTTTTTACACGACGGTCTCATTACAGTGGACGGCAGAACTCGCAATTCTCCTTTTAGTTTTTTAGACCGGTGTTCGGAATTAGCCTAATATTACAAAAAAAAAAGATTAGATTTAGACATTAATGTAACATCAAAACCTACCTTAATCTGTCACTGACAGACGACAAAGAACATCAGCTGTAATGCAGTTTTAATTTGGATTCCAACCGGCTGGTCATTGGAAAGTTAATGTTTGTATGCTAAATTAAATCGTTGATTTAGAAAGAAATAACTACATTGGAATGATATGTTATAACAGTGAAAGCGGTAGATTTACCGAAATATTCATCGCGTGAAAATTTTCTTTGTTATCATGTACTAGTTAGTTGAATTTGAAACGGATCGGATGAATTTGAATTTGCACTATCGAGTAATTTATCGAATAAATGGAATTTAGTGGAAATTAACCAGTGGCTTTAATGTCTTTCTTCAAATTTCGGAATATTAGTTAATTCGGCCTAATAGTAATCGAAGCATTTTGATCCTTCGAACCGGATTATTCAATTGTCGGCTCCGGGCTATATTTTTTGAAACTAGAAAATAGAAACTAGACATTTCGTGTATGCACTAGTGTAGTGAAATTGGAATTAAGCGAAGATATTATTGACATTAAAAAAAAATTAACCCAGTAAAATTGAAAACACCTGTTGAATTTACAAAACCACTTAGAAGTGGGGATATATTACTGAAATCCAACAACCAGCAAAATACTGAGGTTCTATTAAAAAACCTAGAAGAAAACTTAGGAGCGTCATATAAAATCGAATGTACCAAGGAGAAACTGCCTCGACTGATGATAAGAGGACTCCAACAAAAATACAGCACGCAAGAGCTGCAAGAAGAAATAATCAGTCTAAACCATAACATAGACATTAATGACAAATTTGAGGTGGTACATATGAGGCAGGCAAAAAAAAACGAATAAATGGATGGCTTTTGTAGAGGTTGGTGGGAAGCTATTTGAAAGAATGGTGAATCAATACATCAATAACAATTTCGGCTCCCATTACGTTGTTGAAGACCACAAAGTAATGCGATGTTTTAAATGTCAAGGATTCGGCCATAAATTGCCAACATGCCAGGCAAAGGAAGTGTGTGCTAAATGTGCTGGGAATCATCTTACCCATGCATGTACAGTATCTTCTTTAAAATGCAATAATTGCAGAATTAAAAATCATCTGCATACACAACATCGCGCAGACAGCTATGAGTGCCCGGAATTTCAGAGAATGATTGAAGCTAACCAAAAGCGAATCAACTATGGATACTAGATCAACAGCAAACGTAAAAAATTGTCTTTTAAACATTTTCTACGCATACGTTAGAAGCATTCGTAATAAAATTGACGACATCAGTATTTACTTATGTTCCAACAAAAACATCGATGTTCTAGTTCTTAATGAGATATGGATATATAGCAACGAACAGGAACTCTACACGCCAAGAGGATATACAGGCTATTTTTGCACAAGGCAATCGGGCCGTGGAGGAGGCACAGCAGTACTTGTGAAGTCAAACATTCGCTCAAAGCTTGTCAGCATGTCTGATAAATATAACACTATAGTAGTTGAGCTTGGACTTAATTCAGAAAAAATCAACATCGGCCCCTTTTATAAAGCACCAAATGAAGAAGACCATCTCTTTCTCAATCATATTGACGAATTCTATTCGACTATCGAGAAATTAATCACTGTAGCAGATACAAATATTGATATTTTAACATCTTCTACCATATCCAGCGAATATCTCGATATAATTGCGACAAATAATGGAGTTGTATTTAACAAGACAAAGCCAACACGCATCACTATGACGTCCAAAACACTACTCGATCATGTGATCATAAAACATCCAAATATGAATGAACGTATGTCTTACAATGATGACGACTGGCCCGGCTTAGACTATAAAGTAATCAACTTATCCATCAAAAATCTCGTCAAAGCTAAAATACGGCCTAAAAAAATATCGATGAGCAGAACCAATAATAAAGATTTCTTAAGGAACTTCATAGATAGTCTCCAAGGGTCTCCAACTTCCGACTTTGATGAGCTGATTGAGAAGATAACCGAAGCTAAGGTAAAAGCAACCACAACGAAACAAGTTCGTGTACGAGTGCAATCTTGGATCAATAGGAATGTAATTGATGCTGCAAATCGAAAACGAACTGCTTACAAAAAATATAAAGCAGATCCAAACTCCACGTCCAAGAAGCAGATCTATTTCTCTATGAAGAAGGAATCAAATCGAGCTATAATGGAGGCCAAAAAACGTTTCTATAGAAATAAGTTTGAAGCTTCAGCAGGAAATACCTCCAAATATTGGCAAATAGTAAATGAGCTCTTGTCTAAACAACAAAACAAATCATCAACGGGCATTGAAGAACTGTTGATAAATGGAACATCCATTACAGACCCCGAAGAAGTAGCACAGCATTTAAACAACTTCTTCGCTACCATTGGAACACTAGTCACCAAACAACTGCAACTTTCATCACGCTCGAGTTTTCATATTGAGCCTAATATGTTCACTTCGATTCACTTACGTCCCACTGATCCTGTTGAAATATCTGAAATAATCGACAACCTTAAATCAAAGATTTCTCCTGGTCTGGATAGTATAACATCAGAGGATATTAAATTGCTGAAAAGCCATATTTTGGAGCTTCTAACTACAATTATAAATAAACACCTAGCAGCTGGCACATTCCCCGATTGCCTTAAACTAGCAAAAATCACTCCAATCTTCAAAGGTGGTGATCCAGCAGATCCATCAAATTATCGCCCAATAGCTGTCATAAGTGTCCTAAGTAAAATATTTGAAAGAGCCATTCAAAAACAATTGCTTCAATTTATTAAAGCTTATTCAATTTTGACGCCAGTTCAATATGGCTTTCAAGAAAACAGTAGTACACTAGCAGCAACATTAGATGCAGTTCATTTCATCAACAGTAGATTGGATAAGGGCGACTATGTAGCGGCAATCTTCGTGGATCTGAAAAAGGCCGTTGACACCATTAACCACGACATCCTGCTTCAGAGGCTCGAAATATACGGAATCCATCACAACTTCAAGCTGTTGATAAAGAATTATCTCTTCAACAGGCGTATTATTACAGCTAACAATATGCATTAAAGTCAGGAATGCACTATTAACATCGGCGTTCCTCAAGGATCAATCCTTGGGCCATTACTGTTTTTACTGTACATTAATAGCGTACAGGACATTTATCTGTTGGGAAAAATAGTTTTATTTGCTGATGACACACTACTGTTGTATTCCGGTAAAAATGAATTAATTCTCCAGCAAAATATAAATGATGACCTAGGAAAATATTGGAATTGGCTAGAACAAAGTAAATTAATAATAAACATCCAAAAGACTAAATATTTAGTATTCCAACAAAAAAACAAGCAGCAAATTAATCCATCAATACAAATCAATGGAATGCAATTGGAAAAGGTCAAGTCAATTAGATACTTAGGACTAACTTTAGATGAGAAAATGTCTTGGCTACAACATATAAATAACATCAGACTTAAAGTAGCGCCTATGATAGGAATCCTAAAAAAATATGATTTTTTTTCTCACAACATCAAACTTGACATATTCAATGCTTTTATTTTGTCGAACATCTCTTATGGAACAGTTTTGTGGAAGCAAACATCGAAACAAAACATTGATTTGATTGGAAGACTAATCACTAAGGCTATCAAGACTATATTCAAAATGCCAACTCTGACTCCAAGTTCACATGTGTATCGTGAAACAGGACTAACTAACTAAATAATGTATCTTGAACAAGGGAAGCTAATATTTAAGATACTGAACAAAAAACTCAAATGGCCATATGTTATAAGAATTGTTGGAGAAATAACTCAGATAGCCACAAGATCGGCAAATAGCCTTGCGATTAAAAAAGCTAGGACAGATCGTTTGAAAATGGATCCAGTGCAACAGTCTTTGGCTTATTACAACACCTTACCTGAAGATATAAGAAAATCAGTGAATTTGGCTAAATTTAAGGAAAATCTACGATCATTCCTTTTACAAAGATAATGAAGACGCCAACCAGAGTTTTTTCTAAACTTTTCTCTGGGCATAAGTCTTGACGACAAGAAATAGGCGATATCATCTGAAGACGATATTTTAGAATGAAGTGCTTTCCCTTATACCAATATTTTATTGTCTTGGAAGTACGAAATTAACATATATTATATTGAGGAGAATTGATGCACACGGCCCGCGCATTTTGATTGAGTGATGGAGAGAGTGGAAGGAAGAAGGTAATAAGAAAAAAAAAAATTATTGCTGCAGAGAAAATTGTCAGCTGTATAAGCCGCAAACCTTTGTTTCTTTGCATGACAATTTTTGTTTCCATTCTTTTTATAATTTACTATACTGCCCTACTAAGCGCAAAAGCGGTATCTAAAAAAAAATCGAAAAATTGATTTTTATAACACTAGAAAGCTTACAACAAACGCATCTAATGAACTAAGCCTTTCAGCCCAGCGTCGGAAGTTATTCAAAGTCAAAGGTAAGAAAAAACAGTTTTTTGCGATTATCTTGGTTTCTATTGCTCCAATGATGTCAACACATAGATTGAAATTGTAGAGCATAAAATTTGCGACACATTTTATCTGAAGCATTTTTTCATGCGCTCAACCATTTTTTCGATAGAGAACGGTAAGCACGCAGCACTCAGCCATATGTACTGTAATGCAAGGTCAACCGTGAAACCTTCAGTTTTGAATTATTTGTTTAATTTAAATAACAAAAGTATTACTTTTCTTCTTCTTCATCGTCATCTTCTGGACGTTCGGGAATTTCTGTATCATTGTCATCATCTTCGTTGCCTTGAATTGGTATTTGCAGACCTTCCTGAATTTCATGGTCAAAAGCACTCTCTTGCTCACAGTCACTTTGCAATGAAACCGCATTGAAGCAAGCTTGCCCATTACACTGGCCACAAGCTAAAGTGCATTGCAGCCCTGATTTTCTACATCGGCACCATGCACCACATCCATTCTTACAATTACAAAATAGAGTATTCAGTAATTCATCGGAAGCTGGTGGTAATATTGTTGTCATTGGCTCCAGGAACTCATTTTGGAGCACCCAACCCCATTCCTGGGGATTTAAATCATCCCCTAACCGTTTTTGGACTTATTAATAGACACGGTTTATATGCTGATGGGCCGCTGCACTTGTCTATTATTATGTTTTGTAGATATAATGAACTGAATATATCGATGATGATCGATATTATTCTTAGATTTTGGAGCATTGTATATCGCTAGTAAGATCCGAATGCCATTATCGTATAATTGTTGGACAGGGCAGTTTTCTTCTAGAAAAACTTGAGCTAGTTCGTCAAAATTGGTAAGTTGTTCTAGTGCTTTTATGAAAGTTTTTTTGTTCCTTTTTTAAGGGGTTACACCACAGTAGAGAGCAAAAATTAAACGTTTTTCTGCGATTTTTTTTTAAGTGGAAAGAGAAGTAAAAAGTAATTCTCTTTAAGGATGTTGGTTAAGCATGTTTTGACGTTTTTTAAAAAAAATTGTTAATTAAAAAATATTAAACAAATGGCTGCCCAATAGCCGTTTCTGCGGAACGGTTTTTTTGGAGGGGCTCCGCGGCACGCAGTAGAAGTGCACCAAAAATTAATCTGGAACAAAATAAAAAATTTTTTCTTGAAGAACATTAGTATAGCTAGAGAAATACGTAGGAGATTTTGAAAATATTTATTTTTGTAAAATTGGCGAGCATTTAAAAAAAAACTGCATTTTCCTTCAAAAAAAACCGGCACTTATTTGCTGCTAAAAAATCGAGATATTTACTTATTGCAAATCGGCTACGTATTTCTATGCGGAATGTTGTTTTAAAGATGTGATATTAATTTGGAGTGAAAAAATAGAAAATTGTTTGAGTTATGCTGCGTTCCGATTTGAAAAAACGTGTTCCGAGAAAAATGCGTTTAAAGTTTTGACTCGTGTTTCAAGTATGATAAAATAAAAAATTTTGATCATTTAATTTTTTTTACCTTCAATCAATAACCAAATTTACTTTATACATCGATAACGTCAGAATCCACTTTCAATTTTTTTGCCGAAGCGCTGACACCGGCCGAATCTTCCTCCGCCTCATATCTGTTCAACGGTCGTCGTTTCGTCACGTTGGTCCGTCGCCGCGTCTTATACGATATTTTTGAGCTTTTAGGGCTTGCATACACTTTCTTTTCACTCATTGTAACTCACATAAATGTAAAAGCTACAAATAACGTGTGAGAAATTAGCACTGCAAAAAAATCGTAATTCGAATAACTTCCACGCAAAATTTACGTCTTCTCTCAACATCAAAGGACACTGTACCTACTACTGAACTTTGTGTTCAACATGCTTGAAAATGTTTCTAATGACTTATATTAGTGTATTAGAGAAGTTGGAAATCGTATGATAAGACATAATGCTGTACCCAATGAGCAGGTGTCGTATCTATCGCAGGTAGTCATTTTCGAGCAGTCGGGAAGACTCGAAAAAGTGCTCGAAATTTCTTTGGAAACGATTTCCAGCAGGTATGAAACCGTTTGCTTCTTATTCTAAAGGTTTCAAAGGATTTTTTAAGCCAATAAAAAGAAAATCAATTTCCTGAAATTTCTACTGTGGTGTAACCCCTTAAACAGCGCAGAAGTTGTATCACATGCACTGAATGCATATAAAAATAAAACATGCTTTTTAGAAATGCGATATTTGTTAAAGCTTGTTGAAGAATATATTTGTGTTTTGACATTGCCTTTGCCAACTTTTTTAAAGAAAATGTCTTCTTTATGTAATTGGGTGCGTCCAATGAAAATAACTAGTAAATCTATGTATTCTCCTATAATGATGACAGTCCTTTCATGTTTGGATTCTTCGATAGCTGTTACTATAATTGGAACGTCATCATCATCTCTCGCATGCTTTGTTGTGATATTTACACTCTCAAACTTTTCAATGAGCATACCAATAAGTTTCTTTTTATTACATCGATGTGAGAAAATTTTTTTTTTGGCTAATTGGCACCATTATTATTTAGAAATAGGTAAAATGCTATAAAATACAATGTATTTACTGATAAATAATACAAATAATTCAATACTGAAGGTAGTATTCACAGGTATTCATGGTTGACCTTGCATTAGAGTACATATGGCTGAGTGCGCGCGTTTACCGCCCTCTATCGGAAAAACGGTTGAGCGCATGAAAAAATGCTTCAGATAAAATGTGTCGCAAATTTTATGCTCTACAATTTCGATCCTATGTGTTGACATCATTGGAGCAATAGAAACCAAGATAATCGTTTTTCTTACCTTTGACCTTGAATAACTTTCGACGTAGACACGAGATTTTATGAGACTTTTGAGGCAACTTTGAGCACCCCTAAATGAAGGTATATACAAAAATTCAGCTTATTATCTCCCATTCCGAGGTTGACCCCTTTTTTATGCTAAAATGACTGGGCCATTTTAATAGTATCTTATTTAAAACATATAAAAACACCTTAACAAAGTTTTTTGAGCCAAAGTATCCGATGTATCCAAAAGCGGAAGACCGCTCACCGAGAAAAGTGGAGTAAGGAGAATCCTTCACCAGCTCCAAACGAACCCAGTTCCTCGTCGTCTACCTCAATTTTACCTTAAATCACTAAGGGAATCAGAAGTATATCAATATTACTACTTTTACAAAACTTCAATTATCTCGAAACTCGCTTTCATTGAGATACCGCTTTTGCGCTTAGTAGGGCAGTATAATAGCTATTCAATATATTCAAAATTTAGAATTTATCTATCTCTAATTGACAATCTATCTTACATATCTATGTAATACATCTTATTTACCTATAATTTATCTACATAATCTGAATACAAACTGTCTACTTCATCTATCTATAACCTTCCTTTTATCACCCACAAATTATAAATAAATACTCAAATAAATAAGAAATTAACGAGCATTCGACAAAAGCAATAAGAACTTTGAATAAAGGTGGTGCCATTTAAAACGCGATACGCACGTGATGAATAACGCAAATTTAGTCGTGAAAGTGCGTAAACTGGTCAAATTCAGTTCTTTGGAGAAATTTGCAGCTTAGTACTGTACCGTGGCCATCCGTTGTAGCTATACCAATTGAACACCGTTATAATTTGCGTCGGAAAATTTTGTGCCTTGATTGTTTCCGGATTCAAAGTAAATATAGCTGACATGCAAAATTTAATGTTGCGACAAAAAAATAGCGTTCGACCAGCTAGCAAAAATGCAAACGAACTACCGCAAAGATTCTAAGTCCAGGAAAAATGTGACATACTATCGAACCTTGATTGATAAGGTATCTTCTCATTATGATCGATTTCTTGCAACGCATGAAAAAATTCTGGAATGCGTTGATGAAACAATTGTAGATTCTCAGTATTTTTCTGATGGCCATGAGATGTTTGAAATACTGCATTTAAATTTTAAATCAGAGTTGGAGAATTCACTGCAAGGGTTAGAAGGCATAGAAGATAGACAAATTGCAGCCTCCCAAGGTGATAAAAAATCGAATGAGTTAAAATAACAAAAAAGGCCTAGTGCTGGCAGCCCTTTGCTAGCACCGTAGCAAAAAAAATGTCGCATCTGTCTTCCGTTAAAGTCAACCTGCTGTGCGAATTTCGTATCGACCCAAAGGCTGCATTGGTATTGACCCTATGGCTGCATTGGCAGCACTTATGTGCCATCCGAATGAACTCTGGCCAGAATTATTACCAACAGTCCTTCTGGGACTTAGAACGTGTTTTAAAGAGGAGCTCAGAGCATCTGCGGCAGATATGTTATATAGCGGACCAATCCAATTGCCAAACGAGTTTTTCAGCAAAATTGACATGCCAGCTGATCCACAGATATTCGTCGAAAAATTCTGCGAACACATGCGGCTAATCCAATCAGCTCCAAATCAAAAAAATCATGTTCGTTCTTAGAGATTTATACAAGTGTTCTCATGTTCTCCTTTGAACGGATGCGGTGAGACTTCCACTCGAACCTCCGTACACTGGACCATACGAAGTCCTCAAAAGCCTGTTCGATCGTGTGTTTACATTGCGAATAAATTCCAAGGATGTCAACGTATCAACTGATCGTCTGAAACCGGCGTTCATCACAAAAGAAGATAATCCAGCGCCAGTTACACAACAACAAGGGATCATTCCACTGGAACAACAGACAACAACATACCAGCCTCTCCGCACTTACGGGGAAAAACCCAAAGTATCATTCGTCCAAAATTGTGACTTGGTCATTGGAAGGGGAGTGGATGTGGCGGTATCACAACCGATAACACCGAATTCGGCAACACCGCAACCGAATACATCACATTCGACAACGCGACCACTACAACCTGCAGTATCCTTGCAGGTAGTGCAAGGAGATGAGCAAGAGACGCCACCCTTATCATCGGCTGTCGAGCAACGGCGACGTCGTAAGCAGAGCCTAGTTTACCGCGAACTGTATACTGTGACAAAACAATAAGTACAAACATATAATTATAGTATATTGTGTCTTTAATTTAGTAATAAATTTCTGTTTCTGTTAGTCTTTTGTTTTACTGTAATATGAAGCATCTATACAAGAAGTTCAACATAAAGAAGAAGTTCAACATAAAAGACTATTAGACTTTGCATAGCGGCGACAGGTTCACCAAAGCAAAGTCTTGCTGGTTCAGTTATAAAGAAAAAAAACTATGTTCAATTTGCATAGAGGCGACAGGTTCACCAAAGCGAATGAAACAGGATTCTTGAGCAAACTGAAGCGCTCGACAGATTTGTTACACGACGGTCTCATTACAGTGGACGGCAGAACTCGCAATTCTCCTTTTAGTTTTTTAGACCGGTGTTCGGAATTAGCCTAATATTACAAAAAAAAAGATTAGATTTAGAAATTAATGTAACATCAAAACCTACCTTAATCTGTCACTGACAGACGACAAAGAACATCAGCTGTAATGCGGCTTTAATTTGGATTCCAACCGGCTGGTCATTGGAAAGTTAATGTTTGTATGCTAAATTAAATCGTTGATTTAGAAAGAAATAATTACATTGGAATGATATGTTATAACAGTGAAAGCGGTAGATTTACCGAAATATTCATCGCGTGAAAATTTTCTTTGTTATCATGTACTAGTTAGTTGAATTTGAAACGGATCGGATGAATTTGAATTTGCACTATCGAGTAATTTATCGAATAAATGGAATTTAGTGGAAATTAACCAGTGGCTTTAATGTCTTTCTTCAAATTTCGGAATATTAGTTAATTCGGCCTAATAGTAATCGAAGCATTTTGATCCTTCGAACCGGATTATTCAATTGTCGGCTCCGGGCTATATTTTTTGAAACTAGAAAATAGAAACTAGACATTTGAAATAAGATCGTGTATGCACTAGTGTAGTGAAATTGGAATTAAGCGAAGATATTATTGACATTAAAAAAAAATAAACCCAGTAAAATTGAAAACACCTGTTGAATTTACAAAACCACTTAGAAGTGGGGGTATATTACTGAAATCCAACAACCAGCAAAATACTGAGGTTCTATTAAAAAACCTAGAAGAAAACTTAGGAGCGTCATATAAAATCGAATGTACCAAGGAGAAACTGCCTCGACTGATGATAAGAGGACTCCAACAAAAATACAGCACGCAAGAGCTGAAAGAAGAAATAATCAGTCTAAACCATAACATAGACATTAATGACAAATTTGAGGTGGTACATATGAGGCAGGCAAAAAAAAACGAATAAATGGATGGCTTTTGTAGAGGTTGGTGGGAAGCTATTTGAAAGAATGGTGAATCAATACATCAATATCAATTTCGGCTTCCATTACGTTGTTGAAGACCACAACGTAATGCGATGTTTTAAATGTCAAGGATTCGGCCATAAATTGCCAACATGCCAGGCAAAGGAAGTGTGTGCTAAATGTGCTGGGAATCATCTTACCCATGCATGTACAGTATCTTCTTTAAAATGCAATAATTGCAGAATTAAAAATCAGCTGCATACACAACATCGCGCAGACAGCTATGAGTGCCCGGAATTTCAGAGAATGATTGAAGCTAACCAAAAGCGAATCAACTATGGATACTAGATCAACAGCAAACGTAAAAAATTGTCTTTTAAACATTTTCTACGCATACGTTAGAAGCATTCGTAATAAAATTGACGACATCAGTATTTACTTATGTTCCAACAAAAACATCGATGTTCTAGTTCTTAATGAGATATGGATATATAGCAACGAACAGGAACTCTACACGCCAAGAGGATATACAGGCTATTTTTGCACAAGGCAATCGGGCCGTGGAGGAGGCACAGCAGTACTTGTGAAGTCAAACATTCGCTCAAAGCTTGTCAGCATGTCTGATAAATATAACACTATAGTAGTTGAGCTTGGACTTAATTTAGAAAAAATCAACATCGGCCCCTTTTATAAAGCACCAAATGAAGAAGACCATCTCTTTCTCAATCATATTGACGAATTCTATTCGACTATCGAGAAATTAATCACTGTAG
The DNA here is from genome assembly GCA_947369275.1 of Nemotelus nigrinus. Lineage (NCBI taxonomy): Eukaryota > Metazoa > Arthropoda > Insecta > Diptera > Stratiomyidae > Nemotelus > Nemotelus nigrinus. The sequence continues at coordinate 108,395,279 of OX376373.1, forward strand.
CAGATACAAATATTGATATTTTAACATCTTCTACCATATCCAGCGAATATCTCGATATAATTGCGACAAATAATGGAGTTGTATTTAACAAGACAAAGCCAACACGCATCACTATGACGTCCAAAACACTACTCGATCATGTGATCATAAAACATCCAAATATGAATGAACGTATGTCTTACAATGATGACGACTGGCCCGGCTTAGACTATAAAGTAATCAACTTATCCATCAAAAATCTCGTCAAAGCTAAAATACGGCCTAAAAAAATATCGATGAGCAGAACCAATAATAAAGATTTCTTAAGGAACTTCATAGATAGTCTCCAAGGGTCTCCAACTTCCGACTTTGATGAGCTGATTGAGAAGATAACCGAAGCTAAGGTAAAAGCAACCACAACGAAACAAGTTCGTGTACGAGTGCAATCTTGGATCAATAGGAATGTAATTGATGCTGCAAATCGAAAACGAACTGCTTACAAAAAATATAAAGCAGATCCAAACTCCACGTCCAAGAAGCAGATCTATTTCTCTATGAAGAAGGAATCAAATCGAGCTATAATGGAGGCCAAAAAACGTTTCTATAGAAATAAGTTTGAAGCTTCAGCAGGAAATACCTCCAAATATTGGCAAATAGTAAATGAGCTCTTGTCTAAACAACAAAACAAATCATCAACGGGCATTGAAGAACTGTTGATAAATGGAACATCCATTACAGACCCCGAAGAAGTAGCACAGCATTTAAACAACTTCTTCGCTACCATTGGAACACTAGTCACCAAACAACTGCAACTTTCATCACGCTCGAGTTTTCATATTGAGCCTAATATGTTCACTTCGATTCACTTACGTCCCACTGATCCTGTTGAAATATCTGAAATAATCGACAACCTTAAATCAAAGATTTCTCCTGGTCTGGATAGTATAACATCAGAGGATATTAAATTGCTGAAAAGCCATATTTTGGAGCTTCTAACTACAATTATAAATAAACACCTAGCAGCTGGCACATTCCCCGATTGCCTTAAACTAGCAAAAATCACTCCAATCTTCAAAGGTGGTGATCCAGCAGATCCATCAAATTATCGCCCAATAGCTGTCATAAGTGTCCTAAGTAAAATATTTGAAAGAGCCATTCAAAAACAATTGCTTCAATTTATTAAAGCTTATTCAATTTTGACGCCAGTTCAATATGGCTTTCAAGAAAACAGTAGTACACTAGCAGCAACATTAGATGCAGTTCATTTCATCAACAGTAGATTGGATAAGGGCGACTATGTAGCGGCAATCTTCGTGGATCTGAAAAAGGCCGTTGACACCATTAACCACGACATCCTGCTTCAGAGGCTCGAAATATACGGAATCCATCACAACTTCAAGCTGTTGATAAAGAATTATCTCTTCAACAGGCGTATTATTACAGCTAACAATATGCATTAAAGTCAGGAATGCACTATTAACATCGGCGTTCCTCAAGGATCAATCCTTGGGCCATTACTGTTTTTACTGTACATTAATAGCGTACAGGACATTTATCTGTTGGGAAAAATAGTTTTATTTGCTGATGACACACTACTGTTGTATTCCGGTAAAAATGAATTAATTCTCCAGCAAAATATAAATGATGACCTAGGAAAATATTGGAATTGGCTAGAACAAAGTAAATTAATAATAAACATCCAAAAGACTAAATATTTAGTATTCCAACAAAAAAACAAGCAGCAAATTAATCCATCAATACAAATCAATGGAATGCAATTGGAAAAGGTCAAGTCAATTAGATACTTAGGACTAACTTTAGATGAGAAAATGTCTTGGCTACAACATATAAATAACATCAGACTTAAAGTAGCGCCTATGATAGGAATCCTAAAAAAATATGATTTTTTATCTCACAACATCAAACTTGACATATTCAATGCTTTTATTTTGTCGAACATCTCTTATGGAACAGTTTTGTGGAAGCAAACATCGAAACAAAACATTGATTTGATTGGAAGACTAATCACTAAGGCTATCAAGACTATATTCAAAATGCCAACTCTGACTCCAAGTTCACATGTGTATCGTGAAACAGGACTACTAAGCATACAACAAATAATGTATCTTGAACAAGGGAAGCTAATATTTAAGATACTGAACAAAAAACTCAAATGGCCATATGTTATAAGAAATGTTGGAGAAATAACTCAGATAGCCACAAGATCGGCAAATAGCCTTGCGATTAAAAAAGCTAGGACAGATCGTTTGAAAATGGATCCAGTGCAACAGTCTTTGGCTTATTACAACACCTTACCTGAAGATATAAGAAAATCAGTGAATTTGGCTAAATTTAAGGAAAATCTACGATCATTCCTTTTACAAAGATAATGAAGACGCCAACCAGAGTTTTTTCTAAACTTTTCTCTGGGCATAAGTCTTGACGACAAGAAATAGGCGATATCATCTGAAGACGATATTTTAGAATGAAGTGCTTTCCCTTATACCAATATTTTATTGTCTTGGAAGTACGAAATTAACATATATTATATTGAGGAGAATTGATGCACACGGCCCGCGCATTTTGATTGAGTGATGGAGAGAGTGGAAGGAAGAAGGTAATAAGAAAAAAAAAATTATTGCTGCAGAGAAAATTGTCAGCTGTATAAGCCGCAAACCTTTGTTTCTTTGCATGACAATTTTTGTTTCCATTCTTTTTATAATTTACTATACTGCCCTACTAAGCGCAAAAGCGGTATCTAAAAAAAAATCGAAAAATTGATTTTTATAACACTAGAAAGCTTACAACAAACGCATCTAATGAACTAAGCCTTTCAGCCCAGCGTCGGAAGTTATTCAAAGTCAAAGGTAAGAAAAAACAGTTTTTTGCGATTATCTTGGTTTCTATTGCTCCAATGATGTCAACACATAGATTGAAATTGTAGAGCATAAAATTTGCGACACATTTTATCTGAAGCATTTTTTCATGCGCTCAACCATTTTTTCGATAGAGAACGGTAAGCACGCAGCACTCAGCCATATGTACTGTAATGCAAGGTCAACCGTGAAACCTTCAGTTTTGAATTATTTGTTTAATTTAAATAACAAAAGTATTACTTTTCTTCTTCTTCATCGTCATCTTCTGGACGTTCGGGAATTTCTGTATCATTGTCATCATCTTCGTTGCCTTGAATTGGTATTTGCAGACCTTCCTGAATTTCATGGTCAAAAGCACTCTCTTGCTCACAGTCACTTTGCAATGAAACCGCATTGAAGCAAGCTTGCCCATTACACTGGCCACAAGCTAAAGTGCATTGCAGCCCTGATTTTCTACATCGGCACCATGCACCACATCCATTCTTACAATTACAAAATAGAGTATTCAGTAATTCATCGGAAGCTGGTGGTAATATTGTTGTCATTGGCTCCAGGAACTCATTTTGGAGCACCCAACCCCATTCCTGGGGATTTAAATCATCCCCTAACCGTTTTTGGACTTATTAATAGACACGGTTTATATGCTGATGGGCCGCTGCACTTGTCTATTATTATGTTTTGTAGATATAATGAACTGAATATATCGATGATGATCGATATTATTCTTAGATTTTGGAGCATTGTATATCGCTAGTAAGATCCGAATGCCATTATCGTATAATTGTTGGACAGGGCAGTTTTCTTCTAGAAAAACTTGAGCTAGTTCGTCAAAATTGGTAAGTTGTTCTAGTGCTTTTATGAAAGTTTTTTTTTTCCTTTTTTAAGGGGTTACACCACAGTAGAGAGCAAAAATTAAACGTTTTTCTGCGATTTTTTTTTAAGTGGAAAGAGAAGTAAAAAGTAATTCTCTTTAAGGATGTTGGTTAAGCATGTTTTGACGTTTTTTAAAAAAAATTGTTAATTAAAAAATATTAAACAAATGGCTGCCCAATAGCCGTTTCTGCGGAACGGTTTTTTTTGGAGGGGCTCCGCGGCACGCAGTAGAAGTGCACCAAAAATTAATCTGGAACAAAATAAAAAATTTTTTCTTGAAGAACATTAGTATAGCTAGAGAAATACGTAGGAGATTTTGAAAATATTTATTTTTGTAAAATTGGCGAGCATTTAAAAAAAAACTGCATTTTCCTTCAAAAAAAACCAGCACTTATTTGCTGCTAAAAAATCGAGATATTTACTTATTGCAAATCGGCTACGTATTTCTATGCGGAATGTTGTTTTAAAGATGTGATATTAATTTGGAGTGAAAAAATAGAAAATTGTTTGAGTTATGCTGCGTTCCGATTTGAAAAAACGTGTTCCGAGAAAAATGCGTTTAAAGTTTTGACTCGTGTTTCAAGTATGATAAAATAAAAAATTTTGATCATTTAATTTTTTTTACCTTCAATCAATAACCAAATTTACTTTATACATCGATAACGTCAGAATCCACTTTCAATTTTTTTGCCGAAGCGCTGACACCGGCCGAATCTTCCTCCGCCTCATATCTGTTCAACGGTCGTCGTTTCGTCACGTTGGTCCGTCGCCGCGTCTTATACGATATTTTTGAGCTTTTAGGGCTTGCATACACTTTCTTTTCACTCATTGTAACTCACATAAATGTAAAAGCTACAAATAACGTGTGAGAAATTAGCACTGCAAAAAAATCGTAATTCGAATAACTTCCACGCAAAATTTACGTCTTCTCTCAACATCAAAGGACACTGTACCTACTACTGAACTTTGTGTTCAACATGCTTGAAAATGTTTCTAATGACTTATATTAGTGTATTAGAGAAGTTGGAAATCGTATGATAAGACATAATGCTGTACCCAATGAGCAGGTGTCGTATCTATCGCAGGTAGTCATTTTCGAGCAGTCGGGAAGACTCGAAAAAGTGCTCGAAATTTCTTTGGAAACGATTTCCAGCAGGTATGAAACCGTTTGCTTCTTATTCTAAAGGTTTCAAAGGATTTTTTAAGCCAATAAAAAGAAAATCAATTTCCTGAAATTTCTACTGTGGTGTAACCCCTTAAACAGCGCAGAAGTTGTATCACATGCACTGAATGCATATAAAAATAAAACATGCTTTTTAGAAATGCGATATTTGTTAAAGCTTGTTGAAGAATATATTTGTGTTTTGACATTGCCTTTGCCAACTTTTTTAAAGAAAATGTCTTCTTTATGTAATTGGGTGCGTCCAATGAAAATAACTAGTAAATCTATGTATTCTCCTATAATGATGACAGTCCTTTCATGTTTGGATTCTTCGATAGCTGTTACTATAATTGGAACGTCATCATCATCTCTCGCATGCTTTGTTGTGATATTTACACTCTCAAACTTTTCAATGAGCATACCAATAAGTTTCTTTTTATTACATCGATGTGAGAAAATTTTTTTTTTGGCTAATTGGCACCATTATTATTTAGAAATAGGTAAAATGCTATAAAATACAATGTATTTACTGATAAATAATACAAATAATTCAATACTGAAGGTAGTATTCACAGGTATTCATGGTTGACCTTGCATTAGAGTACATATGGCTGAGTGCGCGCGTTTACCGCCCTCTATCGGAAAAACGGTTGAGCGCATGAAAAAATGCTTCAGATAAAATGTGTCGCAAATTTTATGCTCTACAATTTCGATCCTATGTGTTGACATCATTGGAGCAATAGAAACCAAGATAATCGTTTTTCTTACCTTTGACCTTGAATAACTTTCGACGTAGACACGAGATTTTATGAGACTTTTGAGGCAACTTTGAGCACCCCTAAATGAAGGTATATACAAAAATTCAGCTTATTATCTCCCATTCCGAGGTTGACCCCTTTTTTATGCTAAAATGACTGGGCCATTTTAATAGTATCTTATTTAAAACATATAAAAACACCTTAACAAAGTTTTTTGAGCCAAAGTATCCGATGTATCCAAAAGCGGAAGACCGCTCACCGAGAAAAGTGGAGTAAGGAGAATCCTTCACCAGCTCCAAACGAACCCAGTTCCTCGTCGTCTACCTCAATTTTACCTTAAATCACTAAGGGAATCAGAAGTATATCAATATTACTACTTTTACAAAACTTCAATTATCTCGAAACTCGCTTTCATTGAGATACCGCTTTTGCGCTTAGTAGGGCAGTATAATAGCTATTCAATATATTCAAAATTTAGAATTTATCTATCTCTAATTGACAATCTATCTTACATATCTATGTAATACATCTTATTTACCTATAATTTATCTACATAATCTGAATACAAACTGTCTACTTCATCTATCTATAACCTTCCTTTTATCACCCACAAATTATAAATAAATACTCAAATAAATAAGAAATTAACGAGCATTCGACAAAAGCAATAAGAACTTTGAATAAAGGTGGTGCCATTTAAAACGCGATACGCACGTGATGAATAACGCAAATTTAGTCGTGAAAGTGCGTAAACTGGTCAAATTCAGTTCTTTGGAGAAATTTGCAGCTTAGTACTGTACCGTGGCCATCCGTTGTAGCTATACCAATTGAACACCGTTATAATTTGCGTCGGAAAATTTTGTGCCTTGATTGTTTCCGGATTCAAAGTAAATATAGCTGACATGCAAAATTTAATGTTGCGACAAAAAAATAGCGTTCGACCAGCTAGCAAAAATGCAAACGAACTACCGCAAAGATTCTAAGTCCAGGAAAAATGTGACATACTATCGAACCTTGATTGATAAGGTATCTTCTCATTATGATCGATTTCTTGCAACGCATGAAAAAATTCTGGAATGCGTTGATGAAACAATTGTAGATTCTCAGTATTTTTCTGATGGCCATGAGATGTTTGAAATACTGCATTTAAATTTTAAATCAGAGTTGGAGAATTCACTGCAAGGGTTAGAAGGCATAGAAGATAGACAAATTGCAGCCTCCCAAGGTGATAAAAAATCGAATGAGTTAAAATAACAAAAAAGGCCTAGTGCTGGCAGCCCTTTGCTAGCACCGTAGCAAAAAAAATGTCGCATCTGTCTTCCGTTAAAGTCAACCTGCTGTGCGAATTTCGTATCGACCCAAAGGCTGCATTGGTATTGACCCTATGGCTGCATTGGCAGCACTTATGTGCCATCCGAATGAACTCTGGCCAGAATTATTACCAACAGTCCTTCTGGGACTTAGAACGTGTTTTAAAGAGGAGCTCAGAGCATCTGCGGCAGATATGTTATATAGCGGACCAATCCAATTGCCAAACGAGTTTTTCAGCAAAATTGACATGCCAGCTGATCCACAGATATTCGTCGAAAAATTCTGCGAACACATGCGGCTAATCCAATCAGCTCCAAATCAAAAAAATCATGTTCGTTCTTAGAGATTTATACAAGTGTTCTCATGTTCTCCTTTGAACGGATGCGGTGAGACTTCCACTCGAACCTCCGTACACTGGACCATACGAAGTCCTCAAAAGCCTGTTCGATCGTGTGTTTACATTGCGAATAAATTCCAAGGATGTCAACGTATCAACTGATCGTCTGAAACCGGCGTTCATCACAAAAGAAGATAATCCAGCGCCAGTTACACAACAACAAGGGATCATTCCACTGGAACAACAGACAACAACATACCAGCCTCTCCGCACTTACGGGGAAAAACCCAAAGTATCATTCGTCCAAAATTGTGACTTGGTCATTGGAAGGGGAGTGGATGTGGCGGTATCACAACCGATAACACCGAATTCGGCAACACCGCAACCGAATACATCACATTCGACAACGCGACCACTACAACCTGCAGTATCCTTGCAGGTAGTGCAAGGAGATGAGCAAGAGACGCCACCCTTATCATCGGCTGTCGAGCAACGGCGACGTCGTAAGCAGAGCCTAGTTTACCGCGAACTGTATACTGTGACAAAACAATAAGTACAAACATATAATTATAGTATATTGTGTCTTTAATTTAGTAATAAATTTCTGTTTCTGTTAGTCTTTTGTTTTACTGTAATATGAAGCATCTATACAAGAAGTTCAACATAAAGAAGAAGTTCAACATAAAAGACTATTAGACTTTGCATAGCGGCGACAGGTTCACCAAAGCAAAGTCTTGCTGGTTCAGTTATAAAGAAAAAAAACTATGTTCAATTTGCATAGAGGCGACAGGTTCACCAAAGCGAATGAAACAGGATTCTTGAGCAAACTGAAGCGCTCGACAGATTTGTTACACGACGGTCTCATTACAGTGGACGGCAGAACTCGCAATTCTCCTTTTAGTTTTTTAGACCGGTGTTCGGAATTAGCCTAATATTACAAAAAAAAAGATTAGATTTAGAAATTAATGTAACATCAAAACCTACCTTAATCTGTCACTGACAGACGACAAAGAACATCAGCTGTAATGCGGCTTTAATTTGGATTCCAACCGGCTTGTCATTGGAAAGTTAATGTTTGTATGCTAAATTAAATCGTTGATTTAGAAAGAAATAATTACATTGGAATGATATGTTATAACAGTGAAAGCGGTAGATTTACCGAAATATTCATCGCGTGAAAATTTTCTTTGTTATCATGTACTAGTTAGTTGAATTTGAAACGGATCGGATGAATTTGAATTTGCACTATCGAGTAATTTATCGAATAAATGGAATTTAGTGGAAATTAACCAGTGGCTTTAATGTCTTTCTTCAAATTTCGGAATATTAGTTAATTCGGCCTAATAGTAATCGAAGCATTTTGATCCTTCGAACCGGATTATTCAATTGTCGGCTCCGGGCTATATTTTTTGAAACTAGAAAATAGAAACTAGACATTTGAAATAAGATCGTGTATGCACTAGTGTAGTGAAATTGGAATTAAGCGAAGATATTATTGACATTAAAAAAAAATAAACCCAGTAAAATTGAAAACACCTGTTGAATTTACAAAACCACTTAGAAGTGGGGGTATATTACTGAAATCCAACAACCAGCAAAATACTGAGGTTCTATTAAAAAACCTAGAAGAAAACTTAGGAGCGTCATATAAAATCGAATGTACCAAGGAGAAACTGCCTCGACTGATGATAAGAGGACTCCAACAAAAATACAGCACGCAAGAGCTGAAAGAAGAAATAATCAGTCTAAACCATAACATAGACATTAATGACAAATTTGAGGTGGTACATATGAGGCAGGCAAAAAAAAACGAATAAATGGATGGCTTTTGTAGAGGTTGGTGGGAAGCTATTTGAAAGAATGGTGAATCAATACATCAATATCAATTTCGGCTTCCATTACGTTGTTGAAGACCACAACGTAATGCGATGTTTTAAATGTCAAGGATTCGGCCATAAATTGCCAACATGCCAGGCAAAGGAAGTGTGTGCTAAATGTGCTGGGAATCATCTTACCCATGCATGTACAGTATCTTCTTTAAAATGCAATAATTGCAGAATTAAAAATCAGCTGCATACACAACATCGCGCAGACAGCTATGAGTGCCCGGAATTTCAGAGAATGATTGAAGCTAACCAAAAGCGAATCAACTATGGATACTAGATCAACAGCAAACGTAAAAAATTGTCTTTTAAACATTTTCTACGCATACGTTAGAAGCATTCGTAATAAAATTGACGACATCAGTATTTACTTATGTTCCAACAAAAACATCGATGTTCTAGTTCTTAATGAGATATGGATATATAGCAACGAACAGGAACTCTACACGCCAAGAGGATATACAGGCTATTTTTGCACAAGGCAATCGGGCCGTGGAGGAGGCACAGCAGTACTTGTGAAGTCAAACATTCGCTCAAAGCTTGTCAGCATGTCTGATAAATATAACACTATAGTAGTTGAGCTTGGACTTAATTCAGAAAAAATCAACATCGGCCCCTTTTATAAAGCACCAAATGAAGAAGACCATCTCTTTCTCAATCATATTGACGAATTCTATTCGACTATCGAGAAATTAATCACTGTAGCAGATACAAATATTGATATTTTAACATCTTCTACCATATCCAGCGAATATCTCGATATAATTGCGACAAATAATGGAGTTGTATTTAACAAGACAAAGCCAACACGCATCACTATGACGTCCAAAACACTACTCGATCATGTGATCATAAAACATCCAAATATGAATGAACGTATGTCTTACAATGATGACGACTGGCCCGGCTTAGACTATAAAGTAATCAACTTATCCATCAAAAATCTCGTCAAAGCTAAAATACGGCCTAAAAAAATATCGATGAGCAGAACCAATAATAAAGATTTCTTAAGGAACTTCATAGATAGTCTCCAAGGGTCTCCAACTTCCGACTTTGATGAGCTGATTGAGAAGATAACCGAAGCTAAGGTAAAAGCAACCACAACGAAACAAGTTCGTGTACGAGTGCAATCTTGGATCAATAGGAATGTAATTGATGCTGCAAATCGAAAACGAACTGCTTACAAAAAATATAAAGCAGATCCAAACTCCACGTCCAAGAAGCAGATCTATTTCTCTATGAAGAAGGAATCAAATCGAGCTATAATGGAGGCCAAAAAACGTTTCTATAGAAATAAGTTTGAAGCTTCAGCAGGAAATACCTCCAAATATTGGCAAATAGTAAATGAGCTCTTGTCTAAACAACAAAACAAATCATCAACGGGCATTGAAGAACTGTTGATAAATGGAACATCCATTACAGACCCCGAAGAAGTAGCACAGCATTTAAACAACTTCTTCGCTACCATTGGAACACTAGTCACCAAACAACTGCAACTTTCATCACGCTCGAGTTTTCATATTGAGCCTAATATGTTCACTTCGATTCACTTACGTCCCACTGATCCTGTTGAAATATCTGAAATAATCGACAACCTTAAATCAAAGATTTCTCCTGGTCTGGATAGTATAACATCAGAGGATATTAAATTGCTGAAAAGCCATATTTTGGAGCTTCTAACTACAATTATAAATAAACACCTAGCAGCTGGCACATTCCCCGATTGCCTTAAACTAGCAAAAATCACTCCAATCTTCAAAGGTGGTGATCCAGCAGATCCATCAAATTATCGCCCAATAGCTGTCACAAGTGTCCTAAGTAAAATATTTGAAAGAGCCATTCAAAAACAATTGCTTCAATTTATTAAAGCTTATTCAATTTTGACGCCAGTTCAATATGGCTTTCAAGAAAACAGTAGTACACTAGCAGCAACATTAGATGCAGTTCATTTCATCAACAGTAGATTGGATAAGGGCGACTATGTAGCGGCAATCTTCGTGGATCTGAAAAAGTAATTCAAAAGATACCCGGAAAATTTCTCCACAGAGTTCCTATTTTTCCGTTGACTACAAGTGATTTATTACAAGCTCGAAAATTTTGGATTCGAGTGGTACAATCAAAAAAAGCATTAATCTTAATCCCTTTTTCGACACAGACAACCTAATGAGAGTCGGGGGTCGCCTGGAGAATTCACACCTATCATATGATGAAAATTTTCCTATTATACTTCCTGCGTCACATCACTTTACCACCATGCTGATCAAAGAATATCATTTGATTACACTACATGGCGGTTGTCAGTTGGTTTTAAGTTGGCTTCGTAGGAGATATTGGATTTTGAGAGCTCGTAATACTGTAAGATTTGTACTTTTAAAGTGCATTACTTGTTTTAAAGCTAGAGCTCAAGCTGGCGAGCAAAGGATGGGGTCACTCCCGTCGCCACGCGTGGTTCCTTCTTCAGTATTTGCTTCGACGGGGGTTGATTTTGCCGGACCAATTGAAGTGAAGGCTTCCAAATGTCGGGGTAAAGTAGCATACAAGGGCTACATCACTCTTTTCGTTTGCTTTTCAACTCGCGCAATACTCTTAGAACTAGTGGGTGACTTAACTACACCCACTTTCCTAGCCGCACTAAAACGTTTTTTAGCACGGCGTACATCTTGCCAGAATATCTATAGTGATAATGGTAAAACGTTCGTGGGAGCAGCTGCTAGACTGAAATCGCAAGAAGCGGTCTGGTTGCGCGAGATTAGGGAGCATATTATCCCGTACCTCACAAATCGGTCTATTAATTGGCATTTTATTCCACCCCGAGCCCCAAACTTTGGAGGGCTATGGGAAGCCGGAGTGAAATCCGTAAAACACCACATCAAGCGTAATTGTGGGACGCGTTCATTCACCTTTGAAGAATGGTCGACGGTGTTGACGGAAATAGAAAGAATTCTAAATAGCCAACCACTCTGTCCGTATAGCACCGATCCAAACGATCTTACTCGCATCACGCCAAACCATTTTCTAAACGGTGAAATAGCTCATCCTTTACCTGAACCGGATGTTAATGATGATGAAATAAAACTTCCTAATCGTTTACGTGATCTCATTCAGATAAAGCAGCTATTTTGGAAACGTTGGAGCGCAGAATATCTTAATCAATTGCAAACCCGTCCGAAATGGTTTAAAACTTCACCGAACTTAGAAGTAAACGATCTAGTTTTAATTTAAGAAGAAAATTTGCCATCGTCGAACTGGCTAACTGGTCGCGTAGTTAAGATTCATCCCGGTAAAGATGGACTAGTTCGTGTTGCTTCTGTTCAGACTCTCAACGGAACGTTAACGAGATCAATAACAAAGCTTTGCCGGCTACCAATCGATCGAACTGATTAAATGCATTCCGACCAAATGGGTTCCAAACGTTTGTTTGTTTTTGTTTGTTTCGTACCACCTGTATCGAATCCACATCATGTACTTCCTACCCCCCTAACCCTTGAAGAGAATATTTGGTTCAAAGAACAAAGCAAGCCATACTCAGCCAACGACGTCAAAGCCCGCTATTGTCGCCATCAAGCAGTATTGTACACAGCCAAGAAGACCATCAGATTTAACTTGGTTTAATCTATGTCAGACAAAATTGACAGCCTCTCCGAGCTATCAACGGGGCCGCTATGTTGGATTCAAAATCAACTGGTTTCGGTGGCCGACCGAGAGGACCGGTTTTGGGCAGCGAGCGGACGATTGCAGTGCACTTGCAGTTCAGCACTCAGACCACCAGCATCGCGACATTAATATTCTGTTTAACAGTGAATATTTAATTTGTATATCTAATTTAAATAAATCGTATCGAATTGAACGAATTGCTTTAAAACTACGTTTTACAATCCACTCGAGCAATAATAGGACACCGGCAAGCTGCAATTACAAGGTAATTAGGCACGAGGTGGTGCGGGCACGAGCCTTACGGTATCTAAAGCGGCAGCAGATCCAGTTAACCTTACGAGAAGAAGAAATATAATTTGTCTAAGCACGAGGTGATATCAGCAGGAGCCCAGCGGTAAGCGTATATCTCATCCTTTACTTTCCTCACACGCGCCACCATCCCACAAACAAACACTCCTATAACTTCGAATGTAATATAACAACGTGAAGCAGATGTGATATATTCTTGGCTTTGATACTGGCGAAAGGTTGCCAGCACGAGTCGGTTGTGCTACTTTTGTATCAATAAATGCTTACAGTTAGTATTCATACCGGAAACATTTACAATGAAAATAAATAACCAATATTGTAATTCCCAAAGTTGTGCAAATTTTTCGGATCGCAGCCCCAAACACCAACTTCAGTTACAGTGCTGCACGCACTAAGCATTTTCTTCATTGATGTTATATGAGATGCTGCTTTCAAAGTTTGGTGAAATAAGCAACTGATAACGAATATACTTAACAAGTGTTTTTCTTTCATAAACTTTGAAACCCATGCCAGTGGTAATATCTGAAACCTTTTACCATATGAGTTATAGTTCATTCTTGAGACCAAAGTAAAACGTGGCATTTGAAACAGTTTGGCCGTAATAAGCAGCTCATGTGGTGGAATATGCACTCAAAACCTGCACGAATCTTCTACTGTTCTTCGAACATTAGTGTTTCTAGCGGTTCAGGTGCGCTAGAGTTTTTTTTTAAATTTGAAGAAGATTGAAAACATACCAAAATAAGTAACTTCGATATTCAGGTAGAGAGTGCATACCAATTTTTACTGGCAATCCGAAAGAACTTGAAGCTTTCCTAACAATAGTTAGTTTACTAAATGAGAGCCTTAATGAAGACGGGAAACACAAATTATTGAAATTAACAAGACATGCAAAATTAAGAACGGTTGTTAAAACACAACTATTATCATTAGATATAAATAGCTACGTTGAACTAGAAAGAGCTCTAGTAAATAAATTTAAAAATCATAAAACTCAACCACAAAGTCATACACAACTATCCCAATTACGCCAACACGGCACAGTTGAGAAATATGGTGAAAAAATATCTGAGCTCATTCACGAATTGAGCAATATTCAAATTCACTGCTTAGGTCAGAACCCATCTTCAGCAGAGAAAGGAGCAATACGAAAGTCAAATGACTCGTACGTACTTACTATATTTAAAAGTGGTTTAGACGAGTCACTCAAACCTACAATTTTTGCTGCCTAGCCAAAACGCTTGTAGAAGCAATTCAAATAGCGGTTGAATTAGAATCAAGTATAAATATAACAGAAAATGTTACGTATATAAATAGGAGAAACAGTATAAATCAAGAATTGAATTATAATTATAGAAACAGCCCAAACAATAACTGTCAAAGAAACTCCTATAACACATATAGGAACAATAATAATTATACTGAAAATCAAAATAATTATTACAGAAATAACAACGAGAATAATGGAAACAACTATAATCTATGAAACAAAGTAACAGCCCAGAGCAATTATTACAGAAATTATCGTAGAAATAACAATAATCCTGAAAGAATTGGAAAAAATACTAGAAACCAGAGAAATTGAAATACTTATAACGAAATCACGCCTGAAACTTATAGAAGCTATTCAATAAGTCAAGAAGAGAGCAGAAAACACATCAAAGTATCAAATACAGGAACTGAATCAAACACAGAAACTGAATCATTGAATGAATACCGATCGATTAAAGTTGAAGGTCCAACAAACGAAATACTCAATGATGAAGAAAAAATTGAAAAAGCAGTACAAAACATTGACATGAACCATATGAATTCAGAACCTTTAAAAAATATTAAAGCAACACAGAAAAATAATGTTAATGATAAAAAAAAAAACTCTAGCGCACCTGAACCGCTAGAAACACTAATGTTCGAAGAACAGTAAAAGAATCGTGCAGGTTTTGAGCGCATATTCCACCACATGTGCTGCTTATTACGGCCAAACTGTTTCAAATGCCACGTTTTACTTTCGTCTCAAGAATGCAATATAGCTCATATGGTGGAAGGTTTCAGATATTACCACTGGCATGAATTTCGACGTTTATGAGAGCAAAACAGGGGTTAATTATATTCGTTATCAGTTGCTTATTTCACATAATTTTGAAAGCAGCATCTCATATAACTTCAATGAAGAAAATGCTCAGTGCCTGCAGCACTGTAACTGAAGTTGGTGTTTGGGGCTGCGATCCAAAAAATTTGCAGAACTTTGGGAATTGAAACATTGGTTATTTATTTTCATTGTAAATGTTTCCGGTATGAATACTAACTCTAAGCATTTATTGGTATAAAAGTAGCACAACTGGCTCGTGCTGGCAACCTTCTTCCAGTATCAAAGCCAAGAATTTATCACATCTGCTTCACGTTGTTATATTACATTCGAAGTTATAGGAGTATAAAGAAATTAAGGGTTACTTGCAGCGAGTTTTTTTCAAATAATCGAAAACTTCATATTTGCTATTTATTGTCACTAAAATATCATTACCAATTGAAAATTCTACGATAAAACCGCTTAATAAAAATATTGCAAACAAACACAAAAACAACAATAGCTAGAAGCCCTATCATGGCTTTTCAACCAAATTTGGCCTGAATAATGTCTATGATAGGTTTCATTAATTGTATGAAATTCGTATTGATTTCATGACTGCACTGGAAGTTATAGGTTAACAAGTTTTATTTTCCTGAGAGAATTTTCAAAACCAAAGACACAAAAATTACCATAGCTGGCAGCACCAATCGAATTTTTCAACCAAATATCTATCCAACAGAGTTTAGAGTAAGGTGCAGCTACTGTGTCAATTTCATGAAAATCTGGTTACTAATTTACATTTCATTGGGAAAAAAGCAGTTTTTTTACTAATGTTCGAAGAACATTAGTATTAAAATCGATTCGGCCAAAAATTCATATTTCTATATATATATATATATATATATATATATATATATATATATATATATATATATATATATATATATATATATATATATATGTACAAAAAATTTCAGTGAGATAATCTCGGGAACGCGCCATTCGATTGAGCTGAAACTTTCAGGATACATTGGTGAATATGCAGAATAGGTCCAGGTCTCTTTAAATGTCAGTTATTGTAAACCTTTTCGCGCCGGCGGGCATTTAAGTGATATTTTAAATATACCTATTATTTCGTGCACAAATGATTTTCGCAAAAATAAAGTTAATAAAATAAATTTCTAACGTGTTTTACATATGAATCGGATAATGCTTTGGAATTTTTTAACCCTATGTGTGCGCTGGGTGCCTAAAAAGAGGACGGGAAAATTTGAAAATTTTTAAATTTCGATAACTTTTGACAGAGCTATTCAATCATTACGAAATTTTCAGGACATATTGATATTATTTAGTTGTAGATTTATGTGGCTTTTAATGAGCGTGCTTGCAACCCTGTAGCTAGGGCAGGCACTGAAAGTGAAAACCTCCAAATCATCGTCTCTCTTGAAAAAATGCCGTTTCTTCAAAAATAAGCCTTTCATATGTAAATCTTGTGCTTTGTTTACATAACCAAAAAAAAAAAAAGATATGGTATAACGGGCACGCCTGGCAACCCTTGCCCAATTTACCTATATTTTTAGCATCAAAAACTTCTGTTCACGGAAACTCACGATCCGATAGGCAGAATTATTTGAAATTCACAGCATGTATTGACCTTAAATAGGACCAGGTCTGATAGAAGTGATTTTGAAATGCAGGCAATTCTGTGCCAGTGGTGCCATCTTGAAAAACCACTAAAAAAGATAACTGTTTTTAGCCCTATAAATTCTGATTGAATCGTTCGATTTTGACGGATCATGTCGGACAAGAACGGTAACCCTCTCCCAGTTAACCTATATTTTTAGCATCAAAAACTTCTGTTCACGGAAACTCACGAACCAATAATCAGATACAGCTAAAATTTACAGAATGCATTGGACTTAAGTAAGACCAGATTTGATAGAAGCGATTTTGAATTGTGGGCAACTCTGTGCCAGTGGTGCCATCTTGAAAAATTACAAAGAAAAAAAACTGCTTTTTGCCCTATGAAATGTGAATAAGTTACCAGATTTTCATGAAATTGACACAGAAGCTAAAACTAACTCTAATCTCTGTTTAATGGAAATTTGGTTGAAAAATTTGATTGGTGCTACCAGCTATGGTAATTTTTGTGTCTTTGGTTTTGAAAATTCACTCAGGAAAATAAAACTTTTTGTACTATAACTTCCAGTGCAGTCATGAAATCAATACGAATTTCATACAATTAATGAAACCTGTCATTAACATTATTCAGGCCAAATTTGGTTGAAAAGACACGATAGGGTTGCCAGCTATTGTTGGTTTTGTGTTTAATTGCAATATCTTTATTAAGCGGTTTTATCGTAGAATTTTCAAATGGTAATGATATTGTAGTGACAATAAACAGCAAATATTTAGCTTTCGATCATTTGAAAAAACTCGCTGCAGGTAACCCTAAATTTCTTTATACTCCTATAACTTCGAATGTAATTAAACAACGTGAAGCAGATTTGATATATTCTTGGATTTGATACTGGCGAAAGGTTGCCAGCACGAGTCGGTTGTGCTACTTTTGTATCAATAAATGCTTACAGTTAGTATACATACCGGAAACATTTACAATGAAAATAAATAACCGATGTTACAATTCGCAAAGTTCTGCAAATTTTTCGGATCGCAGCCCCAAACACCAACTTCAGTTACAGTGCTGCAGGCACTGAGCATTTTCTTCATTGATGTTATATGAGATGCTGCTTTCAAAATTATGTGAAATAAGCAACTGATAACGAATATAATTAACCCGTGTTTTGCTCTAATAAACGTTGAAATTCATGCCAGTGGTAATATCTGAAACCTTGCACCATATGAGTTATAATGCATTCTTAAGACGAAAGTAAAACGTGGCATTTGAAACAGTTTGGCCGTAATAAGCAGCACATGTGGTGGAATATGCACTCAAAACCTGCACGATTCTTCTACTGTTCTTCGAACATTAGTGTTTCTAGCGGTTCAGGTGCGCTAGAGTTTTTCTTTGTAATTTTTCAAGATGGCACCACTGGCACAGAGTTGCCCACAATTCAAAATCGCTTCTATCAGATCTGCTTCTACTTAGGTCCAATGCATTCTGTAAATTTCAGCTGTATGTGATTATTGGTTCGTGAGTTCCCGTGAACAGAAGTTTTTGATGCTTAAAATATAGGTTAACTGGGAGGGGGTTACCGTTCTTGTCCGACATGAAATTTCCAAAGTTTTACTTTGAACGTGTAGATTAAACATAAGATTTGTATACAGATTGGTTTTATTGTAAGAAACGGACATTTTTGTAAATATTCGAAGGTTTGAATGTTTTCACTTCCAATTTTTTATTTTTTCAAATTTAAGACAGAAAAATTATCATAGCTGGCAGCTCCACCCGAATTTGTCGACCAAATTTCTTATAAACGTGGCTTGAAGTAAGGTCCAGCTACTGTGTGAATTTCGCCAAAATCGAACGATTCAATCAGAATTTATAGGGCTAAAAGCAGCTATCTTTTTTAGTGATTTTTCAAGATGGCACCACTGGCACAGAATCGCCTGCATTGCAAAATTACTTCTATCAGACCTGGTCCTATTTAAGACCAATACATTCTGCAAATTTCAATTAATTCTGCTCATCGGATCGTGAGTTTCCGTGAACATAAGTTTTTGATGCTAAAAATATAGGTAAATTGGGCAAGGGTAACCAGGCGTGCCCGTTATACCATATCAAATTTAATTTTTTGTCTATGTAAACAAAGCACAAGATTTACATATTAGAGGCTTTTTTTGAAGAAGCGGCATTTTTCAAGAGAGACGATGATATGGAGGTTTTCACTTTCAGTCCCTGCCCTAGCTACAGGGTTTCCAGCACGCTAATAAAAAGCTTCACAAATCTACAACTAAATAATACCAATTTGTCCTTAAAATTTCGTAATGATTGTAAAGTTCTGTCAAAAGTTATCTTAATTTAAAAATTTTCAAATTTTCCCGTTCTCTTTTTAGGCACCCAGCGCACTCATGGGGTTAAAAAATTCCAAAACATTATCCAATTCATATGTAAAACACGTTCAAAATTTATTACGTCAACTTTATTTTTGCGATAATTATTTGTGTACGAAATAATAGGTATATTAAAAATATCACTTAAATAGCCGCCCGCGCCAAAAGGTTAACAATAACTGACATTTAGTGAGACGTGGACCTATTCTGCATCTACAACAATGTATCCTGAAAGTTTCAGCTCAATCGGATGGCGCGTTCCCGAGATTATCTCACTGAAATTTTTTGATGATATATATATATATATATATATATATATATATATATATATATATATATATATATATATATATATATATATATATATATATATATATGTATATATATATATATATATATATATATATATATATATATATATATATATATATATATATATATATATATATATTTATATATATATATATATATATATATATATATATATATATATATATATATATATATATATATATATATATATATATATATATATATATATATATATATATATATATATATATGTATATGGAAATATGAATTTTTGGCCGAATCGATTTTAATACTAATGTTCGAAGAACATTAGTAAAAACTCTAGCGCACCTGAACCGCTAGAAACAGTAATGTTCGAAGAAGAGTAGAAGAATCGTGCAGGGTTTGAGTGCATATTCCACCACATGAGCTGCTTATTACGGCCAAACTGTTTCAAACGCCACGTTTTACTTTGGTCTCAAGAATGCATTATAACTCATATGGTGGAAGGTTTCAGATATTACCACTGGCATGAGTTTCAACGTTTAGAGAGCAAAACACGGGCTAATTATATTTGTTATCAGTTGCTTATTTCAAAAAATTTTGAAAGCAGCGTCCCATATAACATCAATGAAGAAAATGCTCAGTGCCTGCAGCACTGTAACCGAAGTTGTTGTTTGGACTGCGATCCGAAAAATTTGCAGAACTTTGGGAATTACAATATTGGTTATTTATTTTGATTGTAAATGTTTCCGGTATGAATACTAACTGTAAGCATTTATTGATACAAAAGTAGCACAACCGACTCGTGCTGGCAACCTTCTGCCTGTATCCAAGCCAAAAATATATCACATCTACTTCACGTTGTTTTATAACATTCGAAGTTATAAGAGTATAAAGAAATTTAGGGTTACCTGCAGCAAGTTTTTTCAAATAATCGAAAACTTATTATTTGCGGTTTATTGTCACAACAATATCATAACCATTTGAAAATTCTACGATAAAATCGCTTAAACGAGATATTTTAATTAAACACAAAACCATCAATAGCTGGCAACCCTATCGTGGTTTTTCAACCAAATTTGGCCAGAATTATGTTTATAATAGGTTCCATTAATTGAATGAAATTTGTATTGATTTCATGACTGCACTGGAAGCTATAGGGCACAAGGCTGTATTTTCCTTAGCGAATTTTCAAAACTAAAGACACAAAAATTACCATAGCTGGCAGCACCAATCAAATTTTTCAACCAAATTTCCACCAAACAAAGATTAGAGTAAGGTTTCGCTACTGTGATAATTTCATGAAAATTAAGTAACTTATTCACATTTCAAAGGGCAAAAAGCAGTTTTTTTACTAATGTTCGAAGAAGAACATTAGTATTAAAATCACTGTGGCCAAAAATTCATATTTCTATATATATAAATATATATATATATATATATATATATATATATATATATATATATATATATATATATATATATATATATATATATCATCAAAAAATTTCAGTGAAAAAATCTCAGGAATGCGCCATCCGATTGAACTGAAATTTTTAGGACACATTGGTGTATATGCAGAATAGTGCCAGGTCTCAGAAAAAGTTAAAAATCTTTAACCCTTCGGCGCCGGCGGCCATTTTAGTGATATTTTTAATATACCTATTATTCCGTACACAAATAAGTTTTGCAAAAATAAAGTTAACGAAATAAATTTCGAACGTGTTTTACATGTGAATCGGATAATGTTTTGGAATTTTTCAATCCCATGTGTGCGCTGGCTGCCTAAAAAGAGAACGGGGAAAATTGAAAATTTTTAACTTTTGACAGAGCTTTTCAATCATTACGAAATTTGGAGGACATATTGGTATTATTTAGTTGTACATTCGTGAAGCTTTTGATGAGCGTGCTGGCAACCCGGAAGCTAGAGCAAGCACTGAAAGTGAAAACCTCCAAACTATCGTCTCTCTTGAAAAAATGCCGTTTCTTCACAAAAAAGGCATTCATATGTAAATTTCGTGCTTTTTTACATAGACCAAAAAAAAATTTGATATGGTATTACGGGCACGCCTGGTAACCCTTGCCCAATTTACCTATATTTTTAGCATCAAAAACTTCTGTTCACGGAAACTCACGATCCGATGAGCAGAATGAATTGAAATGTGCAGACTGTATTGGTCTTAAATAGGACCAGGTCTGATAGGAGTAATTTTGAAATGCGGGCGATTCTGTGCCAGTGGTGCCATCTTGAAAAATCACTAAAAAAGATAACTGCTTTTAGCCCTATAAATTCTGATTGAATCGTTCGATTTTGACGAAATTCACACATTTGCTGGACCTTATTTTAAACCACGTTTGATAGAAATTTGGTTGAAAAATTCGGTTGGAGCTGCCAGCTATGATAATTTTGGTGTCTTAAATTTGAAAAAATAAAAATTTGGAAGTGAAAACTTTCAAATTATCGAATATCCTAAAAATGTCCGTTTCTTACAATAAAACCAATCTGTATACAAATCTTATGTTTAATCTACACGTTCAAAGTAAAACTTTGGAAATTTCATGTCGGACAAGAACGGTAACCCTGTCCCAGTTAACCTATATTTTTAGCATCAAAAACTTCTGTTCACGGGAACTCACGAACCAATAATCACATACAGCTGAAATTTACAGAATGCATTGGACCTAAGTAGAACCAGGTCTGGTAGAAGCGATTTTGAATTGTGGGCAACTCTGTGCCAGTGGTGCCATCTTGAAAAATTACAAAGAAAAAAAAACTGCTTTTTGCCCTATGAAATGTGAATAAGTAACCAGATTTTCATGAAATTGACACAGTAGCTGCATCTTACTCTAGACTCTGTTTGATAGATATTTTGTTGAAAAATTCGATTGGAGCTGCCAGCTATGGTAATTTTTGTGTCTTTGGTTTTGAAAATTCTCTCAGGAAAATAAAACTTTTTGCCCTATAACTTCCAGTGCAGTCATGAAATCAATATGAATTTCATAAAATGAATGAAACCTACCATAAGCATTATTCAGGCCAAATTTGGTTGAAAAGCCATTATAGGGTTGCCAGCTATTGTTAGTTTTGTGTTTGTTTGCAATATCTTTATTTAGCGGTTTTAGCGTAGAATTTTCAAATGGTAATGATATTGTAGTGACAATAAACAGCAAATATTAAGCTTTCGATTATTTGAAAAAACTCGCTGCAGGTAACCCTCAATTTCTTTATAATCCTATAACTTCGAATGTAATATAACAACGTGAAGCAGATGTGATATATTCTTGGCTTTGATACTGGCGAAAGGTTGCCAGCAGGAGTCGGTTGTGCTACTTTTGTATCAATAAATGCTTACAGTTAGTATTCATACCAGAAACATTTACAATGAAAATAAATAACCGATGTTTCAATTCCCTAAGTTCTGCAAATTTTTCGGATCGCAGCCCCAAACACCAACTTCAGTTACAGTGCTGCAGGCACTGAGCATATTCTTCATTGATGTTATATGAGATGCTGCTTTCAAAGTTTGGTGAAATAAGCAACTGATAACGAATATAATTAACAAGTGTTTTTCTTTCATAAGCTTTGAAACCCATGCCAGTGGTAATATCTGAAACCTTCTACCATATGAGTTATAATGCATTCTTGAGACAGCACTGTAACCGAAGTTGGTGTTTGGACTGCGATCCGAAAAATTTGCAGAACTTTGGGAATTACAATATTGGTTATTTATTTTGATTGTAAATGTTTCCGGTATGAATACTAACTGTAAGCATTTATTGTTACAAAAGTAGCACAACCGACTCGTGCTGGCAACCTTCTGCCTGTATCCAAGCCAAAAATATATCACATCTACTTCACGTTGTTTTATAACATTCGAAGTTATAAGAGTATAAAGAAATTTAGGGTTACCTGCAGCAAGTTTTTTCAAATAATCGAAAACTTAATATTTGCGGTTTATTGTCACAACAATATCATAACCATTTGAAAATTCTACGATAAAATCGCTTAAACGAGATATTTTAATTAAACACAAAACCATCAATAGCTGGCAACCCTATCGTGGTTTTTCAACCAAATTTGGCCAGAATTATGTTTATAATAGGTTCCATTAATTGAATGAAATTTGTATTGATTTCATGACTGCACTGGAAGCTATAGGGCACAAGGTTGTATTTTCCTTAGCGAATTTTCAAAACTAAACGTGCTGGCAACCCGGAAGCTAGAGCAAGCACTGAAAGTGAAAACCTCCAAACTATCGTCTCTCTTGAAAAAATGCCGTTTCTTCACAAAAAAGGCATTCATATGTAAATTTCGTGCTTTTTTTACATAGACCAAAAAAAAATTTGATATGGTATTACGGGCACGCCTGGTAACCCTTGCCCAATTTACCTATATTTTTAGCATCAAAAACTTCTGTTCACGGAAACTCACGATCCGATGAGCAGAATTAATTGAAATGTGCAGACTGTATTGGTCTTAAATAGGACCAGGTCTGATAGGAGTAATTTTGAAATGCGGGCGATTCTGTGCCAGTGGTGGCATCTTGAAAAATCACTGAAAAAGATAACTGCTTTTAGCCCTATAAATTCTGATTGAATCGTTCGATTTTGACGAAATTCACACATTTGCTGGACCTTATTTTAAACCACGTTTGATAGAAATTTGGTTGAAAAATTCGGTTGGAGCTGCCAGCTATGATAATTTTGGTGTCTTAAATTTGAAAAAATAAAAATTTGGAAGTGAAAACTTTCAAATTATCGAATATCCTAAAAATGTCCGTTTCTTACAATAAAACCAATCTGTATACAAATCTTATGCTTTATCTACACGTTCAAAGTAAAACTTTGGAAATTTCATGTCGGACAAGAACGGTAACCCTGTCCCAGTTAACCTATATTTTTAGCATCAAAAACTTCTGTTCACGGGAACTCACGAACCAATAATCACATACAGCTAAAATTTACAGAATGCATTGGACCTAAGTAGAACCAGGTCTGGTAGAAGCGATTTTGAATTGTGGGCAACTCTGTGCCAGTGGTGCCATCTTGAAAAATTACAAAGAAAAAAAAACTGCTTTTTGCCCTATGAAATGTGAATTAGTAACCAGATTTTCATGAAATTGACACAGTAGCTGCATCTTACTCTAGACTCTGTTTGATAGATATTTTGTTGAAAAATTCGATTGGTGCTGCCAGCTATGGTAATTTTTGTGTCTTTGGTTTTGAAAATTCTCTCAGGAAAATAAAACTTTTTGCCCTATAACTTCCAGTGCAGTCATGAAATCAATATGAATTTCATAAAATGAATGAAACCTACCATAAGCATTATTCAGGCCAAATTTGGTTGAAAAGCCATTATAGGGTTGCCAGCTATTGTTAGTTTTGTGTTTGTTTGCAATATCTTTATTTAGCGGTTTTATCGTAGAATTTTCAAATGGTAATGATATTGTAGTGACAATAAACAGCAAATATTAAGCTTTCGATTATTTGAAAAAACTCGCTGCAGGTAACCCTCAATTTCTTTATAATCCTATAACTTCGAATGTAATATAACAACGTGAAGCAGATGTGATTAATTCTTGGCTTTGATACTGGCGAAAGGTTGCCAGCAGGAGTCGGTTGTGCTACTTTTGTATCAATAAATGCTTACAGTTAGTATTCATACCAGAAACATTTACAATGAAAATAAATAACCGATGTTTCAATTCCCTAAGTTCTGCAAATTTTTCGGATCGCAGCCCCAAACACCAACTTCAGTTACAGTGCTGCAGGCACTGAGCATATTCTTCATTGATGTTATATGAGATGCTGCTTTCAAAGTTTGGTGAAATAAGCAACTGATAACGAATATAATTAACAAGTGTTTTTCTTTCATAAGCTTTGAAACCCATGCCAGTGGTAATATCTGAAACCTTCTACCATATGAGTTATAATGCATTCTTGAGACAAAAGTAAAACGTGGCATTTGAAACAATTTGGCTGTAATAAGCAGCGCATGTGGTGGAATATGCACTTAAAACCTGCACGATTCTTCTACTGTTCTTCGAACATAAGTGTTTCTAGCGGTTCAGGTGCGCTAGAGTTTTTTCTTTGTAATTTTTCAAGATGGCACCAATGGCACAGAGTTGTTCACAATTCAAAATCGCTTCAATCAGATCTGGTCCTACTTAATTCTAATGCGTTCTGTAAATTTCAGTTGTATCTAATTATTGGTTTGTGAGTTCTCGTGAACAGAAGTTTTTAATGCTAGAAATATAGGCTAACTGGGAAAGGGTTACCGTTCTTGTCCGACATGAAATTTCCAAAGTTTTACTTTGAACGTGTAGATAAAGCATAAAGTTTGTAAACAGATTGGTTTTATTGTAAGAAACGGTCATTTTGTTTAGGATATTCGATGGTTTGAATGTTTTCACTTCCAAATTTTTATTTTTTCAAATTTAAGACACCAGAATTATCATAGCTGGCAGCTCCAACCGAATTTTTCGACCAAATTTCTACCAAACGTGATTTTAAGTAAGTTCCAGCTACTGTGTGAATGACGTCAGAATCAAACGATTGAATCAGAATCTATAGGGCTGAAAGCAGTTATCTGTTTTAGTTATTTTTCAAGAAGGCACCACTGGAACAGAATCGCCTTCATTTCAAAATCACTTCTATCAGACCTGGTCCTATTTAAGACTAATACACTCTGCAAATTTCAATCAATTCTGCTCTTCGGATTGTGAGTTTCCGTGAACAGAAGTTTTTGATGCTAAAAAATATAGGCAAACTGGGGAAGGGTGACCAGGCGTGCCCGTTATACCATATCAAATTTTATTTTATGTCTATGTAAACAAACCACAAGATTTACATAGGAGTGGCTTTTTTTTGAAGAAGCGGCATTTTTTCAAGAGAGACGATGATTTGAAGGTTTTTTTTTGAGTGCTTGCCCTAGCTACAGGGTTGCCAGCACGCTCATAAATCTTCAACTAAATAATGTTAATATGTCCTGAAAATTTCATAATGATTGAATAGCGCTGTCACAAGTTATTGCAATTTAAAAATTTTCCAATTTTTCCATTCTCTTTTTACACTCTCAGCGCACACATGGGGTAAAAAATTCCAAAACATTATCCGATTCACATGTAAAACACATTCGAAATTTATTTCGTCAACTTTACTTTTGCAAAAATTATTTGTGTACGGAATAATAGGTATATTAAAAATATCACTAAAATGGCCGCCGGCGCCAAAGGGTTAACAATAATTGACATTTAGTGTAACCTGGGCCTACTCTGCATATACACCAATGTATCCTGAAAGTTTCAGCTCAATCGGATGGCGTGTTCCTGAGATTATCTCACTCAAATTTTTTTATGAAATATATATATATATATATATATATATATATATATATATATGTATATATATATATATATATATATATATATATATATATATATATATATATGTATATATATATAAATAGATATATATATATATATATATATATATATATATATATATATATATATATATATATATATATATATATATATATATATATATATATATATATATATATATATATATATATATATATATATATATATATATATATATATATATATATATATATATATATATGGAAATATGAATTTTTGCCCGAATCGATTTGAATACTAATGTTCTTCGAACATTAGTAAAAAGTATTACCAGGTACAAGAAAAATAATCATAAACCAGAAAAATACTAGGCAGAAGAAAAATAAAAGGAAGTCTGAAGAAGTGCATAAACGAACCCACAACATAAAACATATGGAAGCTGATTTACATAACAGCAACTCGACTATTAAAATAAAAAGTTTGATAAAACACAATATGAAGCCTAAAGAAGATTTTGTTTGTAACAGCGATTCGAACCCTGATATAGAATAATTGATGAAGTCAAAATTTGATATATAGCATATTCCAAGAGTGACAATGGAAAATAATAAAATCACAGTTAGATGCAGTGATAATCCATCGAAATTAGCTTTGACATTGGAGAAGCTGACATCAATAACAACTGAAAAGAATATATCAAGTGTGTGCCGAAACAAGTGCCACAAAGTTCCAAACACATCTAATATAGAGAAATACAAAAACCTGCTTAATAGAATGCTACAAAAAATTCAAATACAAAACGAACCGATGAAAATAATCATCTACAAAGCACCTAAGAGAATAATTGAAAGCTTTGACATGGGAGAAGCTGACATCAATAACAACTGAAAAGAATATATCAAATGTGTGCCAAAACAAGAGCCACAAAGTTCCAAACACATCTAATATAGAGAAATACAAAAACCTGCTTAAAAGAATGCTACAAAAAATTCAAATACAAAACGAACCGATGAAAACAATCATCTACAAAGCACCTAAGAGAATAATTGAAAGCTTAATTCAATTTAATTATATTAATGTACTACAAATCAAGCTTGCAAAATATGAAAGAATAAATCAAAGAAAAGAATAAAACTCACTCAGAAATTTAAATAAACTTTTGAACTTTAAAGTAAAAAATTTATTATTTTACATAGCTTATCGATATACTTTTCGAAACCAAAGTATGTTCCATCAAATACAACAAAATATTCAGATTAGAAAATAAACTTGTTGAATTTTATAGAAATTTCAAATGAAAACATATAAAAAAAAATGAAATAAATAATACCACAAACCATACAAAATGTTAGAAAGAAATGTTGTTATTACTGAAAATGTCAAAATCATTGATTAAAGCCATATAATTAAAGTTCTACAAATATGAAAATTTTATACAACAAATAAACACAATAAAAACGTATTTATACATAGGTATTGTAAGTACATTGTTATTTATTACATTATTGATGAAAATCTTCATACATACGCCAATTATTTAGCATTTATGACAATTATTATGTTTTTTTACAAGAAAAAATACTTAATTACAAAAAACTAACACAAAAAAAAGCTTTAAGAAAATCACACATATATCTTAAGTTAAAACTAAACATAACACTTATGAATAAAATATTCAAAATCAAGCTTACTTTGTACATAAACAAAAACGTTGATGGACAAAAAAATGTGATTAAAATTGTAAAGTATGGATTTGAGTTCAAAAAAATTTCCTCTCTGCAGAAAATAAATTTTTTTTCCCCAAAGGAGGAGTGTGTTGTGAATACTAATATGTAAACACACATAAATGTCAAAACATATTAAATATGTTCACTTTGCGATTCTAGCGATATTCCACGAAAGTAATGAGCACTAAAATTATAATAGACTTGATTTAGCGGAGACTCAAACAATTGCACTTAATTTTAAAAACAACATTAAAAGTCAAATCCATACATTTTAGTACCTATATTTTTCATTTACTAAAATTTTACTACTTAAGAGCGAAACATGACATAATAAAGGCAGTCTGTTTCGGCAAGCCAAATTGGTCGGCGACCAAACAGACTTTGTGCAACGAATAAAACAATTGTTGTTATTTGCACAAGTACGTCGTAGCTATTGCTAAAGGGGCGGTTAAATTCGCCACGCAATAGCGACGACTGCTTTTGTCCAAAAGAATAATTTTTACCTCGTCTTATTTTTTCGAGAATCGGTAAAAGCGAACTGCACATATCGCATACCATTTCAAAAGGCGCATTTAGAGTCTTGCAGAAGCAATCTTGGTCGCCGGTCCAAGCAGCAGCATGAATTCCCTCTAGCAACGCGTACGGCACGCATTATCTTCACAGCACATATTATCCAGGACATTATCTACACATTCCGTGACAGAACGCATTATCTTCACAGCACAATTTATCTACACAGCACGCATTATCTACACATTCCGGGTCAAAACGCATTATCTGCACGCATTATCTTCACATTCCGGATCAAACAGAGGCATGATTCGCCCCTGGTCGAAGCTTCAATACGCATTCCCCATGGATGACGAGAATGCAAGAATACGATGTAATGTTTTCCAAAAAATTTTATTTTTATAAAGCTATGAAGCTGAAAGTTCAAAAGATCTCCTTGTCAAACTCTGCCAGCCTCCATTCAATTGGACATCCAATGTTGAACGGAAATGAACCGAGTATGGATCTGAAATGCTTACATGCATAATACGGAATGCGTATGATGGAATGAGTATGTTTACGAATTACTTTTCCCGTGGGGTACTAACGCGGTGCTCTTCTCATTCGATTTCATATTCATCTGTAGTAGTTTGAGTCGCAATATTCCGAGGTCTAATTGCATTAAAGCTTAGTGCTGCAAGATCTTCTAGCTCGTGGAATTGTAAATAACACTGGAAAATTGCGGCGCACGTCTGAGCAGCTAGCTCAATAGCGGTGTATACGAATTTAAATGTGATTTTCACACAAAATATATGAGAAAATGAATTTTCTTAAACGTTTTTTCCCTTTGAATTTTACAATAGTTTTGATGGCTTTTCTCGTATTCGGGGCAAAGACAAATCCAACAAATTCAAGATCATAAAAATTGGTCCAGTTGTTCTTGAGCTGTGACTGGTGTAACTAACCCGACTTTGTTATATATATACATAAAATCATGATATAAAATCCTTTTTCGAGTCTAGCACATACCCCAAGAAACAATTTCCTCCGGACAGAAAATAAATATTGCTATTTTTTCACGCTTTCTCGTTCCATACTTTAAAGTTTCGTTCATACAATGGATTATTTTTAATGTAGCTAAAAGGGTCGGGGAAGGAAAAGTCCATTTAAAAATATTCAAGTTTTCAAGTGGGGAGAGAAAGCTATTTAATTTCATTAAGCACTTAACTGGTATCTAGTTTTGCTGTCCCTTTTTACTATGTTCGAAGAAGAATATTAGTATTAAAATCACTTTGGCCAAAAATTCATATTTTTATATATATATACATATATATATATATATGTATATATATATATATATATATATATATATATATATATATATATATATATATATATATATATATATATATATATATATATATATATATATATATTTATATATATATATATATATATATATATATATATATATATATATATATATATATATATATATATATATCATAAAAAAATTTCAGTGAAAAAATCTCAGGAAAGCGCCATCTGATTGAACTGAAATTTTCAAAACACACTGGTGTATATGCAGAATAGTGCCAAGTCTCACAAAAAGTTAAAATTTTTTAACCCTTTGGTGCCGGCGGCTATTTTAGTGATATTTTTAATATACCTATTATTCCGTACACAAATAATTTTTGCAAAAGTAAAGTTGACAAAATAAATTTCAAACGTGTTTTACATGTGAATCGGATAACGTTTTGGAATTTCTTAACCCCATGTGTGCGCTGGGTGCCTAAAAGGAGAATGGGAAAACTTGAAAATTTTTAAATTGCGATAACTTTTGACAGATCTATTCAATCGTTACGAAATTTTAAGGACATATTGGTATTATTGTGTTGTAGATCTGTAAAACTTTTAATGAACGTGCTGAAAGTGAAAACCTCCATATCATCGTCTCTCTTGAAAAAATGCCGTTTCTAAAAAAAAAAGCCACTCGTATGTAAATATTGTGCTTTGATTACAAAGACAATAAAAAAATTTGATATGGTTTAGCGGGCACGCCTGGTAACCCTTGCCCAATTGACCTATATTTTCAGCATCAGAAATTTCTGTTCACGGAAACTCACGATCCGATGAGCAGAATTAATGGAAATTCACAGAATGTATTGGTCTTAAATAGGACCAAGTCTGATAGAAGTGATTTTGAAATGCAGGAAAATTTGCGCCAATGGTGCAATCTTGAAAAATCAGTAAAAAAGATGACTGCTTTTAGCCCTAAAAATTCTGATTGAATCGTTCGATTTTGACGAAATTCACGCAGTAGCTGGACCAAACTTTAACGTTTGGTAGAAATTTGGTTAAAAAATTATGATAATTTTGGTTTCTTAAATTTGAAAAAATAAAAATTTGGAAGTGAAAACATTCAAACCATCGAATATCCTTAAAAATCTCCATTTCTTACAATAAAACCAATCTGTATACAAATCTTATGTTTTATCTACACGTTCAAAGTAAAACTTTGGAAATTTCATGTCGGACAAGAACGGTAACCCTTTCCCAGTTAACCTATATTTCTAGCATCAAAAACTGCTGTTCACGGGAACTCACGAATCAATAATCAGATACAATTGAAATTTACAGAATGCATTGGACTTAAGTAGGACCAGATCTGATTGAAGCGATTTTGAATTGTAGGCAACTCTGTGCCCGTGGTGCCATCTTGAAAAATTACAAAGAAAAAAACTGCTTTTTGCCCTATGAAATGTGAATTAGTTACCAGATTTTCATGAAATGGACTGTAGGGATACTTCAGGCGAAAAATAAATAAATGGAAATACTTTGGATTGATACACTGCCTATGCACTTGGGAAGTGTCAAGAAAAAGTATTGTAATCTAGTAGCTAGATTTTGGTTTGAAAAACAAAATTGTAAAAATATTTTTTCAGTCTTTAGCTGAACTTGGTTGAATAAGGTTGATTGATAGAACAATGTAATTTGTAAAAGATTTAATTGAATTAAATAAAACTTAACTTCGTTTCAAAAGTATCATTGAAGTAAAATATTCACAGTATACAAATTACTTAATATTACTGCTAAATTGGTGACCCCGTGAGTTAGCTAGCAACCTTCTGAGACGATCGGTCTCACGTTTTCTACTCCGCCTGCTCACATAGCAGGTTCCGAGCAACGGAACGTAGGAGAGGAGGAAATACCTAGAAGATTCGTTATGAGAAACCACTTCGCTCGAGCGATGACTATTTACTGACTATTTATGACTATTTTTACTGGTAGCAGTAGCAGTAACGACGTGAAGTTAAAAAACACTACAAATTGCATATGGCGACATACTACTGGCGTTAGGGCCGACCATCTGCGACCAAGTTCTAGTTGTTTCTCGCGAAAAAAGTGCCTGATCGGATTCGAATTCGAGCCTTAAATCGATTGAAATGCAACTGGCTGGGGCTTATTAAAGCTGAATTTTGAATTAGCTGGAATATTGAAGAATTAAAGGAATTCGAATAGCAAGATAGGAAACAAGAGTCACGAGCCGCGAATGTTGGACTAACAAGGAATATCGAGAAACTAAAGGAATTCGAATATTTCAACATTAGTCAAAATAAGGCAAGTCAATAATTAACGTTAACAACATTATAGTCGAAATAAGTTGAAATATTTAATATTGTATTATGTGTAATATCATTACCAATTACATAATTCGTGAACAGTTGTAAACTTCTCAAGTGCTAGGAAAGATAGTTGGTGAAATTATTATCATCAACATTGTTACAATTTTCGGTGCATAACGGTCCAATTCACGAATTATAAATTCACTTGAAGTTAACATGTCGATTAACGAGGAGTTAGAACCATCGACTCTAACGGCAAATCATTTGTCCCAAGTGTCTTCTTTTAATAATCAAATTAACGCGGCTGCCATCAAGCCTCCTCCATTTTGGGCTGAAGATCCGGATCTTTGGTTCGACCAGCTTGAGGGGCAATTCAATTTAGCCGGCATTAGAGTCTCGTCAACGAGATATTTTTATACACTAGCTGCTTTAGGTACAAATGAACTTCGCGTGGTTAGGGACTTAATAAAAACGCCTCACTCAACACATCCTTATGAGAAGCTTAAAGAAGCCCTCATAAATAGACTTTCGGCAAGTGCCTCTAGCAAATTGAGTCACTTGTTAAAAGGTATGACGCTAGGAGACAAAAAACCCTCTCAATTGCTTCGAGATATGAAGCAATTGGGTGGTGATAATGTAGGTGAACAACTCTTGCGAACAATGTGGTTGCAGCAGCTTCCCGAGCAAACTCAAGCGATTTTGGCTTGCACTCCGGGAAATTCAGTCGAGCAATTGGCAGAATCAGCAGACAAAATTGCTGAAATAGTAGTGCAACCAACTGTTTTTGAGGCATCAATTTCGTCATCTCGGTTGGAGAAAATTGAAGCCCAAATAACTGCTTTATCAAGTATTATCCAGCGGCAGCAACAGCAACCCCAAAGTTCGGGACGTTGGAGATCGAGATCGCGTTCAAAATCTCAAAATCGGTCACCAACACGTTCAACTGTTAAGCATCCAGACTGGTGTTGGTATCATAAAAACTTTTATGATAAGGCAAAACGTTGTGTACAGCCGTGCAAGTATTACATAAAGAAAAACGTTAATTTCTCGGAACAAAAAAACTAAAGTCTCGTTTACCGTCGACGGTAGGTAAACGTTACCTCTCTCCAAGCCGTCGACTTGAAATTTTCGATTCAGGGTCCAAACTACGTTTCCTAATTGACACAGGGGCGGATATCTCAATTCTGCCGGTACCTTCGAATCAAAAACTTTTTCCATGCAGTCTTACACTTTCAGCGGCTAATCATTCTACCATCAAGACTTATGGACGAAAGACAATAAAGTTGAGTCTGGGACTTCGTCGAGAATTTTTATGGAGCTTTGTATTGGCCGATGTAACTAGACCTATTTTGGGCGCTGATTTTCTGTGCCACTATGGTCTAGTTGTCGATCTTGCAAATGGTATTCTGCTTGACCCATTAACTTCACTTTCATCAAAAGGTCATTATGCCAAGTTGACGCTTTCGAATCTTACGATTCATAAAATCGCTTCTTTTCATCCAAAGGTGTTGGAATTGCTTAGGAAATATCGATCAATAGCAATTGAAACAGGTTTCTCTACACCTGTAAAGCATTCGGTAACACACCATATTCCAACAGTGGGTCCTCCTCTTGTATCAAAAGCTCGTCGATTGGCTCCAGATAAACTTGCAGCAGCTAAAAAAGAGTTCGATTTTTTGTTGCAACAAGGAATTTGTCGTCCTTCAAACAGTCCTTGGTCGTCACCTCTTCACATGGTAAAAAAAGCAAATGGGGAATGGCGTCCATGTGGCGATTATAGACGCCTAAATGCTATAACCATACCGGATAGATATCCAATTCCTATAATCCAGGACTTTTGCCATCAATTACATGGTAAGAAGATATTTTCAACTCTGGATTTAACTAAAGCTTATCATCAAATCCCGGTTGAACCAAATGATGTTCCTAAGACCGCGATTTGTACACCGTTTGGACTTTTCGAATTTACTCGAATGACATTCGGTTTATGCAACGCAGCACCATCATTTCAACGATTTATTCATCAAGTTTTACATGGTCTAGATTTTTGTTTTATCTATCTAGACGATATTTTGGTTGCATCAAATAGTGAAAAGGAACATTTAATTCATTTAGAGCAAATCTTTCAACGCCTGGCCGACCACGGACTGATAATCAATTCAGATAAGTGCGCATTTGTCAAGGACAATGTAAAGTTTTTAGGACACAATGTTTCGACACAAGGTATTAAGCCTTCACTGGACAGAGTAGACGCAATATCGCAATCCAAAATTCCAAGTACAGTAAAAGAGCTTAGAAGATTCTTAGGAATGGTGAACTTTTACCGTCGTTTTCTTCCGCATGCAGCTGAGAGCCAACGCATTCTTAATGCCTTTTTGTGCGGTTCGAAGAAGGATGGTAACAAGAGAGTGGATTGGACTCATCAAGCACGCACTGCTTTCGAAGAGGTTAAACGTGGGTTGATAGAGGCCACTTTACTTGCGTTTCCAAACTCGGACGCTGAGCTGGCATTATTTGTTGACGCCTCTGATCATTCCATAGGAGCGGCTCTGCAGCAGAAAACAAACTGCTCCTGGCAGCCTCTGGGGTTTTATTCAGCCAAATTAAGTGACACTCAATGCAAATATAGCGCTTACGACCGTGAGCTTTTAGCCGCGTACCAGGGTGTCCGTTACTTCCGACCATATCTGGAAGGTCAGAAATTCACTCTCTATACTGACCATAAACCACTGATGTTCGCTTTTAAACAGAACCCTGAAAAGGCCACACCTCGACAACTCAGACATTTGAGCTACATTTCCGAATTCACAACGGATTTACGTCATGTTTCTGGAAGTAATAATACGGTTGCGGACACTTTATCACGTCTAGAAGAGATAACTCTTCCTTCTTCACTAGATTTTTCAGACATAGCGGCAGCACAACTTTCGGATTCAGAGTTTCAAGATTTGCGAATGAATTCAAAGTTCTTGTTTAAAAAGATATCTCTTGCTGGATTTGATACGGAACTGTTTTGTGAAGTATCTGGCTCGAATATCAGACCCTATATTCCAACACAATTTCGGAAACAGGTTTTCAATAAAACTCATGATATTTCACACCCTGGTATTCGAGCTTCGCGCAAACTCATAGTTAAAAAATTTTTCTGGCCCTCTATGAACAAAGACATTGCCACTTGGGCCAGAGAATGTATTGCTTGTCAAAAGTGCAAAATAACTAGGCATGTATCTAGAGAATCAAGCACTTTTCCAAAAGTTTCGGAAAGATTCAAGGTGATTCATCTTGACATAGTTGGCCCGCTTACCTCATCTCAAGGATTTACTTATTGCCTCACACTCATTGATCGTTTCTCTCGATGGCCGGAAGCTATTCCTTTAGTGGATATCTCGGCAAAAAGCTGTGCAAATGCTCTGTTGATTGGCTGGATTGCACGTTTCGGAGTCCCACAAACTATTATTACTGATCAGGGTAGACAATTTGAATCAGCACTTTTTACAGAATTAGGACAGCTGTTGGGATTCAGACGCAATCGCACGACCGCATATCATCCTCAGTCTAACGGACTCCTTGAAAGATGGCATCGAAGCTTAAAAGCTTCAATTATGACACATAATAATGAATCATGGACTAAATCACTACCCATGGTACTCCTTGGACTTCGCTCATTGGTCAGAGGAGAGTTCCAGGCATCTCCTGCTCAACTACTTTATGGAGAAAACCTTCGACTTCCTAGTGATTTTCTGCAAGAAAATCCTAGAAAGTTAGATCAATCTGATTTCGCCTCAGAACTTACTAAAATCATGTCTAATATCCGTCCCATCGATGCCTCACATCATCCCTCATCTAAAAAACCTTTCATTTTTAAACATCTCGAATCTTGTACTCATGCTTTTGTAAGAATTGATTCAGTTCGTCCACCACTGCGTCCACCTTATGATGGACCTTTTAAAATTCTAAAAAGAAGTCAACACTTTTATGCGCTAGATATTAAGGGAAAACCGGTTAATATTTCAATAAGCAGGTTAAAACCTTGTTATTCGTCTTCGTTGGATGAATCACATTCCGGAACTGCAACTCTGTCAGACAAAAAAGTAAGAACACATCCACAACCAACAAAGACAACCCCTAAACCACGTGAAGTTCGACGAGTTACGTTTTTACCTTACGTTTCACAAGCTGGTCGATCGACAAGGATACCAATTCAGTATTAGTTTTTTCTTTGATATATCATTCACTTTGTTCACTGGTGGGGGAGTATTGTAGGGATACTTCAGGCGAAAAATAAATAAATGGAAATACTTTGGATTGATACACTGCCTATGCACTTGGGAAGTGTCAAGAAAAAGTATTGTAATCTAGTAGCTAGATTTTGGTTTGAAAAACAAAATTGTAAAAATATTTTTTCAGTCTTTAGCTGAACTTGGTTGAATAAGGTTGATTGATAGAACAATGTAATTTGTAAAAGATTTAATTGAATTAAATAAAACTTAACTTCGTTTCAAAAGTATCATTGAAGTAAAATATTCACAGTATACAAATTACTTAATATTACTGCTAAAGGACACTCTAAACTCAGTTTGATAGAAATTAAAATGAAAACTTCGATTGGTGCTGCCAGCTATGGTAATTTTTGTGTCTTTGGTTTAGAAAATTTACTCAGGAAAATAAAACTTTTGCCATATTACTTCCAGTGCAGTCATGAAATCAGTACAAATTTCATTCAATTAATGGAACCTATTATTAGCATTATTCGGGCCAAATTTGGTTGAAAAGCCACGACAGGGTTGCCAGCTATTGATGGTTTGGTGTTTAATTGCAATATCTTGGTGAAGCGGTTTTATCGTAGAATTTTCAATTGGTAATGATATTGTAGTGACAATAAACAGCAAATATTAAGCTTTCGATTATTTGAAAAAACTTGCTGCAGGTAACCCTAAATTTCTTTATACTCCTATAAGTTCGAATGTAATTAAACAACGTAAAGCAGATGTGATATATTCTTGGCTTTGATACTGGCAGAAAGTTGCCAGCACGAGTCGGTTGTGCTACTTTTGTATCAATAAATGCTTACAGTTAGTATTCATACCGGAAACATTTACAATGAAAATAAATAACCGATGTTTCAATTCCCAGTTCTGCGAATTTTTTGGATCGCAGCCCCAAACACCAACTCCAGTTACAGTGCTGCAGGTACTGAGCATTTTCTTCATTGATGTTATATGAGATGCTGCTTTCAAAATTTTGTGAAATAAGCAACTGATAACGAATACAATAACCCGTGTTTTGCTCTCATAAACGTTGAAATTCATGCCAGTGCTAATATCTGAAACTTTCTACCATATGAGTTATAATGCATTCAGACCAAAGTTAAACGTGGCATTTGAAACAGTTTGGCCGTAATAAGCAGCTCATGTGGTGGAATATGCACTCAAAACCTGCACGATTCTTCTACTGTTCTTCGAACATTAGTGTTTCTAGCGGTTCAGGTGCGCTAGAGTTTTTTTCAAATTGTGCGCTTTTTATAGCCAAAATAAAACTGATTAATGAAGTTGAGAGTTTTACATTTTGTAGCAGGTTTTTTTTTAAACAATAAAAAAATTGACTTGAAGTGGTTCTAAAAGATATGAGGTTTTGTGTTACAAATACTAGGATACAAATTGCCTTCGAAAGTCAAATTACACATTTTTAATAGCTCTATATTTTTTTCATACAATGGGGTCACACAGCCTTATATCCATTATAATTTCATTTTCTTCTCAGTTACTGTATTGCTTCATCCTCTAGCTTAACACAATATTTGTTCACGACAAACAATTCAATATTATTAGATCCTCATTTCACCCGCATGCTTAACTCCACTCACAACATACATGAACATACACTGCCATATCAAACCTTTCTTTATGTCAAGGATATCATGGCCTTTAAAGCCACCCTCCCATTTTTCCGATTCTCGTCACCGAAAATGAAATGAAAAATAGAAGCCCCATATTAAAGCTAAAAATTCATCACCACCCGCAGTCTGACATTTCATCCTGATTCAGGACACACCGAATTTTCCAAAAGCTTGCAATTATGAATATTATAGATTTGACATCGAAAGTCAATTCTCGTTCACCAGAATTAAATATTCGACTCTAAGAGGACCAAAAGGATGCAGCCAACAACAAGGGACTTGGTATACAAAATGCGGAAAGCATAGAACTTAGGCATGCAGGCTGTAGCAAGAATTTAAATAGGCGGTGTGTGCAAATATTTACAGAAATATTTAAACCATCATAAAATATTGAGTTTTTTGTTTACAAAGTTTATTTTCGTAGAATTTAATACATAGGACGCAACGTTTAGGATATTTTTACGTATTGTTTATCGTCGGAAACGCAGAAGCAAAATACTAAAATGGAATAAATTGATTGAACTGGTGAATTGTATTGAATTGGATTGGTTCGGATTAAACGACGATATGAACGGTATTGTTAAAAGCCAAGGAAGGAATGAATAAAAATATATTATGATGACGCAAATGCGTTGGGGTATGAGTCATAGTGAGCTGGAATTTACTCATAGATCACAGATTAATTTATAATAATTAAATCACTATGAATTATCTAAACAAAAAAAAACCTAAACTACAACGGTGCGAAAAACAATACTATGTATACCGAAACACTATAAAATAGAAAATATGAATACAAAACATGAAAATTAAATTTTGCAAACAAAATAAAACACTTCAAGTACTGAAAATAGGATTTTCAAGAACATTAAAAACGAAACTGTAAAGAAATTAACATGATGGAGGCAAATGAATAAAAATTAGAACCATTAGTTATGGTATCAAATAATGTAATGCTTCAAATAGGAAGAAATTGAATGAATGTGAATAGATTTAACGAACCAAATATAATGGTTTTTCGTTAACAAAATAGGGAATTCAAATTTGTTCGATTAATAAAACAAAACCATAGAAAAGCAAAATAATCCGAACGATTGGCAATAAATCAAAAACAGTCGAATAACAAAAAACTCTAGCGCACCTGAACCGCTAGAAACACTAATGTTCGAAGAACAGTAGAAGAATTGTGCAGGTTTTGAGTGCATATTCCACCACATGCGCTGCTTATTACGGCCAAATTGTTTCAAATGCCACGTTTTATTTATGTCTCAAGAATGCATTATAACTCATATGGTAGAAGGTTTCAGATATATTACCACTGGCATGAATTTCAACGTTTATGAGAGCAAAACACGGGCTAATTATATTCGTTATTAGTTGATTATTTAACAAAATTTTGAAAGCAGCATCTCATATAATATCAACGAAGAAAATGCTCAGTGCCTGCAGCACTGAAACTGAAGTTGGAGTTTGGGGCTGCGATCCGAAAAAATTGCAGAACTTTGGGAATTGAAACATCGGTTATTTATTTTCATTGTAAATGTTTCCGGTATGAATACTAACTGTAAGCATTTATTGATACAAAAGTAGCACAACCGACTCGTGCTGGCAACCTTTGGCCAGTATCAAAGCCAAGAATATATCACATCTGCTTCACGTTGTTATACAACATTTGAAGTTATAGGATGATAAAGAAATTTAGGGTTACCTGCAGAGAGTTTTTTCAAATAATCAAAAGCTTAATATTTGCTGTTTATTGTCACAACAATATCATTACCAATTGAAAATTCTACGATAAAACCGCTTAATAAAGATATTGCAAACAAACACAAAACGACCAATAGCTGGCAACCCTATCATGGCTTTTCAACCAAATTTGGCCTCAATAATGTTTATAATAGGTTCCCGTAATTGTATGAAATTCGTATTGATTTCATGACTGCACTGGAAGTTAAAGGGCAAAAAGTTGTATTTTCCTGAGCGAATTTTCAAAACCAAAGACACAAAAATCACCATAGCTGGCAGCACCAATCGAATTTTTCAACCAAATTTCTATCAAACTTAGCTTAGAGTAAGGTTCAGCTACTGTGTCAATTTCATGAAAATCTGGTAACTTATTCACATTTCATAGGGCAAAAAGCATTTTTTTTTCTTTGTAATTTTTCAAGATGGCACCACTGGCACAGAGTTGCCTACAATTCAAAATCGCTTCTATCAGACCTGGCCCTACTTAAGTCCAATGCATTCTGTAAATTTCAATTCTATCTGATTATTGATTCGTGAGTTCCCGTGAACATATGTTTTTGAAGCTAAAAATATAGGTTAACTGAGAAAGGGTTATCGTTCTTGTCCGACATGAAATTTCCAAAGTTTTACTTTCACTGTGTAGATTAAGCATGAGATTTGTATACAGATTGGTTTTATTGTAGAAACGGACATTTTTAGGATATTCGATCGTTTGAATGTTTTCACTTCCAAATTTTTATTTTTTCAAATTTAAGACACCAAAATTATCATAGCTGGCAGCTCCAACCGAATTTTTCAACCAAATTTCTACCAAACGTGGTTTGAAGTAAGATGCAGCTACGATGTGAATTTCGTCAAAATCGAAAGATTCAATCAGAATTTATAGGGCTAAAAGCAGTTATCTTTTTTAGTGATTTTTCAAGGTGGCACCACTGGCACAGAATCGCCCGTGTTTCAAAATCACTTCTATCAGACCTGGTCCTATTTAAGACCAATACATTCTGCAAATTTCAATAAATTCTGTTCATCGGATCGTGAGTTTCCGTGAACAGAAGTTTTTGATGCTAAAAATATAGGTAACTTGGGCAAGGGTTACCAGGCGTGCCCGCTATACCATATCAAATTTTATTTTTTGCCTATGTAAACAAAGCACAAAATTTACATATGAATGGCTTTTTTTTAAGAAACGACATTTTTTCAAGAGACACGATGATTTGGAAGTTTTCACTTTCAGTTCCTGCCCTAGCTACAGGGTTGCCAGCACGCTCATTAAAACGTACAATAATCTATAACTAAATAAAACAAACATGTCCTGAAAATTTCGTAATCATGGAATAACTCTGTCAAAAGTTATCGCAATTTAAAAATTTTCAAATTTTCCCGTTCTCATTTTAGGCACCGAGCGCACACATGGGGTTAAAAAATTCCAAAACATTATCTGATTCACATGTAAAACAGGTTCGAAATTTATTTCATCAACTTTAATTTTGCAAAAATTATTTGTGTACGGAATAATAGGTATATTAAAAAATTCACTAAAATGGCCGCCGGCGCCAAAGGGTTAAAGATTATGAACTTTTTGTGAGACCTGGCACTATTCTGCATATACACCAATGTGTCCTTAAAATTTCAGTTCAATCGGATGGCGCGTTTCTGAGATTTTTTCACTGAAATTTTTTGATGATATATATATATATATATATATATATATATATATATATATATATATATATATATATATATATATATATATATATATATATATATATATATATATATATATATATATATATATATATATATAGAAATATGAATTTTTGGCCAAAGTGATTTTAATACTAATGTTCTTCTTCGAACATTAGTAAAAATGCATGGTGTGTGGTATGAAAATTAAGTTTGTGATGAAGTAAAATACATTTTTAAAAAAATTAGTCAAAAAAAAGAAAAACTATTCTAATTAAAAATTTGAAACAAGCAAGCTATGTTTTTTTTTAAATTTGAAGAAGATTGAAAACATACCAAAATGAGTAACTTCAATATTGAAATTGCATTAGAGTGCATACAATTTTTTACTGGCAATCCGAAAGAACTTGAAGCTTTCCTAACAATAGTTAGTTTACTAAATGAGAGCCTTAATGAAGACGGAATACACAAATTATTGAAATTAACAAGACATGTAAAATTAGGAACGGTTGTTAAAACACAACTATTATCATTAGATATAAATAGCTACGTTGAACTAGAAAGAGCTCTAGTAAATAAATTTGAAAATCATAAAACTCAACAACAAATTCATACACAACTATCCTAATTAAGCCAACACGACACAGTTGAGAAATATGGCGAAAAAATATCTGAGCTCATTCACAAATTGAGCAATATTCAAATTCATTGCTTAGGTCAGAACCCATCTTCAGCAGAGAAAGGAGCAATACGAAAGTCAAATGACTCGTACGTACTTACTATATTTAAAAATGGTTTAGACGAACCACTCAAACCTACAATTTTTGCTGCACAGCCAAAACGCTTGTAGAAGCAATTCAAATAGCGGTTGAATTAGAATCAAGTATTAATATAACAGAAAATGTTACGTATATAAATAGGAGAAACAGTATAAATCAAGAATTGAATTATAATTATAGAAACAGCCCAAACAATAACTGTCAAAGAAACTCCTATAACACATATAAGAACAATAATAATTATACTGAAAATCAAAGTAATTATTACAGAAATAATGGAAACAACTATAATTTCAGAAACAGAGTAACAACCCAGAGCAATTATTACAGAAATTATCGTAGAAATAACAATAACCCTGAAAGAATTGGAAAAAATACTAGAAACCAGAGAAATTGAAATATTTATAACGAAAGCGCGCCTGAAACTTATAGAAGCTATTCAATAAGTCAAGAAGAGAGCAGAAAACACATCAAAGTATCAAATACAGAAACTGAATCATTGAATGAATACCGATCGATTAAAGTTGAAGGTACAACAAACGAAATACTCAATGATGAAGAAAAAATTGAAAAAGCAGTACAAAGTATTGACATGAACCATATGAATTCAGAAGCTTTAAAAAATATTAAAGCAACACAGAAAAATAATATTAATGATTAAAAACTCTAGCGCACCTGAACCGCTAGAAAACTAATTTTCGAAGAAATTGTCTTTGAGTGACAATGTGGAAAGACGTAATACACTTTTTTGTAGAATCATATCAACCATTCCTTGTTCAAAGCAACAGAACTCAACTATAACACAAATGATGAAAATGTTCAGTGCTGGCAACATTTTCCCAACGAAGCAGCAATAAGTTAACCTTCACAAGCTCATACTTAAATCAACTTATCCTTTAAATTTCGTTCTCATCGGAGGATTTCATCGAAAGCTTCAGCGAAAAATGTTCAAAACTCGGAAAATTTAAAAATTAGTTTCTTAGTTTTATTGCAAATGTTTTGCATATGTGTATGTAATTTGAAGCATCTGTTGATGCAATAGTTACGAAAGTGGCAAACGCTGGTTACCCTGTGTCAGCACCAAAGCAAAATACATTCCAAATCTGCATCACGTTAAGTTAAACCCAACCAGTAAATTTCGTTTCGATTGAATCACTGCGCTAGAAGTTATACGGGTGAAAAAAATTTTAGGGTTACCACCCTCAAAACTTTTCAAATTTTTAAAACGTTAATATTTATTGTTAATTTTGATTGCAGGATCGTTCCCATTTGCAAATCTAATGACATAATCGCGCCGTAAAGAAATTCTAAAAAATTACAAAAATGGTCATAGCTGGCAACCCTTTCATGATTTTTGTATGAAATTCCTATGATATTTGGCTCACATCAAAATCTTTTTACTTCATAAATTTCATTTTGATATCATGACTGCATCGGAAGTTATAGGAAAAAAAGCTTTATTTTCCTGAGCAAATTTGCAAGATTTAGGAGACAAAAATTACCATAGCTGGC
Source organism: Nemotelus nigrinus (assembly GCA_947369275.1). Taxonomy (NCBI): domain Eukaryota; kingdom Metazoa; phylum Arthropoda; class Insecta; order Diptera; family Stratiomyidae; genus Nemotelus; species Nemotelus nigrinus. The sequence goes on from OX376373.1 coordinate 108,439,616, forward strand.
AACGCTATATTACTTTTTCAGCCAAATTTTCACCAAATGTTACCTTAAGTAAGATCCAAATATTGTGTAAATTTTGTTAAATCTGATGCCTGAATCGGAAGTTATAGGCCAAAAAGCTGTTTTTTTTCTCAGTGATTTTTCAAGATGGCACCACTGCCACATGGTTGCTCGCATTTCAAAATCATTCCTATCAGACCTGGTCCTAGTTAATACCAACATGTCCTGTGACTTTAATTAGGATCGGATTATCCGGTCGTCAGTTCTCGTGAACAGAACTTTCGAGTGCTGAAAATAGAGGTAATTTAGTGATGGGTTGCCGTTCTTGCGCAAATCGGAATTTCAAAAATTTTAAATTGATATGATGTAAAAACGTTAAAATTTATCAATGATTTGAATTTTTTGTCAAAAATCAAAAATTTTTCAGGAGGTTCAATGATTTGAAGGATTTTGTTTCAAGAGCCTGCCGCAGCTACAGGGTTGCCCGCACTACCTTGAAAATCCTTGTGTATTAAACTTTAGTCAGCATCAATACGCTCAGCAAATTTCACGATGATCCAATGTTTCGGTCAGATGTAATGACTAATCAAAATTTGAAAAATAATCCTTGCCTACTTTTAGGGACGCTGCACCCACACACGGCTCAAAATTTCCAATTCTTTACCATAAACAAGCTTAAAACATAATAAGTTTTCATTCCCAATACTTTTTTTGAACAAAAATTTACGCTGCTTGGAAATATAGGAGTACCTCAAAACTCACTAAAACGCTCGCCGCCGCCAAAAGGTTTAAGATATCTGAATTTTAGCAAGTCATGGACCTACCTACTAAATACATCTACGTTTTCCGATAGTTTTAGCTCAATCAAATCGGCCACTCCAGATATTATCTCCCTTAATCATTTTGATGATATATATAAAGAAATATGAGTTTTCGGCGAAACGAGTTAAATACTACTTTTCTTCGAAAATTAGTAAAAACTCTAGCGCACCTGAACCGCTAGAAACACGAATGTTCGAAGAAGAGTAGGAGAATTGTGCAGGGTTTGAGTGCCTATTCCACCACATGAGCTGCTTATTGCGGCCAAACTGTTTCAAACGCCACGTTTTACTTTGGTCTCAAGAATGCATTATAACTCATATGGTGGAAGGTTTCAGATATTACCACTGGCATGAGTTTCAACGTTTAGAGAGCAAAACACGGGCTAATTATGTTTGTTATCAGTTGCTTATTTCACAAAATTTTGAAAGCAGCGTTTCATATAACATCAATGAAGAAAATGCTCAGTGCCTGCAGCACTGTAACTGAAGTTGGTGTTTGGGTCTGCGATCCGAAAAATTTGCTGAACTTTGGGAATTACAATATTGGTTATTTATTTTCATTGTAAATGTTTCCGGTATGAATACTAACTGTAAGCATTTATTGATACAAAAGTAGCACAACCGACTCGTGCTGGCAACCTTCTGCCTGCATCAAAGCCAAGAATATATCACACCTACTTCACGTTGTTTTATAACATTCGAAGTTATAGGAGTATAAAGAAATTTAGGATTACCTGCAGCGGATTTTTTCAAATAATCGAAAACTTAATATTTGCCGTTTATTGAAACAACAATATCATTACCATTTGAAAATTCTATGATAAAATCGCTTAAAAGAGATATTACAATTAAACACAAAACCATCAATAGCTGGCAACCTTATCAAGGCTTTTCAACCAACTTTGGCCTGAATAATGTTTATAATAGGTTCCAATAATTGTATGAAATTCGTATTGATTTGATGACTGCACTGGAACTTATAAGGCAAAAGGTTGTATTTTCCTAAGCAAATTTTCAAAACCAAAGACACAAAAATTACCATAGCTGGCAGCACCAATTAAATTTTTCAACCAAATTAAACAAAGATTAGGGTAAGGTTCAATTACTGTGTGAATTTCATGAATATCTGGTAACTTATTCACATTTCATAGGGCAAAAAGCAGTTTTTTTTCTTTGTAATTTTTCAAGATGGCACCACTGGCACAGAGTTGCCCACAATTCCAAATCGCTTCTCTCAGACCTGGTCCTACTTAAGTCCAATGCATTTTGTGAATTTTATTTGTATCTGATTATTGATTCGTGAGTTCCCGTGAACAGCAGTTTTTGATGCTAAAAATAAAGGTTAACTGGGAAAGGGTTACCGTTCTTGTCCGACATGAAATTCCCAAGGTTTTACTTTGAAAGTGTAGATTAAGCATCAGATTTGTATACAGATTGGTTTTATTGTAAGAAACGGACATTTTTTTGAATATTCGATGGTTTGAATGTTTTCACTTCCAAATTTTAATTTTTTCAAATTTAAGACACCAAAATTATCATAGCTGGCAGCTCCAACCGAATTTTTCAACCAAATGTCAACCAAACGTTGTTTGAGGTAAGGTCCAGCTATTGTGTAAATTTTTTTAAATCGAACGATTCAATCAGAATTTATAGGGCTTTTCACGGCGTTATGGCATTAGTATTAATGGAAAAAAAAATCTCCACCGCCATTCTAAAAAGAGGGCGATGGAGATTTGCGAACACAGATATCTACTAGAGAGATCAGCATCTGGATTAACCTAGGTTAGTTACTTGTAAACGATAGTTAGGGCTATGTAAACAAACAACCATCATAATTATTTAGTTGTCAATTTAGTAGGTAATTAGTTGATAGTAGCAGTAAGTTGTCAGTTTAGCATGTAATTAGTAGATTGGTTATTATCAACGTCGAATCAAACATGAAAACAACACGAGAAAAACGCCAGAACAAACAACAAATCGCGCACCAAACATCACCATCAACAACAAACACGACATAAATAAGAAGCCACTATTCCGGCAGCAAACCAGCCTAAACTCACAACACATGCAGAAAAACATGCCACAGAAAGGATGCACGGTCCACGGTCGTCAAAATGAGCCACAAAATCACCTAAATAACTTAACTTTAACAACTTACTAGTAGTCCACTAGTCTTTCGGACTTGCCGATCGCGATGACAGTTCCGATTGTAAAACGGCGAGTGGAACAGATGTCCCACGGATGAAGTTGACTGGGAACTAGCGGAAATGGGCCGCGGTGAAGTTCAGCTGCGGATCGCCGGAGCTCACAGCTGAGTTTAGTAAACTCACCGGTTCGGGAAAATTCCGTTGCCGCCAAAAGTTTTCGTGTGCGCCAACAAGGGAAAGTAGCTTCTTTCAAATTGGAACTGGGTGAGTGGACGGATGTGCGTGGCGACAAATAGAAAACTGATTTTGGCTTTTCTTTCTTTTCAATGGGAACTGGGGACTTTGAGACTCGAGCTAGAAGACGGATTCGAATCGGGACGATCTACAGTGTCAGGTTCGTAATCAAAATCGGTGAAAATTTTAGAACCGAAATTGGTGAAAAGTCCAAGTTGAGCGGAAAGTCTTTTAACGATGCAGCATTATACGAAGATATGGTACCAGGGCGCAGAGCGACGGGATATATTCATCAATAAGGGGGCCCCAGCGAGGCAGCGGTCGACGTCGTGGGAATTTGTTTAGGTAGTGTGCACACTTTTTACTAATGTTCGAAGAACATTAGTATTAAAATCGATTCGGCCAAAAATTCATATTTCTATATATATATATATATATATATATATATATATATATATATATATATATATATATATATATATATGTACAAAAAATTTCAGTGAGATAATCTCGGGAACGCGCCATTCGATTGAGCTGAAACTTTCAGAATACATTGGTGTATATGCAGAATAGGTCCAGGTCTCTTTAAATGTCAGTTATTGTAAACCTTTTCGCGCCGGCGGGCATTTAAGTGATATTTTTAATATACCTATTATTTCGTGCACAAATGATTTTCGCAAAAATAAAGTTAATAAAATAAATTTCTAACGTGTTTTACATATGAATCGGATAATGCTTTGGAATTTTTTAACCCTATGTGTGCGCTGGGTGCCTAAAAAGAGGACGGGAAAATTTGAAAATATTTAAATTTCGATAACTTTTGACAGAGCTATTCAATCATTACGAAATTTTCAGGACATATTGATATTATTTAGTTGTAGATTTGTGTAGCTTTTAATGAGCGTGCTGGCAACCCTGTAGCAAGGGCAGGCACTGAAAGTGAAAACCTCCAAATCATCGTCTCTCTTGAAAAAATGCCGTTTCTTCAAAAATAAGCCTTTCATATGTAAATCTTGTGCTTTGTTTACATAACCAAAAAAAAAAAAAAGATATGGTATAACGGGCACGCCTGGCAACCCTTGCCCAATTTACCTATATTTTTAGCATCAAAAACTTCTGTTCACGGAAACTCACGATCCGATGGGCAGAATTATTTGAAATTCACAGCATGTATTGACCTTAATTAGGACCAGGTCTGATAGAAGTGATTTTGAAATGCGGGCAATTCTGTGCCAGTGGTGCCATCTTGAAAAACCACTAAAAAAGATAACTGTTTTTAGCCCTATAAATTCTGATTGAATCGTTCGATTTTGACGAAACTTACACAATTGCTAAACCTTACTTTAAGCCACGTTTGGTAGAAATTTGGTTGAAAAATTCGGTTGGAGCTGCCAGCTATGATAATTTTGGTGTCTTCATTTTGAAAAAAAAAATTTGGAAGTGAAAACATTCAAACCATCGAATATTCAAAAAAATGTCCGTTTTTTACAATAAAACAAATCTGTATATAAATCTTATGTTGTATCTACACGTTCAAAATAAAACTTTGGAAATTTCATGTCGGACAAGAACGGTAACCCTCTCCCAGTTAACCTATATTTTTAGCATCAAAAACTTCTGTTCACGGAAACTCACGAACCAATAATCAGATACAGCTAAAATTTACAGAATGCATTGGACTTAAGTAAGACCAGATTTGATAGAAGCGATTTTGAATTGTGGGCAACTCTGTGCCAGTGGTGCCATCTTGAAAAATTACAAAGAAAAAAAACTGCTTTTTGCCCTATGAAATGTGAATAAGTTACCAGATTTTCATGAAATTGACACAGAAGCTAAACCTAACTTTAATCTCTGTTTGGTGGAAATTTGGTTGAAAAATTTGATTGGTGCTACCAACTATGGTAATTTTTGTGTCTTTGGTTTTGAAAATTCACTCAGGAAAATAAAACTTTTTGTACTATAACTTCCAGTGCAGTCATGAAATCAATACGAATTTCATACAAGTAATGAAACCTGTCATTAACATTATTCAGGCCAAATTTGGTTGAAAAGACACGATAGGGTTGCCAGCTATTGTTGGTTTTGTGTTTAATTGCAATATCTTTATTAAGCGGTTTTATCGTAGAATTTTCAAATGGTAACGATATTGTAGTGACAATAATGACAATAAACAGCAAATATTAAGCTTTCGATCATTTGAAAAAACTCGCTGCAGGTAACCCTAAATTTCTTTGTACTCCTATAACTTCGAATGTAATTAAACAACGTGAAGCAGATTTGATATATTCTTGGATTTGATACTGGCGAAAGGTTGCCAGCACGAGTCGGTTGTGCTACTTTTGTATCAATAAATGCTTACAGTTAGTATACATACCGGAAACATTTACAATGAAAATAAATAACCGATGTTACAATTCGCAAAGTTCTGCAAATTTTTCGGATCGCAGCCCCAAACACCAACTTCAGTTACAGTGCTGCAGGCACTGAGCATTTTCTTCATTGATGTTATATGAGATGCTGCTTTCAAAATTATGTGAAATAAGCAACTGATAACGAATATAATTAACCCGTATTTTGCTCTCATAAACGTTGAAATTCATGCCAGTGGTAATATCTGAAACCTTGCACCATATGAGTTATAATGCATTCTTAAGACGAAAGTAAAACGTGGCATTTGAAACAGTTTGGTCGTAATAAGCAGCACATGTGGTGGAATATGCACTCAAAACCTGCACGATTCTTCTACTGTTCTTCGAACATTAGTGTTTCTAGCGGTTCAGGTGCGCTAGAGTTTTTTTTATTATTTTATAGTTCTTTTGTTTCTTTCCATCTGTTAAATCTTAACTGATAGTCTAAACTAAGAACTGTCCCGGAAAAAAAAGTCCTTTTGCTTTTCGTTCATAAAAAAAAAACTACTGGTCCAAATTCAATTTTTTTTTGCCCATAAATAGTTTAAATACTCCAGATCATGGGAAAAATAATCAGTTTCTAGTTAACTAAGTTGTTGATAAGATGTCATCCTCTCAAGAGCAGAAGCGACAGGCAATTATTTGCAAATATCTGGAAAATCCCAACAGTCCATACAAAAACATTGCTTGGGCAGTTGGCGTGTGTGAAAAAACTGTTGCAAGAGCAATAAAACGATACAAGGAGGTCACTACATTGTCACGAGCACCAGGATCAGGTAGAAAAAAGGGTTCATTTAGTCCAACAGTAGCTTGTCAAGTAAGACGGTTGCTTACACGAAATCCAGGTCTGTCGGTGCGTGATACAGCGGAAAAAGCGGGTACATCAAAATCATCTGTTCAACGTATTAAGAAATTTTACAACCTAAGGAGCTATAAAGTTCAGAAAGTACCAGACCGCTCCGAAGAAAAAGATGCAGAAGCTAAGAGAAGGGCTAAAAAATTATACCGCCTCTACCTGACCAAATTTGATTGCGTGGTCATGGACGATGAAACATACTGCAAAGCAGATTTCAAGCAGTTACCTGGACAGGAGTTTTACACTGCACTTAAAAAGGGTGGTGCATCCCCTAAATTTACGACTCGGAAGCACACCAAATTTCCAAAAAAATATATGGTTTGGCAGGCCATTTGCAAATGTGGTCTCCGGAGTGAAGAATTTGTAACAGATCGCACAATAAACACCGAAATTTACATCAGCGAGTGTTTAGAGCGCCGTTTGCTGCCTTTTATACGTAAACACAAAGGTTCAGTATTATTTTGGCCAGATTTAGCAACTTCTCACTATGCTCGGAAAACGATGGATTGGTACCAAGCTAATAACATCACCGGGTACCAAGCTAATAACATCACCGTAGTACCAAAAGATGCCAACCCGCCCAACTGCCCCGAACTTCGCCCAATCGAACGATATTGGGCTTTGATGAAAAGGAATCTTAAGAAGACTGAGGAAACTGCAAAAAACATAAGAATTTTTCGGAATAAATGGCGCCGAGGGTACACTGCAGTCAACGAAGCGATATTAAAAAACCTAATGATGCATATTAATAAAAAAGTAATAAATTTTTTTTAGGTGTATTTTTTAAGTGCAACAAAAATATACATAGATTATAGACAGTTCATATCATAATATAATAAAAGAATTTTGAAAAAAAAATTATTTGTTTTTGAGTTATAGCAAAAAAACAAAAGGACTTTTTTTTCCGGGACAGTCTTTAAGTTTGGATTCGATAAGTAGGGACAGAACTATCGTAATTGCTTTTGCGAATAGATAAGTGAATATAAGTCAATAAAGCGTGAAGAAATATTATAGCGTTAAAAGATCGGTTCTTGATTAGTAGTGTAAATTAATTCAGACAGCGGAATTTTTGATATCCCGACGTTACTTTTCGTGGTCCTTTTTCCACGTATTAGTGTGTGCCGTCGCAACTTCTCGTTTCAGGGCGACGGCAAGTCGATAGTTTCGGTTGAATCGAAACGAGTGGCGCCCAAACCCACGGCAATTTTCTTCGCGAGCAGAAGCCGCCCGGAACTACCGCCCTTTTATCCCATTCGGGGAAAAAAAGGGTTTTGGGACGTGTTGCGCTTATAACGGTAATAAATTGGCGCCCAACGTGGGACTAACGGTCGTAACGGTTCACGGACTTTTTTTGACTTTCTTTGCTACGCACTTGTGCGCTGAACATAAATTTTGCTTGAGCAGGAAAGAAAGGTTATTTTGATAGCTGAATTGGAGTTTTCGGATTTAATTTTACCAATATTTCAGATAAATTTTCATATTTAGGTGAAATTTAACAAAGGAAAAAAAAGACAAATATTAAAAAAACTCTAGCGCACCTGAACCGCCAGAAAACTAATTTTCGAAGAAATTGTCTTTTAGTGACAAAAAAGTGTGGAAAGACGTAACACACTGTTTTGTAGAATCATATCAACCATTCCTTATCCAAAGCAACAAAACTCAACTCTAACCCAAATGATGTAAATGTTCAGTGCTGGCAACACTTTCCGAACGAAGCAGTAATAAGCTTACCATAACAAGCTCATACTCAAATCAACTTATCCTTTGAATTTCGTTCTCATCGCAGGATTTCATCGAAAGTTTCAGCGGTTAAACGTTGTTTGAGGCTGCCATCCGAAAAATGTTCAAAACTCGGAAAATTTGAAAATTGATTCCTTATTTTTATTGCAAATGCTTTGCATATGAGAACGTAATTTGAAGCATCTGTTGGTGCAATATTTATGGAAGTGGCTAATGCTGGTTAGCCTGTGTCAGCAGCAAAGCAAAATACATACCAAATCTGCTTGACGTTAAGTTAAACCCAACCAGTAAATTTCGTTTCGATTGAATCACTGCGCTGGAAGTTATACGGCTGAAAAGAATTTTAGGGTTACCACCCTCAAAACTTTTCAAATTTTTAAAGCGTTAATATTTGTGGTTAACTTTCATTGTAGGATCATTTCCATTTGCAAATCTAATGACATTAATCGCTCAGTAAAGAAATTTCATAAAATTACAAAAATTGTCATAGCTGGCAGCCCTTTCATGATTTTGGTGTGAAATTTCTACGACATTTGGTTTAAATTAAGGTCCATTTACTGCGTGAACTTCGATTTGCTTTCTGCACTGGACCGGAAGTTATGGGGAAAAAAGCTTTATTTTGCTGAGCAAATTTGCAAGATTTAAGAGTCAAAAATCACCATAGCTGGTAACACTATTCTCATTTTTCGACCAAATTTTCATCAAATGTTACTTAAGGTAAGATCCAAGTACTGTATGAATCTTGTCCTAATCTGATGGCTGAATCGGAAGTTATAGGCCAAAACCAGTTTTTTTTCTCAGCTATTTTTCAAGATGGTACCACTGCCACAATGTTGCCTGGATTTCAAAAAAAACTTCTATCAAACCTGGTCCTAGCTAATACCAACATATTCTGTAAATTTCATTATGATCGGATTATCCGGTCGTCAGTTCTCGTTAACAGAACTTTTGAGTGCTGAAAATAGAGGTAATTTGGTGATGGGTTGCCGTTCTTATGCAAATCGGAATTTTGAAAATTTTATCTTGAGATGAAGGACAAAAGATACAATTTATCAAAGATTTGAAATTTTTGTCAAAAATCAAAAATTTTTCAGGAAGGTCAATGATTTGAAGGATTTTTTTCAGCAGCCTGCCACAGCTACAGGGTTACCCGCGATATGCTGAAAATCTATATGTACCATAACTTAGTAAACATCAATACGCTCTGTAATTTTCACGATGATCCATTGTTTTTCTTACAAGTAATGACAAATCAAAATTTGAAAAAAAATCCTTGCCTACTTTTAGGCACCCTGCACCCACACACGGCTCAAAATTTCCAATTCTATTCTTTATCATAGACAAGCTTTAAACATAATAAGTTTTTATTTTCAATACTTATTTTTAACAAAAATTTACACCGCTTGGAAATATAGGAGTTCCTCAAAATTCACTAAAACGCTCGCCACCACCAAAAGATTTAGAATATCTGAATTTGAGAAAGTCGTGGACCTACCTACTATATACATCTACGTTCTCCGAAAATTTCAGCTCAATCGAACCGGCCACTCCACAGATTATCTCCCTTAATCATTTTGCTGATATATATATATATATATATATATATATATATATATATATATATATATATATATATATATATATATATATATATATATATATATATATATATATATATATATATATATATATATATATATGTATATATATATATATATATATATATATATATATATATATATATATATATATATATATATATATATATATATATATATATATATATATATATATATATATATATATATATATATATGTATATATATATATATATATATATATATAAAGAAATATGAATTTTCGGCGAAACGAGTTTAATACTATTGTTCTTCGAACATTAGTAAAAATTTGAATTCACGCAAAACAACTTGAATTCTGGTGTTACAGTGTGTGGAAGTGAATGGATAAATACGTAAATGTGAATGAGTATTTAGTACTGAATTCCTGGAGCTGGACCTCGAGTGTTCGTTGTTTTTTGGTTTCAGCTCACTGATCGCGGTTTAGGTTGTCAGTGGCTGAGGTTAACAGAGCTGATATTGTTCAGGTGTTCCGGTTTAGTAGGGAAAGATTAAATATATCCAGTCCCAAATTGTGAGAACATCGACAGGAGCAGGAAAACTGAATTTGGGGATCCGATATCTTTCAACAGAAAAACATTTGCTTCGCAAGATATCTTGTGAAAACTGTGTTTATAATTGAATACCTTGGCGTAAGATGGAATTTTATTGAATACCGTACGGAAAATTAATTTATCTCTATGCAGGAATGAGTTCCGGAAAAGGTGAATGTGGTATTTGAATTGGAGCGAGTGTGAGTAAAGAAATATAAAGGAATGGTTCGAATTTAGCGGGTGTGATAGAATCTCAGTAATATTTCGATTGAGATAAATAACGTTCGGAGTGACTAAGTACGGTTGCGGAAATTTGTTGGTGAAGAGGTTGTGGACAGTGATTCGTTTTTTTAAGGGTGGCAGTTCACTGATCGGGCTTCTCGGGGTAGAGGTACGTGGTGACTGGGCACTTTGGGTGGTTTAACGCTCGACTTTTCTTTTTGGTGCATCGACAGGTTAACTCCCGGGGGAGTGCTTTTGCAATTGGAAAACAGAAAATTGCACTAGCAGTTTCATAGCTTGTCCCTTAGGTGTTTTTTATTTTAGCTTTAGTGTAGACCTCCAGGTCAGTGCAGGTCATAATGAAGATTTTACTAGATAGATTGTCCAAAGACGAACTCGTCTACGAGCTCGCTATTAGAAGGTTTCCGGCTGACACCGTGGATAATATGAGAAAGAACTTGCGGGCGACATTAAAAGCAGAAACGGCTCTGGATACGTCATACATCGAGACGGACTATCCCTTTGATTTCGATACTGATTTCGCGGAGCTATCGGCGAAGGCGGCGGAAATCGAGGAGCTAGTGGCGAGAGTACCGGCCGATCAGACAGCTTCAGAACAGGTTAAGGCGAGAGTTAAAATCGAGTTTGGGTTTCAACGTTTAGGAAATTTGCAGGCGGTATCGAGAGAGCAGAAGGAAGGGGCGAAGAACTTGCGCAATAGACTCATTTTAGCGATGGGTGCTCAAGTAGAGAAGGTCGAGGGGCCCAGTGAGGATGAGGATGATCAGCTTAACGCAACTCAAGACGCAGCCACGCCACCATCCCCCAAGTCTGGAAGTCTGGCAGAAGTAGCCAAATGGGGGCTAAAATTTAGCGGAGACTCGTCAGGCTCGGTTTGCGCTTTCCAAGAGCGCGTAGAAGAGTTGCGACTGGCTAGAGTTCTCACTAAACCACAACTGTTTAGAGCTGCGGTAGACCTAATTGACTCGCGAGCGCTAATTTGGTTCCGAGCCAACCGGGGCCTGGTCAGTTGCTGGGACGAGTTGGTGAAAGAGTTGAAAGCGGAGTTCTTGCCATCCGATTATGAGGACTGTCTATGGGATGAAATTCGGAGGCGAACTCATTGCGAAAGCGAGTCAATAGGGGTCTATGTGGCTATTATGGAACGCCTTTTCAGCCGTTTAGAAACAAGCTGCTCAGAAGAAGAAAAATTACGCCTGCTGCGGAGAAACATAGCACCGTTTTACCAACAGCAGCTGTGCTTGACTCCGGTGGCTTCTATCGCGGAGCTAGTAAAGATGGGCCGAACTCTGGATGCCACGAGAGCACCAGTTGGGGCATTTGTGCCTCCTAGTACACAATCCAGGCGATGTCTCGAACCAGATCTAGCGTATGTAGGCTCAGGAAGTAGGGAGCTAGTTTCAGCGGTGGCAGTGACTAGCAGAATTCAGTGCTGGAACTGCAAGAGGGATGGGCATATGTCGCGGGATTGTACTGAACCTCGGCGCTGTTTCGGATGTGGTCGTCAGGGTGTAATGCGGTCTGCCTGTCCAAGTTGTCGGACTCAAAGCCAGGGACAACGATCCGGACCTCGACCAAATCACGGTTCTTCGGGAAACGAGCGTCGTGCCCACTAGGCGGTCGGGTAGGCACTACGACAAGGCCGCAACAGAAAGATAGCTAGCCAATGGTGGACTTTGCTCTGGTGAAAGGGAATCAGGACAGTCGCCCACACTTGAGAGTGGATATAGAGGGCATCGATATGGAAGGGCTGTTGGATTCTGGAGCGAGTCGCACAATTTTGGGGGAAAAAGGTTGGTAACGCCTGGCCAACAAGGGATTAGGACTGAACCGGAAAAAAATTGAAGAGGTAAGGCTGGCGAATGGTGAAACTTGCTCAGTGGCTGGGGTAGTACAGTTAACGTTCACCTTGAACGGCAAGGCGCATGATTTAGAGACGTTGGTCATACCATCCATCCCTCAGGAAGTGATCCTCGGAATTGACTTTTGGCAGCGTTTAGGGGTCGTTCTGGACATGCAGGGACAACAGTGGACATCAATTGCGTCGGCTGAAGTGGTGCCAGGGAAAGCGCTGCGGAATCAGTCCCGCTTGTCAGAAGTTGAGTCAAGGACCCTGCAGAGCTTGTTGGAGGAGCAGTTCAGATTGATGGGTGAGGGACTGGGTTGCGCTAAATTTGTCAAACATACCATTAAGACATCAGCTAGTCCTATTAAACAGAGGTACTATCCTGTCTCCCCAGCCGTTCAGAAGCAAATCAACGTTCGGACAAGATGTTGAAGCTGGGAGTGGTCGAGCCATCGTCAAGCCCGTGGTCGTCAACGATTTTGCTGGTACGCAAGAAGGACGGGTCGTACCGGTTTTGTGTAGACTTCAGGAAGGTAAATGCGGTCTCAGAGAAAGACGCTTATCCACTGCCCTATATTTCTACCACATACCAAATACCTTTCAGCATTGGATGTTAAGTCAGCTTACTGGCAGGTGCCAATGGCGGAGGATTCTTGGCAATATGCAGCTTTTACCGTGTCGGGAAGGAGCCTTTTCCACTTCCTGAGAATGCCATTTGGTCTACACTACTCGGGTGCGACGTGGCAGCGTCTGATTGATACGGTGTTGGATCCCGCACTAGAGCCATATGTTTTCACTTACCTCGACGACATTATTGTGGTAACTCAAACATTCGAGCATCATATCGAGATTCTGCGCCAGGTTTTCTGTCGTCTGAGGGAGGCGGGCCTACGTGTGTCTAAGGAAAAATGTCATTTCTGCGGGGCGAAGCTTCGGTATCTGGGATATCTGGTGGACGAAGAGGGCCTCCACGTGGACTCAGAAAAGGTGCAGGCGGTGAGTGACTTCCCGCGACCAACTTCGGTCAAGCAGGTCAGGCAATTTCTGGGTATGGTATCTTGGTACCGGAAATTTATACCTAACCATGCGACATTAGTGGCACCTCTTAACGATCTTTTGAAGAAAGGCCGGAAGTTTGTTTGGACGAAGGGAAGCGAGCAGGCGTTTATTGATTGCCGGACGAAATTGACTACCGCACCAATTTTGGTATGTCCCGATTTCGAACTGCCGTTCAAAGTGCAGACGGATGCATCTGATGTGGGGATTGGGGTGGTTTTGAGCCAGGCACATCCAACAGTCGAGAAGGTTATGTGCTTCCTAAGTCGGTCACTATCCAAACTCGAAAGGCAGTATTCGACCACTGAAAAGGAGTGATTGGGGGTGTTGTGGTCTATTGAGAAACTCCGTCCGTATATTGAAGGCACCCGATTTGTAGTGATTACCGATCACCATTCTTTGGTTTGGCTACATAAGTCGAAAGATCCAACCGGAAGATTGGCGAGATGGGCTGTTCGTCTCCAGCAGTTCGATTTCGAAGTGGTACATCGAAAGGGGAAGGACCATCTGGTTCCAGACGCACTCTCACTTGTTAACGTGAACTGCGTTTCTACCAACCCAGAGAAGGATAAGTGGTTTAGGCACATGAGGGAGAAGGTATGAGGGAATCCGGACCAATACCCGAAATGGAAGGTCGATGGAGATGTGCTATGGAAGAGGGTGGAGGGTCGGTATCCCGAGCTCCAGAAAGTCGACAGGTGGAAGAAGGTGGTTCCCTCATCCGAGAGAGCAGGGCTTTTGGTTCGGTACCATGACGAACCTACGGCTGGACACATAGAAATAAAGAAGACCTTGGATCGACTGACACAACATTTCTATTGGCCAAAGATGGCAGGGGATGTGGAGAAGTATGTTCGGAGCTGCAAAGTCTGCCAAGCGGTTAAAGTAGAGCGGAGGTCTCCTATGGGGCAGATGGTGTCAAGGAGTGAAGAGGCGACTTCCCCATGGGAAATGATCTGCGTTGATTTAGTTGGACCTCTACCACGGTCTCCGCGTGGTCATGCCTACATCCTGACAGTGGTGGACTATGCCACCAAGATGCCACTACTATTCCCCTTGAGAAAAGCAACGGGCGCGGCAGTCGTTCGTTTGTTCTAGGAACACGCCGTGTTTTTGTTTGGAGCTCCGCGAGTCATTGTATGTGACAATGGTGCACAATTTCGATCCAAAGAACTCGCGCGAGCCGCAGAGGCTCTTGGCATTACATTAAAGTTCACTGCACTGTATCACCCGCAAGCGAATCCAGCAGAACGCGTGAATCAGAACATCAAGCGCCTGCTAAGATCATACGTGTCTGAAAATCACAGGGAATGGGATAAGGTGCTGCCAAAGGTCGGTTGTGCTCTACAAACATGCACCCACGAAAATATGAAGATAACTCAATCTTTCCTGAATTTCGGAAGGGAAATGACCATCCACCCGGGGATCCCTAAAGGCCCAAATGCGTATGAAAACGGCCTTGGTGTGAACGATGGAACCAAGAAGGCGAAGTTGCTAAGTAAGGTCCGAGAAGAGGTTCGCGAACGTTTGAAGATTGCGGCACGGGAATCAAAATCACGCTATGATCTGCGGCATCGGGACGAGCAATTTCTACTTAAGGATCTGGTATGGCGACGAAATTATGTCCTGTCGGACGCGGCAAAGTACTTTGCTGCCAAACTAGCACCAGAGTATGTAGGACCGTTCACGGTGAGAAGGAAGGTGTCCGGTTGGACGTACGAGCTTGAAAATTCCGACGGGAAAGTTATGGGTGTGTGGCACATCAAAGATCTCAAGCGCTACGTGGAATGAGGTCATGGAGTAGAGTCCTGAAATTATCGTAGGAGACGAAGTATTCTTCAACTAGCAAAAACAAAAAAAAAATCTCCGAGGTATTTTGCTAGGGTACTAATGATTGGTGGTGGAATTAGAATATAAGAGGGGTAGATTAGTGGTGGCGGTGTAAAAGTATTCAAACTTTAGCATAGGTTGGTGGGGGGTTAGCATAAGTTTTCACGTGTGGTGTAGTAGCCTGGTTGAATTGTGATCGAATAATTAGCGATAGACGGTTGTACAGATTAAGGCTGGTACTGAGTTAACCGTGAAGCTAAATTCTGACATGTCTCCATTATCTAGTCATTCTTTCGAGCAAAAATTTGGGGCGATGGAGAGAAGCAGAGACACTGCTCAGTTCTGACAGATACAATGCCAAGATTTTCATTTTTCAATCGTTTTTCTTATTAGAAAGATATTGGCACTGCTCCATGTTCAAATTAAAACACCAAGTGTCACTTTTTAGCTTGAAGAAATGAACTGCACAAACTAAACTGGCGTGAAATGATGGGAGACATGTTTCAGTGCCATCTACGATTTCGAACCGAAAGCGACTTCGAAGCAACTTTTCATGCCAAGAACCGAATACAACTCTTGTTCATTTTCAAGCTAAATTTTCGCCGAGACAGATTTCACGTGAAATCTTGTATGAAAATTTTATGTGAAACTGAACTCAGTACTGTGCTTTATGTGGTGGTTTTGCCGTATAGATTAGGTGGTGGTTATCCCGGAATTTAGAGTTTTGGGTTTATGCGATTACATAAGGGTTAGTTTTAGTTAGGTAAGATGGGCAGAAACGTAGATATAAATGATTGGGTTAGTTTTTTTTAATACTTAAGACATAATTGAAATGAAATTAAATGAAGTTAATGATGAAATTAAATGCAATCCATGAGTGAGTGATTGACTCCCAGAAGGTCCTTTTATCAATATATTTTTACTAATGTTCGAAGAACATTAGTATTTAAATCGATTCGGCCAAAAATTCATATTTCTATATATATATATATATATATATATATATATATATGTACAAAAAATTTCAGTGAGATAATCTCGGGAACGCGCCATTCGATTGAGCTGAAACTTTCAGGATACATTGGTGTATATGCAGAATAGGTCCAGGTCTCTTTAAATGTCAGTTATTGTAAACCTTTTCGCGCCGGCGGGCATTTAAGTGATATTTTTAATATACCTATTATTTCGTGCACAAATGATTTTCGCAAAAATAAAGTTAATAAACAGCAAATATTAAGCTTTCGATCATTTGAAAAAACTCGCTGCAGGTAACCCTAAATTTCTTTATACTCCTATAACTTCGAAAATAATTAAACAACGTGAAGCAGATTTGATATATTCTTGGATTTGATACTGGCGAAAGGTTGCCAGCACGAGTCGGTTGTGCTACTTTTGTATCAAGAAATGCTTACAGTTAGTATACATACCGGAAACATTTACAATGAAAATAAATAACCGATGTTACAATTCGCAATGTTCTGCAAATTTTTCGGAACGCAGCCCCAAACACCAACTTCAGTTACAGTGCTGCAGGCACTGAGCATTTTCTTCATTGATGTTATATGAGATGCTGCTTTCAAAATTATGTGAAATAAGCAACTGATAACGAATATAATTAACCCGTGTTTTGCTCTCATAAACGTTGAAATTCATGCCAGTGGTAATATCTGAAACCTTCCACCATATGAGTTATAATGCATTCTTAAGACGAAAGTAAAACGTGGCATTTGAAACAGTTTGGCCGTAATAAGCAGCACATGTGGTGAAATATGCACTCAAAACCTGCACGACTCTTCTACTGTTCTTCGAACATTAGTGTTTCTAGCGGTTCAGGTGCGCTAGAGTTTTTTCCCTTTATTCCTGTATTATTCCTTTTTCCTTCTTATGGTGCTTCATTATTATTGCCTTCCCTTTCATTATTTTTCCTTTTTACTAATGTTCGAAGAAGAACATAAGTATAAAAATCACTTTGGCCAAAAATTCATATTTCTATATATATATATATATATATATATATATATATATATATATATATATATATATATATATATATATATATATATCATCAAAAAATTTCAGTGAAAAAATCTCAAAAACGCGCCATCCGATTGCGTTGAAATTTTCAGGACACATTGGTGTATATGCAGAATAGTGCCAGGTCTCACAAAAAGTTCATAATCTTTAACCCTTTGGCGCCGGCGGCCATTTTAGTGATTTTTTTAATATACCTATTATTCCGTACACAAATAATTTTCGCAAAAATTAAGTTGACGACATAAATTTCGAACAAGTTTTACATGTGAATCGGATAACGTTTTGGAATTTTTTAACCCCATGTGTGCGCTGGGTGCCTAAAAAGAGAACGGAAAAATTTGAAAATTTTTAAATTGCGATAACTTTTGACAGAGCTTTTCAATCATTACATAATTTTTAGAACATGTTTGTTTTATTTAGTTGTAGATAAATGTACGTTTTAATGAGCATGATGGCAACCCTGTAGCTAGGGCAGGCACTGAAAGTGAAAACCTCCAAATCATCGTCTCTCTTGAAAAAATGTCGTTTCTTACAAAAAAAGGCACTCTTATGTAAATTTTGTGCTTTGTTTACATAGACAAAAAATAAAATTTGATATGGTATAACGGGCCCGCCTGGTAACCCTTGCCCAATTTACCTATATTTTTAGCATCAAAAACTTCTGTTCACGGAAACTCACGATCCGACGAACAGAATTTATTGAAATTTACAGAATGTATTGGTCTTAAATAGGACCAGGTCTGATAGAAGTGATTTTGAAATGCGGGTGATTCTGTGCCAGTGGTGCCATCTTGAAAAATCACTAAAAAAGATATCTGCTTTTAGCCCTATAAGTTCTGATTGAATCGTTCGATTTTGACGAAATTCGCACCGTAGCTGCACCTTACTTCAAACCACGTTTGGTAGAAATTTGGTTGAAAAATTCGGTTGGAGCTGCCAGCTATGATAATTTTGGGGTGTTAAATTTGAAAAAATAAAAAATTTTGAAGCGAAAACATTCAAACCATCGAATATCCTAAAAAATGCCCGTTTCTACAATACAATCAATCTGTATACAAATCTTATGCTCAATCTACACAGTCAAAGAAAAACTTTGGAAAACTTTGGACAAGAACGGTAACCCTTTCTCAGTTAACCTATATTTTAAGCTTCAAAAACTTCTGTTCACGGGAACTCACGAATCAATAATCAGATAGAATAGAAATTTACAGAATGCATTAAACGTAAGTAGGGCCAGGTCTGATAGAAGCGATTTTGAATTGTAGGCAACTCTGTTCCAGTGGTGCCATCTTGAAAAATTACAAAGAAAAAAAAATGCTTTTTGCCCTATGAAATGTGAATAAGTTACCAGATTTTCATGAAATTGACACAGTAGCTGCACCCTACTCTAAACTCTGTTTGATAGAAATTTGGTTGAAAACTTCGATTGGTGCTGCCAGCTATGGTAATTTTTGTGTCTTTGGTTTTGAAAATTCGCTCAGGAAAATAAAACTTTTTGCCCTATAACTTCCAGTACAGTCATGAAATCAATACAAATTTCATACAATTACTGGAATCTATTATAAACATTATTCAAGCCAAATTTGGTTGAAAAGCAATGATAGGGTTGCCAGCTATTGTTGGTTTTGTGTTTGTTTGCAATATCTTTATTAAGCGGTTTTATCGTAGAATTTTCAATTGGTTATGATATTGTAGTGACAATAAACAGCAAATATTAAGCTTTCGATTATTTGAAAAAACTCGCTGCAGGTAACTCTAAATTTCTTTATACTCCCATAACTTCAAATGTTATATAACAACGTGAAGCAGATGTAATATATTCTTGGCTTTGATACTGGCGAAAGGTTGCCAGCACGAGTCGGTTGTGCTACTTTTGTATCAATAAATGCTTACAGTTAGTATTCATACCGGAAACATTTACAATGAAAATAAATAACCGATGTTTCAATTCCCAAAGCTCTGCAAATTTTTCGGATCGCAGCCCCAAACTCCAACTTCTGTTACAGTGCTGCAGGCACTGAGAATTTTGTTAATTGATATTATATGAGATGCTGCTCTCAAAATTTTGTGATATAAGCAACTGATAACGAATATAATTAACCCGTGTTTGGCTCTCATAAACGTTGAAATTCATGCCAGTGGTAATATCTGAAACCTTCTACCATATGAGTTATAATGCATTCTTGAGACAAAAGTAAAACGTGGCATTTGAAACAATTTGGCCGTAATAAGCAGCGCATGTGGTGGAATATGCACTCAAAATCTACACGATTCTTCTACTGTTCTTCGAACATTAGTGTTTCTAGCGGTTCAGGTGCGCTAGAGTTTTTTGTTTTGCATTCGGACTCGGGTACTTCTTTGATTTACGAGTTTCACCTAAAATCGAGTTCGATCGGCATTAGTGGTTGATGTAGATAGATGAAATTCAATCCCAACACCAAAACAATACAAGAGTCAGAAGTAAAGCATGTATTTTAAGAAACATAGGTGTAGAGGAGTTCAGAGATAGAGTGATAGAATGGATGATTGTGAATTCAAGAAAACCAGAATTCAAGAAGAAAAAAAAAATAGTTTGGTTTTTATTTTTTAACCAACGAATTGACTTTCAAACAAGATGCGGAATCTATGAACTCGGCACGGGTGACGGTCGTAGAAAATTATCGAGAATTTCTAGGAAATTCTCTGATGTGAGGGGGTGTCACGGCGTTATGGATCGGGAGCATTAGTATTAAAGGAAAAAAAAAATCTCCACCGCCATCCTAAAACGAGGGCAATGGAGATTTACGAACACAGATATCTACTAGAGAGATCCGCGTCTGGATTAGCCTAGGTTAGTTACATGTAAATGATAGTTAGGGTTATGTAAACAAACAACCATCATAAATAGTTAGTTGTCAATTTAGTGGGTAATTAGTTGATAGTAGCAGTAAGTTGTCAGTTTAGCATGTAATTAGTAGATTGGTTATTATCAACGTCGAATCAAACATGAAAACAGCACGAGAAAAACGCCAGAACAAACAACAAATCGCGCACCAAACATCACCATCAACAACAAACACGACATAAATAAGAAGCCACTATTCCGGCAGCAAACCAGCCTAAACTCACAACACATGCAGAAAAACATGCCACAGAAAGGATGCACGGTCCACGGTCGTCAAAATGAGCCACAAAATCACCTAAATAACTTAACTTTAACAACTTACTAGTAGTCCACTAGTCTTTCGGACTTGCCGATCGTGATGAAAGTTCCGATTGTCAAACGGCGAGTGGAACAGATGTCCCACGGATGAAGTTGACTGGGAACTAGCGGAAATGGGCCGAGGTGAAGTTCAGCTGTGGATCGCCTGAGCTCACAGCTGAGTTAAGTAAACTCAACGGGTTCGGAAAAATTCCGTTGCCGCCAAAAGTTTTCGTGCGCGCCAACAAGGGAAAATAGCTTCTTTCAAATTGGAATTGGGTGAGTGGACGGATGTGCGTGGCGACAAACAGAAAACTGATTTTGGCTTTTCTTTCTTTTCAATGGGAACTGGGGACTGAGACTCGAGCTAGAAGACGGATTCGAATTGGGACGATCTACAGTGTCAAGTTCGTAATCGAAATCGGTGAAAATTTTAGAACCGAAATTGGTGAAAAGTCCAAGTTGAGCGGAAAGTCTTTTTACGATACAGCATTATACGAAGATATGGTACCAGGGTGCAGAGCGACGGGATATATTCATCAATAAGGGGGCCCCAGCGAGGCAGCGGTCGACGTCGTGGGAATTGGTTAAGGTAGTGTGCACACTTTTTTTTTTATTATTTTATAGTTCCTTTGTTTCTTTCTATCTGTTAAATCTTACCTGATAGTTTAAACTAAGTTCGGATTCGATAAGTAGGGACAGAACTATCGTAATTGTTTTTGCGAATAGATAAGTGAATATAAGTCAATAAAGCGTGAAGAAATATTATAGTGTTAAAAGATCGGTTCTTGATTAGTAGTGTAAATTAATTCAGACAGCGGAATTTTTGATATCCCGACGTTAGTTTTCGTGGTGCTTTTTCCACGCATTAGTGTGCGCTGTTGCAACTTCACGTTTCAGGGCGACGGCGATTCGGTAGTTTCGGTTGAATCGAAACGAGTGGCGCCCAAACCCACGGCAATTTTCTTCGCGAGCAGAAGCCGCCCGGAACTACCGCCCTTTTATCCCAGTCGGGGGAAAAAAGGGTTTTGGGACGTGTTGCGCTTATAACGGTAAAATGCTAAATAAAATTTTTTTTTTTTAAATTTTCAAGATCGCACAACTGGCACAGAATCGCCCGCATTTCAAAATCACTTCTATCAGACCTGGTCCTATTTAAGACCAATACATTCTGTTCATTTCAATGAATTCTGCTGATTGGATCGTGAGTTTCCGTGAACAGAAGTTTTTGATGCTTAAAATATAGGTTAATTGGGCAAGGGCTACCAGGCGTGCCCGTTATACCATATCTTTTTTTTTGGGTTATGTAAACAAACCACAAGACTTACATATGAATGGCTTTTTTTTAAGAAACGGCATTTTTTCAGGAGAGACGATGATCTGGAGGTTTTCACTTTCAGTGCCTGCCCTAGCTACAGAGTTGTCAGCACGCTCACAAAAAGCTACACAAATCTACAACTAAATAATACCAATATGTTCCGAAAATTTCGTAATGATTAAATAGCTCTGTCAGAAGTTATCGCAATTTAAAAATTTTCAAGTTTTCCCGTTCTTTTTTAGGTACCCAGCACACACATAGGGTTAAAAAATTCCAAAACATTAACCGATTCACATGTAAAACACGTTCAAAATTTATTGCGTTAACTTTTTTTATGCAAAAATTATTTGTATACGGAATAATAGGTATATTAAAAAAAATTATTAAATGGCCGCCGGTGCCCAAGATTTAACAATAATTGACATTTCGTGAGACGTGAACCTATTCTGCATATACACCAATGTACCCTGAAAGTTTCAGCTCAATCGGATGGCGCGTTCCCGAGATTATCTCCCTGAAATTTTTCGATGATATACATATATATATATATA
>OX376373.1:108462247-108485052 GCA_947369275.1 Nemotelus nigrinus
ATCTTGCACATACCCCGAGAAACAATTTCCTCCGGACAGAAGTTAAATATTGCTATTTTTCACGCTTTCCCGTTTCATACTTTAAAATTTCGTTCATACGATGGATTATTTTTAATGTAGCTGAAAAGGGTCGGGGAATGAAAAGTCCATTAAAAAAGATTCAAGTTTGAAGTGGGGAGAGAAAGCTATTTAATTTCAATAAGCACTTTACTGGTATCTAGTTTGGCAGTCCCATTTTACTAATGTTCGAAGAAGAACATTAGTATTAAAATCACTTTGGCCAAAAATTCATATTTTTAAATATATACATATATATATATATATATATATATATATATATATATATATATATATATATATATATATATATATATATATATATATATATATATATACATATATCATCAAAAAATTCCAGTGAAAAAATCTCAGGAACGCGCCATTCGATTGAATTAAAATTTTCAGGACACAGTGGTGTACATGCAGAATAGTGCCAGGTCTCACAAAAAGATAAAAATCTTTAACCATTTGGCGCCGGCGGCCATTTTAGTTATTTTTTTAATATACCTATTATTCCGTACACAAATAATTTTTGCAAAAGTAAAGTTGACAAAATAAATTTCAAACGTGTTTTACATGTGAATCGGATAATGTTTTGGAATTTTTTAACCCTATGTGTGCGCTGGGTGCCTAAAAAGAGAATGGGAAAACTTGAAAATTTTTGAATTGCGATAGCTTTTGACAGAGCTATTCAATCATTACGAAATTTTCAGGACATATTGCTATTATTTTGTTGTAAATTTGAGCGTGCTAACAACTCTGCAGCTAGGGCAGGCACTGAAAATGAAAACCTCCAAATCATCGTCTCTCTTTATAAAATGCCGCATTTAAAAAAAAGCCACTCGTATGTAAATCTTGTGTTTTTTTTACATAGACAATAAAAAAAATTTGATATGGTATAACGGGCACGCCTGGTAACCCTTGCCCAATTTACCTATATTTTTAGCATCAAAAACTTCTGTTCACGGAAACTCACGATTCAATGAGCAGAATTAATTGAAATTCACGGAATGTATTGGTCTTAAATAGGACCAAGTCTTATAGAAGTGATTTTGAAATGCAGGCAATTTTGCGCCAATGGTACCATCTTGAATAATCACTAAAAAAGGTAGCTGCTTCTAGCCCTATAAATTCTGATTGAATCGTTCGATTTTGACAACATTCACACAGTAGCTGGACCTTACTTCAAACCACGTTTTGTAAATATTTGGTTGAAAAATTCGGTTGGAGCTGCCAGCTATGATAATTTTGGTGTCTTAAATTTGAAAAAATAAAAATTTTGAAGTGAAAACATTCAAACCATCGAATATTCAAAAAAATGTCCATTTCTTACATCAAAACCAATTGTATACAAATCTTATGTTTTATCTACACGTTCAAAGTTAAACTTTGGAAATTTCATGTCGGACAAGAACGGTAACCCTTTCCCAGTTAACCTATATTTCTAGCATCAAAACCTGTTCACGGGAACTCACGAATCAATAATCAGATACAACTCAAATTTACAGAATGCATTGGACTTAAGTAGGACCAGGTCTGATAGCAGCGATTTTGAATTGCGGGCATTTCTGTGCCAGTGGTGCCATGTTGAAAAATTACAAAGAAAAAAAACTGCTTTTTGCCCTATGGAATGTGAATAAGTTACCAGATTTTCATGAAATTGACACAGTAGCTGAACCTTACTTTAATCTCCGTTTGGTAGAAATTTGGTAAGAAACTTCGATTGCAGCTGCCAGCTATGGTATTTTTTGTGTCTTTGGTTTTGAAAATTTACTCAGGAAAATAATTTTTTTGCCCTATTACATCCAGTGCAGTCATGAAATCAATACAAATTTCATTCAATAAATGGAACCTATTATTAACTTTATTCGGGCCAAATTTGGTTGAAAAGCCACAATAGGGTTGCCAGCTATTGTTGGTTTTGTGTTTAATTGCAATATCTTTGTGAAGCGGTTTTATCGTAGAATTTTCAATTGGTAATGATATTGTAGTAACAATAAACAGCAAATATTAAGCTTTCGATTATTTGAAAAAACTCGCTGCAGGTAACCCTAAATTTCTTTATATTCCTATAACTTCGAATGTAATTTAACAACGTGAAGCAGATGTGATATATTTTTGGCTTTGATACTGGCGAAAGGTTGCCAGCACCAGTCAGTTGTGCTACTTTTGTATCAATAAATGCTTACAGTTTGTATTCATACCGGAAACATTTACAATGAAAATAAATAACCAATGTTTCAATTCCCAAAGTTCTGCAAATTTTTCGGATCGCAGCCCCAATCACCAACTCGTTACAGTGCTGCAGGTACTGAGCATTTTCTTCATTGATGTTATATGAGATGCTGCTTTCAAAATGATGTGAAATAAGCAACTGAAAACGAATACAATTAACCTTGTTTTGCTCTCATAAACGCTGAAATTCATGACAGTGCTAATATCTTAAACCTTTTACCATATGAGCTATAATGCATTCAGACCAAAGTAAAACGTGGCATTTGATACAGGTTGGCCGTAATAAGCAGCTCAAGTGGTGGAATATGCACTCAAAACCTGCATGATTCTTCTACTGTTCTTCGAACATTAGTGTTTCTAGCGGTTCAGGTGCGCTAGAGTATTTGTAAGTTGTGCACTTTTTGATAGCCAAAATAAAACTGATTAATGAAGTTAAGAGTTTTACATTATGTAGCAGGTTTTTTTTAAACAATTAAAAAAATGACTTTAAGTGGTTCTAAAAGATATGAGGTTTTTGGTTTCACGACAAACAATGCAAATTATTAGAGCCTCATTTCACCCGCATGCTAAACTCCACTGACAACATACATGAACATACACTGCCATATCAAACCTTTCTTTATGTCAAGGATATCATGGCCTTTAAAGCCACCCACCCATTTTTCCGATTCTCGTCACCGAAAATGAAATGAAAAATAGAAGCCCCATATTAAAGCTAAAAATTCATAACCACCCGCAGTCTGACATTTCATCCTGATTCAGGACACACCGAATTTTCCAAAAGCTTGCAATTATGAATATTATAGATTTGACATCGAAAGTCAATTCTCGTTCACCAGCATTAAATATTCGACTCTTAGAGGACCAAAAGGATGCAGCCAACAACAAGGGACTTGGTATACAAAATGCGGAAAGCATAGAGCTTAGGCATGTAGGCCGTAGCAAGAATCTTAATAGGCGGTGTGTGCAAATATTTACAGAAATATTTAAACCATCATAAAATATTGAGTTTTTTGTTTACAAAGTTTATTTTCGTAGAATTTAATACATAGGACGCAACGTTAAGCATATTTTACGGTATTTTTTATCGTCGGAAACACAGAAGCAAAATATTAAAATGGAATAAATTGATTGAACTGGTGAATTGTATTGAATTGGATTGGTTCGGATTAGACGACAATGTGAGCGGTGTTGTTAAAAGCCAAGCAAGGAATGAATGGAAATATATTATGATGACGCAAATACGTTGGGATATGAGTCATAGTGAGGTGGAATTTATTTATTATTTTAGTATAATTATTGGAGTAGATTGGGGATCGTATCAAAATCCCAAATCACAAAATCCCGAATTAACAATATCCGGTATGTTTCAAATGATATGATATCCTATCCCGTATTCCAAAATCCCGAAATACAAAATCCTGTACTTAAAAATCCCGAAACTGAAAATCCCGGAATCCAAAATCCCGAAGAACAAAATCCCGAAACTCAAAATCTCGTGGAATGAAACCTATTCATATAATGAAATAACAAAAACAGTGATTTAAGTTTTTATTTAGGAATAAATTTCAACATAAAGACATAATGTACGCGATTCTTCTTAAATAACCGATTGTTTCAGTTTCAGACCTTTTTCTAATAATTTCTTTAATTTTTTGGTACCTTGCCAAATTTTTCTTCTCTGATTCTCCTCCATTAATTTTAGCTATCGTCGTTTTAGCTACAATAGCTACAAGAGCTGAAGGAATAATCGTGTAGTTTTGCATAATGTAGAATCAGGCGCGGCGCCGGGCCTGATTCTTTATTATGCAAAACTACGGGATTTTTAAATCGGGATTTTGTTTTACAGGATTTTGTAATACGAGATTTTGTAACACGAGATTTCGTAATACGGGAATTTGTAATACAAGATTTTGTCTTACGGGATTTTATGTTGCAGGATTTTGTAATGTGGGATTTCGTAATCGGGACTTTGTAAACGAGATATCGTATTACGAGATTTTGTACCCAACCCAGTAGATTGTCGTTGTGGATTCGGGTTTTGATGATAATCATAAAAAAAGCATTGTTCAAATGCACGGAAAAATCGGTTCCGGACTGACTCTTTGGCAGAAACTATATGAACGTGGGAAAAAAACCAAAAACTAAGGGAAAAATATGAACGATCGGTGCAACGTGCGTCCCACTACATGAAAAATACTAACAGTATAGCATTCTTGAAGTTTTAACAAAGAAATTTTGCGAAAATAAAGTTTATGGAATAAATTATGAACGTGTTCCAAATTTGAATATGATAAATTTTTTTGAAATTTTGAACACAATGTGTGCACTAAGCGCCTAAAATGAGTTTGGGAAAATTTGAAAAGTTTTGAATTGCGATAACTTTTGACCGGATGATCAAATCAATATGAAGCTTAAGAACATATTCGTTATTCTAAGTTGTAGACCTGTGTAGTTTCTTGTGAACGCGCTGGCAACCCTGCAGCTACTGCAGGCATTGGAATTAAAAATCTTCAAATCATCGACTCTAAAAAAAATAATTTGTCTTTTACAGTGGAAATCAACTCATATAGAAATCTTCTGCTTTGTTTACACAACCAAAGCAAAACTTTTGAAATTTCCCATCGGACAAGAACGGTAACCCTATGAAAATTTACCTATATTTTAAGCATCAAAAAATTTTTGGCACGAGAACTCATGACCCAATAATCAGATACAGTTGAAACTCACAAAATGTATTGGGCTTGAATAGGACCAGATCCGATAGAAGCGATCTGAAAATGCGGGCAACTCTGTGCCAGTGATGCCATCTTAAAGGATGAAAAAGAAAAAAACTGCTTTTTGCCCCGGGAATTCTGATTAAGTTACCAGATTTTCGTGAAATTCATACAGTAGCTGAACCTTATTCTAAACCGTGTTTGGTAGAAATTTGGTTGAACAATTTTTTTGGTGCTGCAGGTGTCTTGGGTTTTGAAAATTTGCTCAGGAAAATAAAGGTTTTTTCCCTACAACTTCCAGTGCAGTCATTAAATCAAAATGAATTTCATATGATATAAGGGATCTTCATAGGCATTATTCAGAAGGAATCAGGTAGAAAAGCCATTATAAGGTTGCCAGCTATTGCTGTCTTTATATTTATTTGCAATGTCTTTAGTAAGCGTTATTATCGTAAAATTTTTAAACGGTAATGATCTTGTTGTGACAATAAACAACATATAAAAGGTTTTCGTAAATTTGAAAGTTTTTGCTGATAACCGTAGATTTGTGTGTATCCCTATAACTTGCAATGCAATAATCGGATCAAAAAAAAATTCTCAGAGTAAGAACGTCCGCACACGGGTCGACTTGTACTCGAAGCGAGAATGACTCGAGCTCGAAGCGAATCTCTCTCTTTTTCATTTCCAATGAAAATGAATGGAGACCTGCACAAACTACAATAACAATCCGATACCCATTCCGGCATTCATTTTGATACCCTTTGGATCATGCGCAACCATCATTGCGATAACATTCTCATACAACTTTCTTGCCTTAAGATATTTTAGCTAATCGTCACACGGAGGACATTTAGGGATCTCCACACAAAATGTCGAATTTGGTGCCAAATATTGGTTGTTTTCTTAAAAGAAATTTAGAGTCCTTTAGAATCTTCTGAAACTCTGCATCCGATGCTTGGGACGAGGTGATTGCGGCAAAGTCGGGAGTACTGGGAAGAATGATTTCTTCTAGACGAGAGAGTGCGTCAGCAACAACGTTGTTGCAACCAGAGACATGCCGAATGTCAGAAGTGAACTCACTTATGTAACTTAGATGTCTAAGTTGACGAGGTGTGGCCTTTTCTGGCTTTTGTTTAAAAGCAAAAGTCAGTGGTTTGTGGTCGGTGTATAGTGTGAACCTTTGGGCCTCCAAAAAGTATCGGAAATAACGAATGCCCTGATAAGCCGCTAAGAGTTCGCGGTCGGATGCACTATACTTTCTTTGTACGTCGCTTAATTTGGCCGAGTAAAACCAAGGGGTTGCCAAAGCCTTGACATTTTTGCTGCAGAGCAGCCCCGATGGCGGAATCGAAAGCGTCTACGAATAGACCAAGCTCGGCGTTTGAGTCCGGAAAGGACAATAGAGTGGCTTCTCTTAAACCAGTCTTGACTTGGTCGAAAGCTCTGCTAGCTTCTATTGACCAGTCAATTGTCTTAGCACCATCTTTCGTAGAGCCACAAAGATAGGCGTTGAGTGGTTGCTGCATCTCAGCTGTGTGAGGAAGAAAGCGACGATAGAAGTTGACCATCCCCAAAAATATTCTTGGGTCTTTAACCGTCTTGAGGAGTTTAGCTGTTGATATTGCCTCAACCCGATCTGGGGAGGGCTAAATGCCTTTCGGCGAAACCTCATGACCTAAGAATTTAATTGAAGGTCGAAGGAAATGGCATTTCTCCATATTGATTATAAGACCATGGTCCGCTTATCTTTTGAAAATTTGTTCTTAGTGAAGAAGATGCTCTTCTTTGGAAGTCGAAGCTACCAAAATGTCGTCGAGGTAAAAAAAACAGAATTTTAATCCGTGTAGGACTTCATGGATGAAGCGTTGGAACGATTGTGCCGCATTGCAAAGTCCGAAAGTCATTCGGGTGAACTCAAAGAGTCCGAAAGGTGTGCAGATGGCGGTCTTTGGAATATCGTTCGACTCGACTGGAATTTGATGGTAGGCCTTAGTCAGGTCTATGGTGGGAAAGATATTTTTGCCATGTAATTCATGACAGAAGTCTTGAATAATGGGGATCGGATATCTATCCGGGACGGTTATGGTGTTAAGGCGTCTGTAATCGCGGCAAGGACGCCATTCCCCATTAGCCTTACAAACCATGTGTAGCGGAGAAGACCAGCTGCTGTTTGAGGGGTGGCAAATTCCCTGCTGTAGCAGGAAATCGAATTCTTTCTTGGCCGCCGCGATCTTATCTGGTGCAAGTCGACGTGGTCTCGATACTATTTGAGGGCCTGTGGTCAAAATTTGGTGTGTCACCTTATGTTTACAGGGTTTTGAGAACCCTGTGTTGACCGTGATGGCATGGTATTTGTTGAGAAGGGCATGTATCCGTGGATCTGAGGTTTGCTCAAACAAAACACTTAGTTTTGGACCTTTTGTACGAAGTGTACGTGCCTTTCGATGAAAAAGAAGTAAGAGGATCCCCAAGGATAGCATTTGCCAAGTCGACGACTAGCCCATAGTGGCAGAGAAAGTCTGCGCCTAAAATGGGTCTAGAGACATCGGCAATGATAAAATCCCATTAAAACTCACGACGGAGTCCCAGGTCTAGTTTGATCACCTTTCGTCCATAGGTGTTGATGATCGACTGGTTTGCCGCAGCAAGTCGCATACCAGAAGTTGGAAGTTTTCCGGTAGCAGGTGCTGGAAGCAACGAAATATCTGCGCCTGTGTCAATCAAGTAGTGTCGTTTAGACAAGTTGTCATGAATAATTAGACGACGGCTAGGTGACAAGTCGCGTTTTCTTACCGTCTGAAGAGAACAGCGACTTAGTTTTTTTGGTTCAGATGAACCAGCCTTGAAGGCGCATGGTGAGATGCATTTTAAAGCCTTGGAGCCGAATTTGTAGTGATACCAACAAATACCAGTCCCTCGTGACTGGCTTCGGCAACGTGGCTGCGAGCGAGATCTTCCTTGGGACATCGAACGCGATCGTAGTTGTTGGTGGACGAGCCTTGTGAGGGCAGCAACCTGCTGTGTCAAAGCGGCCACCTCTGACTGCTGGGGGGAAAAGGCGACTGAGCTTACTTGTGGCGTGACAAAAACTTCAGCAATTTTGTCTGCCGTTTCCACCAACTTGTTCAGGCTGGCCTCCGGAGAGCAAGCTAAAATAGTCTGAGTCTGCTCCGGAAGCCGCTGCAGCCAGAAGGTCATCAAAAGGTCGTACCCAACCGCGGAACCTCCCAACTGCTTCATATCACGAAGCAGCTGGGAAGGTTGTCTATCGCCTAGTGTAAGCTTCCCCAAGACGTGCTTCAGCTTTGACGAATCGCTTACTGAAAGTCACGATATAAGCGCCCTCTTGAGGATTTCGTAAAGCGTGTCAGGGTCCGGGCTCACAACCACGTCCCTGACCACCTCCAGCTCCGCCGAACCCAGCGAGGTATTTGGTCTCGGAGCTCTTGATACCAGCTTTTGCGAACTGGCTCTCCAGCTGATAGAACCACAAAGCTGGCTCTCCTTGCCAAAAAAACGGGTGGTTTGATAGATGTTGCGAAAATTTCAGGACCGGATGATGCGCCTGAGGGAACCGTATCCTCATTGTCCAACGACACTCTAACGGAGTTACGGGACGGGACGAATAGAAACGAAACGCGGCAAGGAAATAGGGTGGCTGAAAATTTTGTTAATATTGAATATATAGAGAAGTGAAATGTGTAATTATAACTATAACAATATATGCCAATCAAATAGTGTAGTTCGTAGTGACAACAATAAGTTTTCGACGTCGGTCGTAGACGTAGCAGCAATGAAATTCTTTTTCAAGGTTCAATTTATTTTGACAAGTAGTGAAACTCGGACATGCCAATGATAAATTTGTTTTAATTTTAGCGCAAAATGTTTAATTTTGAAAGTAACGCCTAGTGAGTTCTAGACATCCGGATCGCTGTAAACTAGATTCAATGCGCCCTTTTGTTTTTCTTTTTCAATTTTTGAACGTTGAGCAGTACTTACAGTTTTTTCTTTTTTTTATAAAGCAAAGGAATACGATTTCTTAGCAGATGGATTCGGAGATTATCTTGATTTATTTCGATTCATTTGAGTGCTGATTCCCTTCTTCCTCGGATCTTCTTGATCTTCTTGATGCGGAAGGATTCGAATCAGAGAGACTTTTTATAGAGCGAAGGAATGTGATAGCGAACTGATCTGGCAAATCGTCCGCCTGTCGTCGGGATGTTATCCTTCGTTAGTTTAAGTCAAGATCTGTACAAATATTCTTTAACTTGTTATATGTTGATTGGTCTTTTGAATCTTGAGCTGAATCTTCCTCGCTGCGATTAAGTAAAATTTATCGCTGACGTATTAGCATACGGGTCGGTGGATTGTCGAGCGAGTTTGCTCGACGCCTTAAACTAAAGCTCGTCGCGGGACTGGTGTTGTTAAATCGAAAACAGAATCTATTTTGGGTTTTCTTGCGTCTGCTGTGGTTGTTGATGGTGATATAGATAATCGACGAGCACTTCTCAAAATTCGACCCGAATGTCGGGGTCACCAATTAAGCTAATCGTTACACGGAGGACATTTAGGGATCTGCAAAGTTTTGTTGAAACTCAAACAGCTATACTGCTTCAAATTAATATATTCTTTAATTAAAAAATACTATTTAAGTTTTCTTTTTTATGTGTAAAAAAATATTTAAACAATCCTTTGCTAATCAACGAACGATAATATCTCTCTATTTCGACAACAAAAATTTCATTCTACTTCTCAAGAAAATAATTGACATTACATTTTAATTTTTATTTTTTCAATCATTTTTAAACTAAGCCTACTTGACTTGTGAATTTTGATGTGGTGTGTATGATGTCGAGTAGTGTGGTGAGTTGTGGAATGTAAGTGAGATAAGTGTAGGTGTTTGTGTATCCACAATATTATGTGGCTCATGCTCATATTGATATATCGTCTACTTGAAGAATTCATAAACTTTCATACATAACTAATTCTCTGGAATTTTTATCTTAATAGCCCGTTCCGTGTCCACTGACTTTGTTTTGTAAATAACTCATTCAAATAGCTCATTTGTTTAGATTTCAATTCAAATCCATTTGGTTTAATCATTAACGCAATAGTCCATGTCGTATACATTTGATTCCAGTTTGTAAACAATTTATTCGAATAACATAGTCTTTATTTCACGCGACTGTTATCATTATGAGGGCCCACGAAAATTCGCATAGATGCTGAATTATCGATATGTCTCGTTGGCGTCCTTTTGGTTGCTATTGAATTTCATATCTGGAAATATTTTCTCGTTGCGTTTTTTTAAATGTTATAGAAGTAGAACGAGACATAAGAAGAGCGCTCAGTCAGTTTCTGTATTCGGTTTGAATATAGTACCGTGTTTTGAATTTTTTAAAGTAAAAACTCTAGCGCACCTGAACCGCTAGAAAACTAATTTTCGAAGAAATTGTCTTTGAGTGACAAAAAAGTGTGGAAAGACGTAATACATTGTTTTGTAGAATAATATCAACCATTCCTTATCCAAAGCAACAAAACTCAACCATAACACAAATGATGAAAATGTTCAGTGCTGGTAACACTTTCCGAACGAAGCAGCAATAAGTTTACCATAAAAAGCTCATACTTAAATCAACTTATCCTTTGAATTTCGTTCTCATCGTAGGATTTCATCGAAAGTTTCAGCGGTTAAACGTTGTTTGAGGCTGCCATCCGAAAAATGTTCAGAACTTGGAAAATTTAAAAATTGATTCCTTATTTGTATTGCTAATGCTTTGCATATGAAAACGTAATTTGAAGCATCTGTTGGTGCAATATTAACGGAAATGGCACATTGCTGGTTAGCCGGTGTCAGCAGCAAAGCAAAAAAAATACCAAATCTGCTTCACGTCAAATTAAACCCAACCAGTAAACTTCGTTTCGATTGAATCACTGCGCTGGAAGGTATACGGGTGAAAAGAATTTTAGGATTACCACCCTCAAAACTTTTGAAATTTTTAAAACGTTCATATTTGTTGTACATTTTCATTGCAGGATCATTCTCAATTGGAAATCTAATGATATAATCGCTCAGTAAAGAAATTCCACAAAACTACAGAAATGGTCATAGCTAGCAGCCCTTTCATGATTTTCGTACGAAATTCCTACGACATTTACTTCATATAAAGGTCCATTTCCTGCATAAACTTCGTTTTGATTTCATGACTGGACCGGAAGTTCTAGGGAAAAAAGCTTTATTTTGCTGACAAATTTGCAAGATTTATGAGACAAAAATCACCCCAGCTGCCAGCTTTATACTAATTTTTCAACTTAATTTTCACCAAATGTTACACGAAGTATCATCCAAGTATTGTGTAAATTTTGTTAAAATCTGATGGCTGCATCGGAAGTTATAGGCCA
The DNA here is from genome assembly GCA_947369275.1 of Nemotelus nigrinus. Lineage (NCBI taxonomy): Eukaryota > Metazoa > Arthropoda > Insecta > Diptera > Stratiomyidae > Nemotelus > Nemotelus nigrinus. The sequence goes on from OX376373.1 coordinate 108,473,662, forward strand.
AAAAGATGTTTATTTTCTCAGTAGTTTTTCAAGATGGTACCACTGCCAGAGGGTTGCCCGCATTTCAAAATCACTTCTATCAGACCTGGTCCTAGTTAAAACCAACATGTCCTGTAAATTTCATTATGATTGGACTGTCTGGTCGTCAGTTCTCTTGAACAGAGCTTTCGAGTGCTGAAAATAGAGGTAGTTTGGTGATGGGTTGCCGTTCTTATGCAAATCGGAATTTTGAAAATTTTATCTTGAGATGAACGACAAAGGACAAAATTTATCAAAAATTTGAAATTTTTGTCAAGAAACAAAAATTTTTCAGGGAGGTCAATGATTTGAAGGATTTTTTTTCAGCAGCCTGCTACAGAAACAAGGTAACCTGCTTTATGCTGAAAATCAATATGTGCCAAAGTTTAGTCAACATCAATACGCTCTGTAATTTTCACGATGATCCATTGTTTTTCTTACAAGTAATGACAAATCAAAATTTGAAAAAAATTCCTTGCCTACTTTCAGGCACCCTGCACCCACACACGACTCAAAATTTTCAATTCTTTATCATATACAAGCTAAGAACATAATTAGTTTTCATTAATCAATACTTTTTTTTAACAAAAATTTACACTGCTTGGATATATAGGAGTTCCTCAAAATTCACAAAAACGCTCGCCGCCGCCAAAATGTTTAGGATATCTGAATTTGAGAAAATCATGGACTTACCTACTATACACATCTACGTTCTCCGAAAATTTCAGCTCAATCGGATCCGCCACTCCAGATATTATCTCCCTTAATCATTTTGCTGATATATATATATATATATATATATATATATATATATATATATATATATATATATATATATATATATATATATATATATATATATATTTATATATACATATATATATATATATATATATATATATATATATATATATATATATATATATGTATATATATAAAGAAATATGAATTTTCGGCGAAACGAGTTTAATACTATTGTTCTTCGAACATTAGTAAAAAAGTCTAGCGCATCAGAACCGCTAGAAAACTAATTTTCGAAGAAATTGTCTTTGAATGACAAAAAAAAGTTGAAAGACGTAACTCACTTTTTTGTAGAATCATACCAACCATTCCTTATCCCAAGCAACAAAACTCAACTATAACACAAATGATGAAAATGTTCAGTGCTGGTAACACTTTCCCAATGGAGCAGCAATAAGTTACCCATGACAAGCTCATACTTAAATCAACTTATCCTTTCAATTTCGTTCTCATCAGAGGATTTCATCGAAAGTTTCAGCGGTTAAACGTTGTTTGAGGCTGCCACCCGTTGTTTGAGGCTGCCAAAACTCGAAAAATTTAAAAATTGGTCTCTTATTTTTAATGCAAATACTTTGCATATGAGTATGTTATTTGAAACATCCGTTGGTGCAATATTTACGAAAATGGCCAATGCTGGCTACCCTGTGTCAGCAGCAAAGCAAAATATATACCAAATCTGCTTCACTTTAAGTTAAACTGAACCAGTAAATTTCGTTTCGATTGAATCAATGCGCTGAAAGTTGTACGGGTGCAAATAATTTTAGGGTCACCACCCTCAAAACTTTTCAAATTTTTAAATCGTAAATATTTGTTGTTAATTTTCATTGCAGGATCATTCCCATTTGCAATTCTAATGGCAAATAACTCAGTAAAGAAATTCCAAAAAAATTCCAAAAATTGTCATAGCTGGCAGCCCTTCTATGATTTTCTTACATAATTCCTACGACATTTGGCTTTCATTAAGCCCCATTTACTGCATGAATTTTGTTTTGATTTCTAAACTGGACCGGAAGTTATAGGGAAAAAAGCTTTATTTTGCTGAGCAAATTTGCAAGATTTAGGAGACAAAAATCACAATAGCTGGCAACTCTATTCAACAAATGTTATCTACGACATTTACTTCATATAAAGGTCCATTTCCTGCATAAACTTCGTTTTGATTTCATGACTGGACCGGAAGTTCTAGGGAAAAAAGCTTTATTTTGCTGACAAATTTGCAAGATTTATGAGACAAAAATCACCCCAGCTGCCAGCTTTATACTAATTTTTCAACTTAATTTTCACCAAATGTTACACGAAGTATCATCCAAGTATTGTGTAAATTTTGTTAAAATCTGATGGCTGCATCGGAAGTTATAGGCCAAAGATGTTTATTTTCTCAGTAGTTTTTCAAGATGGTACCACTGCCAGAGGGTTGCCCGCATTTCAAAATCACTTCTATCAGACCTGGTCCTAGTTAAAACCAACATGTCCTGTAAATTTCATTATGATTGGACTGTCTGGTCGTCAGTTCTCTTGAACAGAACTTTCGAGTGCTGAAAATAGAGGTAGTTTGGTGATGGGTTGCCCTTCTTATGCAAATCGGAATTTTGAAAATTTTATCTTGAGATGAACGACAAAGGACAAAATTTATCAAAAATTTGAAATTTTTGTCAAGAAACAAAAATTTTTCAGGAAGGTCAATGATTTGAAGGATTTTTTTTCAGCAGCCTGCTACAGCAACAAGGTAACCTGCTTTATGCTGAAAATCAATATGTGCCAAAGTTTAGTCAACATCAATACGCTCTGTAATTTTCACGATGATCCATTGTTTTTCTTACAAGTAATGACAAATCAAAATTTGAAAAAAATTCCTTGCCTACTTTCAGGCACCTTGCACCCACACACGACTCAAAATTTCCAATTCTTTATCATATACAAGCTAAGAACATAATTAGTTTTCATTAATCAATACTTTTTTTTAACAAAAATTTACACTGCTTGGATATATAGGAGTTCCTCAAAATTCACAAAAACGCTCGCCGCCGCCAAAATGTTTAGGATATCTGAATTTGAGAAAATCATGGACTTACCTACTATACACATCTACGTTCTCCGAAAATTTCAGCTCAATCGGATCGGCCACTCCAGATATTATCTCCCTTAATCATTTTGCTGATAAATATATATATATATATATATATATATATATATATATATATATATATATATATATATATATATATATATATATATATATATATATATTTATATAAACATATATATATATATATATATATATATATATATATATATATATATATATATATATATATATATATATATATATATATATATATATATATATATATATATATATATATATATATATATATATATATATATATATATATATATATATATAAAGAAATATGAATTTTCGGCGAAACGAGTTTAATACTATTGTTCTTCGAACATTAGTAAAAAAGTCTAGCGCATCAGAACCGCTAGAAAACTAATTTTCGAAGAAATTGTCTTTGAATGACAAAAAAAAGTGGAAAGACGTAACACACTTTTTTGTAGAATCATACCAACCATTCCTTATCCCAAGCAACAAAACTCAATAATAACACAAATGATGAAAATGTTCAGTGCTGGTAACACTTTCCCAATGGAGCAGCAATAAGTTACCCATGACAAGCTCATACTTAAATCAACTTATCCTTTCAATTTCGTTCTCATCAGAGGATTTCATCGAAAGTTTCTGCGGTTAAACGTTGTTTGAGGCTGCCACCCGTTGTTTGAGGCTGCCAAAACTCGGAAAATTTAAAAATTGGTCTCTTATTTTTAATGCAAATACTTTGCATATGAGTATGTAATTTGAAACATCCGTTGGTGCAATATTTACGAAAATGGCCAATGCTGGCTACCCTGTGTCAGCAGCAAAATAAAATATATACCAAATCTGCTTCACTTTAAGTTAAACTAAACCAGTAAATTTCGTTTCGATTGAATCAATGCGCTGAAAGTTGTACGGGTGCAAATAATTTTAGGGTCACCACCCTCAAAACTTTTCAAATTTTTAAATCGTAAATATTTGTTGTTAATTTTCATTGCAGGATCATTCCCATTTGCAATTCTAATGGCAAATAACTCAGTAAAGAAATTCCAAAAAAATTCCAAAAATTGTCATAGCTGGCAGCCCTTCTATGATTTTCTTACATAATTCCTACGACATTTGGCTTTCATTAAGCCCCATTTACTGCATGAATTTTGTTTTGATTTCTAAACTGGACCGGAAGTTATAGGGAAAAAAGCTTTATTTTGCTGAGCAAATTTGCAAGATTTAGGAGACAAAAATCACAATAGCTGGCAACTCTATTCAACAAATGTTATCTCAAGTAAGATCCAAGTACTGTGTGAATTTTGTTAAAATCTGATGGCTGAATCGGAAGATATAAGCCAAAAACCGTTTTTTTCTGGGTGATTTTTCAAGATGGCACCACTGCCACAGGGTTGCTCGTATTTCAAAATCGTTTCGATCAGATCTGGTTCTAGCTAAAACCAACATGTCCTGTAAATTTCATTATGATCGGATAATCCGGTCGTCAGTTCTCGTAACAGAACTTTCGAGTGCTGAAAATAGAGGTAACTTTGTGATGGGTTGCCGTTCTTGGGCAAATCGGAATTTTAAAAATTGCAATTTGACATGACGGACAAAGGTCAAAATATATCAATGGTTGGAAATTTTTGTCAAAAATCAACAATTTTTGAGGAGGGTCAATGATTTGAAGGATTTTTTTTCAGGAGCCTGCCGTTGCCACAGGGTTACCCGCACAACCTTGAAAACCCATATATGCTAAGTTCTAGTCAACATTAATATACTCTGCAATTTCCACGATGATCAAGTGTTTTTGTCAGAAGTAATGACAAATCAAAATTTGAAAAATTCCTTGTCAACTTTTAGGCATGCTGCACCTACACATGGCTCAAAATTTCCAAATTTTTACCGTAGACAGGCTTAGAACATAATATGTTTTCCTTTCTTATACTTTTTTGCAACAAAAATTTACACTGCTTGGAAATATAAGAGTACCTCAAAATTCACTAAAACGCTCGCCGCCAGCAAAAAGTTTCGGATATCTGAATTTTAGCAAATCATGGACCTATTAACTGTAGACATCTATGTCCTCCAAAAATTTCAGCTCAATCGGGTCGGCCACTTCAGAGATTATCTCGGAAAATCATTTTGCTGATATATACACATATATTACACATCCACAATACACAATACACATCACTTTACTAAACACCAAAATTATAAAACACAATAGGCTAAGTGAAGTGTAAAATTGACATTTATGAAAAATAAAATATATATATATATATTTCTGTACAACCGTCAAGACGTGTTTTTATAAGATTCAAAATTAAATTTTTGTAGGAAGTATTAACTTCCAAAAATGGTGACCCCGACGTTCGCGCAAGCTGATGTATAACTATATTAATTATTCAAATTAATTTTAATATTTTACATGTTTTAATTTCGATGCACACATGAACTAGTCAAGATACCAGAAGAAAGCGGAGATATGGAAATTTTAGGATTCCAAGCTACACTAAGAAAGATATTCTCTGGGACCACTTGGACTGGATAAAATGCTTAATGACGATATTGGTGACGTTATGGTCACAAATGATGGTGCTACTACCCTGAAATCGCTTGAACTCGAACATACTGCTGCTAAAATTTGGTACAGCTGCAACCGAAGGGGCTATTGATGTGTAGCTACAACCAGGAGTCCGACAACCGCGAAGACGACGACAACGAACATGACGTCAACAATAGCAACAAGCTCAAAAGCGGACGCAATAACAAGCGTAACAACAAGTGCAGCATCAGGCGCAGCAACAAACACGGTAACAACCAACAGCAAGTCCAGCAACAAGCGGAACACCGAGCGCATTAACAAGCGCAACAACAAGGGCAGTATCAAGCACAGTACTAATGGGCGAAAAGGCTACAAGGGTACAACAGTAATCGCAGCATACTACAATGATCTACTGCAACTGCTAATGGAACTAAACCCAGAATATAACAAGAAACTACTGGTTATCATAACGAAATTCTGCAATGAAGAGCAAGAACATCATGACACTGGCATAGATCATGGTATTGAACACACGCTGTTCAATGAAGCACTGACAGAAGTGATAAAACTTGGATACTACACAGCGATAGTCATATTAAAGAAAATTTAAATTAAGTTTTTAAAAAAAGATTGTTATCAAATGGTATAGGTGTAAATTCTGTTGGTGTAAATTAAAAAAAAAAAAAAAAAAAAACAAAAAAGAAAAAAAAAACACACACACATATAGAGAAGAACCCAACACTAAATTTTATTTGGCAAACACAATACATCCCCAATGCGCCATCGGTAGCGGTAGCCACCAGCCCCGAGACCTGGCCATCGTCCATCTCGGCAGCGCTACTGCCGACTGCCTAAGCCCCGAGAGCTGGCCATCGACCATCTCGGCACGTGCTGAATACGGGTTCCGAGAGCTGGCCATCGACCATTTCGGTCCCGTACAGGCAGTCGCCATGGCCATTTCAACAGCCGCAACCGATGGCGGCAACCACTAGCTCCGAGATCTGGGGGCCTATTATGAATCAAAATCCGAAAGCTGAATTCATACGATATCGTATTTTCGTATTATAATTTGCTATTTGCACGGGAATCCGCCAACTTCGGATTGTAAATTCCGAAGGCGAGTCGGCTAATCCGACAGGTCATTTGTGGTTGGATTTTTTGAATTCTGGCGGATTTTTAATTTTCAAATTTCTTTGTTTTTTCGGTTCGATTGATATGATTAAGTAAAACTTGGAATTTGGGTAGTTGATAGACACCGTGGGTTATAAATCGCAATTTTGAAACCAATTTTAAAATTTGTGACATTACATTCTTATAAGATTCTCCTTACCTACTGGACTTGTTTCGACTTATTTAATTTTAATCCTTACGTTTTGTTATTTTCGACTGACCATACTTAGACAAAGCAAAATAAATTGCCATAGAGTCAATGTTAGCAAGAGACATTGAAATTTCGTACATGTTTTAAAAATTTAAATAACTATTTTGACACTTGATTGGTAATATATTGGAAATCTGGAATCGATTCAGCCCATTCGAGTGAAGCTGTCTGCAGTTTAAAATGGGAATTAAATTCCAATTTCGGAATAGATCATAATACGAGATTCCGAACATTGGCGAGTCGGAAAATTTTATGAATTCCGATTTCAGAATTTGAATCATAATAGGGCCCCTGGTCATTGACCATCTCGGCAACGCTACTGGTGACTGCCTCAGCCTTGTGAGCACGCTTTTTACGGGCCCCGAGAGCTGGCCATCGTCCATCTCGGCATGGCTCGTACAGGCAGTCGCCAAGGTTAACAAACCACGTTACTCCGCCTCCTCGACCTCAGCGTCATCCTGACACTTGGGGAGAGTAGTGTGGGAACACATATATTACACATCCACAATACACAATACACATCACTTTACTAAACACTAAAATTATAAAACACAATAGGCTAAGTGAAGTGTAAAATTGACATTTATTAAAAATAAAAACTCTAGCGCACCTGAACCGCTAGAAACACTAATGTTCGAAGAACAGTAGAAGAATCGTGCAGGTTTTGAGTGCATATTCCACCACATGTGCTGCTTATTACGGCCAAACTGTTTCAAATGCTACGTTTTACTTTGGTCTCTAGAATGCATTATAACTCATATGGTAGAAGGTTTCAGATATAACCACTGGCATGGGTTTCAAAGTTTATGAAAGAAAAACACTTGTTAATTATATTCGTTATCAGTTGCTTATTTCACCAAACTTTGAAAGCAGCATCTCATATAATATCAATGAAGAAAATGCTCAGTGTCTGCAGCACTGTAACTGAAGTTGGTGTTCGGGGCTGCGATCCGAAAAATTGGCAGAACTTAGGGAATTGAAACATCGGTTATTTATTTTCATTGTAAATGTTTCCGGTATGAATACTAACTGTAAGCATTTATTGATACAAAAGTAGCACAACCGACTCGTGCTGGCAACCTTTCGCCAGTATCAAAGTCAAGAAAATATCAAATCTGCTTCACGTTGTTTAATTACATTCGAAGTTATAGGAGTATAAAGAAATTTAGGGTTACCTGCAGCGAGTTTTTTCAAATGATCGAAAGCTTAATATTTGCTGTTTATTGTCACTACAATATCATTATTATTTGAAAATTCTACGATAAAACCGCTTAATAAAGATATTACAATAAAACACAAAACCAACAATAGCTGGCAACCCTATAGTGGCTTTTCAACCAAATTTGGTCTGAATAATGTTTATGACAGGTTTCATTAATTGTATGAAATTCATATTGATTTCATGACTGCACTGGAAGTTATAGTGCAAAAAGTTTTATTTTCCTGAGCGAATTTTCAAAACCAAAGACACAAAAATTACCATAGCTGGCAGCACCAATAACATTTTTCAACCAAATTTCCATCAAACAGAGATTAGAGTTAGGTGTGTCTACTGTGTCAATTTCATGAAAATCTGGTAACTTATTCACATTTCATAGGGCAAAAAGCAGTTTTTTTTCTTTGTAATTTTTCAAGATGGCACCACTGGCACAGACTTGCCCACAATTCAAAATCGCTTCTATCAAATCTGGTCTTACTTAAGTCCAGTGCATTCTGTAAATTTTAGCTGTATCTGATTATTGGTTCGTGAGTTTCCGTGAACAGAAGTTTTTGATGCTAAAAATATAGGTTAACTGGGAGAGGGTTACCGTTCTTGTCCGACATGAAATTTATTTAGTTTTATTTTGAACGTGTAGATAAAACATAAGATTTATATACAGATTGGTTTTATTGTAAGAAACGGACATTTTTTTGAATATTCGATGGTTTGAATGTTTTCACTTCCAATTTTTTTTTTTTCAAAATGAAGACACCAAAATTATCATAGCTGGCAGCTCCAACCGAATTTTTCAACCAAACTTCTACCAAACGTGGCTTAAAGTAAGGTCCAGCAATTGTGTGAGTTTCGTCAAAATCGAACGATTCAATCAGAATTTATAGGGCTAAAAACAGTTATCTTTTTTAGTGGTTTTTCAAGATGGCAACACTGGCACAGAATCGCCCGCATTTCAAAATCACTTCTATCAGACCTGGTCCTATTTAAGGCCAATACATTCTGTGAATTTCAAATAATTCTGCTCATCGGATCGTGAGTTTCCGTGAACAGAAGTTTTTGATGCTAAAAATATAGGTAAATTGGGCAAGGGTTACCAGGCGTGCCCGTTATACCATAACTTTTTTTTTTTTTTGGTTATATAAACAAAGCACAAGATTTACATATGAATGGCTGTTTTTTGAAGAAACGGCATTTTTTCAAGAGAGACGATGATTTGGAGGTTTTCACTTTCAGTGCCTGCCCTAGCTACAGGGTTGCTAGCACGCTCATTAAAAGCTACACAAATCTACAACTAAATAATATCAATATGTCCTGAAAATTTCGTAGTGATTGAGTAGCTCTGTCAAAAGTTATCGAAATTTAAAAATTTTCAAATTTTCCCGTCTTCTTTTTAGGCACCCAGCGCACACATAGGGTTAAAAAATTCCAAAGCATTATCCGATTCATATGTAAAACACGTTAGAAATTTATTTCGTTAACTTTATTTTTGCGAAAATCATTTGTGCACGAAATAATAGGTATATTAAAAATATCACTTAAATGGCCGCCGGCGCCAAAAGGTTAACAATAACTGACATTTAAAGAGACCTGGACCTATTCTGCATATACACCAATATATCCTGAAAATTTCAGCTCAATCGGATGGCGCGTTCCCGAGATTATCTCACTGAAATTTTTTGTACATATATATATATATATATAAAGAAATATGAATTTTTGGCCGAATCGATTTTAATACTAATGTTCTTCGAACATTAGTAAAAATGTATATATATTTCTGTACAACCGTCAAGACGTGTTTTTATAAGATCACAAAAGATCTGAACTGAAAAGATATATATATATATATACATGTGTGTGTATATATGTAAAGAAATATGCATATTCATCGAAAAGAGTTTAATATTAATTTTCTTCGAAAATTAGTAAAAATTAAAAATTACTGGCGCAGTCAGCAGCAGTTGTTTATTAGATCTTAGATTCGAAACACAACGTATACTTAAAACTACTGAGTTGAGACTAGCATTGTCTCAGCGAAAAGCAGAATTTTATGAGAATATGCCTTTTACCATACCGATCGAGTGAGGTTTCCAAAAAAAAGTAGAAACGCGATTAAGATTTTAAAGTTAAAGCCACTCATTACCCACTTTTTGTGTCAAAGGTCTTAAAAATAAATATAAAAAACTCTAGCGCACCTGAACCGCTAGAAACACAAATGTTTTTTCAGATTTTGACTGTATATTCTTATTATAGCCAAACTAATTCAAACGCCACGTTTTACTTTGGTCTTTATAACTCATATGGTGGAAAGGTTTCAGATACTACCAGTGGCTTGAATTTTAAAGTTTATGACAGCAACACTTGTTAATTATATTTGCTCTCAGTTGTTTATTTCACAAAAATTTTCAAAGCAGCATCTCATAAAACATCAATGAAGAAAATGCTCAGTACCTGCAGTACTGTAACTGAAGTTGGTGTTTGGGGCTGCGATCCAAAAAATTTGCAGAACTGGGAATTGAAACATCGGTTATTTATTTTCATTGTCAATGTTTCCGGTATGAATACTAACTGTAAGCATTTATTGATACATAGCTAGCACAACCGACTCGTGCTTTTGCCAGTTATCAAAGCCAATAATATATTACATCTGCTTCACGTTGTTATATTACATTCGAAGTTATAGGAGTATAAAGAATTTTTAGGGTTACCTGCAGCAAGTTTTTTCAAATAATTGAGAGCTTAATATTTGCTGTTTATTGTCACTACAATATCATTACCATTTGAAAATTCTACGATAAAACCGCTCAGTAAAGATATTGCAACTAAGCACAAAAACCAACAAAAGCTGGCAACCCTATCGTGGCTTTTGGCCTGAATAATGTCTATAATAGGTTCCATTAATAGTATGAAATTCCTATTGATTTCATGACTGCACTTGAAGTTATAGGGCAAACAGTTTTATTTTCCTGAACGAATTTTCAAAATCAAAGACACAAAACTTACCGTAGCTGGCAGCACCAATCGAATTTTTCAACCAAATCTCCACCAAACAGAGTTCAGAGTAAGATTCAGCTACAGTGTCAATTTCATGAAAATCTGGTTACTTATTCACATTTCATAGGGCAAAAAGTAGTTTCTTTTTCTTTATAACTATTCAAGATGGCACCACTGGCACAGAAATGCCCACAATCCAAAATCGCTTCTATCAGACCTGGTCCTACTTAAGTCCAATACATTCTGTAAATTTCAGCTGTATCTGATTAGTGGTTCGTGAGTTCCCGTGTACAGCAGTTTTTTAAGCCAAAAATATAGGTTAACTGGGAGAGGGTTACCATTCTATTCTT
>OX376373.1:108485252-108495252 GCA_947369275.1 Nemotelus nigrinus
GATTATGTCATTAGATTTGCAAATGGGAACTATCCTGCAATGCAAATTTACAACAAAAATTAACGATTTAAAAATTTGAAAAGTTTTGAGGGTGGTAACCCTACACAATTTTTCACCCGTATAAACTTCTTGCGCATTGATTCAATCGAAACGAAATTTATTGGTTGGGTTTAGTTTAACGTGAAGCAGATTTGGTATATATTTTGATCTGCTGCTGACACAGACTAACCAGCTTTAGCCATTTTCGTAACTATTGCATCAACAGATGCTTTCAAATTACATACTCATATGCAAAAACATTTGCAATAAAACTAAGAAACCAATTTTCAATTTTCCGAGTTTTGAGCATTTTTTGGATGGCAGCCTCAAACAACGTTAACCGCTAAAACTTTCGATGAAATCCTCCGCTGAGAACGAAATTCAAAGGATATGTGTATTTAAGTATGAGCTTGTTAAGGTAAACTTATTGCTGCTTCGTTAGGAAAGTGTTGCCAGCACTGAACATTTTCATCATTTGTGTTATAGTTGAGTTTTGTTGTTTTGGATAAGGAATGGTTGATATGATTCAACAAAAAAGTGGATTACGTCTTTCCACATTTGTCACTCAAAGACAATTTCTTCGAAAATTAGTTTTCTAGCGGTTCAGGTGCGCTAGAGTTTTTTTATTGTTATTGAGGATTTTGGTTAATCTGTGTATGCATTCGCTAGTATTAATTTCCTCAAATCATTTGAAGTAACGAATGTACTAAATGCGAAATAGTCCATACTTATTTATTTACAAACCCCTTTGTATTCTCTTGTTAACTGTTACATCGGTTTGTTTTGCTCTAATCTTTACGCATTTTGATGTGAACCTGCATGCTAATTGCTTTCTCATAAATATGGATTCTATTTGCTCTTTTCGAGTCTTGCCGCAATTTGATTGCCGATTATGCTTGACTCCCGGCCCCGGAATCTAGGCCAATTTCTGATCCCGAAAATCCCGGGATTAGAACTCATCAATCCCGGGATTTTCGGGACCAGAAATTAGCCAGGATCCCGGGATTGGATTCGCTAACGGCAACACACTCTCACCAATCAGCTAACATGGATATATGCATTCTCACCTGTCGTTTGTCAGTATGCTTTTCTCACTTTCGCATGTGGTAAAGTGAACTTATTTTGGTTTTGTTTCTTCTTACGTGCCAGCTGATGGTAAATCCTTCACTCCCTGCTAATCTCTTCCATCAATAAATCACGTACTTTCAGCCCCCTGCCCTAGCCTTTTTATTGATTTAAAGTTAATTTATTTATTTATTTATTGTCTAAATCCACAGAACAAATCCAATTATTGATTAGACAAGAAGAAAAAATAAAAATAAATACAAGTATATAAAATATGTAAGAAAAAGAAAATAATATGAAAACCAAGAAAGTTAATAAGAAAATATCATGAAACCAAGAAAATTAATAAATTCAGAATGAAGTTATAATACAAAAAAACTCTAGTGCACCTGAACCGCTAGAAAACTAATTTTCGAAGAAATTGTCTTTGAGTGACACTGTGGAAAGACGTAATCTACTTTTTTGTAGAATCATATCAACCATTCCTCGTTCAAAGCAAACTATAACACAAATGGTGAAAATGTTCAGTGCTGGCAACATTTTCCCAACGAAACAGCAATAAGTTAGCCTTCACAAGCTCAGATTTAAATCAACATATCCTCTGAATTTCGTTCTCATCGGAGGATTTCGTCGAAAGCTTTAGCGGTTAACGTTGTTTGAAGCTGCCATCCAAAAAATGTTCAAAACTCGGAAAATTTAAAAATTGGTTTCTTAGTTTTATTGCAAATGTTTTGCATATGTGTATGTAATTTGAAGCATCTGTTGATGCAATAGCAAAATATACACCAAATCTGCTTCACGTTAAACTAAACCCAACCAGTAAATTTCGTTTCGATTGAATCACTGCGCTAGAAGTTATACGGGTGAAAAAAATTTTAGGGTTACCACCCTCAAAACTTTTCAAATTTTTAAAGCGTTAATATTTGTTGTTAATTTTCATTGCTGGATCGTTCCCATTTGCAAATCTAATGACATAATCGCGCAGTAAAGAAATTCAAAAAAATTACAAAAATGGACAACGCTGGCAGCACTTTCACGATTTTTGTACGAAATTCCTATGACATTTGGCTCACATCAAAATCTATTTACTGCATTAACTTCATTTTGATATCATGACTGCACCGGAAGTTATAGGGAAAAAAGCTTTATTTTGCTGAGCAAATTTGCAAGATTTCGGAGACAAAAATCACCATAGCTGGCAACCCTATTCTAAATTTTCAGCCAAATTTTCACCAAATGTTACCTTAAGTAAGATCTAAATATTGTGTGAATTTCGTTTATATCTGATGGCTGAATCGGAAGTTAGAGGCCAAAAACCGGTTTTTTTTTCTCAGTGATTTTTCAAGATGGCACCACTGCCACAGGATTGCCCGCATTTCAAAATTATTTCTATCAGACCTGGTCCTAGTTGACATCAACATGTTCTGTGAATTTCATTATGATCGGATAATTCGGTCGTCAGTTCTCGTGAACAGAACTTTCGAGTGCTGAAAATAGAGGTAATTTGGGGATGGGTTGCCGTTCTTGTGCAAATCGAAATTTTAAAAATTTCAAATTGACATGATTGACAAACGTTAAAATTTATCAATGATTTGAATTTTTTGTCAAAATTCAGAAATTTTTCAGCAGGTTCAATGATTTGAAGGATTTTTTTTCAAGAGCCTGCCGCAGCTACAGGGTTACCCGCACTACCTTGAAAATCCATGTGTATTAATTTTTAGTCAACATCAATACGCTCTGCAAATTTCACGATGATCCAATGTTTTCGTCAGAAGTAATGACAAATCAAAATTTGAAAAAAAATCCTTGCCTACTTTTAGGCACGCTGCACCCACACACGGCTCAAAATTTCCAATTCTTTACCATAAGCAAGCTTAGAACATAATAAGTTTTCATTCCCAATACTTTTTTTGAACAAAAATTCACGCTGCTTTTAAATATAGGAGTACCTCAAAATTCACTAAAACGCTCGCCACCGCTAAAAAGTTTGGGATATCTGAATTTTAGCAAATCGTGGACCTACCTACTAAATACATCTACGTTATCCGAAAGTTTCACCTCAATCGGATCGGCCACTCCAGAGATTATCTCCCTTAATCATTTTGATGATATATATATATATATATATATATATAAAGAAATATGAATTTTCGGCGAAACGAGTTTAATACTACTTTTCTTCGAAAATTAGTAAAAAGAATAAAAAGCAAATCGATCGGAAAAGAAACAAACAAAATGAGTAAAATTAGGACATATTACGATTATAAGAGATAACGTTATTTTTTAAATTATTTTTAAACACAGATAACGTTTGAGGCAGAGGACCAAGGTTAAGGCTATTGTGTTGACGAGGCAAACGCAAGAGGGGGGAAAAGAAACAGGTGTCGGTACGGGCAAATGCGACATTAAAGGCAAATAATGTTCTATTAAGACGGCCCGGTTCCCTAACTGAAAGTTGAATGCTGGGGTCAGCCAATATACTGCCTTTAAAAAGTTTAAAAAGGAGGCACTCGTCGAGGAACACTCTGCGTGACTCAAGGGAAGGAATTTGAAGGATGGAGAGGCGCATACTGTAATCACAATATGGAATACTGTACTTATAGAACAACGAGCGGGTGAATCGGCGTTGCACGGATTCAACCGCAGCGATCAAGTATCCATAATGTGGACACCAAATTTGGCAACAGTATTCAAGAACACTACGGACAAAGGAAAAAAACAGATAAAGAGAAGTGGAAAGATTAACAAAACGTTTAGAGGATCTGATGATGAAGCCGGAAAAACGAGAAGCCTTGGCATTGACGTGAAGAATATGCAAGTCGAACTTTAATTTGGAGTCAAAAATCACGCCAAGGTCTTTGATATTAGAAACAGCATTGAGAGGAGAGCCAAGGACACAATAGGAGAAGAGCAAAGGAGATATTTTGTGGGTGAAAGACATTTGATGACACTTCGCAACATTCAAAGTGAGGGAATTAGCAGTGCACCAGTTAGCCAAAGTATCCAAATCGCACTGCAATATGATACAGTCACTAGCGGATTCTATCTTTCTGAAGGTTTTAAGATTATCAGCGTACAAAAGGCAGGGTGAATTGAAGAGGGAAGGAAGGTCATAAATAAACAAAAGGAACAATAAAGGGCCAAGAATGGATCCTTGCGGAACTCCTGAGGTAGGAAAAAAAGGTGTAGAAGAACAAGAGTTAATAGTAACGACACAAGAGCGATCACAAACGTAGGAAGAGAACCAACAAAAAAGGGCACCAGAGATACCAATCCCAGCTAGCTTTGATAGAAGAACAGCATGGTTCACAGAATCGAAGGCCTTGGCAAAGTCGGTATAGATGACATCTACCTGCTTTTGCTGGTCGATTGCGGAAGCAGCGGTGTTTGACAAAGTTAATAAGTTTGTAACCGTTGACTTACCTTTGATGAATCCATGCTGTTCCCTGGCCAGCAACGGCTGGACGAAAGGGTACACTCTATTGTAAACGACTCTTTCGAGAAGCTTACTAAAACAAGGTAAAAGGGATATGGGACGGTAATTAGAGATGGAAGAAATGTCACCAGCTTTAAGGATGAGAAATATGTTGGTGGATTTCCAAAGGGAAGGGAAGGTTCCGGTTGAAATGCTGAGGTTAAAAATTATTGACAGAGGAACACACAAGGAAGATGAAAGGAATGGAGTTGCTGGTGAGGCTGCTAGTAACTCTTCTTGTGATTTGTCGAGTGGTGACAAACCAGGGCAATTGATTTGGCTGAGCAACGTTTGCCAGCAGTCAATTGCACATTTTTGGTCCGTCGAGCCGGATAGGAATTTGAAGTACCTGTCTACAAATATAGTGTTGCGTACGACCATTGGATTTACTGCTGTCTTGGATATTGATGGTGCATATAAGTTGATGATATCGAGCCAACTTATACTAGTCGAAGAGGAATCTGGATTACCTGCACACATACACAGTGTCCCGTATGCTTCATTGGATCTGGTCCTGATTTTTGAATATTACTGGTGAATATCAATTTTTAACTTCAAAGCTTATTGAATATTTTCTTGTACTGCTGAGTCATATTCAAAATCCTCGACTGTTAAGATCGATTTAAATTTGATTTGGTGCAGGTGAATAGATAATCTCAGTGCAAGAGATATACGAAATGGCGGAAGCTTCGAAGACACTGCAGCACAACAACTTCGAAAATATCAGCAGGCTCAGAAGAAATAACCTGAATGATAGGATTGCAAATCGTCATCGTATTTCAAAGCACGACTGCAGCGTCTAGCAGAACTATGGGCATCATTTTCAAACCTGCATCCAGATATAGTGAGAGAGATAGCGGACAATCCTGTTATAAAAAAGGCTTATCTCAAAGAGTTCGAGGAAGCAGAGAACATTTATTTGGATTTACTAGCCAACTTTAAAACTGGAGCTGCGAAATATGCCGGAGAGAAGTCTACTCTTGATACACATTCAGCAAGTACGTCACAAATCCGACTTGAACGAACAACGATTCCTAGATGTGATGGGAAATTAGTGAACGTTCAACGATTTGTTTATGTCGCTGGTTGAGAAAAATGACGCATTATCTCCAGTAGAGAATATGCAGTACCTCAAAACTCACGTTGTGGGAGAAGCTGCGAGAGTCATCCAACATTTGGATGTCTCCAATAAAAATTATACGACTGCATGGGATTTATTACGTAACCGTTTCTATAACAAAAGAGCAATTGCGTGGAATTACGTGCAAAAATTCTATAACATTCCGTCTGTTAAGGAAGAGCGTCATGAATCCATCAAAGATCTTATGGATAATATAGTAGAGTTTTTAGCTAGTATGAAAAGTATCAACATAAACACATATAGCTGGGATCTGCTGATAATTTATGCAGTATCTCAAAAGTTAGATAAGCAATCGAGACAGTTATGGAAGACCTCGCTTGGAGCATCAACCAATTTACCAATACTTGATGCATTCCTGGATTTTTTAACTAGTAGGCTAAAGGCATTACACCCATCAAAGAACTCTACGAAATTAGAAGTCCTTGTAGCAAATAACCGAAGCTGCATTCTTTGTATGAAAGATCATCACACAAGTAAATATGATTCAAATCGATGAACATACAACAGCATAGAGCGTTCATAAAATCAAAAATCTGTGTTATAATTGCCTAAGGAAAGGTCACAGCATCAATGATTGCCTCTCAAAATCTAGATGTCAAAAGTGTTCAAAGAGACACCATACTTTGCTCCAATACGAACGAAAATCTACTGATGCATTGATTGCAGAAACTAATACTTTAATAACTAAAAACCCTCTTTTATCTACTATACTATTGGCCACTGCAAAGTTCAACGTAAAAAACATAGCGAAAGATGATATACCTTTGCGGGCATTAGTTGACTCTGGATCTCAACAGAGTTTCATCACTGAATCAGCAGCTCTATTGCTTCAGTTGAAACGAAAACGTGCCACGTTTAATATATCTGGATTGGGTGTCTAATGTTCGAACAAGAGGCAGCATCGAATTGAGTATCAAACCCAAATATGATGGAGCTGATATCAGTGTGCCAGCTCTTGTGATATCTACAATCACAAACATTTCACCAACATCTGAGACAAAAATTGAGCTTCCGACAAACCTTAAGATGGAAGATTTAGCTGATCTACATTGCGGAACACCTGGTAGCGTTGATATTTTTTTCGGAGCAGATGTCTACAATAGCTTGATATTGCCTGGGTTCAAAAGAGAAACGCCATGTGCAGCCAGAACTAAATTGGGATGGATTCTACTTGGTCCAACATACTTGCCACAAATTCAATCAGGAATGCTATCGTTGATCAGTACTGAAGAAAAAATTGAGCAAACCATAAGAAAATTTTGAGAAATTGAAGAAATACCGACAAAAAATGCTCTGACTCACGAGGAGGAACAAACTGAACAATTTTACAGACAAACCGTGTAACGGGATGAAAACGGAAGGTATATGCTGCGTCGCCCATTCAAAGACAATGTGTACCCCAAAGATTTACTACGATACATACAACAAGAGGCATACATACGGTTTTCGCAATAAGAGAAGAAATTAATCAACGATGAAACTTTTCGCTTGCAGTACTCCGGTTTTATGGAAGAATTTATAAAACTCGGACATATGAAGGAAATAAATTCTGACGGCAGACATTCAGCATAAAGCTATTATTTGCCTCATCACGTAGTAATTAAAGAACAAAGCACGACTACAGAGCTCAGAGTGGCTTTCAACGCGTCTCAAACAGCACCTTCTGGAAAATCACTAAACGATTTGTTACTGATCGGTCCACCCATACAAAATAATATCGTACATATAATCATGAGATGGCGCATGTTCAAATATGTGGTAGCCACAGATATCGAGAAGATGTATCGGCAAGTCATGGTGCATCCAAAAGATCAAGACTACCAACGAATACTTTAAAGAAAACATCCGTCCGAGCCTATAAAGCATAAAAGGTTAACAACTGTCACTTACGGAACTGCGTGCGCTCCGTATTTGGCAATTCAAACTTTACATCAGCTAGCAGAAGATGAAAAGATTTTTCATCCAAAAGCTTGTGGTTCGATCAAAACAGATTTTTATGTTGACGATGTATTGACGGGTGGATATTCAATTACAGACGTCAAAAATCTACAACAAGACTTGATAAAAGTGCTTCAGAAGGGTGGCTTCAACTTTCGCAAATGGTCAGCCAATCAAGATATTCTTTTGCAAGACATACCTATGAGCCATAGAGAAACTCAGCTACCTCTTCACATTCAGATGACAGACAGCATTAAAACGTTAGGGTTGCACTGGAATCCGGTAAAAGATACTTTTTCGTTTAAAGTACACTTCGATCCGTTTACCAACGAAAATATGACAAAACATCAGCTGCTGTCTGAGATATTACAGCTATTTGACCCCATCTGGTGGATACAACCTTGCATCATAGTGGGGAAAACTATCATACAGCAGTTGTGGTTAACGAAAATTGGATGGGATGACCCAATAGACGAGCAAGTCCTTACCAAATGGAATTTAATACGATCCCAATTATGTTTGTTAAAAGGATTAACAAAACCATAATGGTTGCATTACAAAACATTTAGTTGTATCCAAATTCATGGATTTTGTGACACTTCCGTAGCAGCTTATGCAGCAGCTGTATATACATATAAGAGTACAACAACCGAATGGTGACATCATAGTTCAGCTGCTCACGTCTAAATCAAAAGTAGCACCTTTGAAAGCTATATATATTCTTCGACTGGAGCTATGCGGAGCAGTACTGCTTACGAGCTTAATGAGCTCAACAATAGAGGCCCGTGGTTGGCAAGATATTCCAATCATCTATTAGATAGACTCCACTATCGTTCTACACTGGCTTCAAGGGAAGCCGATGAAATGGAAAATATTCGTGGCCAATAGAGTCAGTGAAATTCAATCAAAGTCCAATACCAAGCAATGGAACTATGTGCCTAGTGGAGAAAATCCAGCAGATATAGCGTCGAGAGGCTGATTGGTAGCAATTTATGGTGGGAAGGACCTACATGGTTAAAGAAAGACATAAGTCACTGGCCGAAAGCATTTAAATTCTCTGAACAGGCTATGATCAACATAGAAGTGCGAGCTAATAACGCCTCTTTGATTTGTACAAATGCAGAGCCAAGCGATATTTCGGAAAGATTCTCATCACTATCCAGAATGATAAGAGTGATTGGTTGGTGTAAGAGGTGGAAAAGAAAATCCAGTTGTAAATTTTCAACGTCCGATGAATTGCCTGAAGCAGAGAAGGACTGTGTACGTGTAGTTCAAAGTCGAGCATTTGCAAATGAGATCAAGTTACTGCGAGCTAACAAACCTTTATCGAAATCCAGTCGATTAATAAGATTAAAGCCATATTTGGATTCAGAGCAGTTGCTCGGGGTCGGCGGAAGAATACAAGAAATCCCAACTGACTATGACAAAAAGCATCCAATTACAGTGCCAAGAGGCCATCTAGCAAATCTTATTATTAATTACTAAAATCATTTGACACTTCATGGTGGAGCACAGCTGGTTCTGGCAACTATCCGTAAGAAATATTGGATACTAAATGGACTCACAGCTGTAAAAACTTACGCAAGGAAATGCATTCCATGCTTTAGATCCAACGCAAAGCCAGCTCAGCAGTTAGAATAGGTTAGTGAAGAGGGCTGCCGCGAACGCGGCCAGCATTAGGCCACCAGTTTGAGCCCATTTGCCACCCTCATAGATAATCACACGCATTCACACTTACAGCCATGGCACAGGCGGGATTTGAACCCGCAAGCCCCGTAGCACGCCGCTTTTCGGCCTGACGCCTAAGCAAGCAGAGCTACCGGGCCCCCCAGCTGAGCAGTTAATGGGTGACTTACCAAAAGTGCGCATTCATCCTAGGAAAACCTTTGCACAAAGTGGTTTAGATTATGCTGGGCCTATCATCATCAAGTGGAATGGCGGTAGAGGAGCTAAAACTACTAAGGCGCACGTAGCGATTTTTATTTGTTTATGTACAAAAGCAGTTCATCTCGAACTAGCAAGTGATATGTCTGCAAAAACCTGTATTGCAGCTATACGAAGATTTATTGCAAGACGAGGTATGTGCCACACGTTATTTAGCGACAATGGTACCAACTTTGTAGGAGCCGATAAATTATTACGCCAAAGTGCAACGAAAATGATAACAGAAGCACAGGAAACGTTAGCCTCTAACAACATCAACTGGAAATTCATTCCTCCTGGAAGCCCTCATTTTGGTGGTATTTGGGAGTCCGCTGTGAAATTAATGAAACGGCATTTGATTAGAACGATTGGCTCTCATTTATTAAACGTAGAGGAAATGTACACATTGTTGGCGCAGA
>OX376373.1:108500252-108518896 GCA_947369275.1 Nemotelus nigrinus
GAAAAAACTCGCTGCATGTAACCCAAAATTTCTTTATACTCCTTTAACTTCGAATGTAATTAAACAACGTGAAGCAGATTTGATATATTCTTGGCTTTGATACTGGCGAAAGGTTGCCAGCACGAGTCGGTTGTGCTACTTTTGTATCAATAAATGCTTACAGTTAGTATACATACCGGAAACATTTAATAAATAACCGATGTTACAATTCGCAAAGTTCTGCAAATTTTTCGGATCGCAGCCTCAAACACCAACTTCAGTTACAGTGCTGCAGGCACTGAGCATTTTCTTCATTCATGTTATATGAGATGCTGCTTTCAAAATTATGTGAAATAAGCAACTGATAACGAATATAATTAACCCGTGTTTTGCTCTCATAAACATTGAAAGTCATGCCAGTGGTAATATCTGAAACCTTCCACCATATGAGTTATAATGCATTCTTAAGACGAAAGTAAAACGTGGCATTTGAAACAGTTTGGCCGTAATAAGCAGCACATGTGGTGGAATATGCACTCAAAACCTGCACGATTCATCTACTGTTCTTCGAACATTAGTGTTTCTAGCGGTTCAGGTGCGCTAGAGTTTTTATATTTTGCCCAGATTAAAATCATTCGATGGCGTTATTCGCGATGATACTTTGCGTTACCTACAAGCCATCATTGATAGGAAAAACAATGTTCTTATTCTAGAATCTTACCTTAAAATTCCACTTAAACCTAAATTTTAAAGTCAGGTAAATAATATTCAAGCCAGAACAAACCATTTGGCTGTAGAACTTGGGCAGCCAGTATCATATATGATCGACAATTACGCGAAAATATTTGGACCTTTTTCTGATAGCGAGATAGTTGAAACTAGTGTCAGAGCAGAAATTAAAACTTCAACTTCTGACCCAATATATACGAAATCCTACCCTTATCCCGTTAATCTAAGGTCAGAGGTAGAAACGCAAATTTTGCAAATGCTTCAGGACGGAATTATCCGACCTTCACATAGTCCATATAATTCTCCGTTATGGATTGTTCCCAAGAAATCCAACTCTGAAGGGAAGAAACAACACCGAGTCGTAATAGACTTCAAACGGTTAAATGCAGTTACCATATCAGACACCTATCCGATTCCGGATATTACGGGCACATTAGCAAGCTTGGGGAAAAGCCAAATATTTTACTACGATTGATCTTACCTCTGGGTTTGATCAGATACGGATGAGCGAAAAAGATATTCCTAAGACAGCATTTTCTATAGCCAACGGGAAGTATGAATTTACTAGGCTCCCGTTTGGACTTAAAATTGCACCAGCAATATTTCAGCGGATGATTGACGAAGTCTTAAAACCATATATTGGGAAAATATGTTTCGTATATATTGATGATATAATCATCCTCGGTGACACGGTAGAAGACCATCTTAGAAATATAGGGACTATATTTTCCCAGCTAAAAAAAGCTAACCTTAAGATTAACATGGACAAATCGTCGTTCTTAAAAAAACAAGTTGAATTTTGAGGACATATTATTTCTGATGAAAGTATTTTGCCCGATCCTAAAAAAATATTAGCAATCACAAAAATCAAGCCCCCACAGAATTTAAAGGACCTGAAAGCTTTTCTGGGACTCGCATCCTATCATCGTAAATTTATCAGAGATTTTGCGAAGACCGCAAGACCGTTAACACACTTGACGAGAGGAGAAAATGCTCAAGTGAAAGCAAATCAGTCCAAAAGAAGAGAAATTGCCCTAACCGCAAGCGAACTGAAAGCATTTAATGCTTTGAAAAAGCTTCTCACCTCTTCAGAAATTTTGGCAGTTCCTGACTTCAATAAGCCGTTTATTTTAACCACGGATGCGTCAGATCATGCGATTGGAGCCGTTCTTTCCCAGGGCGAAATAGGTAAAGATAAACCTATCACCTATATCTCAAGGTCTTTAGATAAAACAGAGGAAAATTACTCAACAGGCGAAAAAGAAATGCTGGCTGTTGTTTGGACCCTTGATAAGCTATGAGCATACTTGTACGGTTCAAAAAAAGTGAAAATTCTCACCGATCATCAACCGTTGACATTTGCACTAAGCAACAGGAACCATAACGCTAAACTTAAGAGGTGGAAAGCACGAATAGAAGAGTATAACTACGAGCTTGTGTATAAGCCCGGGAAAACTAATGTGGTAGCCGACGCTCTATCTAGACTCCCTATAGAAGTTAATATCTTAACTGATGATTGCGGATCAGCGCACAGTGCAGACGAAGATAGCAGTGATCTTATACCATGCGTAGAAGTGCCGATTAATGTTTTCAAGAGACAGATTATAATATCAGAAGGAAAAAACGTAATCGCCCAAGAAGATCCTCATCGCACATATCTCCGAATTTTTATAAGTCTAAACAAAATAACCTACTCAGCATTAATTAAGTTGCTGAAAGAATATTTAAATCCAAATGTGGTAAATGGAATCAAAATTCCAGAGAAATTTATACAACTACTCCAAATAGTCTTCAAGGAAAATTTTGCTAGATTCAAAATAAGAATAACTCAACGCGTTGTTCAAGATATTTCAAATGAAGAAAACAAGTTTCAGATAATTCAAGCAGAAAATAAACGGGCTCATAGGAACTGCAAAGAAAATAAAAAACAAATATTGGAAAAATTTTACTTCCCAGGAATGAGTAAGCTAATGAAAAAATATACTGTTACTTGCGACACCTGCAATATATGCAAATATGATCGTCACCCGAATAAGCCAGAGCTACAAAAAACGCCAATCCCTGAATATCCTACAAAAATTCTACATATGGACATAATGACAATTCGTGGTGAGCGATTCTTGATTTGCATCGACAAGTTTAGCAATTTGTTAAATACTTTCGAATCAAAAATAAATCTGCTCCACATATTCAGGAGAAAATTACGAAATTAATTCTTTACTTTACGGTCCCCAAGGTCCTGGTTTCAGACAATGAAGGTAGCTTTATAAGTCCTCTCACTTTAAATTACATAGAATCACTGGGAATCAAAGTGTATTTAGCCCCACCGCAGAAAAGTGAAGTCAATGGAGCAAAGAACGTGACATACAAGAGATAATTAGATGTCTTTCCAAAGATAATTCAGAATACTCCTTGACGGAAATAGTAAGCATAGCTGTAGATAGATATAACAACACATATCATTCAATCACTAAAGCCAAACCGGCGGATATTTTCTTTGGAAGGTCCCAAAGGATAAATTACCAAAACCCTTTTAGATTTTAGGACCAAGTCAAGGGAGAATATTAAGTGCGAGATTCTACGGAAGCAGGAAGCTCAGATAAAAACACATAATGCAAAACGCACTACCCAAAGCGTAACGAATTAGGTGATACTGTTTACAGAAGAAACAAACAAATTAAAACTAAAAAAAAACTAGCGCACCTGAACCGCTAGAAACACTAATGTTCGAAGAACAGTAGAAGAATCGTGCAGGTTTTGAGTGCATATTCCACCACATGTGCTGCTTATTACGGCCAAACTGTTTCAAATGCCACGTTTTACTTTCGTCTTAAGAATGCATTATAACTCATATGGTGCAAGGTTTCAGATATTACCACTGGCATGAATTTCAACGTTTATGAGGGCAAAACACGGGTTAATTATATTCGTTATCAGTTGCTTATTTCACATAATTTTGAAAGCAGCATCTCATATAACATCAATGAAGAAAATGCTCAGTGCCTGTAGCACTGTAACTGAAGTTGGTGTTTGGGGCTGCGATCCGAAAAATTTGCAGAACTTTGCGAATTGTAACATCGGTTATTTATTTTCATTGTAAATGTTTCCGGTATGTATACTAACTGTAAGCATTTATTGATACAAAAGTAGCACAACCGACTCGTGCTGGCAACCTTTCGCCAGTATCAAATCCAAGAATATATGAAATCTGCTTCACGGTGTTTAATTACATTCGAAGTTATAGGAGTATAAAGAAATTTAGGGTTACCTGCAGCGAGTTTTTTCAAATGATCAAAAGCTTAATATTTGCTGTTTATTGTCACTACAATATCATTACCATTTGAAAATTCTACGATAAAACCGCTTAATAAAGATATTGCAATTAAACACAAAACCAACAATAGCTGGCAACCCTATCGTGTCTTTTCAACCAAATTTGGCCTGAATAATGTTTATGACAGGTTTCATTAATTGTATGAAATTCGTATTGATTTCATGACTGCACTGGAAGTTATAGTACAAAAAGTTTTATTTTCCTGAGCGAATTTTCAAAACCAAAGACACAAAAATTACCATAGCTGGTAGCACCAATCAAATTTTTCAACCAAATTTCCACCAAACAGAGAATAGAGTTAGGTTTAGCTTCTGTGTCAATTTCATGAAAATCTGGTAACTTATTCACATTTCATAGGGCAAAAAGCAGTTTTTTTTCTTTGTAATTTTTCAAGATGGCACCACTGGCACAGACTTGCCCACAATTCAAAATCGCTTCTATCAAATCTGGTCTTACTTAAGTCCAATGCATTCTGTAAATTTTAGCTGTATCTGATTATTGGTTCGTGAGTTTCCGTGAACAGAAGTTTTTGATGCTAAAAATATAGGTTAACTGGGAGAGGGTTACCGTTCTTGTCCGACATGAAATTTCCAAAGTTTTATTTTGAACGTGTAGATAAAACATAAGATTTATATACAGATTGGTTTTATTGTAAGAAACGGACATTTTTTTGAATATTCGATGGTTTGAATGTTTTCACTTCCAAATTTTTTTTTTCAAAATGAAGACACCAAAATTATCATAGCTGGCAGCTCCAAGCGAATTTTTCGACCAAATTTCTACCAAACGTGGCTTAAAGTAAGGTCCAGCAATTGTGTAAGTTTCGTCAAAATCGAACGATTCAATCAGAATTTATAGGGCTAAAAACAGTTATCTTTTTTAGTGGTTTTTCAAGATGGCACCACTGGCACAGAATTGCCTGCATTTCAAAATCACTTCTATCAGACCTGGTCCTATTTAAGGTCAATACATGCTGTGAATTTCAAATAATTCTGCCCATCATATCGTGAGTTTCCGTGAACAGAAGTTTTTGATGCTAAAAATATAGGTAAATTGGGCAAGGGTTGCCAGGCGTGCCCGTTATACCATATCTTTTTTTTTTTTTGGTTATGTAAACAAAGCACAAAATTTACATATGAGTGGCTTATTTTTGAAGAAACGGCATTTTTTCAAGAGAGACGATGATTTGGAAGTTTTCACTTTCAGTGCCTGCCCTAGCTACAGGGTTGCCAGCACGCTCAATAAAAGCCACATAAATCTACAACTAAATAATATCAATATGTCCTGAATATTTGGTAATGATTGAATAGCTCTGTCAAAAGTTATCGAAATTTAAAAATTTTCAAATTTTCCCTTCTTCTTTTTAGGCACCCAGCGCACACATAGGGTTTAAAAATTCCAAAGCATTATCTGATTCATATGTAAGACACATTAGAAATTTATTTTATTAACTTTATTTTTGCGAAAATCATTTGTGCACGAAATAATAGGTATATTAAAAATATCACTTAAATGCCCGCCGGCGCGAAAAGGTTTACAATGACTGACATTTAAAGAGACCTGGACCTATTCTGCATATACACCAATGTATCCTGAAAGTTTCAGCTCAATCGAATGGCGCGTTCCCGAGATTATCTCACTGAAATTTTTTGTACATATATATATATATATATATAGAAATATGAATTTTTGGCCGAATCGATTTTAATACTAATGTTCTTCGAACATTAGTAAAAACTCTAGCGCACCTGAACCGCTAGAAACACTAATGTTCGAAGAACAGTAGAAGAATCGTGCAGGTTTTGAGTGCATATTCCACCACATGCGCTGCTTATTACGGCCAAATTGTTTCAAATGCCACGTTTTACTTTTGTCTCAAGAATGCATTATAACTCATATGGTAGAAGGTTTCAGATATTACCACTGGCATGAATTTCAACGTTTATGAGAGCAAAACACGGGTTAATTATATTCGTTATCAGTGGCTTATTTCACAAAATTTTGAAAGCAGCATCTCATATAACATCAATGAAGAAAATGCTCAGTGCCTGCAGCATTGTAACTGTTAAATCAAAAACTAACTAAAATAGATTTTTGATACTGTAATCACGGTGCTTGTACCAGTGATTGGTTGCCGACGAGTAATCACGATGCAATGTATCGTAATCACCTCGAGACGTTAATGAAAACACGTATTGAATGCTATTAATCGTCTGATTTATTTATCGTAATGCTTCGACTTAAGTACATTTTCATCTAGATACTAAATTGCTGATTTAGTTCGAATTTCGTGTGACCGAAATCGATTCGAATTCCGCGTGACCGGACATCAGACAGACAGTTGCATTCGTAGACAATAAAGTTTCCAAAGACATATGATCTTTGGAATGCGAAAGTATGGTATTTTTGATGTTTCGAATGCAATGCTATTGTCCGGTCACGCGTTTCCGGTACAGATTGTTGCTTGTTAGCAAGAATTTCGCTATTGCTAAGATTAATTCTATATTTGTTTTATTGGAAACTTCGCATCATGTGCGAAGTTTGTATGTACGTACATAGAAGTATGTACGTACGTTTTGCTGTCATGGAGACTTCGCATGACATGCGAAGTTTGTATGTTTAACAATTTATTATTGATTATATGATAGATTCATAATGATAGATTTATTGATTATATTATAATAGATTCATAATAATAGATTTACTGATTATATTATTGATTATGTTATTGAACTCGAACATAATCTGCCCCTCGTTGAACACTCCTGTTCAACTTTCGTATACTTCAAAGTTAGTGACATCGTGCGTTTGAGCTGGTGGCGTCACAGACCCTGTTGGTGGTTGATTGCTGTTGGTGGTGGGTTGATTCCTCTTGCATGGATGTAGTTTCTGGCACGACCCGGATTGCCACAGGAGGATGACAACGCAGAATCCGGCTAATGTTACACCAAAATAGCTAACTGTACTATGGTGGAATGTCGGAGTTTCAACTTCGTTTGGCAGTTCTATGTTCGTGGGCAGGGATTTTTGAAGATTCTCAACTTCAGCTGTATTTGCCGAGTACGAGTAGTTCATCTTTATCGACGGCTGTATTGGAGGAGGATTAACTGTGTAGTTGATTCCCATCTTAGAATATGACAGTCGGTCGTGGCTAATATGTTCGTGATGACTGGAAATGGATAGTGTATCGTGTTTTCTGACACACTTAGGACCGATTCGTAGCAGCCCAGACCCTTGGATGGTGGCTGATGAAGATCTTCCTTCGCAGACGGCATGGAATGTTATAGGTTGTTTAGTTGCAAATATCCAGTCGTTCTTGTTGGAAAGCTGCCGCCAGTATTCATTAATATCCATGTTCTTTATCTTGCATTCTGCTGCACTTGGAAGGTGGTTGAATACGTTTAGTTCGCATTTACCGGTGTCAGAGCCTTTATGATAAATAGGTCGTAGTTGCTCACAAAGATAAGTTGTTTTTGGTAGGACCCGGCAACTACTTAGTTCTTGAGTACTCATCACATAGTAGCTGTCACGATGTAGATTGATAGCAAAAACGGATGACGATGTCTGTATTGCTATCAAGGTATCGTTTGCTAAAACTGGAATCGGTATCAACTTGAAGACATCGAATACGTCAGAAGAAACCAGTGGTATCTTTAGCTGGAAGAGAACGTAATTATCCTGAATTCAGCTATGAGTTGTCATCAACCGGTAGATTGCTGAAGAGTCTGCTGGATCTACGGGTATATGGTATGATGGTGCGAGCTTGCTCTTAATTAGATGAAGTTCCTGTGCTAATCGATCAGGAGTCAGTAGTTTAGGATTGATTTTCTGGTGGTGTGCATCAATCAGAACTTCTGCAAGGGCGCCTTGAATTTGGTTGATGTTTGCCATAATCATCATTACTTCAATGGCTATGAACTGGAAGTCATCAATTACTCCTTTAGTTACGCTGTTCTTACGTTGATCAATCTGTAATTCCAGACTCTGAAACCTTTTTTGAGCAGCTGTTTGGCCTCGTTTCATTATATTTATCGTAGCGTCAATAATTGATGTCTGGTTTTTCAACATGTCTACCAAATAATCTTCGTTCCTCTTTACAGCATTTATGGTTTTTGTCATGTCCCTTGCGTATTCTTCATCTAAAATACCGAATAGCGAACTGGCAACATTTCCGATTATATTTAGAGCTCCTCGTTTAACTCGATGCGACTGTAGAAGGCTATTCTCTTTGGAGATTTCTGTTGACATTTGATCGAATTGAGAAATTATCGAACGACATGTTGTGTGGTTCCACTGATTTCGGCATAAAACTTCCAGCATTTGAATTCCCTTTCTTAATATCTGGCATTCTTCCCAGTAGGGTTGAAGGTCGTAATATATAATGAGCTTCCATTCGTGTGATATCAAGTTCATTACTCCGATGTTGGAGAATTTGCGAAGTTTTCTACGTCGAAAGGTTGTTCGAGTGGAGCTGTTGTTGTCACCGGCAGGGTTAGGCATGCAATGAGCAAGGTGACTATTGCAGAGCCGAGCGTTAGTTTCGCTTTCTTTTTTGGTGTCGGGTCATTTGCTTCTCTGGTTTGTTTGTGATGGTTTTGTGACCTGTGAGCTTCTTTAGTAGTGGTTTGTGCAGGAGCTGGGTTGTTGACTGCTTCCAAGTCATTTTCTACCAGGGTTGAAGAATTCTCAACGTCCTCGACAGGGAGTGGTGCTAAGCGGTGAATTGCTCTTTTCAGAAGTCCTTCCGCTGTTCGTACCTACACAACACGAACCTTCCCATCGTTGCCTTGATAAACTTGTTCGACTCGTCCAAGAGGCCATTTTAGAGCAGGAACGTAATCTCCTTTCAGAAGTACCATTGTGCCCGGTTTCACATTGTGTGACTGGTGTTTCCATTGTGCTCTCTGCTGAAGTTGCTGAAGATATTCTGTCCGCCATCGCTGCCAGAATTCTTCCTTCAACTTGATGATTTCGTGCCATCTATCACTTAAGAGAGATGTTCGTGTCTTGGTGGTTGGGTCGATTGCAGCAGTTATGGGTTCGCTGATCAAGAAGTGTCCGGGGGTTAGTACCGTCAGATCGTTGGGATTCGTAGACATTGGCACCATGGGTCGAAAATTCAATATCGCCTCTATTTGTATCAGTACTGTTTCTAATTGCTCATAAGTTAGAGATGCAGACCCAACCGTCTTCCGTAGAATTCCTTTTGCACTTTTGACTGCCGCTTCCCAAAGCCCACCGAAATGTGGTGCTCTGGGTGGTATGAAATGAAATTGGACACCTTGCTTGACATAGCTGGTTCCAATAGCCTTTTTTGAATCTTCAGAATATATAATCTCCTGTAACTCTTCAATCTGATTTTTGGCACCGACGAAATTTGTTTCATTGTCACAGTAGAGGTTTTTCAGACTGCCTCTTCGTCCCATAAAACGTTTCAAGGCACAGAGAAAGGCTTCGGTTGTGAGGTCACTGACGAGTTCCATGTGCACGGCCTTCGTCACGAAGCACACAAAAACTGCGATGTAGGCCTTTTGAGGACGTTTCCCTCGTGTCTTATAATGAATTCAGACCGGACTACAAAAGTCGACGCCTGCATTAACGAATGGTCTTGATGGTTCAATTCGATCTGTCGGTAGATTCCCCATTATTTGTTGTAATAACTTAGGCTTTGCACGTGTGCAGGTAACGCATCGTTTTATCACTCCCCGGCAATAGTTTTGCCCTTAATAGGCCAAAAACGCTGTCTAGTCTTGGCTAGCAACGCTAATTGTCCAACATGCAGATTTTCATTGTGGATGGTGGTCATCAGTAGCCTTGTAAGAGGATGATCACACGGCAAAACCATTGGATACTTAGTGTCATACGGCAGATCAGCTGCTGCTAAGCGACCTCCTACTCGTAAGATTTCTTCCTTATCCAAGAATGGTGTATAATCTACCAGGCGACTGTTCTTATCAACTTTGTTGTGTTTCGTCAAATACTCAATTTCTTCGTCAAGTCTTGAATGTTTTTGCATATTCCGAATTATAACTCGAATTGCGTAATCCTGTTGCATCGTTGATTGAGCTGGTGGCCCATTACGTTGATGCTTGAATTTTAGCATATAAGCTACTATCCTCTGTAAGCGACGGAAGGAGTTATGATGATCGATGGTGTCGATTATGTTGTCTTCTCTTAAGTTCCCTTCTACCTCTGTTATGGCTAATGCACTTCGTTTCCTTTCCAATTCGCAATGTCCACTTGGAGTGAATTTAGGAGGCCATTGTGTGTGTGATCCATGAAGAAATAGAGGGTCATAGAACCAGAGGTGATTGTTTACCAGGTGGCTGGGAGTTGTTCCTCTAGACAGCGCGTCTGCCGGGTTTTCCGTTGATCTTACGTGCCGCCACTGCTCTGGTAGAGTTTTTTCGAGAATCGAAGATATACGATTAGCAACGAAGGTTTTGTAAGCACATGATTGTGAGTTAATCCATGACAAAACAATCTGTGAATCTGTCCAGAATGTTATTTTCTTGTCACTGAGGTTTAGCTCTGTCGTGACCTTCTGGGTCAAATCTGCTGCAAGTTTCGCTGCGCACAATTCAAGACGTGGGATGGTTTGCATCTTAATGGGTGCTATGCGGGACTTAGCACACAAAAGACGGACCACTACCGTTCCGAATTTGTCTTCTGACCTACCGTACATCGCCGCACCGTATGCGTTTTCAGAAGCATCCGAAAATACGTGAAACTGAATATCCATCGGTACTTTGTCAGCAAAGACATGCCTTGGAATGTGAATATTGTTAAGTGCCTCTAGATCTTTTCTGAATTCAAGCCATTTGTTGTGAAGTGTGGGAGGAACAGGTGCGTCCCATTCCAAATTTTGTTTGACTAACTGTTGTACAATGATCTTTGCTGTGACCACAATGGGTCCTAGTAGTCCCAGTGGGTCGATTAATCTAGCTAGCTCGGAAGCAATGTTTCGTCTAGTCACCTTTTCCACAGGGACTCCTTGTACCTTTATGCGGAATATGTCACCTTTTGGCTGCCATGCTAGTCCCAATATTTTTATCGCTTCATCGTTGGCACTCGACAAATCTAGCTCTTTTTCTCTATCGTCGAGTGGAATTCTTTCCAGAAGACTAGGGTGGTTTGAACTCCATTTCCTTAATTTAAATCCTGCCTCGTTAAGTAGCGTGGTGACTTGATTTTGCATCTCGAGGGCTTCTGCAACAGTGTTCGCACCCGCTATTGCATTGTCGACATAAAAATTTTTGTGTATCACTTCGGCTCCTAGAGGGTAGCAGGACACTCTTTCCAATGCTAACTGTTGAAGGCATCTCATGGCAAGATAAGGAGCTGATGTATCTCCATACGTAACGGTCAATAGCTCGAAGATTTTGATTGGCTCATTTGGATTGTTACGCCAGAGTACCAAATGAAAGGCTCGATGATCTTCATGAATCCAAATCTGTCTGTACATCTTTTGGATATCGGCGGAGAACACAAATCTGGGTAGCCTGAATCTTAGTAGGATGATCCACATTTCATCTTGTATACTTGGTCTCGAATGAAGTATATCATTGAGTGATAATTGGGTAGTCGTCTTAGCTGATGCATCAAAAACTACCCGTAGTCTTGTTGACGTTGATTCGGGATTAATGACGCAATGATGGGGCACGAAATAATGATTTTTGGGGACGTTTCTAGTCTCTTGCATGTGTCCTAGATCGAGATATTCATTCATAAAAGCTGAATATTCAGCTCGAAGTTCTGGATCTCATTGCAGTCGTCGCTCAAGTGCCAAAAATCTTCGCATCGCAATGTCCTTAGATTCACCTAAGGTATTTGGACTGTCCTTGAAAGGTAATTTCACAACAAACCTGCCGTCTGTGGTTCTTTCGGTTGTCTGGTTGAAGTGAGTCTCACATAGTTTTTCTGCTCCGGTTAATTGTGGCTTTGTAGGCTCAACTTCTTCAAGCTGCCAAAATTTGCTCATTATTCTGTTTAGTTCTTCTTCTTCTGTAGAAATTCCGCAAGTCGGTCTAATTAAAGGCATTTCGTCAATCTTTCCTGATATTACCCAGCCAAAAACGGTATTCTGTAGCACCGGTAGCCCATCGTTGAGTTTTATCTGCCCAGTTCTGAGGATTTGATGATGGAACTCAGCACCGAGTAGTACATCGATTTGTCCAGGAGTATGGAATCTGGCGTCTGCTAGGATAATGTCTTCCGGGATTTTCCAGCTCGACGCATCTATAACTTGTGTTGGCTGCTGCGAAATTATAGTTGGTAGGACATATGCTTCAAGCCTCTCTGAAAACGATCTTCCCGACTGTAAATATAGGCTTGTTCTTTTGCAAGCATTTTGACGACCGTTGCCAATGCCTTGTATTTGCATTGACACTGATGTTACTGGCAGATTCAATTTCCGGACAATTCGTTCAGTCACCACATTTATTTGGGAGCCAGAATCGAGTACAGCTCTGCAAGTAATTTTTTTCCATTCTCTGCTGACAATTGGATAAGAGCTGTTCCTAGCAATACGTAGCCACGATGAGTTAGTCGCGTTGTTGTCGTTAGTGACGCCGGTGACTTCTTTTCGCTCATTGTCTTTGTTGTGTTCGATGATCCTGTTCAGACACCCAGTTCCTTCGTCTTCGCTTCCGAATGGTATTCCTTGAAATGCAACAAGGTGTTGTGCTTTTTGTTGCACTTGGTACATCCTCTAGATGTGCAGGATGACGAAAAATGCCCTGACTTCAAGCAGTTTAAACAAATATTGTTTTTCTTTGCTGTTTTTAATCGATCACCAACTGACAATTTCAAGAACTCTTTGCAGTTGAAAATGGGATGCGATCCCTGACACTGAACACAAGAAACTATGGTGGATGCTAATGCTCGACTGAAGCTTTTATTTTGGTTTTCTGATTTTCCCCTCGAACTCAAATTTTCCAGGGATTGAAACCGTGTCTCCAAAAAACTCAATAGCTGCATCAAAGTTGGCGGTTCTCTCGGATTCTCTAATGATTGCTCAAACAATGTGTGGGAGGCTTTGTCCAATTTCTTCACGAGCAGATGAATCAAAATAGGATCCCATCCTGTGGTTGAGATACCGAGGTTTGTAATCCCGAGTAAACACTCCTTTGTTACATCATGCAGATTCTTAATTGTTGTAGCTGATGGATTCTCCGCTGCGTGATTTGGCTGTGATAACAATTTGTTTACTAGAATTGCTATCAGCAGTCGCTTATTGTTGTAACGGTCTTCCAACGTCTTCCATGTGGCGGCATAGTTTTCACTAGACGTTAGCAAACCTCGAATCAGCTTTTCTGCCTCCCTAGTAACATTGGCTTTAAGATACCACAATTTCTGACACTCAGGCATTGGCTGTTCGTGCACCATCTGCCGGAAAAGGTCTCGAAATTGGGTCCATTTCTCATAATCGCCATCAAACTTAGGTAGTGTTATTGTCGGTAGTTTTACTTCTGCATTGTTTAGCGACGTTGACTGCATTTTACCATTTAACTCGATGAGTGTTTCTTGAACCTGGTCTTCTAGAATCTGAAATCTTTCACTGTCATAGCCGTATTGACATGGATCATTGGTCAATTCATGGATGTTTAGGTTGACATTCTCTATCTGCATCCACATCCTCTTTACAGTATCTGACTTAATCGATACGTACGCGGCTGTCAGATTTTCGAAAGATAATCGTGATAGCAATCTGTTTATTGCCTCAAATTGTATGTGCTGGCGACGAATCAAAGTATGGATCTTGCCCGATTCATCAACCTTGACTTTTTCCATTTGTTCCTCTCCAATCGGAACTTCAGACAACGTTGCCTTGCTTGACGTGCGTAATGACGACACACCACTATAAATTTGGATTTGTTCCGTGAAATGCGCTTTGTATTTTTTGTACAATTCTAAAATAGACTCGTACACCTTCTTGGCAAAGTATCGATGGTCTTTCAATTCCTCCATCGATCGCAGCACTATATCTTTCTCTTTAAAAGATTTCCAGGCTGCTTCTAATCTTCTAAGCTTTTCTTCGAAGTACGCTAAGTTCTTTCTGTCTGCAGAGTCTTTCTTATAGTTGCTTATGATTTGTTGGAGATTTGCAGTTAGCACCTTTTGAGCCTCCATTGCCTCCAACGCAGCTGACGATCCTGGTTCCACCATTTTGACAAGTGTATTGGTGAACTTCCTAATGCTCAAGCTTTATGTTATGAGCTTCGTAGTATAGGAATCTAACGTCCCTTATGCTGCTTTCTATCACCCAACAATGAGTTTCGTGGTATAAAAAAACAATCTTCCTTCCGCTCTAGCCTTGCCCAGAGCTTCGTTGAATAGTAGATTCTATTGCCTACCGCTCAAGTTGTCTACTTCGAGCTTCGTAGTATAGGAATGTATCCAACTGTTCTATTTTGCTTCTACCGCTCAAGACTTACAATCTGAGCTTCGTTGTATAGAAGCCTTTACGTATTCTTCCCTACTGCTCAAGATTTCTTCTAAGAGCTTCATAGTATAGGGGTCACCAAAATGTTAAATCAAAAAACTAACTAAAATAGATTTTTGATACTGTCATCACGGTGCTTGTACCAGTGATTGGTTGCCGACGAGTAATCACGATGCAATGTATCGTAATCACCTCGAGACGTTAATGAAAACACGTATTGAATGCTATTAATCGTCTGATTTATTTATTATAATGCTTTGACTTAAGTACATTTTCATCTATATACTAAATTGCTGATTTAGTTCGAATTTCGTGTGACCGAAATCGATTCAAATTCCGCGTGACCGGACATCAGACAGACAGTTGCATTCGTAGACAATAAAGTTTCCAAAGACATATGATCTTTGGAATGCGAAAGTATGGTATTTTTGATGTTTCGAATGCAATGCTATTGTCCGGTCACGCGTTTCCGGTACAGATTGTTGCTTGTTAGCAAGAATTTCGCTATTGCTAAGATTAATTCTATATTTGTTTTATTGGAAACTTCGCATGATGTGCGAAGTTTGTATGTACGTACATAGAAGTATGTACGTACGTTTTGCTGTCATGGAGACTTCGCATGACATGCGAAGTTTGTATGTTTAACAATTTATTATTGATTATATGATAGATTCATAATGATAGATTTATTGATTATATTATAATAGATTCATAATAATAGATTTACTGATTATATTATTGATTATGTAATTGAACTCGAACACTAACTGAAGTTGGTGTTTGGGGCTGCGATCCGAAAAATTTGCAGAACTTTGGGAATTGAAACATCGGTTATTTATTTGCATTGTAAATGTTTCCGGTATAATTTTATTGATACAAAAGTAGCACAACCGACTCGTGCTGGCAACTTTTCGCCAGTATCAAAGCCAAGAATATATCATATCTGCTTCACGTTGTTATATAACATTCGAAGTTATAGGAGTATGAAGAAATTTAGGGTTACCTGCAACGAGTTTTTTTCAAATAATCGAAAGCTTAATATTTGCTGTTTATTGGCACTACAATATCATTACCAATTGAAAATTCTACGATTAAACCGCTTAATAAAGATATTGTAAACAAACACAAAACCAACAATAGCTGGCAACCCTACTGTGGCTTTTCAGCCAAATTTGGCCTGAATAATGCTTATAATATGTTCCATAAATTGTATGAAATTCGTATTGATTTCATGACTGCACTGGAAGTTATAGGGCAAAATGTTTTATTTTCCTGAGAGAATTTTCAAAACCAAAGACACAAAAATTACCACAGCTGGCAGCACCAATCAATTTTTTCAACCAAATTTCTATCAAACAGAGTTTAGAGTAAGGTTCAGCTACTGTGTCAATTTCATGAAAATCTGGTTACTTATTCACATTTCATAGGGCAAAAAACAGTTGGTTTTCTTTGTAACTTTTCAAGATGGCACCACTGGCACAGAGTTGCCCAAACCTGGTCTTACTTAAGTCCAGACCTGTTCCTACTAAAGTTCAATGCTTTCTGTAAATTTCAATGGTATCTGATTATTGATTCGTGAGTTCCCGTGAACAGAAGTTTTTGATGCTAAAAATATACGTTGACGGGAAAAGGGG
Organism: Nemotelus nigrinus; assembly: GCA_947369275.1. Taxonomy (NCBI): domain Eukaryota; kingdom Metazoa; phylum Arthropoda; class Insecta; order Diptera; family Stratiomyidae; genus Nemotelus; species Nemotelus nigrinus. Next base: position 108,516,373 of record OX376373.1, read on the forward strand.
TTACCGTTCTTGTCCGACATGAAATTTCCAAAGTTTTACTTCGAACGTGTAGATAAAGGATAAGATTTGTATACAGATTGGTTTTATTGTAAGAAACGGACAATTTTATGATATTTGATGGTTTGAATGTTTTCACTTCCAAATTTTTATTTTTTCAAATTTAAGACACCAAAATTATCATAGCTTGCAGCTCCAACTGAACTTATCAACCAAATTTCTGCCAAACGTGGATTAAAGTAAGATCCAGCTACTGTGTGAATTTCGTCAAAATCGAACAATTCAATCAGAATTTATAGGGTTAAAAGCAGTTATCTTTTTAGTGATTTTTCAAGATGGCACCACTAGCACAGAATCACCCACATTTCAAAATCACTTCTAACAGACCTGGTCCTATTCAAGACCAATACATGCTGCAAATTTCAATTAATTCTGCTTTTTGGATCGTGAGTTTCCGTGAACAGAAATTTTTGATGCTAAAAATATAGGTAAATTGGGCAAGGGTTACCAGGCGTGCCCGTTATACCATATAAAATTTTTTTTTGTCTATGTAAACAAAGCATGAGATTTACATATGAGTGGATTTTTTTTTAAAAAAGCGGCATTTCTTCAAGAGAGACGATGATTTGGAGGTTTTCGTTTTCAGTACCTGCCCTAGCTGCAGTGTTGCCAGCACGCTCAGTTAAAGCTACACGAATCTACAACTAAACAATACCAATATGTCCTGAAAATTTCGTAATGATTGAATAGCTTTGTCAAAAGTTATCGCAATTTAAAAATTTTCAAATTTTTCCGTTCTTTTTTTAGGCACCCAGCGCACACATGGGGTTAAAAAATTCCAAAAAATTATCCGATTCACATGTAAAACACGTTCGTTATTTATTTGGTCAACTTTATTTTTGCAAAAATTATTTGTGTACGGAATAATAGGTATAATAAATATATCACTAAAATGGCCGCCGGCGCCAAAGAATTAAAGATTATTAATTTTTTCTGAGACTTGGCACTATTCTGCATATACACCAATGTGTCCTGAAAATTTCAGTTCAATCGTATCCCGCGTTCCTGAGATCTTTTCACTGAAAATTTTTGATGATATATATATATATATATATATATATATATATATATATATATATATATATATATATATATATATATATATATATATATATATATATATATATATATATATATATATATATATATATATATATATATACTAATGTTCTTCTTCCAACATTAGTAATAAGCCATTGTACGGAAAAGAAGTAGTTTACAAGGACAATCGAGTTACAGTTGTTACTAGCTCCGGGAAAAAATCCATAATCACAACTCAAAAATGTCCTTTCTAATTCAGGTTGATCGTACTCAACATGAATCCAATATGCACATTCTTAACGGAACTTATATTAGAAATATTTTATATTAAACCACCGGAAACAAGCAGACTCTCTATCCTCTACCATTTGTTAATAATATTACATACGCTACGACCAATGTAACTATAACCATAACCACTGCGAGAATTGAGCTTTCATTTTTTTTCTATTTTTCCACCAAAGATTCAGATTCAATGACTACCATTTTAATAAATATTTATTCGGCAATCTGTGGGACACAGATACTTGAGGAAGGGGAAGTTAGCACATTCTACTCCACACTAAATTCCACCACGAAATTCCACCTTTAATAACAACTACTTTCCATTTCGCGATTGTATTAAAGTTTTCAATTCGATTAATTGGCGTTGAAATTGAATATGTCAGGTAAATCAGCGAATTTAGGCAGTTTTTAATCACGCGTGCTACCAAACGCACGTTAGTTAAAGAAAACTTGTTATTACAAAACGGTCAATAAAACTTTGTTAATATAAAACGGTGTTTCTTTAATTAAAGTAGAGAAGATCACCGTAACTTGGATGTACCAGCATCTTTTATGGGCATAAACTATGATGAACAAATATATTTCGAGATATTCGACGATAAGCTATCGGCGTGTCCGAAAATTTCGCGTTTTGTGCGTTACTATAATAATATATATATATATATATATATATATATATATATATATATATATATATATATATATATATATATATATATATATATATATATATATATATATATATATATATATATATATATATATATCTATATATAGAAATACATAAATATATATATATATATATATATATATAAATATATATATATATATATATATATATATATATATATATATATATATATATATATATATATATATATATATATATATATATATATATATATATATATATATATATATATATATATATATATATATATATATATATATATATATATATATATTATATGAAAACGCAGCCCAACTGTATACTGGATGAAATATATAGTCAAGTCAACAAAAGCGGTTGCCGCAGATTCCGAATAGTATTGTGGAAAAAATTGTACCACACGAACACATGGATGTATTCATCTTTATCAGAAAATCTCATGAAAATATGCCATTTTAATTTTATATTTTT
>OX376373.1:108519096-108571169 GCA_947369275.1 Nemotelus nigrinus
ACTTGTTGTTGCTTCGTCGGAAAAGTGTTGCCAACACTGAACATTTTCATCATGTATATTATAGTTGGGTTTTGTTGCTTTGGATGAGGAATGGTTGATGTGATACTACAAAAAAGTGTATAACGTCTTTTCAAATTTCCTGGTCACTTCAAGACAATGTTTTCGAAATTCAGTTTTCTAGCGGTTCTGATGCGTTATACCTTTTACTAATTTTCAAAGAAAATTAGTATTCAACTCACTTCGCCGAAAATTCATATTTCTTCATATATATATATATATATATATATATATATATATATATATATATATATATATATATATATATATATATATATATATATATATATATATATATATATATATATATATATATATATATGTAGATATATATATATATTTATAGATATATAAATATATATATATATATATATATATATATATATATATATATATATATATATATATATATATATATATATATATATATATATTTATATATGTATATATATATTTATATACATATTTATATATATATATATTTATATATCCGCAAAATGATTTAGAGAGATAGGTCCATGACTTGCTTAAATTCAGATATCTTAAACCATTTGGCGGCGACGAGCGTTCTAGTTACTTTTGAGGTACTCCTATATTTCCAACCAGTGTAAATTTTTGTTAAAAAAGGATTGGGAATGAAAACTTATTATGTTTTTAGCTTGTCTGTGATAAAGAATTGGAAATTTTGAGCCGTGTGTGGGATCAGCGTGCCTTAAAGTAGGCAAGGTTTTTTTTCAAATTTTGATTTGTCATTACTTCTGACAAAAACATTGGATCATCGTGAAATTTGCGGAGCGTATTGACCTTGACTAAAACTTAACACACATAGATTTTCAAGGCAGTGCGGGTAACAATGTATCTGCGGCAGGCCCCTGAAAAAAATCTTTCAAATCGTTGACCTTCCTTAAAACATTTAAATTTTTTGACAAAAAATTCATATCATTGATAAATTTTATCATGCATTTTAAAATTCCGATTTGCATAAGAACGGCAACCCATCACCAAATTACCTCTATTTTCAGCACTTGAAAGTTCTGATCATGAGAACTGAGGACCGGATTATCCGATCATAATGAAATTAACAGGGCGTGTTGGTATCAGCTTGGACCAGGTCTGATAGAAATGATTTAGAAATGCGGGCACCCTGAGACAGTGGTACCATCTTGAAAAATCACTATGAAAAAGAACTGGTTTTTTGCCTCTAACTTCCGAGTCGGCCATCACATTTAAACGAAATTCACACAATATTTGGATTTTATTTTAGATAACACTTGGTGAATATTAAGCTGAAAAATTGGAATAGAGTTGCCAGCTACGGTGATTTTGTCTCCTTATACTTGAAAATTTGCTTAGGCAAAATAAAGTTTTTTCCCCTTTAACTTCCGGTCCAGTGCAGAAATCAAAACGAAGTTCATGCAGTACATGGACCCTAGTGCGAACCAAATGTAGTAGGAATTTTGTTCAAAAATCATTTAAGAGCTGCCAGCTATGACCACTTTTGTAATTTTGTGGAATTTCTTTACTGAACGATTATGTCATTAGATTTGCAAATGGGAATGATCCTGCAATGGAACTTAACAATAAGTATTGACTCTTTAAAAATTTGAAAAGTTTTGTGGGTGGTAACCCTAAAATTTTTTAACCAAGATCGAAGAGTATAGGGCAATGGAGCAGCTTAAAAAGTAAGCACTCGTCAAGGAACACTCGTCGGGACTCTAATGAAGGAATTTGGAATAAGGAAAGACGATCACTATAACCACAGTAAGGGATTTTGAATTTAAATAACAGTGAGTGAGTAAATCTACGTTGAACGTGTTCCACTGCATCACTGAGATTTTTATGACGAGGAGACCATACTTGACAACAATACTCTAGGATGCTACGAACAAGTGAAAAAAACAAATGGAAAGAGGTAGCGATGCTAGTAAACGAAGAAGAGCATCTTAGAATTAAACCGGACAGACGAGAGGTCTTGGCGGTTATATATGCAATGTGCAGGTCAAATTTGAGCTTTGGATCAAAGTGCACACCAAGATCCTTAAAATTATTCACAGCCGTAATGGAAGAGCCATAAAGAGTATATGAGTAAATTAAGGGTGACATTTTATATGTATAGGACATCTGATGACATTTGGATATGTTCAAAGCAAGTGAATTATTCGAGCACCAGTCGCACAGAATACAGAGATCGTTTTGGAGTTGGAAGCAGTCGTTGGTAGATTCAATTACTTTGAAAATCTTGAAGTCATCAGCAAACAATAGGCAGGGAGAACGGATAAAGGAAAGGAGATCATTTATAAATACTAGGAATCATAAAGGACCGAAAATGGAGCCCTGAGAAACACCGGAAAGCGGACAGAAATGGGAAGAGGTGGACGATTGCACAGATACAACACAAGAACGAGCAGAAACATTGGATGAAAACCAAGACTAAAGGGAACCCGACACCCCATAACTTCAAAGCTTTGCAAGGAAAATTCTGTGGTCAACAGAATCAAAAGCTTTTGAGAAGTCGGTATATACGACATCCACTTGTTTCCGTTGGTCTAAGGCAAAGCAACAAAGTTAGTAAAAGTTATAAGATTAGAGGTGGGAGATCTCCCTTTGACTAAACCATGCTGTTCCGGATTAAGGAAGGGATGGAGGAGAAGAAGCAGCCTGTTGTAAACCACTGTTTCAAGAACTTTACCAAAACAAGGAAGAAGGGAAATTAGACGGTAGTTGGAAACACAGCTTGGGTTTCCAGACTAGTGGATGGGGAAATAAAAGCAGATTTTCAACTGGAGGGGAAGGAGCCGGAGGAGAGGCTGAAGTTAAATATAATTGACAAGGGAACACATAAAGACAATGATAGTGATACCATCAGAGCCACAACCAGCATTGACATCAAAACATTTGAGTAAGGATTCAATTTCAAGAGGATTGGTGTAAATGAAAGAGACAGAGGATGAAGCAAAATGGGGAATTTCACAAGGCAAGATATGATTATGTTGGGAGAACAAGGACAAAAAATATTTTGCGAAGAGGTCGCAAATTTCACGTGGATTAGATGCCGTAGCATTATCGGGGAACATGGAATCGGGGAAACGATGGGAACTTTTGAGGGAACGGACATAAGACCAAAAGGGTTTTTGATGATTAGAGCAGATGGAGGACTCAATGTTGGAAAAATAATCTCGGATAGCTAGATTTACGACAGTTTGGGCAGAAATTTTGGCTCGAAAATTCGATGAAGTCCTCATGAGAGCCTGTTCGTTTAAATCTAGCTCGAGTGACATACTTAGCTTTCAAGGCCGTCGCCACATCACTACGAAACCAAAGAGCGGCATACGGCTTGCAAGGACGTCTGAAAGAAGTGAAACGGGAGATAAGGTTGGACAGAAAGTTGTGTAGGTTAAGGAAAACAGTTTAAGTTTACATTTGTTACTATTTTGTTACCTTGTTTTGGTTAAATAAATCAATAAATAAATTTTAAGACACATTCATTGATTGTGAGGCCGCGAGAGAAGGAGAACCAGTTAGCCGAGTTCATTTCAGTTATCATACTAACAAAGTCAGTTTTATGGAAGTTAAAGCGCATGGCTCGAGAAGGAGCTCTAAAGGTCAGAAGATCAACTTGAAGTGTGACTGAGAGAGGAGGGTGATGTAAGTCAGCTTGGACATAGGAAAAGAAGGCGGTATGAACACTAATATTATGAGGGGGAATATTAGATAGAGCAAAGTCTAGTATTTTGTTATTTACATTGGAACACAGTTTAATTGGGAGAGTGAACACAAAGATAAAAAGGATGAGGTTATCAAGGAAATATTGCAGGATGAGATTATGTTGGAGTAGTTATGATTCCATATCAGGTTCGGCAAGTTGAAATCACCACATATTAAAGATAAGGCAGAAGGGAAGCTAATGTTGAGGTAGGTAGATAGCATGCAAAGCATTTGTAATAAAAATAAGAAACCAATTTTTTAATTTTCCGAGCTTTGAACATTTTTCGGATGGCAGCCAAACAACGTTTAACCGCTGCAACTTTCGATAAAATCCTCCGATGAAAACAAAGTTCAAAGGATAAGTTGATTGAAGTATGAACCTGTAAAGGTAAACATATTGCTGCCCAATTGGAAAAGTGTTGCCAGCACTGAACATTTTCATCATTTGTGTTATAGTTGAGTTTTGTTGCTTTGGGTAAGGAATGATTGATATATGTAATTCTACAAAAAAGTGTATTACGACTTTCGACATTGTCACTCAAAGGCAGTCTCTTCGAAAATGAGTTTTTTAGAGGAGCTAATGCACTAGACTTTTTTTTTATTCTACTCTCTTTAAATTAAGCCGCGCTAGTGATATGAAGGGAAAGAAAGTTTTTTTTTGTGCAAGCCAAGAACATGCGGTGTTTTCAAGCCATCTCTCACCTACGTACTGCTTATTTTCGCTGATCGAACGAGAACCGATCGATGTCAGTGTGCTCTGGAAGTGGTAAATTTCGAACTTCAATGTTCAGGCGCTGCCATTCAAATACAAACTCGCAGCCACCTCACCAAGAGTCACTTCACGTGACTCTGAGAATACCGGTTCGTAAGTGACGTGACTTTTGAAGTGACGAGAGATCTCACGTGAGGTGACTCTTGTAATAGGGCCCTAGTTACATCTGGCGATAATTTTGTACGCAAATAGCAAAAATGACAAAGCAGAACAAGTTTGTTCTGCTTTAGCATTGCACCGTTGCTTTTCGACTTCTTCAAAAACTCTCAACAAATATAACAGAAAGTTACTATTTACCAAGATGAAAAGTTTTTTTTTACATTATTACGATCATGGGCTTTCGAGAGAAGTTCCATTAATTCCGTTTAATGAAGAGAAGAAATTTTTGTTGTGCATAATTTTCCTCGGGCTCCAACAACAACAGGAAACTTATTGATGATCTTGATGGTTTGCATGATTCTGTTTATCTATATGTATATCGTAGTTAAATTGGTATCTGCTTTGTGAAAATGAGCTTGTGAGGTAGATGAAAACAATACGAAAAGGATAGCAGAATAAGCAAACTTCTCTAAGCTACGTTCAATGGTATTCGATTCACAGTTGGTACAGCCTTTGTGACGAACTACTGGTAAGTTGTGATGAATTAAGGGTTGTGATGAATTACGGGTGGAAGAACGTTTTCAAATAACCTTTCAATAGGAAAATACACGCAAACCTTTTCCTTTAGCCTCTCCAAACCAACTCACATTCAATTTGTGAATTCATTGACTTTCACGAATATCAAACGATTCCCATCAAGCGAAACAACTAGGACAACATCAGATAGTTAATGTGATATATGATAAGTGCAATGGCATTGTGTAACCTCCTAATAATTTCCTCATCCAGCTGTGATTGATAACATTGTGCATACCGACATCATTCTCAATGTCGACCAAAAAATATTTAAACGCTTGTAATTTTTCCAAATTTTCCATTATCAGTCAACTCGTCAGGAAAACCAAAGCACAAACACCGCAGGTAGACTAGAAGCAAGCAGGCAGATAAATTGACTACAGTTGAATTTAATCAGAAAAACAGGCCCATCGATTCTCAACACAACTCAGCATGAAATCTACCATAATTATTTTTTTGTTGCTCCCTCTTTGCGGTAAGTTATACCTGTCCATTTTAGTGTATTTATTCGTTTACCAAATTGATGTGTATTGTATTCTCTGATAATAACATGATTACAAAATAAAACAAAGAGTTATGGAATCTAGCCCGTCATTTCGTGCAGAGTGGAAATGTCCTGGATAGGAAGTTCAATGTGAAAGGCGATTGTGCTTTTAAATGTACGCGCGAAAGACATCCAGTTTGCGCGGCTGAGGAAAGGAAAAAAGACTACAAGATTTTTGAGAATTTTTGTGAAATGCAGTTGTTCAATTGTAAATCAGATGAAGGTATGAGCTGAAATTGAGTTTTAATATTTGAAGCTAACATTTTGTCTATTGTTTGTTTGTAGAATATAAAAGAATTAATTTGGAGTATTGCTTCCATCTGAAAACGTTTATTGGCGCTTCAAAACATCATACCTCTAAGTTGAAGACTATTTAACGTTTTAGTGACAGCTCTGTGGGTTTGATTTGGATTTAGTGATGAGAAATTAAGCGTAATTTAACTCATAATTTGCAGCAAGAATGATAAAATGTGTTTGTATCATTTTAATATGAGAATGCATAATATACACCATACGTTAGAAAGAAGTATAACAGTATATTTTTGAGTACTTCCTTTAAAATACTATCCCATATGTAAGAGCGGATAGCTGCATATGCTAAAACCAATATCGCCCAATGTGACTTCATTCCAGGCATATCAACAATTGATTAAACTTTCGTATTTTCTCACGATGTACGATGTTGAACTTACACTGATTATTGACCAGTTTCATCGAATAGTTTGTCACCCACACTGTTGATGTTCATGGTACCTTCAACATCGCACGTCGTATGGAAACACGAAAGTGTATAGAGGACTTAAGTCATGCGAAAGAAAAATACCTGAAATTTAATATTCCATTATTCTATCAATTTAAAGTCTCAAAGGCCACTTATGATAGCATATGTAAGTCAATTTGAGTGAGGCTAGGACAAAGCTAGACAAGGACAATTACTTACTTGTATTGGAGTTCTGAACGGTTTTTCATTCGAACCAAGGGAGACTGCACTTAGAGCGTTAGCCAATTTTACTGACCAAAGGTGCTCTTACACCGAAGATTCAAATGAACGCCAACAGCAAACATTTTAAATGTTCATTCCACTAAATTTATATATATATATATATATATATATATATATATATATATATATATATATATACATATATATATATATATATATATATATATATATATATATATATATATATATATATATATATATATATATATATATATATATATATATATATATATATAGATATATACAGGGTGTTTGGTACTAAATGAACACTATTTTAAGGAGGCGTTCTTTGACATATGTTGAGTAAAAACTCGTTCTACAGGATGGTCCGGATTTCAAAACCTACGGAGTTACAGGGTGTTCAAAAAAACTTGTTCGGACCGGTACCCTGACTCACTTGAATCGTTATATCTTGAAAATTAATTATCACAACTCAACGTTTTATACCGCGTTTATTATACAATTAAATTACCTTTTATTAAATGTATTGCACTTGATTGCGCTTTTACCGAGTTTTGGGATATTTTCTTCGAAACACAAAATTTTTTAATATTAACCCCGAAAATTCTGTGTTCCAGGTCGTTTTCCTTAGAAAACCTCATTATAATGTGCCACTCTCATTTAAATATTTTGATAAGCCATATTACTGGCTACAAAAGTTGCATACAATCCAATGACTTAGATTCTACCATTTCGCAAGTATTAAGCGAAAATAAATATCGCTTAAAAGCTAAATATGTCATAAAACGGTCCTCCTTGAAAAAACAAAGTTTAATATGCTAGTCGTACTAAAGTAATTTAGTACACATTTATTGCTAATTAAAGTATCAATAAACTTAACTATATTTTAATTTGTTTCAACATAATTGATGCACCTACCTAGATGTGACAGGTAAAAGAATGTCCAGTTCCGTAGGTTTTGAAATCCGGACCATCCTGAAGAACGATTTTTTACTCAACATATGTCAAAGAACGCCTCCTTAAAATAGTGTTCATTTAGTACCAAACACCCTGTATATATATATATATATATATATATATATATATATATATATATATATATATATATATATATATATATATATATATATATATATGTATTATATCCTCTACGCTACAGGAGGACGAGTTCTAGCTGGGCTCCTTTGAGCTTCGATCCGGCCCAATGAGACGGATGAGATATGAATAATGAGATATAAATAATGAGTCCCGAGCCATCGAGCGTAGTTAGCCCCAACGGAAACTTTAAGTACCGTAGCTCCAGGTTCTTAACAGAGTACGCCGTTGTTCAGTGGCTTCCCAAAGCTTATCAAATGATTACCCAGACCTCCCACTACGCTTTGGCGCAATACCGAAAGCAAATTCCTAAGCTCAAAGCTCTCTACTTCCCCCAATTTTCCTTGACTTGACCTGTTTAACTTAGTGGTATCAACCAAATCACACAAGGCGCTTCACTTTTCACTAATACCTTATGTTAACAAGTTTCTAGTTTCTTCCCCTAAATAGCTACAAATGGCTTCCCCACCATTGCTTGATTTGAGACAATTTGCTCTATATTTACGATTTTGAACAACCCAAAACATACCCTACATTTTTTTCATTGCACTACTCTCTGCCAAATTGCCTATTCTTTTTTTTACTTTGTTTTTACTCCACCGTTTCCTGACTTGTATCCATTTTGCTCTAAATTAACGATTTTTAGCAAATCAGAACATTCTCTAGATGCTTCACATCGCACTACTCTCTTTCTCTCTCTCTTTCTACCACATCGCGTATTCAATTTCTTAACTTCTTTTCTACTTCACCGTTTCTTAATTTGCAACTATTTTGTTCTATATTAAAAATTTTCAGCAAATCAAAACATACTTCAGATTCTTCACACCACATTACTATAATATTTATTCATTCATCTAATTCCTCTCGCTTTCCACTTATATCTAGCTTGTTTCAATTTACGTGTGTCTTATCGTTATTTTACACGTAATTTTGACAAGAAGAATAACTACTTATGTGGTAAACTTATATCCAACGTTTCGTGTTGATTCGAATTCTTATTCTAATAAAACAATTCAAAGTGTAGTAAAAGACTAACCCGGTAGTTTGGGTCGTTTTTTCACAATCTCTTCATATACACATTTCGCCGCCAAATTTACTAACGCCGCCAGTCATCATCGTCAGTGTGGGATTGGAACCCACAACCTGCCGCCTTCGGTCGAGACGCGCTGAAAGTCGCACCACAGAACCGTTAATAACGATTCCTCTGATGTTGAACTTAGTCGTTTAGGTGGCCAAAGCGTGGCTCCTTTCGACGGATCCACACACGATTCTCCCAAAAGGGAGGAAACAGTGTTATGGGCTCGATAAAAAGAATTAAAAATCACAACTTTTCTTCTTAAACTTTACACTTTATTATTTATTTTTCACAGGTTTTTTACTTGCACATTTACAATATTCACTTTTAACTCGATTTTAAGCTTGACTAAAGAGTAACTAAGGAGTGACTTGATACAATGATTTCAAAGCCCTTTTATAGGGTCTATTTGTTTACAATAATATAATTTCACAATCTCGCACGCAAATTCCATTTTTGTTTGTTTCTTAAAGTATCAAATTTCAAGAATATAATTCGCATTGGTTTTGTTTATAAATTCGCTAATCTATTGATTTCAATACTATGATTCAACTTGGATTTGTTTATGAGTTCGTCACGAATTTAATCATTTCGCATTATTTGCGCGCAGAATTGGACGGTCCGTTGCGATTTTTATTATAAACACAATTTATCGAATTGTGTTTGTCGGATTTGCAAATGTCGCAAAAGTACAATCTCTCATATGGGATATGGCTTTGTTTAGATGAATTGTTTCCCATATTCGGCATAATTTATGGTTCTGGAAAGTTATTAAATTTGGAATTTCAATTAAAGTGGTTTTCTTGGAATTAACTATTGTTTATAAAGCGGGTCAATTAAGATATTTGCTGACGTGCAAGATTGGATTCTGAGAATAATGTGGTCATCGGATAAAAAGGTAAGTGTGGGGTTAAATGGTCAACTAGGACTTATAGATAGGAGAGTGAATGGCTATGGTCCATAACAACACCCCCCTTAGAAAAAACGAATTTGTATTTTTAATTTAAAATTCGTTGTGATTAAGTTTGCCTACTGAAGATCTGAATCTAGATTTTGATTTTGAAAGTCTTAATGGAATAGTTTCTTGTTGTAAGATAGCTGGTGCATCATCAGGTATAGAGGTAAGTTCCATTTGAACTTGATGTCTAGGTGCAGGAGCAGTTGAGTTATATTGGTTAATTGTAATTGCTCGGCAACAACATCCGCGATCTATTCTCATGTAATTGGGAAGTATAGGTTTCATGCATTTATAAAGTCTGTACAGGATATACCCAAAGACAAGAGTTGATATTATTATTATAATGTATCTATATGCCGTATCATATTTATAAAAATGAGGTTGGGTATGAAGTCGATTGACCTGTTCGTTCAGATCATCAAGTTTATGCGATGCAATATTGAGGTCATCTAGTTTGATATTAGACAAGTGGATTTGATCGAGGTAATAATTAAAGTCTGTTTTATTTAATTTTGCTTCCCCACAGCAGTCGTCTTCAACTATATTAAGGCTAGGGATGATATTTTCATAATACGTGATCAATTCATTATTTGTATGTAATTGAGTCTGTGAAGAAAATGCCTTGCAGTTTTTCGCGAGGGTTAGGATACCAGTTTTAGAGATTTCTACATCTTTTATAGTGTTATTACACTGTACTGTGAGCATATGTGGTTCACTTACAACGAATATCCAGTTGTTGTTCACCAGATTTTGCCAGATTTCGATTTTTCCGGTTAGAAACTTTGTTGAACAGTCAGTTGGGATTTTCTTGTTGATTTTGGTAAGTAGAGATATTTCACAGATCGGTTTATTCAAGGTGGAATACGTGATATAGTTTTCGCAAATGTATTTGTTGTATTCTAATTGATGGCAGTAGTCGATCATTTGGAACTGCGCGTATTGCAATTTATTTGCAGAAATAGCTAGGTATTTGAAACTAGGATCAATGTAAGCATAAGATTTCTGATCGATGTGAGGTATAGGTAATGGTATTAAATGATAGAGGTTAAAGTTAGTGTCGTCGACTAATGGAAAGGACAAAACGAAAATCATACGTTGTTTTCTGAATGAATATTGTATCTTAATAACATCCAAAATGTGGTTGATATTTTTGATATCAGGCTTGACAGCATACTCGAGACCATTTTTCAGGTATTGCTCAAATTTATTTAGTTCTTCAATTACTCTTCTCGGACTGATAAGACTGGGGTGAAGGGTATTTTTCCTTGCCGCCATGAGGATGTCAATTACTTCTTCTAATTTCAAGTCGATTTCGTTTAACAAGAATGTAAGAATACTCAAGTGCTCAATTATTTCTTGATTTAAATCTGTTTCGGAGTTAAAGTTATTTTGATCTTTTAGAAATGCATTAAACTTTTCAATATTTCTATTCAGCTCTTTTTCCGACAACTTTAATTGCGATATGGTACTGTTGAAATTTGTAATAGTAGTTTTAACAACATTAATTTGATCTTTTATTAAAAGCTGTAATTCGGATTCGTCGTGTTCGACTTTATTTATAATATTGTCATAATATTCCGCATCATTAGAATCCATTGTTCCGAACAAATATTTTGCTACGGAGCCTACTATGTTTAGTATTCCTCTACGGAATTTAGGATTTCCTACTAATGCTCTAACTGACTCTTCTTTGTTTAGGATTTCTGGCATCTTTATATTAAAGATATTGGAATTTTGCGTACAGAACAATTTGACATGATCTTTTGTGGTTTTATTACAGAGTTGGAAAGATTGTTTCGAAATTCTTTTTATGAGATTAAGTTTTTCGCTATATGATTTTATGTCTATATGAGTAATTATTTTAAAATAATCCGAATAAAATCTTGCATTCCCTAGGTGTTCATAAAACAGTCCGCTTCCTTTTTCTATCTTTTTGACTTCGTACTCACTGTTAGCTTGAATTTAGAGTAAGTACATGCTGCTACATAGAATTGTCGTAAGGAAGATCATCCTGTAAGAGAAGTTGGTTTTAATTGGTTGGTATGGACTTTGAGGTGTTTTTTATTTTTGATTTTAATAACAATGTTTTTATTGTTATCGCAAATTTCGGTAACTTCATAAGGACCTTTCCAATTTGGTGATAATTTCTTGGAAGTTCCGGGTTTATTGGCATTATTTTTCATCAGCACAAAATCTCCTTTCTTATACTGAGGGTTACGGATTTTTGTGTCGTAATATGTTTTACTTTTTTGTTTTGATTGGTCTATATTTTCTTTTGCTAATTGGAATGATCTATTCAACCTATATTTCAATTGGTCTACATATGAGTCATATGTATACCTGAATTCTGGAGTGTTAGTTATTGAATTTGGTAGAACTGGTTTGGTTCCGAAAATTAACTCGTATGGAGTAAATTTAGTGGTTGTGTGAACTGCAGTGTTATATGCAAACATTGCAAGTGGAACGTATTCGTCCCAATCGTTTTGTTGGTTGTTTATATAGTGTTTCAGATAATCCTTCAAGGTTGAATGGGATCTCTCGAGGGCACCATTTGATTGAGGATGATAAACTGTTGTATGAAGTAGTTTTATATGGAAAAGCTTTGACACCTCTTTCATAAGCGTGGAGGTAAAATCTGAGCCTTGATCGGTGAGAATCTGTTTTGGGATTCCGAATCGTGCTATGAACTGAAGCAATTTATTTGCTACTGTACTTGCCTCGTGATTTTGAATAGAAAAGGCGTCTGAGAATTTAGTTAGATCATCTTGAAGGGTAAGGATGAATCTATTTCCCTGTTCTGTGATTGGCAATGGGCCAACAATATCTAGACTGATTTCCTCAAATGGAGTGTCTGCTGTAGAAGTTATTTCCATAGAGGCTTTAGTTAGTTTACGCGAAGTTTTGTTAAGCTGACAGGAAGCACAGTTCTTAATGTAAGTTTTGATATCTTTTTTCATGTTCTTCCATTTATAATATTGTTTGGTTTTATTATAAGTTTTATGGAACCCGTTGTGACCACCTGTTGGTGAGTCATGGAAATCTTTTAATACTTTAGGGATTTGTTCTGTTGTTGGGGTTATTATTTTATTGTGGTAGATGTTTATTTTTATCTTTTCATTTCGGAAAATGAATTGAATTATGTCTCGGAGTTTGTTGTAGTTAAATTGGTTGATAAAATCTACTTTCGCCAGTATCAAAGCCAAAAATATATCACATCTGCTTCACGTTGTTATATTACATTCGAAGTTATAGAAGTATAAAGAAATTTAAGATTACCTGCAGCGAATTTTTTCAACTAATGGAAAGCTTAATATTTGCTGTTTATTGTCACTACAATATCATTACCAATTGAAAAATCTACGATAAAACCGCTTAATAAAGATATTGCAAACAAACACAAAACCAACAATAGCTGGCAACTCTATCGTGGCTTTTCAACCAAATTTGGCCTGAATAATGTTTAAAGTAGGTTCCATTAATTGTATGAAATTCGTACTGATTGACATGACTGCACTGGAAGTTATGGGGCAAAAAGTTTTATTTTCCGGAGCAAATTTTCAAATCCAAAGACACAAAAATTACCATAGCTGGCAGCACCAATCGAATTTTTCAACCAAATTTCTATCAAACAGAGTTTAGAGTAAGGTTCAGCTACTGTGTCAATTTCATGAAAATCTGGTAACTTATTCACATTTCATAGGGCAAAAAGCAGTTTTTTTTCTTGGTAATTTTTTAAGATGGCACCACTGGCACAGAGTTGCCCACAATTCAAAATCGCTTCTATCAGACCTGGTCCTACTTAATTCCAATGCATTATGTAAATTTCAATGGTATCTGATAATTGATTCGTGAGTTCCCGTGAACAGAAGTTTTTGATGCTAAAAATATAGGTTGGGTGGGAAAGGGTTACCGTTCTTGTCCGACATGAAATTTCCAAAGTTTTACTTTGAAAGTGTAGATAAAGCATAAGATTTGTAAACACATTGGTTTTATTGTAAGAAACGGACAATTTTTGGAAATTCGATGGTTTAATGTTTTCACTTCCAAATTTTTATTTTTTCAAATTTAAGACACCAAAATTATCATAGCTGACAGCTCCAACCGATTTTTTCGACCAAATTTCTACCAAACGTGGTATTAAATAAGGTTCAGCTACTGTGTGAATTTCGTCAAAATCGAACGATTCAATCAGAATTTATAGGGCTAAAAGCAATTATCTCTTTTAGTGATTTTTCAAGATGGCACCACTGGCACAGAATCACCCGCATTTCAAAATCACTTCTATCAGACCTGGTCCTATATAGGACCAATACATTCTGCAAATTTCAATTAATTCTGCTCATTGGATCGTGAGTTTCCGTGAACATAAGTTTTTGATGCTAAAAATATAGGTAAATTGGGCAAGGGTTACCAGGCGTGCCCGTAATACCATATCTTTTTTTTTTTGTTTATGTAAACAAAGCACAAGATTTACATATGAGTGGTTTTTTTTTTATAAAAGCGGCAGTTTTTCAAGAGAGACGATTTTTTGAAGGTTTTCACTTTCAGTGCCTGCCCTAGCTACAGGGTTGCCAGCACGCTCATCAAAAGCTACAAAAATCTACAAATAAATAATATCAATATGTCCTAAAAATTTCGTAATGATTGAATAACTCGATCAAAAGTTATCGCAATTTAAAAATTTTCAAGTTTTCCCGTTCTGTTTTTAGGCACCAAGCGCACACATGGGGTTAAAAAATTCCAAAACATTATCCAATTCACATGTAAAACACGTTCAAAATTTATTTCGTCAACTTTATTTTTGCAAAAATTATTTGTGTACGAAATAATAGGTATATTAAAAATATCACTAAAATAGCCGCCGGCGCCAAAGGGTTAAAGATAATTAACTTTTTGTGAGACCTGGCACTATTCTGCACATACACCAATGTGTCCTGAAAATTTCAGCTCAATCGGATGACGCGTTCCTGAGATTTTTTCACTGAAATTTTTTGATGATAAATATATATATATATATATATATAGAAATATGAATTTTTGGCCAAAGTGATTTTAATACAAATGTTCTTCTTCGAACATTAGTAAAAACTCTAGCGCACCTGAACCGCTAGAAAACTAATTTTCGAAGAAATTGTCTTTGAGTGACAAAAAAGTGTGGAAAGACGAAATACACTGTTTTGCAGAATCATATCAACCATTCCAAAGCAACAAAACTCATGTTCAGTGCTGGTAATACTTTCCGAACGAAGCAGCAATAAGTTTACCATAACAAGCTCATACTAAAATCAACTTATCCTTTGAATTTTGTTCTCATCGCAAGATTTCATCGAAAATTTCAGCGGTTAAACGTTGTTTGAGGCTGCCATCTGACAAATGTTCAAAACTCGGAAAATTTAAAAATTGATTCCTTATTTTTATTGCAAATGCTTGACATATGAGAAAGTAATTTGAAGCATCCGTTGGTGCAATATTAACGGAAATGGCACATTGCTGGTTAGCCTGTGTCAGCAGCAAAGCAAAATACATACCAAATCTGCTTCACGCTAAGTTAAACCCAACCAGTAAATATCGTTTCGATTGAATCACTGCGCTGGAAGGTATACGGGTGAACACAATTAAAGGGTAGCCACCCTCAAAACTTTTCAAGTTTTGAAAACGTTAATATTTGTTGTTAAATTTCATTGCTGGATCATTCTCAATTGGAAATCTAATGACATAATCGCTCAGTAAAGAAATTCCACAAAATTACAAAAATGGTCATAGCTGGCAGCCCTTTCCTGATTTTTGTACGAAACTCCTACGACATTTACTCCACATTAAGGTCCATTTACTGCATGAGCTTCGTTTTGATTTCTGTACTGGACTGGATGTTATACGGAAGAAAGCTTTATTTTGCTGAGCAAATTTGCAAGATTTATGAGACAAAAATCACCACAGCTGCCAGCTCTATACTAATTTTTCAACCAAATTTTCATCAAATGTTACATAGAGTAACATTCACGTACTGTGTAAATTTTGTTAAAATCTGATGGCTGAATCGGAAGTTATAGGCCAAAAGGGTGTTTTTTTTCTAAGTAGTTTTTCAAGATGGTACCACTGCCACAGGGTTGCCCGCATTTCAAAATCACTTCTACCAGACCTGGTCCTAGTTAATGCCAACATGTCCTGTAAATTTCATTATGATCGAATTATCCGGTCGTCAGTTCTCGTGAACAGAACTTTCGAGTGCTGAAAATAGAGGTAATTTGGTGATGGGTTCCCGTTCTTATGCAAATCGGAATTTTGAAATTTTTTTCTTGAGATGAAGGATAAAGGATAAAGTCTATCAAAAATTTGAAATTTTTGTCGAAAATCAAAAATTTTTCAGGAAGGTCAATGATTTGAAGGATATTTTTTCAGCAGCCTGCCACAGCTACAGGGTTACCCGCGTTATGCTGAAAATCTTTATGTGCCATATTTTAGTCAACCTCAATACGCTCTGTAATTTTCACAATGATAAATTGTTTTTCTTACAAGTAATGACAAATCAAAATTTGAAAAAAAATCCTTGCCTACTTGTAGGCACCCTGCACCCACACACGGCTCAAAACTTCCAATTCTTTATCATATACAAGCTTCGAACATAATTGGTTTTTATTCCCAATACTTTTCTTAAACAAAAATTTACACTGCTTGGATATATAGGAGTTCCTCAAAATTCACTAAAACGCTCGCCGCCGCCAAAAAGTTTAGGATATCTGAACTTGAGAAAATTACGGACTTACCTATTATATACATCTACGTTCTCCGAAAATTTCAGTTCAATCGGATCGGCCACTCCAGAGATTATCTCCGTTAACCATTTTGCTGATATATATATATATATATATATATATATATATATATATATATATATATATATATATATATATATATATATATATATATATATATATATATATATATATATATATATATATATATACACTGTATCAAAAAATTGCACGTACAGTACCCTTACTTCAATAAAAACTCTTCTATTTATTAAACAAAAAAAACTTTTTTCATTCTTTAAGTATTTATAAATTCTATACTGTTAAAACTTTTTAGAGCAAAACAGTACTTTGCTATATTAGCTTTTACTGTCACAGTACAGCAAAAATATACTTAAAACAATTGCACGTACATCAAAAAATTGCAAATACACACAAGATTAACTTATGATCTCTTGTAAAAGAAAAGTAATGGTACTTAGTTCCAGTGCAGATTTACACACTATCCTCATTTATTGAAGGTAGTAGTTGTAAATGCTCAATAGAGCAGTGCAGTTATTTTTTTTTTTTTTTTTTTTAAAGTCTGAAATAGGCGAAACACACCGCAATGTCCCTGTTGAAGTGATGAAATGAATCGTAAATTTTAAGGAGGAAGGTAAAAGTTATGCTGAAGTATCAAGGATCATTGGCACACTACGTTCGACCATGCAAACCGATATAAAAATGTCAAAAAGCAACAAAAGCTTTGCAATTGCCCAAGGAAGAGGTCGGAAGAAAATTTTAGCTGAGCATTTGGATAAAAAAATTTAGAGAATTATTAAGAAGGATCCAAAAACAAGTGCTCCCAAAAGAGCTGCAGACCTTAAAAGAAACGACGGAATATCTTTGAATGCCCAAACAGTGCGAAATTTCCTCCCTAAAAAGTGTTTCAAGGGATATATTGCAAGAACACAAACGTTCATTTCGAGGAAAAATGTTGCCCGACGCTTTGAGTGTGCCAGAGAGTATGTAAAAGAGTCAGACTAAATTTGGGAAACTGTTATTTTTGTAGATGAAAGTAAGTATAATCTTTTTGGCTCTGATGGGCGGTGATTTGTTCGGCAGAGAGTCAATCAGCGTTGGAGTCAAAAAAATCGGGACCCACTGAGAAACATGAAGATGAAAATGTTATGGTTTGGAGAGCGATGGAAGCAAATGGCGTTGGAAATTTGGTATTTGTGGAAAGCGCTATGGACAAGCACCAATACTTAGAAATAATAAAGCCTAACTTAAGAGCCAGTGCTTCGAAAATTGGAATTAACGACGAAATTTCACTAGCACATAACAATGATCCAAAATATTTCTCGCATCCAGTAAAAGAGTGTTTACTGTATAACGTGAAATCTGTGCTTCCTCAGCCACCCCAATCACCAGACCTTAATTCCATTGAATATATTTGGAATGTTTTCGAAAAAAAAGTGCGGGAACATCATATTATAAGCCGAGCTGACCTCAAGGATGTTATTTGATAAAAGTGGGAAAAAATAACATCTGAAATTACTAGAAGACTAGCTCATTCAATGAACAATTGCTTAAAGGATGTAATTTCAGCGAAAGGACACCACACACGCTATTAGAAGTAGAAAAAGTAATTAATTTGCTGAATGTATGTGCAAATTTTTGATGTACGTGCAATTTTTTGACTTGAATTAAAGCTTAAATTTCAAAATTAACATTAATATTATGGAATGCTTTTTTGTTTCAGATAGTTTCAGTTGTTTATTTAAAAATTAATGAGTTTTAATTTATGATAAGGTGGTGTACGTGCAATTTTTTGATGCAGTGTATATATATATATATATATATATATATATATATATATATATATATATATATATATATATATATATATATGTATATATATATATATGTATATATATATATATATATATATATATATATATATATATATATATATATATATATATATATATATATATATATGTATATATAGATATATATATATATATATATATATATACACACATATATATATATATATATATATATATATATATATATATATATATATATATATATAAATATATATTATATTTTTATATATATATATATATATATATATATATATATATATATATATATATATATATATATATATATATATATATATATATATATATATATATATATATATATATATATATATATATATATATATATATATATATATATATATATATATATATATATATATATATATATATATATATATATATATATATATATATATATATATATATATATATAAAGATATATGAATTTTCTGCGAAACGAGTTTAATACTATTGTTCTTCGAACATTAGTAAAAAGTCTAGCGCATCAAAACCGCTAGAAAGCTAATTTTTGAAGAAATTATCTGTGAGATATTTAAAAATGTGTGAAGACGTTATACACTTCTTTGTAGTACCATATCAACCATTTCTTACTCAAAGAAACAAATATCTTTTTCTGACAGCATTTATTATAACACAAATGATGAAAATGTTCAGTGCTGGCAACATTTGTCCAACCCAGCAGCCATAAATCTACAATAACATGCTCGTGCTTAATCATCCTAGCCTTTGAATTTTGTTTACATCCAAGGATATCATCGAAAGTTTCAGCAATTAAACTATGTCTGGGGCTACCATCCGAAAAATTTCCATAAGTCGGAAAGTTTAAATATCGGTTGCATATTTTATTGTAAATGCTTTGCTTATGAATACAAAATGGAAGCATCTGTTGGTGCAATATTTACGAAATTGTCTGGTGCAAGCACTATAGCTGCTTCACGTTGTGTTAAACCCACCCTATGAATTTCATTTCGATTGAATGGCTGCGCTGTAAGTTGTAGGAGTGAATATAATTTGAGGGTAACCACCGTCCAAACTTTTTAAATTTTTGAAATTCAAATATTTGTTGTTAATTGTTATTGCAGAATCATTCCCATTTGAAAATTTTATGCCAACATCGCGCGATAACGCAATGCCAATAAATTACGAAATTCATCATAGCTGGCAACCCTTTCACAATTTTTTAACGAAATTCCTACAGAATTAGAAATGCAACAAAATCCACTTATCACATGATTTTCGTTTTGATTTCGTTACAGCATCGGGATTAAAAGGGGAAAAACCTTTATTTTTCTGAGCAAATTTACAATACTTAGGAGCCCAAAGTTGCCATAGCTGGCGACCCTATAATAATTTTTCAACCAAATTTCTATGAAATCTATCTTAAAAAAAACTCTAGCGCACCTGAACCGCTAGAAACACTAATGTTCGAAGAACAGTAGAAGAATCGTGCAGGTTTTGAGTGCATATTCCACCACATGTGCTGCTTATTATGGCCAAACTGTTTCAAATGCCACGTTTTACTTTGGTCTCAAGAATGCATTATAACTCATATGGTGGAAGGTTTCAGATATTACCACTGGCATGAATTTCAACGTTTATGAGAGCAAAACACGGGTTAATTATATTCGTTATCAGTTGCTTATTTCACATAATTTTGAAAGCAGCATCTCATATAGCGTCAATGAAGAAAATGCTCAGTGCCTGCAGCACTGTAACTGAAGTTGGTGTTTGGGGCTGCGATCCGAAAAATTTGCGGAACTTTGGGAATTGAAACATTGGTTATTTATTTTCATTGTAAATGTTTCCGGTATGAATACTAACTGTAAGCATTTATTGATACAAAAGTAGCGCAACCGACTCGTGCTGGCAACCTTCTGCCAGTATTAAAGCCAAGAATATATGACATCTGCTTCAAGTTGTTATATTACATTCGAAGTTATAGGAGTATAAAGAAATTTAGGGTTACCTGCAGCGAGTTTTTTCAAATAATCGAAAACTTAATATTTGCTGTTTATTGTCACTACAATATCATTACCATTTGAAAATTCTACGATAAAACCGCTTAATAAAGATATTGCAAACAAACACAAAACCAACAATAGCTGGCAACCCTATAGTGGCTTTTCAACCAAATTTGGCCTGAATAATGTTTATGATAGGTTTCATTAATTGTATGAAATTCGTATTGATTTCATGATTGCACTGGAAGTAATAGGGCTAAAAGTTGTATTTTCCTGAGCGAATTTTCAAAACCAAAGACACAAAAATGACCATAGCTGGCAGCACCAATCGAATTTTTCAATCAAATTTCCACCAAACAGAGATTAGAATAAGGTTCAGCTTCTGTGTTACTTTCATGAAAATCTGGTAACCGATTCACATTTCATAGGGCAAAAAGCAGTTTTTTTCCTTGGTAATTTTTCAAGATGGCACCACTGGCACAGAGGTGCCCACAATTCAAAATTGCTTCTGTCAAATCTGGTCCTACTTAATTGCAATGCATTCTGTAAATTTCAGCTGTATCTGATTATTGGTTGGTGAGTTCCCGTGAACAGAAGTTTTTGATTCTAAAAATATAGGTTAACTAGGAGAGGGTTACCGTTCTTGTCCGACATTAAATTTTCAAAGTTTTACTTTGAACGTGTAGATAAAACATCAGATTTGTATACAGATTGGTTTTATTGTAAGAAACGGACATTTTTTTGAATATTCGATGGTTTGAATGTTTTCACTTCCAAATTTTTCTTTTTTCAAATTTAAGACACTAAATTTATCATAGCTGGCAATTCCAACCGAATTTTTCAACCAAATTTCTATTAAACGTGGTTTGAAGTAAGGTCCAGCTACTGTGTAAGTTTCGTCAAAATCGAACGATTCAATCAGAATTTATAGGGCTAAAAGCAATTATCTTTTTTAGTGATTATTCAAGATGGCATCACTGGCACAGAATCGCCTGCATTTCAAAATTACTTCTATCAGACCTGGTCTTACTAAAGACCAATACACTCTGCAAATTTTAATTAATTCTGCTCATCGAATCGTGAGTTTCCGTGAACAGAAGTTTTTGATGCTAAAAATATAGGTGAATTGGGCAAGGGCTACCAGGTGTGCCCGTTATACCATATCAAATTTTATTTTTTGTCTATGTAAACAAAGCACAAGGTTTACATATAAGTGGCTTCTTATTGAAGAAACGGCATTTTTTCAAGAGAAACGATAATTTGGAGGTTTTCACTTTCAGTGCCTGCCCTTGCTACAGGGTTGCCAGCACCTCCATTAAAAGCTACACAAATCTACAACTAAACAATACAAATATGTCCTGAAAATTTCGTAATGATTAAATTGCTCGTGCAAAAGTTATCGCAATTTAAAAATTTTCAAATTTTCCCGTTCTCTTTTTAGGCACTCAGCGCACACATGGGGTTAAAAAATTCCAAAACATTATCCGATTCACATGTAAAACACGTTAGAATTTGTTTCGTTAAATTTATTTTTGCAAAAATTATTTGTGTACGAAATAATAGGTATATTAAAAATATCACTTAAATAGCGGCCGGCGCCAAAAGGTTAACAATAACTGACATTTAGTGAAACCTGGACCTATTCTGCATATACACCAATGTATCCTGAAAGTTTCAGCTCAATCGGATGGCGCGTTCCCGAGATTATCTCACTGAAATTTTTTGATGATATATATATATATATATATATATATATATATATATATATATATATATATATATATATATATATATATATATATACATATGGAAATATGAATTTTTGGCCGAATCGATTTTAATACTAATGTTCTTCGAACATTAGTAAAAAGGTTTATCTACTGCGTGAATTTGGCTAAAATCTGGTGGCTTCATCGGACGCTATTGGCCAAAAACCAGTTTTTTTTCTAAGTGATTTTTCCAAATGGCACCACTGCCACAGTGTTGCTTGTATTTCAAAGTCATTCCTATCAGAGCTGGTCCAAGTTTATGCTTACATGTTCTGTAAATTTTAATTTGATCGCATTATCCGATCGTCAGTTCTCGTGAACAGAAGTTTTGAGTGCTGTAATTAGACGTGATTTAATCACGGGTTGCCGTTCTTGTTTACCTAGGAATTTTGAAAATTTTTATTTGACTTGGTGGACAAAAGTCAAAATTTATCAATAAATTGAATTTATTTTCAAAAATTCAAAATTTTTCAGCAGACTCGATGATTTGGAGGATTTTTTTTCAGGAGCCTGCTGTAGCTACAGAATTGCCCGCACAGTCTTGAAAGTCCATGACGGTCAAAAAATAGTCTAGATCAATACGTTCTGAAAATCAAACGATGATACATTGTTTTTCTTAGAAGTTATGACAAACCAAAATTTGAAATAAAAATCCTTGCCTCGTTTTTGGGCCTACACCAGGCTCAAAATTTCCAATTCTCAATCATGAACAAATTAAAAACATAATAAGTTTTCATTCCCAATACTTTTTTTGACAAAAATTTTTACTGCTTGGAAATATAGGAGTACTTGAAAATTCACTAAAATGCCCGACGCCGCCTTAAAGTTTAAGGTATCTGAATTCTCAAGTCATAAGCCTACCGGTTATATGCATCTATCACCTTCGAAAATTTCAGCTGAATCGGATCAGCCACTCCAGAGATTATCTCCCTTAATCTTTTTGCTGATATACTATATCTATATATAAATATATATATATATATATATATATATATATATATATATATATATATATATATATATATATATATATATATATATATATATATATATATATGTATATATATATATATATATATATATATATATATATATATATATATATATATATATATATATATATAAATATATATATATACACGGTGAAAAATATTCGGATAAAATTGATCTTCACAATGGTGTACTATTATGTATCCTAATATTCGTATAGATTATATATGTTGACGTTGGATAAAATTGTTCTATCCTATTTTGGAATAACTTTTGCACGAGTTTCGTATAAACGGGTGGTTTATACCAAGATCGGATAATATTTATCATAAATTCATATTAAAAATTCATAAAAAATAAAATGAATTATTTAGAATTACTTTTGCTTCGCCAGTTGTAAAGTTCGTATTTAAAGTTTGTAAGTGAACTACATTGGACGCAAACATTTACTCGGGAGTGTTTTCGTGAAACGGATTGTTTAGAATTACTTTTGCGTCGCAAGTCGTGCAATTAGCATTTCGAGTTTGTAACTGAAGTTAATTGGAAGTGTTTATTAAAGTTATTTGTGAAAATTATTTGGTAGCCATAAGGAACAACTTTAATCACTACAGGAATATTGTAAAATTTTGATTTTGGTGAATAAAGTATATATGAATAAAATCTATCGATTTTTTTTTTCAAATAATAAAACAAATAATCGTTATCCCCCTCACAGTACATAATTGAATTTAATGCTCGAAAGTTTTACTTTTTGTTCTATGTCAAGTGTTTTCACAACACCTACATCCCGCAAAAATAATTCCAATTTGATTCCGCTTTCGGAGGCTGGTTCCGCAAAAAGATCGAGTTTCCCGTGTCAATATTCTCGGCTTTGATAATCTTTGATGATATACGTTGTCTATGCTGATTTATAGACAAGAAGGGAACCATGATCACATTCAATAACCTTTACAAGTAAAATTATATCGATGGATATAAGTCGGAGATGTTAAAATTTGTCACAACTAGCGTAAATACAAATTAAATGATTTCCAACTGCAAGTGGTCACGCCAGTCAAGTATGCACTGTGCGCTGGTGCCTGATGAGAATCAGTGCATACTTTCGAAACCACTTTGTCAAAATAGAATTTTCAATTTAGATTAAAATTTTTAATGTAAATAAAAAGTTGTTCAATTTTAATCATCCCGCAAAAATAATTCCAACCTACTTTTATCTTTGAATGCATAAATATTCAATTGTTTCCATTCTTTTTTCATCAGAATGGATAATTGTTCCCAATATATATATTCATAATAAAAAGGAGGGAAAAACAGAATAAGATTTTGGGTTTTTGAAAATGGGATAAATTTATCGTGTGACCTCGAAATTAGAATAATATATTTCTTATTCTAAATGGTGTACATTTAATAAGAATGTGGTGTATTCATTTATATGCAATTCGGATACCGTTTATAAGAGCGTCTTATTCAATTTATATGAATAATTGGTATTGATTTTATCTTATCAGATAAAATTTATCTTATTAGATTAAATTGTTTGATCTTAAACAAACTTATTGGATTGATACTAACTTTCGTTTGGACCTATATGCATTCCAAAATTTATCAAATTTATCCGAAAATTTCTAACCGTGTATGACGAATTTTCGCGAAGCTAGTTTAATTCTAATTTTCTTCAAAAATTACTAAAAATGAATTGGAATCGACGCTGATGAGCGAACTTAAAATGAAAAAAACTCTAGCGCACCTGAACCGCTAGAAACACTAATGTTCCAAGAACAGTAGAAGAATCGTGCAGGTTTTGAGTGCATATTCCACCACATGAGCTGCTTATTACGGCCAAACTGTTTCAAATGCCACGTTTTACTTTGGTCTCAAGAATGCATTATAACTCATATGGTGGAAGGTTTCAGATATTAACACTGGCATGGGTTTCAAAGTTTGTGAAAGAAAAACACTTGTTAATTATATTCGTTATCAGTTGCTTATTTCACCAAACTTTGAAAGCAGCATCTCATATAACATCAATGAAGAAAATGCTCAGTGCCTGCAGCACTGTAATTGAAGTTGGTGTTTGGGGCTGCGATCCGAAAAATTTGCAGAACTTAGGGAATTGAAACATCGGTTATTTATTTTCATTGTAAATGTTTCCGGTATGAATACTAACTGTAAGCATTTATTGATACAAAAGTAGCACAACCGACTCGTGCTGGCAACCTTTCGCCAGTATCAAAGCCAAGAATATATCACATCTGCTTCACGTTGTTATATTACATTCGAAGTTATAGGAGTATAAAGAAATTTAGGGTTACCTGCAGCGAGTTTTTTCAAATAATCGAAAGATTAATATTTGCTGTTTATTGTCACTACAATATCATTACCAATTGAAAATTCTACGATAAAACCGCTTAATAAAGATATTGCAAACAAACACAAAATCAACAATAGCTGGCAACCCTATTGTGGCTTTTCAACCAAATTTGGCCTGAATAATGCTTATAATAAGTTCCATTAATTGTATAAAATTCGTATTGATTTCATACTGCACTGGAAGTTATAGGCCAAAAAGTTTTATTTTCCTGAGAGAATTTTCAAAACCAAAGACACAAACATTACCATAGCTGGCAGCACCAATCGAATTTTTCAACAAAATTTCTACCAAACAGAGTTTAGAGTAAGGTGCAGCTACTGTGGCAATTTCATGAAAATTTGGTTACTAATTCACATTTCATAGGGCAAAAAGCAGTTTTTTTTTCTTTGTAACTTTTCAAGATGGCACCACTGGCACAGAGTTGCCCACAATTCAAAATCGCTTCTATCAGACCTGGTTCTACTTAAGTCCAATGCATTCTGTAAATTTCAATGGTATCTGATTATTGGTTCGTGAATTCCCGTGAACAGAAATTTTTGATGCTAAAAATATAGGTTAACTGGGAGAGGGTTACCGTTCTTGTCCGACATGAAATTTCCAAAGTTTTACTTTGAACGTGTAGATAAAGCATAAGATTTGTAAACACATTGGTTTTATTGTAAGAAACGGACAATTTTTGGAAATTCGATGGTTTAATGTTTTCACTTCCAAATTTTTATTTTTTCAAATTTAAGACACCAAAATTATCATAGCTGACAGCTCCAACCGAATTTTTCGACCAAATTTTTACCAAACGTGGTATTAAATAAGGTTCAGCTACTGTGTGAATTTCGTCAAAATCGAACGATTCAATCAGAATTTATAGGGCTAAAAGCAGTTATCCTTTTTAGTGATTTTTCAAGATGGCACCACTGGCACAGAATCGCCCGCATTTCAACATCACTTCTATCAGACCTGGTCCTATTTAAGACCTATACAGTCTGCAAATTTCAATTAATTTTGCTCATCGGATCGTGAGTTTCCGTGAACAGAAGTTTTTGATGCTAAAAATATAGGTAAATTGGGCAAAAGTTACCAGGCGTGTCCGTTATACCATATAAAATTTTTTTTTTGGTCTATGTAAAAAAAGTACGAAATTTATATATGAGTGGCTTTTTTTTGAAGAAACGGCATTTTTTCAAGAGAGACGATAATTTGGAGGTTTTCACTTTCAGTGCTTGCCCTTGCTTCAGGGTTGCCAGCACGCTCATCAAAAGCCACACGAATTTACAATTAAATAATACCAATATGTCCTGAAAATTTGGTAATGATTGAATAGCTCTGTCAAAAGTTATCGCAATTTAAAAATTTTCAATTTTTCCCGTTCTCTTTTTAGGCACCCAGCGCACACATGGGGTTAAAAAACTCCAAAACATTATCCGATTCACATGTAAAACACGTTCGAAATTTATTTTGTTAGCTTTATTTTTGCAAAACTTATTTGTGTACGGAATAATAGGTATATTAAAAATATCACTAAAATGGCCGCCGGCGCCAAAGGGTTAAAGATTTTTTCTGAGACCTGGCACTACTCTGCATATACGTTAATGTGTCCTAAAAATTTCAACTCAATCGGATGGTGCGTTCCTGAGATTTTTTCACTGAAATTTTTTGATGATATATATATATATATATATATATATATATATATATATATATATATATATATATATATATATATATATATATATATATATATATTTATATATATATATATTTATATATATATATATATATATATATATATATATATATATATATATATATATATATATATATATATATATATATATATATATATATATATATTTATATATATATATATATTTATATATATATATATATATATATATATATATATATATATATATATATATATATATATATATATATATATATATATATATATATATATATATATATATATATATATATATATAGAAATATGAATTTTTGGCCAAAGTGATTTTAATACTAATGTTCTTCTTCGAACATTAGTAAAAAATATTGTCAGAGCTGAAAGCTGTTTTTACTAATGTTCGAAGAACATTAGTATTAAAATCGATTCGGCCAAAAATTCATATTTCTATATATATATATATATATATATATATATATATATATATATATATATCATCAAAAAATTTCAGTGAGATAATCTCGGGAACGCGCCATTCGATTGAGCTGAAACTTTCAGGATACATTGGTGTATATGCAGAATAGGTCCAGGTCTCTTTAAATGTCAGTTATTGTTAACCTTTTCGCGCCGGCGGGCATTTAAGTGATATTTTTAATATACCTATTATTTCGTGCACAAATGATTTTCGCAAAAATAAAGTTAACAAAATAAATTTCTAACGTGTTTTTTATATGAATCGGATAATGCTTTGGAATGTTTTAACCCTATGTGTGCACTGGGTGCCTAAAAAGAGGACGGGAAAATTTGAAAATTTTGAAATTTCGATAACTTTTGACAGAGCTATTCAATCATTACGAAATTTTCAGAACATATTGATATTATTTAGTTGTAGATTTGTGTAGCTTTTAATGCGCGTGCTGACAACCCTGTAGCTAGGGCAGGCACTGAAAGTGAAAACCTCCAAATCATCGTCTCTCTTGAAAAACTGCCGTTTCTTCAAAAATAAGCCTTTCATATATAAATCTTGTGCTTTGTTTACATAACCAAAAAAAAAAAAAGATATGGTATAACGGGCACGCCTGGTAACCCTTGCCCAATTTACCTATATTTTTAGCATCAAAAATTTCTGTTCACGGAAACTCACGATCCGATGGGCAGAATTATTTGAAACTCACAGCATGTATTGGCCTTAAATAGGACCAGGTCTGATAGAAGTGATTTTGAAATGCGAGCGATTCTGTGCCAGTGGTGCCATCTTGAAAAACCACTAAAAAAGATAACTGTTTTTAGCCCTATAAATTCTGATTGAATCGTTCGATTTTGACGAAACTTACACAATTGCTGGACCTTACTTTAAGCCACGTTTGGTAGAAATTTGGTTGAAAAATTCGGTTGGAGCTGCCAGCTATGATAATTTTGGTGTCTTCATTTTGAAAAAAAAAATTTGGAAGTGAAAACATTCAAACCATCGAATATTCAAAAAAATGTCCGTTTCTTACAATAAAACCAATCTGTATATAAATCTTATGTTTTATCTACACGTTCAAAATAAAACTTTGGAAATTTCATGTCGGACAAGAACGGTAACCCTCTCCCAGTTAACATATATTTTTAGCATCAAAAACTTCTGTTCACGGAAACTCACGAACCAATAATCAGATACAGCTAAAATTTACAGAATGCATTGGACTTAAGTAGAACCAAGTCTGATAGAAGCGATTTTGAATTGTGGGCAACTCTGTGCCAGTGGTGCCATCTTGAAAAATTACAAAGAAAAAAAACTGCTTTTTGCCCTATGAAATGTGAATCAGTTACCAGATTTTCATGAAATTGACACAGGAGCTAAACCTAACTCTAATCTCTGTTTGGTGGAAATTTGGTTGAAAAATTTGATTGGTGCTGCCAGCTATGGTAATTTTTGTGTCTTTGGTTTTGAAAATTCGCTCAGGAAAATAAAACTTTTTGCACTATAACTTCCAGTGCAGTCATGAAATCAATACGAATTTCATACAATTAATGAAACCTGTCATAAACATTATTCAGGCCAAATTTGGTTGAAAAGCCACGATAGGGTTGCCAGCTATTGTTGGTTTTGTGTTTAATTGCAATATCTTTATTAAGCGGTTTTATCGTAGAATTTTCAAATGGTAATGATATTGTAGTGACAATAAACAGCAAATATTAAGCTTTCGATCATTTGAAAAAACTCGCTGCAGGTAACCTTAAATTTCTTTATACTCCTATAACTTCGAATGTAATTAAACAACTTGAAGCAGATTTGATATCTTCTTGGCTTTGATACTGGCGAAAGGTTGCCAGCACGAGTCGGTTGTGCTACTTTTGTATCAATAAATGCTTACAGTTAGTATACATACCGGAAACATTTACAATGAAAATAAATAACCGATGTTACGATTCGCAAAGTTCTGCAAATTTTTCGGATCGCAGCCCCAAACACCAACTTCAGTTACAGTGCTGCAGGCACTGAGCATTTTCTTCATTGATGTTATATGAGATGCTGCTTTCAAAATTATGTGAAATAAGCAACTGATAACGAATATAATTAACCCGTGTTTTGCTCTCATAAACGTTGAAATTCATGCCAGTGGTAATATCTGAAACCTTGCACCATATTAGTTATAATGCATTCTTAAGACGAAAGTAAAACCTGGCATTTGAAACAGTTTGGCCGTAATAAGCAGCACATGTGGTGGAATATGCACTCAAAACCTGCACGATTCTTCTACTGTTCTTCGAACATTAGTGTTTCTAGCGGTTCAGGTGCGCTAGAGTTTTTTTGGAGTTCATTTCACTATGGACAAGGCGAACAATAAAATACAGTTGGACCAGATGGTTGGAATGGTTGACTGTAAACCAGTAGCAGCACCTGTAGATCCAAAGCAAAAATTAACCAAGGACATGTCACCTAAAAGTGCTGAGGATGTTGCAAAAATGAAAGGCTTGCCATATCAGGAAGCGGTAGGCAGTATTTTGTATTTGGGTCAAGCAATTAGACCAGATATCACACTTGCCAATAATAAAGTAAGTCGTTTTACCAACAACCCTGGAATATCACATTGGCTAGCGGTGAAACAAATATTACGTTATTTACAAGGTTCAAAGGATATGAAGCTGACGTGTACCAAGGGTATTTCACAGCTAGTTGGTTTCTCGGTCGCTGACTGAGGAAGTCAAACTGATGACAGGCGCTCATGTACCGGCTATGTTTTCATTCGTGATGGTGGTGCTATCTTTTGGTGCAGTCAACGGCAGCCAACTATTGCATTATCATCAACCGAGGCTGAGTATATGAATCTCTCAGCTGCAACTCAGGATAATATATGGCTTCAACAGTTTGAAAATGAGTTTTGGTCGCAAGAGGAGGCAACCATTATTCACTGTGATAATACTAGCGCAGTTCGATTGAAAGAAAATGATGCGTTTCACCCAAGAAACAAGCATTTTGACGTAAGGCATCATTTTGTTCGTCAAAAATGCGTCGAAGGTGCAATTCAAATCCATCATGAAGAAATGGTAGCTGATGCATTAGCAAAAGGACTCGTCATATATAAACATAATTACTGTCAACAGAAAATGGGGTTAAGGGTTTAGTGTATTTGATCTATTGAAGTTTAAAAATTTGTATGGTTTTAAAAACTTGAATTGATCTTCAAATAACTTTGAAATAAATGAAATAATGTTTTCAATTGCTACATACATATTTGTTTTTGATTTTATTTGATTACATTCAACATTTATTTAAACATTATATAATGGGGGTGTTGGAACATAAAGTACGCTGTCATGATAATATGATAAGCTCAATACTTTTTCTATCGTAAACGAGTACACCTGTAAGCAACCTGAAATAAACCAGTGTCGTTTTTATCAGTAGTTAGTACATATCGGTTCTTTTTAAAACAGTTTCAACACCAATTCTACCCTCCCTAATGAAGGGTTGCCGTTGTTTTGAAATTTGTTCTATAGATCTTAATGCCAGTCTGTGTTTGTTCAAATGTTCACATATGGTCAACTATCATTTGTTAGCGCGTAACAATGCATCTCTTACCAGCATGGAATACCCCGGAAAACCGGTTATTACCGTTTTGCGTGTAAAGAGAACAAAACCCTATTTTCCCTGACTGGGATGAAAAAAGGGTAGTGCCGGGCGGCTTTGTTCGCGAAAATCGGGTGGTTTGGGCGCCACTCGCTTCAATTTACTGGAACTGCCAAACCACCGTCGCACTGAAGCGAGAAGTTACGGCGACGAGCACTACTATGCGAAAAAGGATCGCGCGAGTAAATAGAAAAGCGTCCAAAATGTTTAATTTTGCTGCCTGAATTAACTCACACACAGAATTTCAAATCGATCACATTAACTCACACATTATTTGTTTTCTTGTAGCCTATTCACTGAAACATTTGCTGTTCTCTAACTATTTCTTCAATTCAAATTTTGCTTCTTATAGCCAACGAAGAAATTATACATCAAAAGTGCTTAAACTTACAATAAAGTGTGCACACTTGTAATAAAAACTCACTTATTCGATTTCTGTGAATTTGTTTAGCTACGTTGACTCTTTTACTTAATATATTTTCGATTTCCAAATCTCCAGATTATCCTAATTCAGCGCTATCGTATTTGCCGATTCTCCACAATATCTCGTTTCAGGTCAAAATCCAGATGAGAAGATGAAAAGAACTCAAATTAATATTCTATATTTTCCTCTACGGATATCCGCCCAATCTGAGCAATTAATAATCTTTTTCCCCTCGCAGAATTGATTAGAATTCCCTTCAATATTTTTTCTTCCACTGTCTTATTTTTTTCCGAGTTCAAAGGTTGCTTAGAAAACGGCTCAGGTCTAAACTTTCAGGTTTTTTTACAAGAAGTTGGTTGTAACTCTGACACACTTATTAGTTGTGCTCGAACATGTCGGCCCACTATGCAACTATCGTTGTACAAATTTCTCTTGTGTTGCTTTCACGTTGATAGGGCAGCCGCCGTTTGTTTATGTACTAAACCTAACTACTACTATCTACCAATTAAATACGAAATTAACGACTTATTAATCATACATACATAGTGAGTGATTGCGACGTCTGGTTTGTTTACTTATCACTAACTCTCTCTATGATGTAACTAACCTAGGTCAATCCAGACGGTGGATCTCTCGCGCTAATAGTTTGGTTCGTAAGACAATCCGCACACGGGTCGATGAGCTATCGTCGTGGATGCAATATTTCTACGCTTGATCGTCACAGCCTAGGTAAATCAATGGATGACCGCTAACGGAGCGTTAGGCTTCTTTCACATTATACGGTTCCGACCGTACGGCAAAAAACCGTACGGTGAAAATTCGAATGAGCAACATGTTCACACTATACGGTTTATGCGCGGTTTTTTTTTCGTCACAAGCTCAATTTGTGATTAAATGGTGTGCTGTTTAATGCTCAAATATTTTTTTTTATAAATATTATAATTAATGTGCAACCAGACTATGCTGTCATTATTGTAAATGCTTGTATTGTATTACATAATTATGTGCTTCAAAGAGACGGATATAGCAATGTAGATACAATGTCGATCACAGGTTTGGAAGAGTTACCACAAGACGCAACCATAAGAGGAGGACTGACAAACAATATTAGATATGTACTTTGTAATTATTTCGTTTCTAATGCCGGAAGTGTGCCATGGCAAATGGCAAAAATACAAACTGTACAAAATAAACTGTAAATTAAACATGGAAAAGGGTATTTCTACATTAATTCTATCTTTCAAGGAAATAAGTGCAAACCTATGTAAGAAAAGAAGGTAAAATTTAATTTACTTACCAAACGCATTTTTATCTATGGCATTAAGAGCACCAAAGTATGGGTGCATTTCTATGCAGACTTCATGCCAGGCATCTTTCGTTGCATTTCTGCCTTTGTAGGTGTTCAGAGATTTATCCCACAGCTCAGGTCTGCCCTCCACAAGTGTAATCAAAACTTCTGCATCTATATCTGTCATTATTCTTTTGTCACTTTACATTTTACACTTTGCTAAACTGCAACTAAATTGGCTCGAGATTGATTGACCGTACGGTTTGAAACCGTCTAATGTGAAAGCATGCACTTGGTCGCGTGCACCACTGAGTGTCCGGTCGCCGTTCGGGCACCGTGGATTGCAGTGGCAGTGTACGGCTGCTACACGGTACGGCCACGGCATTTTGCCGTAACCGTGAAATGTGAAAGAGGCTATACTCTTCTTCACACCACTAGAAAAATATCGCCGTACGATTTTTTGCCGTACGGTCGGAACCGGATAATGTGAAAGGAGCCTTACTCAATCGTGAAAAGTAAGAAGCGGAGTCGTTTCATTTTGAGTGCGTTTCAAGCGTTGTGCATTGCAGGCCTCAAGCCGCATGACTAATCGTTTTTGCAGGTGCGATGGATGACGGCAACGTATAATTCGTGGGGGAGGTGGGAAAATGCCCTAATTGTATGATTTTACGAAGCAAACGAACGTGTTCTTGACAACCCGTGTGCAGACATGAAACGAGGATGACAACAATCGTTTTCCACCAAGCTTCGCAAGTGTCAAACGCATCTCTCACGCATTGCATAGCTAACGACTCATGTGCGGAGTGCTTAAATCTCCATCGCCCTTTGTTTAAGATGGTGATGGAGATTTTTTTTAAATAGAAATATGCGTAACTCGCACCGCCGTGATGCGTTTTCCTGCTTCACTTTAATCATGGCACAAGCGGACACACAATTCTTTGCCTATTATACTTGTTGTCCTTGTAGCTACTCCTTTATCCAAATCTAAAATTTCACTTTATTCCTGATCTTACTGCATTTAAATTCAAGATCGATTTCTGTTCTTTTCTCCTGATATCTATTTCCTCCGTCAGTAATTTCATTAAGATCTTTCTAAGCTTAATTCCAAAGTTAAATTTAACCTTCTATTGCTCCAATTTGAATGTAACTTATCTTAAGTCTGAATTCGAATTGATATATAAACCAAAGTAAGTAAATTTTATCCTTAATTGAAATTTACTCCATTTTCAGTACAACCAATTCTAAAACGGAGTCCCAAATTTAAATATAATCTAATTTAAGTGCATCGGAATCCCAAAGTTAAATATGATCTAATTAACAAGCAACTAATCTTTTATTTAAATCCGACTAAAATCAATGTAAGCAAAGCTATTCATAAATCGAAATCCGAAGTTTAAATTCAACTAATCTAGAAACAACTAATCTAGAAGTTCAAATAATCTAGAAACGAAAACCTAAATGTAAATACAACCTCATTTAAGCGCAACTAATCATGAATTTAAAGATCTACAAGAACTGCAATTATCAAATGCAATCCGATTTGGGTACAAATCGGATTTCAAAATATAAGTCCAAATTTAAAAATTCAACCAACGAGAATCCAAATTCAAAGTAACTTATT
This sequence comes from Nemotelus nigrinus, assembly GCA_947369275.1. Classification (NCBI taxonomy): domain Eukaryota; kingdom Metazoa; phylum Arthropoda; class Insecta; order Diptera; family Stratiomyidae; genus Nemotelus; species Nemotelus nigrinus. Next base: position 108,553,808 of record OX376373.1, read on the forward strand.
TTTAATTTATAAGCCTGAAATTGAATACTCAGCCCTAATCTAGGCCCAAATTTAGATATGATCCCATTTAGAGCCATACTAAATCTGACTCCAAATCCAACTTTTAGTTAAATCATAATACAAAAGAGACCTAATTCTCTTCTAGCAACTCAACTGAATCCAAATAAGACTTTCATTGGTAAGAGAGAAACAAGAAAGAGCGAGAAGTTTAACTTACCTGTAGACTTTTTACGAACATTTACTATATTCATTTCTAAAATTTTCGCTTTAGCCAACTGCTCATTCTCTACACTAACTCGAAACAAGATCTATCATCCGCCCTCATTCCGCTGTACTTCTTTATGGTTCCACTGTCCCAGATATCCCTTGTCCTTATATTCCTACTCTCTCCCCACCTACTAAGCGGGTTCATTACATTACTTATAAAACTTTCACATTTGTATTTGAGCCGTGCTTTGCTCCCGCTTCTTGTCCTTTTGCGCCTAGCAAGCGTTTATCAACCCACGTTTATCAACCACACACGTTTATCAACCCAGAAAAGTCTGAGAAATTCCGATATTTCACCATCGACTTGCACTTCACCAAGCCGCTTGTTACATATTCTCCCATATTTTCAGCAGCATTTCTAGTGACTTCCTCCACGTCATTCCTTGTTCTCATCGAACGTTCCATCTCGCAACCGGAATCGAAGAAATAAGGAGTGATTTGTATCACCTCATATTTATAGGTCCACAATGTATCTTGGCTAGACTCTTATGCCATTCCCGATGGTTGACGACCACTAACAATCGCAGAATCCTCTTTATGTCTTGATTTATCTTTTTTGCCGCGTTTGCTTGCGGATGATATAGGGTGGTGTATTTAATTTCGGTTCCGTCTCCTGCCAATTGCCGAGGGAGACTTCCCCAGAACTGAGCTTCACTGTCACACACGACCCACTTTGGTGCTCCAAATAGCAGGAACACTTAATCCTTAAGTATGCGATACATGACAGAAGCTGTTGTTTGTCGCAATGGAAAGAAAAGCGTGAATTTATTGACATAATTCAAAACAGTAAAAACATGGTGAACCTTAACTGGACCTCAATAATGGCCCCCGTAAATCTATGGGGATAATTCCCCAAGGCTTTCCTCTCCACCTTATTTGCCTGACAAATTTCGTATCTTTTGACGTAGATGGTGATGTCAGCGGACATCTTATTTGTGATTATCTGTATGTATAGTAATATGTGGTTGTGACTCGTTCTGTGGCCCGACTTGCTCCCATATGCCCTGCCGTTAGGTTATTGTGGTACCAATACAGTTTTTCATCTTTGAAATCACACTCTTCCAGATCTCATCCCCATTCAACTCCGGATAACGTCCAGTGAGGTGCTTCCACAAGGTACGATCCATCACACGCCAATCCGCATAGCACTCGCGTGTGTTCAGGACATTCTTCTTCATGTCTCGCACCACCTATTTTCCTCATAGCTAAAGGCAGCCATATCACGGACTAATAACATTTGATACAAAGTGTCAGGTACCAGGTGCTCCTTTCCATTCCTGTCAAGGTTCTCAAACGGGTATTGTTGTAATCGCACTGCCCATCTGGCTAAGCGTCCCATTGAGTCTTCTAAACTACTCAGCCACACGAGGAAATATTGTGTTACGTGGTAACATACACGACTCGAAAACGCGCCAGCATGCAAACGTATAACAGATATTAATCATGGGTAAAATAGTCAAAAGTCATAAACCGAATTATAACAAAAAAAAAACCCCTAGCGCATCAGAACCGCTAGAAACACTTATGTTCGAAGAACAGTAGAGAATTTGTGCAGATACTGAGTGTGTATTCTACCACTACTTACTTTTCCTACTTAAAACTAATACACCCTAAGTAATAATAGAATCTGAGCTTACTTTAATTTCGGTGACTTCATCGAAAGTTACTGCGGTAGAAAGGTGTTTGGGGTTGCCATCCGAAAAATGTCCAGAGCTTAGAAAATTTAAACAATGTTTTCTTAATTTCATTGCAAATGTTTGCGATGAAAATACTTAATGCAAGTATTTATTGAAACGAAAATAACAAAAAGGCTTAGTGCTAGCAGCCCTTAACTAGCTAAACTATGCCGCATCTGCCTTACGTTGAAGTCAACCAGCTCTGTGAATTTCGTATTGATCCGATGACTGTATTGGCCTTACGTTGAAGTCAACCAGCTCTGTGAATTTCGTATTGATCCGATGACTGCATTGGAAGTTATAGGGATACAAAGAAACTTAGGGTTGCCATTCGCAAAAGCTTTCGAATTTTCTAGATCTTAATATTTGGTGTTTATTTTCACTATAAAATCACTACGATTTGAAAATTCTATGCTAAAATTGCTTACTAAAGGTATGCAAAAAAAAAAATACAAAAACAACCATAGCTGGAAACTCTATCATTTTATTGAACCAACATTTTTACTAAATATTGCCTACAATAAGATTAAAATGCCATATGAATTTCGTTAGGATAACATGACTGTACTGGAAGCTATAGGGCAAAGAGCTTAATTTTCCTTAACGAATTTTCAAAATTTAAGGCACAAAAATTATCATAGCTGGCAGTAACAACCGAATTTTCCTGCCAAATTTATACCAAATATGGTCTAAAACAAAATTCAACTACTGTGTGAATTTCGTTAAAATCGAACAACTGAATAAGAATTTATAGGGCTAAAAGCAGTTAACTTCTTTAGTAATTTTTCAAAATGGTACCATTGGTACAGAATCACCCGCATTTCAAAATCACTTCTATCAGACCTGATCCTATTTAAGACCAATACATTCTGTAAGTTTCAATTAATTCTGCTTATCGCATCGTGAGGTTCCGTGAGCAGAAGTTTTTGATGCCATAAACATAGGTTAATTGGGCAAGGTTTACCAGGCGTGCCCGTTTTACCATATCAAATTTTTTACTTTGGCTTTGTCAAAGATTTACATATGAGTGGCTTTCTTTAGCGAAGCGGCATTTTTGCAAGAGAGACAATGATTTGGAGGTTTTCAGTTTCAGTGCTTGCCCCAGCTACAAGGTTGCCAGCATGCTTATAAAAAGCTACATCAATTTTAAACTAAATAATACCAACATGTCCTGAAAATTTCGTAATAATTGTATTGCTCTGTCAAAAGTAATCGCAATTTAATAATTTTCAAATTTTCCCGTTTTCTTTTTAGGCACCTAGCGCACAAATTGGGTTCAAAAATTCCAAAACAGTATCCGATTCGCATTTAAAACACGTTCGAAATTTAATTGGTATATTTTATTTTTGCAAAAATTATTTATGTACGGAATAATAGGTACATTAAAAATATCACTAAAGTGGTCGCCGGCGCCAATTCGTTCACAATAACTTACATTTAGTGAGACTTGGACCTATTCTGCATATACACCAATGTATCCTGAAAGTTTCAGCTCAATCGAATGGCGCGTTCCCGAGATTATCTCACTGAAATTTTTTGATTATATATCTATATATTTATATATATATATATATATATATATATATATATATATATATATATATATATATATATATATATATATATATATATATATATATATATATTTATTTATATATATATATATATATATATATATATATATATATATATAGATATATATATATATATATATTATATATATATATATATATATATATATATATATATATATATATATATATATATATATATATATATATATATATATATATATATATATATATATATATATATATCTATATATGAATAAACTTATTATGAAAAATTATTCAATATCCAATATGCTAGCATGCGTTTTAAGCACAAACATGAACTCAATAAAGTTCATTCGGGTCCGAAGTATAATTTCACTTAAAACATGCATATTCATTCCTCACGTGCATCGAACTTATAGTACAAACGCATCATTTCTTGAATATAGGTAAAAAATGCATGCTAGCAATTATGAGTAAATTAAGTACAAATCAATGTGTAAGCAATTTGTAAATTAGCTATAAGTATTGAAGAGCAATAAGAAAATGCAAGCTATTTCGCAGCAGCCGTTGAGTTTGAGTGTTTTAATTTCGCGACATTACTACCGATTCAAGTTTCGGGAGTAATAAAATAAACCTTAGTTTGACTGTTGGTACCGATTCAAGTTTCGGCATCAACGCTGCAGACGTAGGGTTTTTTGTTGGTGACCCCGACGTGATTGGGTGTATCGCTCAATCACCACGCAAGTTTCTGTTTTATCCCGGCATTAAGTAGTTCGGTAATTCGGTAAACAAAGACCGTTTCCGACAGCTGCACATATGAAAAGAAATTCGCAGATTATTCAAAAAATTTCATTTTTTCGCGAGTTTTGAAATCAGATCTATGGAAATTATAATGAGCGAAAGGAAAACGCTGAAAATTTGATGGGTTGGGTATACATTGGATATCAGCACACCTAGTAAGTATCGTGCGCAATCATGGAAGATCTGATCAGATCACAATCAGCTACGGGAAAAGAAATCCAGGCGATTATCGCTAATTATAAGAAGGATTCCCAGTCAAGGAAAACTCAGGATTATTATATTGAGCGGCTTTGACGCGTCGAGGAAGCTTGGGCTACTTTCGACGCCAATGATACTGCGATTCGTCAATTTCCAGAAACTACAGCTGAGTTGAACTACTTTGCATCAGGCTATTTCACGGGTATAAGCAAAGTCTTGGAACAGTATAAGCCTTATTTTCACATGAAGATAAAAGAGCTATCTGGAATAAACGAAGTGGGAGCAATTGATCGTTCATGTGATACGACATCTAACTCTGGTAGAATGGAATCATCCACAAGTGAAGAGCTAGTGAAACTAATACGACGTCAGAATCGAAACTTTGAGTCCATACGACGTATACTACACTCAATTAATGATGAAGACCATCAGCCAAAGCAATACCACATAATCATGCTGAATAGTATCAATCAGCTGTGGTTAGATATACAAACCATCGACCGAGATATTTGGGGCGTTAGTGATAATCCAGTTGATCATGGGTATGACACCCAAATTTATGAAGGCATTGAAAGTGAAGTGCAAGAACGTTTAATCAGCTTGTCAACGCGCATAGAGAGCTTGTTGACAGGTCAACCAACGCCGGATGCTTCCGCTCCCATCAGGTCGACGGCCAATGCACTGTTGAACTAACCAAAGTTAACATTGCCTGTTATGATGGAGACTATTTGCTATGGCCGCAGTTTCATGACCTGTTTTGCCAAATAGTACACAATCAAGCCATGACTAGTTGCCAAAAAATGTACTATTTGAAAGCCAATTTATCGGGTGAAGCTGAACGGCTCGTACGAAATTTCACGATCACAGAAGAGAATTATCAGGATGCTTGGAAGATATTTATTGATCGATAGAACAACCAAAGGTTGTTAGTAGCAGCACTCATTAATAAATTGTTATCCCAGCCGTCGCATGCTCGTGACTCATCTACAGCACCAGCAATTAACAGCCTCCACGACACAACTCAAGAATGTCTCATGATACTGCAAAATTTGGGAATATCAACAAAATCATGGGATCCATTACTTCTTCATTTACTGACGAAGAATTGAGATCCAACTGCTCATCGGCTATATGAAGTATCTCTTGCCCAGCCAAAACACCTACAAACTCTAAAAGATTTCATGGCCTTTTTGGAGAAGCGGTTCGAGTCACTGGAGGCACTAGGTAACAAAGTAAAGTAGGAACGTTCATCCAGCCGGCACACACGGCCACCAATGGCAGCAGCCGCTACAGAATCAAAGTGTGTATCGTGTAAGAGCACCCACCCTCTATTTAGTTGTAAAAACTTCCTACGGTTGCTACCTAGTAAAAGGCTCGAAACTGTAAAAACGCACAACTTGTGCTTTAATTGTTTACGATCAGGCCATGCTGCACGGAACTGTACCTCACGATCTTGCACGAAATGTGGGAATCAGCACAATACATTACTTCACTTCGATTCAGCTTCACAAAACCCAGATCGTTCATCAAACAAGATGTCAAAAAATGTAACTTCAACCATCAATAAAGTTTCCACAGATCAATCTATCACTTAAGCGGCGCAAGAGACATCGAAAAGGGGGTACGTTCTACAAGGCACAGCGATTGTCAGATTACTCGGTACAAATGGGAATTACGTGGATTGTCGTGCAATGCTGGACTCCGGATCCCAAATGAACATTATAACTGAACGAGTTATCAAGAAAATGGGAGTACAGTTCATGGAGCAAGATCGAATTACACAAGGTATTGGCACGACAGCACAACAAACAACCAGGAATACAAACATTGGGTTGCAGTCACTGCATTCGTCTTTTACTGCCAGATTAGAAGCATTAGTGCTGCTTAAAATCATAGCCGATCAACCAGTAGAATTCATCAATGCAGACAATTGGCCAGTACCACAAGAAAAAGCACTAGCCGATCCTGATTTCAATGCTCCACGACGTATTGATCTTTTATTGGGTGCCGAGTTTTTCCACGATCTGTTACTGAAAGGTAAAATCAAATTGGGTGAATCCTTGCCAACTCTCCAAAACACTGTTCTTGGTTGGGTGCTGTCTGGAAAGGTTGACAAGCACAATATGAGGCAGTCAGTGTGCACAGTAGCCACTAAAGGTGAGGACTTCAATTTTGAAAAATTTTGGAAGCTAGAAGAAGTAACCGAACCCCAGACTGTGTGCAATAAAGAACATGACTATTGTGAAAATCATTTTCATGAAACCTATCAACGGGATCCTGCGGGAGCATTTGTGGTTCGCCTTCCATTTAATCATAATATCGACCAACTTGGCGAGTCAAAAGAAATTGCAGTTCGACCTTTCTATGCTCTTGAACGCAGACTCGCGAAACAACCAAATGTTAAAAAACAATATATTGAACTTATGGACGAATACCTTCGGCTGGGTCATATGTCAGACGTAATTGACCAATCATTACGGTATCCGCACTATTTCATGCCACATCATGTTGTTCTCAAACCAGACAGCATTACAACAAAGCTAAGGCTAGTTTTTAACACTTTAGCGAAAACTTCATCGAATCTGTCATTGGATGACACATTGAGAACGGGTTCAACTTTGCACGATGGATTATTACTAATGTTCGAAGAACATTAGTATTAAAATCGATTCGGCCAAAAATTCATATTTCTTTATATATATATATATATATGTACAAAAAATTTCAGTGAGATAATCTCGGGAACGCGCCATTCGATTGAGCTGAAACTTTCAGGATACATTGGTGTATATGCAGAATAGGTCCAGGTCTCTTTAAATGTCAGTTATTGTAAACCTTTTCGCGCCGGCGGGCATTTAAGTGATATTTTTAATATACCTATTATTTCGTGCACAAATGATTTTCGCAAAAATAAAGTTAATAAAATAAATTTCTAACGTGTTTTACATATGAATCGGATAATGCTTTGGAATATTTTAACCCTATGTGTGCGCTGGGTGCCTAAAAAGAGGACGGGAAAATTTGAAAATTTTTAAATTTCGATAACTTTTGACAGAGCTATTCAATCATTACCAAATTTTCAGGACATATTGATATTATTTAGTTGTAGATTTATGTGGCTTTTAATGAGCGTGCTGGCAACTCTGTAGCTAGGGCAGGCACTGAAAGTGAAAACCTCCAAATCATCGTCTCTCTTGAAAAAATGCAGTTTCTTCAAAAATAAGCCTTGCATATGTAAATCTTGTGCTTTGTTTACATAACCAAAAAAAAAAAAAAGATATGGTATAACGGGCACGCCTGGCAACCCTTGCCCAATTTACCTATATTTTTAGCATCAAAAACTTCTGTTCACGGAAACTCACGATCCGATGGGCAGAATTATTTGAAATTCACAGCATGTATTGACCTTAAATAGGACCAGGTCTGATAGAAGTGATTTTGAAATGCGGGCAATTCTGTGCCAGTGGTGCCATCTTGAAAAACCACTAAAAAAGATAACTGTTTTTAGCCCTATAAATTCTGATTGAATCGTTCGATTTTGACGAAACTTACACAATTGCTGGACCTTACTTTAAGCCACGTTTGGTAGAAATTTGGTCGAAAAATTCGATTGGAGCTGCCAGCTATGATAATTTTGGTGTCTTCATTTTGAAAAAAAAAATTTGGAAGTAAAAACATTCAAACCATCGAATATTCAAAAAAATGTCCGTTTCTTACAATAAAACCAATCTGTATATAAATCTTATGTTTTATCTACACGTTCAAAATAAAACTTTGGAAATTTCATGTCGGACAAGAACGGTAACCCTCTCCCAGTTAACCTATATTTTTAGCATCAAAAACTTCTGTTCACGGAAACTCACGAACCAATAATCAGATACAGCTAAAATTTACAGAATGCATTGGACTTAAGTAAGACCAGATTTGATAGAAGCGATTTTGAATTGTGGGCAACTCTGTGCCAGTGGTGCCATCTTGAAAAATTACAAAGAAAAAAAACTGCTTTTTGCCCTATGAAATGTGAATAAGTTACCAGATTTTCATGAAATTGACACAGAAGCTAAACCTAACTCTAATCTCTGTTTGGTGGAAATTTGGTTGAAAAATTTGATTGGTGCTACCTGCTATGGTAATTTTTGTGTCTTTGGTTTTGAAAATTCGCTCAGGAAAATAAAACTTTTTGTACTATAACTTCCAGTGCAGTCATGAAATCAATACGAATTTCATACAATTAATGAAACCTGTCATAAACATTATTCAGGCCAAATTTGGTTGAAAAGACACGATAGGGTTGCCAGCTATTGTTGGTTTTGTGTTTAATTGCAATATCTTTATTAAGCGGTTTTATCGTAGAATTTTCAAATGGTAATGATATTGTAGTGACAATAAACAGCAAATATTAAGCTTTCGATCATTTGAAAAAACTCGCTGCAGGTAACCCTAAATTTCTTTATACTCCTATAACTTCGAATGTAATTAAACAACGTGAAGCAGATTTGATATATTCTTGGATTTGATACTGGCGAAAGGTTGCCAGCACGAGTCGGTTGTGCTACTTTTGTATCAATAAATGCTTACAGTTAGTATACATACCGGAAACATTTACAATGAAAATAAATAACCGATGTTCCAATTCGCAAAGTTCTGCAAATTTTTCGGATCGCAGCCCCAAACACCAACTTCAGTTACAGTGCTGCAGGCACTGAGCATTTTCTTCATTGATGTTATATGAGATGCTGCTTTCAAAATTATGTGAAATAAGCAACTGATAACGAATATAATTAACCCGTGTTTTGCTCTCATAAACGTTGAAATTCATGCCAGTGGTAATATCTGAAACCTTGCACCATATGAGTTATAATGCATTCTTAAGACGAAAGTAAAACGTGGCATTTGAAACAGTTTGGCCGTAATAAGCAGCACATGTGGTGGAATATGCACTCAAAACCTGCACGATTCTTCTACTGTTCTTCGAACATTAGTGTTTCTAGCGGTTCAGGTGCGCTAGAGTTTTTTTAATTTTGCTTCGGTTCATGCTTCCCAGATTCGTGTTTACCGCTGATATAACTAAAATGTACTGCCTAGTGAAGGTGCATGCTAACGATCGCCGTTATCAACTGATTGTGTGGAGGCCCACACCCAACATGCTACTGATGGTTTTCCAACTGAACACCGTAACTTACGGTACAACAGCAGCTCCGTACCTCGCAGTTAAGTGCTTACGTGAACTTGGGCAGCTGGAAGGATTGATGTACCCAGCAGCTGTTGAAGCGATAAATAAGGCCTTCTTTGTCGATGATATCATGACAGGAGCGGACAATTTATCAGCAGCCCGAGAAATTCAATCTCAACTGACAGAATTGTTACAAAAGGAAGGTGCAAATCACCCATACCTACTAGCCAACATTCCCGCAGCCAATGTGGCGGTTCAGTTAGATTTTTGTGACCAAACTGAAGAACAAGTTAACACTTTGGGCCTAGTATGGATTCCACAAACAGATGTATTTAACATAAGGACATCCGACAAAGAAATCTCATCAGTTAGCAAACGTAACGTCTCAGCAGACATATCTCGATTATTCGATCCACTTGGCATAATGGGCCCCGTAATCGTAGGTATGAAGGACATTGTAACCTTCTTTTGGAATGATTCCGAGATCGTACTGGCGTGGATTAATTCTAAGTCATCGTCCTTCCAGACATTCGTAGCAAACCACATCGCCGCTATACAGGAGGTGTCAATCAAGCAGCAATGGAAGCATGTCGAATCACGAGATAATCCAGCCGATGCTCTTTCACGTGGTATTGCTCCAGAAAAGTTAGGAAGCCACACAATGTGGGTCTATGGTCCGACATTCTTGAATGGCCCAGAGGCAATATGGCCACCACCATACAGGTATAGTGAGGAGTGTGAGTTGAATAGGAAATCATCGGTTCTTAACACAACAGTCGTTGTTGAACATGTACATTTCCTTTACCGGATAAACCATAAAAATTTTTCAAAAGATTGCAAAGTATCACAGCTTATTTGGTACGATTTGTAGCTAATCTCCGAAGCAGAGTTAGCAGACGGAAAAATAAGAGCTTAGCCCAAATTGAATTAAAGAAAGGACTTATCGTCATCATTAAATTAATGCAGACTCAGGAGTTCGAGATTATACAACTTCAACATCATCAGGAGCTAGCTGGAACAAGTTCGCTTCTAGGTTTATCTCCATTTCTAGATGCTGATGGCATTATGCGAGTTGGAGGAAGGCTTGAAAACTCATCACTATCATTTGACGCCAAACATCCAATGCTCCTACCGTATTCACACCCGTTTACGAAACTAATTGTCTCCGACGTTCACCTAGGAAATTGTCACGTTGGACCTCAAGCCTTACTTGTGATAGTCTGACAAAGGTTTTGGCCTATTAAAGGCAAAGTGATCGCCCGCTCCGTAGTTCAAGGGTGTGTAAAATGTGCACGAGCGAAGCCTCATTTATTAAATCAAATAATGGGAAATTTACCTGCAGGCCGTGTTGAACCGGCTCGTCCCTTTGTCAACACTGGAATAGACTTCTGCGGTTCTGTCTGGGTCCATTATCAAGTTCGAGGGAAAAAACCACAAAAAAGCTAAATTGCTGTGTTCGTCTGCTTCGCGACAAGGGCAACACATCTTGAACTAGTAAGCAATCTGACCACTGAAGCATTCATTGCTGCTCTTAAGCGTTTTGTTGGCCGGAGAGGAAATTGTAAAACCATTCACTGCAACAACGCAACCAATTTCTTGGGAACTAGAAACTTATTTCAGGAACTCAACGAAAGCATATACAATAACGATGCAAGGCGAAGCATTCAAGGTGAATGTAGTCAACGTGGCATTGACTTTCATTTTATTCCACCAAGAGCCCAACACTTTGGCAGATTGTGGGAGGCAGCAGTAAAAACCGCGAAGAATCTACTAAAGAAAAAATCGCACTAACACATGAGCAGTTAAAAACAATCCTGATCGAAATTTCTTTATTTCTTTATACTCCTATAACTTCGAATGTAATTAAACAACGTGAAGCAGATTTGATATATTCTTGGATTTGATACTGGCGAAAGGTTGCCAGCACGAGTCGGTTGTGCTACTTTTGTATCAATAAATGCTTACAGTTAGTATACATACCGGAAACATTTACAATGAAAATAAATAACCGATGTTCCAATTCGCAAAGTTCTGCAAATTTTTCGGATCGCAGCCCCAAACACCAACTTCAGTTACAGTGCTGCAGGCACTGAGCATTTTCTTCATTGATGTTATATGAGATGCTGCTTTCAAAATTATGTGAAATAAGCAACTGATAACGAATATAATTAACCCGTGTTTTGCTCTCATAAACGTTGAAATTCATGCCAGTGGTAATATCTGAAACCTTGCACCATATGAGTTATAATGCATTCTTAAGACGAAAGTAAAACGTGGCATTTGAAACAGTTTGGCCGTAATAAGCAGCACATGTGGTGGAATATGCACTCAAAACCTGCACGATTCTTCTACTGTTCTTCGAACATTAGTGTTTCTAGCGGTTCAGGTGCGCTAGAGTTTTTTTAATTTTGCTTCGGTTCATGCTTCCCAGATTCGTGTTTACCGCTGATATAACTAAAATGTACTGCCTAGTGAAGGTGCATGCTAACGATCGCCGTTATCAACTGATTGTGTGGAGGCCCACACCCAACATGCTACTGATGGTTTTCCAACTGAACACCGTAACTTACGGTACAACAGCAGCTCCGTACCTCGCAGTTAAGTGCTTACGTGAACTTGGGCAGCTGGAAGGATTGATGTACCCAGCAGCTGTTGAAGCGATAAATAAGGCCTTCTTTGTCGATGATATCATGACAGGAGCGGACAATTTATCAGCAGCCCGAGAAATTCAATCTCAACTGACAGAATTGTTACAAAAGGAAGGTGCAAATCACCCATACCTACTAGCCAACATTCCCGCAGCCAATGTGGCGGTTCAGTTAGATTTTTGTGACCAAACTGAAGAACAAGTTAACACTTTGGGCCTAGTATGGATTCCACAAACAGATGTATTTAACATAAGGACATCCGACAAAGAAATCTCATCAGTTAGCAAACGTAACGTCTCAGCAGACATATCTCGATTATTCGATCCACTTGGCATAATGGGCCCCGTAATCGTAGGTATGAAGGACATTGTAACCTTCTTTTGGAATGATTCCGAGATCGTACTGGCGTGGATTAATTCTAAGTCATCGTCCTTCCAGACATTCGTAGCAAACCACATCGCCGCTATACAGGAGGTGTCAATCAAGCAGCAATGGAAGCATGTCGAATCACGAGATAATCCAGCCGATGCTCTTTCACGTGGTATTGCTCCAGAAAAGTTAGGAAGCCACACAATGTGGGTCTATGGTCCGACATTCTTGAATGGCCCAGAGGCAATATGGCCACCACCATACAGGTATAGTGAGGAGTGTGAGTTGAATAGGAAATCATCGGTTCTTAACACAACAGTCGTTGTTGAACATGTACATTTCCTTTACCGGATAAACCATAAAAATTTTTCAAAAGATTGCAAAGTATCACAGCTTATTTGGTACGATTTGTAGCTAATCTCCGAAGCAGAGTTAGCAGACGGAAAAATAAGAGCTTAGCCCAAATTGAATTAAAGAAAGGACTTATCGTCATCATTAAATTAATGCAGACTCAGGAGTTCGAGATTATACAACTTCAACATCATCAGGAGCTAGCTGGAACAAGTTCGCTTCTAGGTTTATCTCCATTTCTAGATGCTGATGGCATTATGCGAGTTGGAGGAAGGCTTGAAAACTCATCACTATCATTTGACGCCAAACATCCAATGCTCCTACCGTATTCACACCCGTTTACGAAACTAATTGTCTCCGACGTTCACCTAGGAAATTGTCACGTTGGACCTCAAGCCTTACTTGTGATAGTCTGACAAAGGTTTTGGCCTATTAAAGGCAAAGTGATCGCCCGCTCCGTAGTTCAAGGGTGTGTAAAATGTGCACGAGCGAAGCCTCATTTATTAAATCAAATAATGGGAAATTTACCTGCAGGCCGTGTTGAACCGGCTCGTCCCTTTGTCAACACTGGAATAGACTTCTGCGGTCCTGTCTGGGTCCATTATCAAGTTCGAGGGAAAAAACCACAAAAAAGCTAAATTGCTGTGTTCGTCTGCTTCGCGACAAGGGCAACACATCTTGAACTAGTAAGCAATCTGACCACTGAAGCATTCATTGCTGCTCTTAAGCGTTTTGTTGGCCGGAGAGGAAATTGTAAAACCATTCACTGCAACAACGCAACCAATTTCTTGGGAACTAGAAACTTATTTCAGGAACTCAACGAAAGCATATACAATAACGATGCAAGGCGAAGCATTCAAGGTGAATGTAGTCAACGTGGCATTGACTTTCATTTTATTCCACCAAGAGCCCAACACTTTGGCAGATTGTGGGAGGCAGCAGTAAAAACCGCGAAGAATCTACTAAAGAAAAAATCGCACTAACACATGAGCAGTTAAAAACAATCCTGATCGAAATCGAAGCAATCATGAATTAAGGCCCATCACTCCATTGTCAAGCAATCCAAATGATCTCACGGAATTGACTCCCGTTCACTTTTTAATTGGAGATCTACTAACCGCAACCATTGATCTAACCACCAAGGCCAGAAGAGTGAAACTTTCCGATCGGTGAACCCAAATTTGCCGCATGAAAGATGAATTTTGGAAACGGTGGACAACTGAATATCTTCAACAATTACAACATAAAGCACAGTGGAAAACCGAATGTAACAATGTGAAACCAGGCACAATGGTCATGATCAAAGAAGATAATATGCCTTCGTTAAAGTGGAGCTTAGGTAGGAACTGATGGCCGGGTACGAGTAGTAGAGTTTTGCACAGCATCAGGGAACGTCACACGAGCAATTCATTGCCTCACACCATTACTCGTCGAGGAAGAATGAACAAAACTCGTGAGCCCAACAACACCAGAGGTAATAGACGCCAACCGTGAAACTTAACCAGCCATTGAACGAAGAAACGATGACGATCTCTCCGAAACACCCAAGAAGAAGCTAAAAATGTCAATGGGGTCAGTGGTGGTTTGCCTCTTATTAGCTTGTTCAATATTGCCCACAACGAACTGCAGTCCACTACACGTTGAACAGTTTGCCAATCACCCTGGAATACACTTCAGAAACATAGGAAGAATGCAATTAAGTTCAAATGAATGGAAGCTTATCATCTATTATGATTTGCAACCGTATTGGGACGATTTCCAGCTACTTGCTAAAGTGATACAATCAATGGAGCATTCATGTAAGAACGCGACTCACAACAAATCTTGTGAGACCATATTAAGTCAGATACACCAAATTGCGTCAGAAATAAGCAAGGACAACGATCTATTCAAGCCTCATCGACGGAAAAGGGGAGCATTCAACATAGTCGGAACTATTGCAAATTCTCTATTTGGCATCCTAGACGAAGTCTATGCTGCAAATATATTGGATACAATTCATAACGTTCAACAAAGGGAAGATTCTCTTCTGGCTTTATTCAAGAATCAAACTTCAATCATCGACGCAACCACTAACATTATCAAAAGGGATTAAACGGCAGTAAAACCTTAATTTGATAGCCTTGACTTCCAACTTAGTCGGTTCAGAAATAGCATAGTTCGTCAAGTGGAAGATACAGACGAATTTGAGTTGACGAACATGGAGGTAATGCTAATGGTTGCTCGTGTAGAACAAATCCAAGCCATCCTATCAGAAGTCTTTATAGACACACACCATCAGAAATCAAACCCCAACTTAATAGCAACTGAGCAATTGAAGAAGGAGCTAAGCATCATAAATACCCACCTTCTACAAAATTACTAGTTACCTGTAGAATGTACGGACCTTTCATTTATGTACAAACTCATATCTATAAGAGCCTGGACTGAGAAAGGATATATTATATTTGATTTGAGACTACCGTTGGTAACATTTCAACCCTTCGA
The DNA here is from genome assembly GCA_947369275.1 of Nemotelus nigrinus. Lineage (NCBI taxonomy): Eukaryota > Metazoa > Arthropoda > Insecta > Diptera > Stratiomyidae > Nemotelus > Nemotelus nigrinus. The sequence continues at coordinate 108,569,334 of OX376373.1, forward strand.
AGTATTTAGATTGTTTCCAACTGCAGCATTCATAAATGGCACAGCGATCGCTATTTGATTTTTGGCACCAATTATAGCGATATCTCCGCATCGAGACAAATTCTACCTGATGACCGAGCAAGAATTTAGAGATTGTTCTGGAATAAACCAAACTGAATACTTATGTGAGCAGCTTCGTCCAGTTTACAGAAAAAATTACAACGACGGAATTTGCGTATTAAATACATTCAATCAAATTCCTATCAAAGACGAATGCAAAGTTAATTTCAATGATTCGATACAACCTTGGCGTATCTTATCCAGCAAAAATGAATGGATCTTCACATTAATCGACAAAACCACTCTGTACGCAGTATGCGCGGGAAAATACTTACATATTGCAGTGATTGGGTCTGGAGTACAACGAATAAATCCTGATTGTGTCATCAAACAGGACACGCTAACTATATACGACCATCGAGAGGTGCCCACATATGACCGAATCTCTTATTCTAAAATTGGGATCAATATGACATTCGATTCCGAACGCCACACATTCACTTCAGCCGACACATTGGGAACTTATCAACCTGATTTTGAGAATATCTCCCAAATCAAATCTTTACTGGAAAATAACAAAGCATTTGAACTACCATCAGTGATTGATCAACCCACCGTACATCTATGTCGGTGAGCTACGCCGGACTCACAATTGGACTATTATGCTCATTCTGTATAATCTGGAATTGCTTCAGGTATTGAATTACAGGTAGGCAACTTCACGACGATACATTCGAAGCAATTCAGCAAGCAGATCATCCTCCAGAGATTTCTCCATCAACATATAATTTTATAAAATTAGACGTAAGCTTAAAGAATTTCAATTTATTTAATGTATTTTAATATTGTACGAGTAAATCAAATTTACTAAACATACTAGACAATATCAATTGTAGCTTGAATGTACATTCAACGGGGCGGATAATGAATAAACTTTTTATGAAAAATTATTCAATATCCAATATGATAGCATGCATTTTTAGCACAAATATGAACCCAATAAAGTTCATTCGGGTCCGAAGTATAATTTCACTGAAAACATGCAAATTCATTCCTCAGGTGCATCGAACTTAAAGTACAAACGCATCATTTCTTGAATATAGGTAAAAAATGCATGCTAGCAATTATGAGTAAATTAAGTACAAATCAATGTGTAAGCACTTTGTAAATTAGCTATTAATATTGAACGGCAATAATAGAATGCAAGTTATTTCGCAGCAACCGTTGAGTTTGAGTGGTTTAACTTCGCGACATTACTACCGATTCAAGTTTCGGCATCAACGCTACAGACACAGGGTTTTTCAATATATGTATATATATATATATATATATATATATATAGTATATATATATATATATATATATATATATATATATATATATATATATACATATATATATCTATATATATATATATATATATATATATATATATATATATATATATATATATATATATATATATATATATATATATATATATATATATATATATATATATATATATATATATATATACAGTGCCGAGAAGAAGTGATGCAAAAAGATGAAAATATACAAAATTTCGGCTTTGATAGCTTATTTGCGAATTCTCAAAAGTAATATCGGCAAAATTGATATTTCGGAGTATGGTCGTATGTGCCATAGGTAAAACTTCTTCATCATTTTCCCAGGAACCGGTTTCTGAAAGTTTGTTTACGCTTCCAGATTAACCTCTATGTTAAAACATACCGAGAAAAAGTGATGCAATAATTGCTTTTCATTGAACATGTGTCACTTTATCACTTTATTATTGTT